>JAYESD010000010.1:134036207-135236207 GCA_036927565.1 Tuctoria greenei | reverse complement strand
CATGAAGTAATATCAAATTAACCTACCCAAATCCAATTTAATACCCAACAGTACACCTTATTCATTCTTGATTTACAAACATAATTCCTTTATGAGTATGACATTGCATAATGTGTGCATATTCATTAGTTAAGTTATTAAAGTATATTGTGTGTTATATGCATATTCATTGCGATAGACGCCGTGACGGAAAGAAGTCAAAGAAGACCTGTTCGGGAAGCAGCAAGCCACTGAACCTTGACATTTAATCGAGTCGAAAATAAGGCAAGCCCCGATTTGCATTTAAAAGCTTTACAGAGTTTTGTACTATTTCTCACATTACGTCTTAAGTTTGATATGTGTATTACGTATAGGGTGATTGATACTCCACTTGCATGACCACAAATCCCAAGGATTGGTTGGAACGGTTTACAGTTTGACCTGTAGTAACTGCTTTGCTAATGTATAGGAAATCTAGTATAAGTCGAGTAGTTGGAACCTACTCGCGAGAGGGGGACATTTTATTGATCATAAGTCAAGTAGTTGAATTCTACTTGCGAGAGAAGTCGAGTAGGGGAATCTACTCGCGAGATGTTACCAAAATGTTCACTCTTAATAATTGGAGATGTGGATGAGGATGTTCCTGTAGGATGGGACGCGCAAGGTTGTCTGATCCCGGATGAGGGGGACAATGCTTGCGACTACATTTGGGCCTGGGCCGGTAAGGGTAAGGCAAACGTGGAGGTTGGTTGTAGCCCTGTCTATGTCGGTTAAGGACCATCTCGTGTGCGGCCCTGTTGAGCAAGTTTGAATAGCACCGGTTACATAATGGATTAATGGGGTCCATTAAACTGATGTAGCTCGGGCACCCTCGCGTCGAAACTTATACCGCCGTCCTTCAGGGGAAGATGATTGTAAGGTGGAACCTCTAAGGAGCAACTTCGACGTGCTCGATTAGGGACCTTACTTTTGGGATGGTAGAACTGGTTCGACATCGGGATGACGGGTGCAAGGTGGCCACATACGACGTGGGAGTGGAGTACAGTGAAAGGTACTTCCGAGCAGGCGTATGTGTCATGTATTCTGGGTGTGTCCTGATTGCAATCATCGTCCCTCGCGGTAATAGAGGTACCACTTGTTCACTGAGTTGTGACGTAGTAAATACTAAAGAAGTCAGACGAATATGATATATTGGTTTACAAATTGCTTGAACAACCTTGTTTGCCTTAGAGATAGTACAATTAAAAGTTTACAGTTTCCCCATACTTTAGCTGTAATAGCATTATGTGCTTTGGGCATGTCATATCATCGGTAAAGCGTTTCTTGTTTGATTGTGGAGTCTATGATGTGTCGTGCCTGAAGAATGTCATTTGCTACTTAAAACATGAATATAAGGATCGACTTGTAGGCGAGTCCTTTATGCTATTCCTTACCCATGCTTAGTACTTACCCCTGCATATGTCTAGTGAGACGGGTTAGTCTTGCTGAGCCTTATGCTCACGTTTGCGCTTTAACGACTTTTGCAGGTGTTAGTTTTATTTATGCTGTTCAGGTTGTACATGAGACTCGAGGTGTCGAGATAAATCTCATGTGAACCACGCCGCTGCTAAACGATCGTCATGATGCTAGTGAGAAGCGTCCTAGGGCATGGACGTCTTCTCTTATGCTTAGATAGGTGAGAATATGAGTATGTAGTTCTGCTGCGTGTGTACTACTGATGTACACTGTTTTTTAACTCTGAATATATTTATGAAATGAAAACTTTGTATATTTTGGTATCTTTTTCGTGTGTGCTGTTAGGTGCCGCATCGCACAGCACCACCCAATGAGATCCTCGGATGTGCGGACCCTGGTCCCCACAGATATGGTATCAGAGCTTCATTGGGAATAGCACGCTCGAAAAGAGCCTAATTTTGAAAACTACAAAGTAGTCGAGTGAGGATTAGTTATATGCCCACATAAGGTCTACTATAGTATTAGTTACTTAAGGTGGCAAAGCTAACATATGTGCTATTATATTCTGTAACGATGCTCCGACGTCAGGTAAGAGGTAAGGTACGCCACCGCAAGCGGATCAATTGCGTTAAGCTCACCATGCGAGAGGTAGCATGTGATTATTTCCATGGCTTGGCACAGAAATGTCAATATGAGTCTCTGAAACTTTCCATGTTTCTGAGAACATATGACACGCGGTACCCCAGCGTGACACAAAATTAGTGGGAGCCCCCGTCGGGTGAGACATAACCCGATGCGCCTCCTACTGGTGCAGCATTATGCAAAGACATGGGACCCCATCAGGTGGTAGAAAACCCGGTCATGTACCTCGAGACGTGGCTTAACTCGAGGCGTCCCGTATGGAATGATACGGGACGAATGTTTTTACTCTCATATATGTTTTTGTGAATTGATCGCCCGCGCAGGCTAGACTGTACCGTACGGTACCACATGATTGATCAGTAGTTTGAGTGTAGTGACAGGTACACTAACCACGTTGAACGTATTGCGAGTAGAATACGTTTGCGAGTGATCGTTTTAGTGCCACCTATAGCACGTTATGCCGGCTAAGAATCCGGTAAAGATTTTCAGTTTGTGAGATAACGTAATACCGACATAATTGTTGTGATGCATTCACATCTTACTTCACCCCAAAACTCTTTTCTGTTGAAGACAAGTAAAACCTTGAATTGAGAACCAAAAGAAAGTTTTAGAATCTAATATTAACTACAGAACTCTGATGTTGAACTAAGATTCCATTGGAGTTGTTTTCAAAAAGATTCAAAAGCAGAGTGCCCTGTTTTTCTGGCAGAATTTTTGCTGGATTTGTACAGGGCATAACTCTTGCTAGATTTAACCAATGTGGAGGTGTAATACAGTTTTGGAAAGGTCTCGAAGTGCCTACAACTTGTTTGTAGACTGCCAGAACTGAATTAATCTTCAAATTGGAAAAAAAATTCTATAGCTCCTAGGTTATATCGTTGGAAAGTTTATTATATGTGTTACAACTTTGTAATTCAAAGTTTTTCCAAATTTGGGGCAGAACTGTATGGAAAGTGATGTTCAAATCAGCCACTTCCAAAGGAGGTGCTGTTGAAATTTTTCCAGAATTCTGTCAAATTTGAAATATCATAACTTTTGATCCAGAGCTGATCAGGAAGCAAAGTAAGATTTTTTCGAAAGCTAATGAAGTTGACTGTAACTTTGGTATTCAAGTTCAGGATTGATTCTACTCTTTACTGTAGTAGAATCTGAGTTTGTTGCAAACTGGTCAATTTTGGACAGCAGATTGGCCAATGCAATTGAAATGGAAACTTGTTTATGGATAGGCATGTTGGAAACTTGCCAAAGTTGTGCGACATGTCAAGATGTATGGATGATCAGTTTATGGAACTGGAGCATTGGAAAAAGCTCATTAAGAGGTCTAAAAGAAGTCTAGAATCAGAGTGTCGTTTGAACATGTATGAATATGCTGCAAAGTTTTATGATTCATATATGGTTAATGTTTTTCAAGCATCGATGGTCATTCAATCTTGGAGAGTAACCGTAATTGGTCATTCTTGCAGTATGGTTCACACTCGTTCCGGCGCTCAAACGGGAGAGTCTAGTCACGGTGGAAATGACTCGACTCGACCGCAAGAACCGCCGTCAACCCGATTGACGGAGGTTATGGCACAAATGGTTGAGTCTCATCGTGAGAACAACCAGCTGCTTCAGACATTGGTGCAACAAGGCTTTATTCAAGCATCACGACAACGGGATCTGAATGAAAGTTCTTATTTGAATTTTCTGACAACTCAACCACCTGTATTAACGGAAGCAACAGATCCGTTGGAGGCACATCACTGGATCCGAGTTATTGAAGCTAAACTCGGTTTAATCCAGTGTGACGAGTATCAGAAGGTGGACTTTGCAGTTCAGCAACTTCATGGATCTGCTGGAGCTTGGTGGGCAGAGTATCTCGCCATGACCATTGGAGGACATCACGTGAATTGGAATGAATTCCGTGATGCATTCTGTGCTCGGTATATTCTGAGGGGGATTATCAAGTCGAAGCTTGAAGAGTTTGTAGAATTGACCCAAGGGGGGAGGAGTGCTCTTGAGTACTCCAGTGAATTCAACCGGTTGGCACAATATGCACCAGACGATGTGAGTACAGAAGCTTCGAGGTGTGACCTATTTTTCCGAGGCTTGAGTGCCAAACCTCGTGAAAGATTGGTCATATTCAACAAAGGAGACTATAATGAATTGGTCAGTAACGCTATATGGTAGGAAGATGCTTCTCTTTGTTGTCAGGCGGAGATGAGGAAGAGCATCACATCAACGGATGATATTAGTGGTACTCCTCGAAAATATCAACTGATATATCATTTACCAGCCGAACCGGAAGTTTGGCTAGTTGCAATACAACCACCGATGCAGAGTTGATCACCACCATTGCAGTGGATTGAAGCACCAGAGATGCAGCACCAAGTGAGTTCTTGTGCACCACCGTCACGAGCGGCACGAAAAGTTACTCCACTGCAGACAATGCAAAGGACAGTACATAGTGGTGGTGATAAAGAGCAGTTAGTTCTAGAAGGTCCTGCAGCTAAACAAGACATCAGTCTAGAAGTTGCTCCTCCAAGAAATATTCAATCTCGTAGGCAACAGAAGAGGATGAAAGCCGGCAGCCTCAACTTTATAGCTGTTGTGGATATTCCAGTAGGAGAACCCGTGTTAGCGGGTATGTTCAGCTTAAATGCTCAACCGGTATTTGTGTTGTTTGATTCTAGAGCAACTCATGATTTCATCAGCAAGGAGTTCGTGTTAAAACGTCAATTATCATCCACAACGCTATCAACACCGTATACAATAAATTCACCTGGAGAAAAAATGTCAGCCCACCAGATTATTGCCTGAGCACCTCTATGTTTGGATGGTAGGATTTACCCCACCAGCTTCATTATATTGGGCGGGCAGAAGATTGACATTATCTTGGGAATGACCTGGTTGACACATCATGAAGCAATCTTCAATATCAGTGCTCGTACCGTGCAACTGAATTCTAAAAGGCACGGACAACATACTTTGGTTCTGAAGAATGTGACACCACAACCTCTAGTGGTGTATAACACAGAAGCCACAAAGCTAGAGGACATTCCAGTTGTTCGGGATTACCCGGATGTGTTTCCTGACGGTCTGCCAGGCATGCCACCTGTGCGAGATGTGGAATTCAAGATTGAGTTAATACCAGGAACCACACCCATATCTCGAAGACCTTACAAGATGGCACCCAAGAAATTGGCAGAGCTAAAAGAACAGTTGAATGAGTTACTTGCAAAGGGATTCATACGTCCCAGCTCATCACCTTGGGGATGCTCAGCGATATTCGTGAAGAAGAAGGACGAGACACTAAGGTTATGTGTTGACTATCGTCCATTGAATGCTGTAACTATAAAGAACAAATATCCACTTCCACGGATTGACATTCTATTCGATCAATTAGTGGGTGCTAAGGTATTTTCGAAGATGGATCTTCGGTCCGGTTATCATTAGATCAAGATACGGGCTGAAGATATACCTAAGACGGCATTCTTGACAAGATACGGGTTGTATGAGTATCTTGTCATGTCTTTTGGTCTCACCAACGCACCGGCTCACTTCGTGTATCTAATGAATTCAGTATTCATGCTGGAGTTGGACAAGTTCGTGGTGGTCTTCATAGATGACATCTTGGTTTATTCCAAATTAGAGGAAGAACACGCCGAACATCTAAATATCGTGCTTCAACGATTAAGAGACCATAAGCTATATGCCTAATTTAGCAAATGTGAATTTTGGATTAACAAGGTACCATTTCTGAGTCATGTTATCTCAGCAGACGGTATTGCTGTGGATCCAAGCAAAGTGGTACAGGTACATAAATGGAAATGTCCGACCTTTGTCCATGAAGTCAGAAGTTTCTTAGGTTTAGCTGGCTACTACCGGAGATTTGTTCCAAGTTTCTCCAAAGTGGCTAAGCCTATGACGGAATTGCTGAAGAAAGGAAACAAGTATGTCTGGAGTGAAGCCCGTGAAGCGGCATTCCAGATATTGAAGAACCATCTCACAATGGCACCGGTTCTAGCTCAACCAGACACGACAAAGCCGTTTGATATTTATTGCGATGCAAGAAGGACGTGTAATCGCATATGGATCAAGACAACTCCGGATTCATGAGCAGCATTATCTGACTCATGACTTGGAGTTGGCTACCGTGGTAATGGCATTGAAAATGTGGAGACACTACATAATGGGAAATCTAGTGCATCTCTACACAGACCACAAGAGCCTCAAGTACATATTCACTCAAAAGGATTTGAATATGAGGTAAAGAAGATGGTTAGAGCTTATAAAGGACTATGAACTTGACATCCATTACCATCCTGGCAAAGCAAATGTAGTTGCCGATGCTTTTTGTCGGAAATCTCATGTTCACAACATAACCATCATTCCGGATGAAGAGAAAGAACCAAGTCTACGGTCTGTTCCCTACGGAGCTTTATATAATCTTGCTCTTTTACCTACAATCCGAGAGGAGATTATTGCAGCTCAGAAGAAAGACAAGGCTATGTCTCACATTCGGAAGAGAATAAGAGATGGAGAGGTGAAATGTTTTCGGGAAGATGAACAAGGAACTCTATGGTTCAAAGATCGTATAGTAGTACCCCGGAACATGAAGCTCAGGAAAAAGATCTTGGATGAAGCTCACCTGTCGAAGTATTCCATCCATCCCGAAAGCAATAAGATGTATCAAGATCTTAGATCGAAATTCTGGTGGACACGAATGAAGAGAGGGATTGCAAAGTACGTATCCGAGTGTGATACATGCAGAAGAGTGAAGGCTGACTATATGAGGAAAGCGGGACCACTACAACCTTTAAGTGTTCCTGCATGGAAATGGGAGGATCTTAGTATGGACTTCATTGTTGGATTGCCTCTCACGTTCCACAAGAACAATTCTATTTGGGTAATCGTAGACCGATTAACCAAGTCAGCACACTTTAACCAGTGAACATGGCGTATAATGCAAAGAAGTATGCTGAGCTGTATATGTCACGGATCATGTGCTTACACAGAGTTCCCCACACCATCGTATCTGACAGAGGATCGTTGTTTGTTGCTCGTTTCTGGGAGCAACTACACGCAGCAATGGGAACTAAGTTAATCCGAAGCTCGGCATACCATCCTCAAACTGATGGACAAACTAAAAGGGTGAACCAGATCCTAGAAGATATGCTAAGGGCATGTGCCATAGATCACAGAAAGAACTGGGATGATCATTTACCGTTGGCAGAGTTCTCATACAACAACGGTTATCAGTCCAGTATCAAGATGGCACCTTTTGAAGCTCTCTACGGTCGGAAGTGCCGCAAACCACTCAATTAGTGTGATCTGAAGAGAGAGTAAGCTTCGGAGTGGATCTCACTAATGAAGCTGAAGAACGAGTTAAGCTAGTTCAGGCAAACCTCAGAGCAGCTCAGTCTCGGCAGAAGAGTTATGCTGACAAGCGACGTCGTCCCTTGAGCTTTAACGTCGGAGACCACGTGTATCTTCGTGTCTCTACGATGAAAGGAATTCATCGTTTTGGAGTAAAGGGAAAATTAGCTCCAAGATTTATCGGGCCATTTCCCATCACGGAAAGATGTGGACCCGTAGCCTATCAGCTGGAGCTAACCGCGTCCTTGTCCGGAGTACACAATGTATTCCACGTGTCTCAATTAAGGAAGTGTCTTAAAACTCCAACAGAAGTCATATCTAAGGACATGGAAGAACTGAAGCCGGATCTAACCTATGTTGAACAACCGATTCGGATCATTGATGAGAAGACGAGAGAGACAAGAAACCAAACATTGTGGTTCTATAAAGTGTTATGGAAGAACCACACCGTCGAAGAAGCTACATGGGAGAGTGAGGACTATCTTCGCTCCAATTATCTGGGGTTGCTATCGTCGTATCAACGGTGATACCCTCCGACATTTCTTCTCCTTTTGTAATCTCGGGACAAGATTCTTTTAGGGGGGGGGGGGGGAATGTAAAAGCCCAAACTTTTGGAAGCTTTTGTCTCCTATATACGGCACATGAAATAATAGCTTAAGTGTGTACAATAAGGACCATGTTAAAATGAGAGCAAATAAAGTCATATAGATGTAAGTGTAAAGTTTTATTGGAAGCTCTAGTTTAAACCTATCACTATTTTTGGAACCAGCTAAGCCTAAATTCTAAACATTCTTGAATCATAAATTTAAGGCACCTGAAATTATGTGCTTTGATCACAAAGGAAAAAAAATCAAAAGAAACAAACAAACATGTGTGAATAAAAGTATATATGGAAAGGTACAAAATATTCAAATCAAATGATCAAGGTACAAAAACATGTTCCCCATTTGATCAGGTTAGTCAATTAAAAGCATAGGACATTATATACATTGGGGGAAAGAATTAAATGACATACATATAGGTTATAAAAATTGAATTTGAATCTAATTCAAATTTTCAGGAAAATCAAACATGTTAAATGTGGAATGGAAATATATTCAAATTAAGTGTTCAATTTCAAATCTGCAGTGGACTAATTATTGAGCACATTATTGGAAACCCATGGCCATTTAAAAAGGCAATAATTGAGAAGATTAAAATACATACATAAAACATATAAATAGGAATTTGAAGCTAATTCAAATTTCAAATTGGCCAATTCAGATATTCAAATTTGTCAAACCATTCAAATATACCAGGACCAATTTTCTTCTGAATTTGGAGTCCTTATCACATCTAGACTTGGGTAGCAAAAAGAAATAAAAGTAAGGGGATAAGGACAACAGAGTGGGTCCCACCTGTAAGAGGAGCCCAAAGACTATTTGCTCTGTTTCACCTCACGCACGCGCGCGCACCAGAGGAGGCCGTGACGCGGCAAGCAGCTCTCCAGCGCGACCTCCAGCGCGTCGGTCTCCACGTGCATGCACGCCACGGCGGTCCACGACGCCACCTGCCGCTCCAACGGTCGGGTATAAGAGGGGACCGAGTGCTCGCTCTCTTTCTTCCTCCCGCAGCGCTCCACTCGACCGCCCAAATCACAGCAGCCCCCGCTCGATCAAGGCCACGTTTTGGTGCGCGCTCGCACGCCCTCAACATCCCTGAACCGAGGCCGCCGCCAGACCTAGCCTCCCGGAGGAAATCGCGGTTTCCTCTCCCGGCGCGCCGTCGACCTACCTCTGTTCCAACCCGAAGCCTTTCCTCCGTGGTGAGTAGCTTCGCAATTCTAGCCACCCCCAGCTTCTACGCTTGTGTGTGAACCTTCCTGAGGCGTTAGCTAGCCATAGCCCCACTCCGACTAGCCGGGATTTCAAATCTCGCCGCCGCCTAGAATCGGTTCCACGGTGCCCCTATCCTCCGGCCGATTTCAATCCGATTGGAGTGTTAGACAATGATCAGAGCAGCAGCATGTAGGATCGAAGAGCACGTAAAAAGCTACCAGAGGGGGGGGTGAATGGTAGATTTAAAAATCTTACGCAGCGGAAACAATTAAATCCCAACCTTTTCGGCAGAAAAACGATCTCTTAAAGAAATCGTGTGTGAGACTAATCTAAATGTGTTTCACCATGAAAAAAGTGATGGATATCAGAGAAAATCAAGTCACGAAGACAACACAAAAAGAATCACTCAAATCCGTCGAGAAAAACTCAAGTTATGATCGAAAGGTCAAACAAAGGTCAATCTGCCCTACTCGAGAAAAAACAGTTCTGGAACGCTGCAAAGAAACTCGTGTAGATCATAGACCACAAATCCAATGACCGTGAAATTTTGACAGATGATAGATAATCAAGTTGTGAAGACAACCCAAAAAGAATTACGTCAAATGAATCTTTAAAACTCGAGTTATGATAAACCAACGACGAAAGGTAGCGCTGTCCAGAAGCTCGACGAGTAAAACTTGTCTGGAACAAGTCGGACGAACAAGGCACAAAAGTTCCTTCAAACTACGAATTTTATTCAATAGAACACAAGAGGAACAGCCCCAAAGTCGTGCACCACGAGCTCTGGGCTCCCTTGCTTATATAACCAGCTCGAAAGCTAACTCAACTCAGATCAGGAACCTAATCCTACTCTGTTCACGAATCGTAACTTTCCATAACTGCTTAGGATTCTTCTATACACAGATAGAAGCAATATTAAGACTTCCAAACACCTTAGGAACGTATCCCACATTCATAAACAACTCAAATTCGTGACCCACACAAAATCCTATCATAACCATCTCAAATCTTTCCATATTTGAGTCAAACCCGACTCAGCCGCAGCCTGAGTCCATAACCTAGTCGATTGGACCTTTCCGACCAACTCTTTACGTCCACATCTCTTCATCACGTCTCGGAACCATGTAGCCACGTCCATGCACTCCTTGCACACGTGCAAACATCTTCCAATGACGTCCACGATACCTTCATATGCATTGTTCTTGATTCAATCATGTTGCGCAACCTAATGATCAGCTCAACCACAATTCCTCCTGAATTTGGTTGTTGGAACCTCTTCTCCTCCCTGAGACTAGTCCGATGGATCCCGTCACCAGCCATGTCTTGAACTCAAGCAACACATGCACATGAATAAACAACCAATCCATACGAGCCCAAGTCCTTGACTTGACTCAAGTTAGTTCCGAACACAACACCTTACGTGAGAACCTCACATAAGCATGTTGCAAAGCATAGCAAAATGATATCAGCCATATCATCCAAAACGCACCAAAAACTTAGTAAAAGAATACTAAGCAAACTTTCCAACAATGTAAAGCAAGTACAAAACATTGCTAATGAAAAGAAAAAGCACTGCGGTCAAGTTCCGGACATTGCCAGAGCAAACCGGACCTTGAGCCGGAGCTTACCAGAACTAGTCGGAACTAGTAATCCCAAAAGCCGGAGCTAGAAAAATCAACTCGGAGCTTAGCAAAAACACACCGGAGCTATCAAAAACATGTCGGAGCTAAAGACAAAACTCATCGGAGCTGACCAAAACTAGTCGGACCTTGATAAAAAGGTGTTTTGGTGACATTGAAAACTTTTATCGTCAAAGCAAATATATTCACTACAAGCCAATGTATTCAGCACACATAGGTCTTACAATCTCCCCCTTGATGAATGCATTGGCAACACCATTTAAAATCCGAACATTGGCTTATTCACATAAAAGTTTTGAAGACAATTTCTCCCCCTTTGTAAATCAAAAGTAAAATGAGAAGAAAAATTATCCCATATTATCTCTCCCCCTTTATTATCTCTCCTTATGCACATATTCTCTTTCTCTTCATGCTTATCTCTCCCCCTTTGACAATGTATTCAGCAAGTCATGAGCATATAAACAAATTATCTCTCCCCCTTTAGTTGTTATGAGCATATTATAACATATACGTATAAACAAAGCTCATCTAAGTCATACTATCAAGTACCTTACATTATCACATCAATGAAATACATAAAGTAGTGTAAGCCATACTAGAGATCAAATGTAATTTTCAATTTAAGCAAGTCATGATCTCACAAACTTAACTATTTCAAAACCTGAAAGCATGACACTAGTTGCTGCATTTTATTATTTTTTAAAGCATAAATTTAGATCATATGATATTTGCAAGAGATTATATGCACATGTGCCTTATTCTAACCAACCAAGCCAAGCCTATGTCATTTGACAAGCAGAAGCTTAAGGACATGGTTTTAGTCATACACAACTTCTTCCAAGTTCAAATCTAAGTGCAATGATAAGCCATCTCAAAAGAAAAAGTGCGATGCATGCATATTCTCTTGATCTTTTCTCAATTTATATTTTTTCATAAAAACTCAACATGTGAGTTGATTACATGATTAATTCTTAATGATTAAAAGCACTTGTGAACATGTAACAAATTCAAAACAGCAAGAAAGTTCGATCATGACCAGTTTTAGTGTAAGTAATTATTTCAATTACTAGACATGGCAAAAACTACAAAATGTATAACACGAGTAATGTAGCAAGAACTTTCAACATGTAAAAGGAATCACAAAGTCATATATGTATGAAATACTATGCTCATATTATTTTAATTTCAGATTCACACATAGACTTCCCAAGTTTCAAAAACTCCCCCTCAATTTAAGCCATGAGGATGCATCGCCCCTATTTCACTACGAATGTAACAAAAACGAGTGAAATCCAAAGGTTTTGTGAAAATGTCAGCCAATTGTTGTTCGGTATCTACATGGTGAAGCGCAATGTTTCCTTTTTCAACATTATCTCGGAGAAAGTGATACCTAATGTCAATGTGCTTAGTTCTAGAATGTTGCACAGGGTTTTTAGCAATGCAAATGGCACTAGTGTTATCACAGAACAGTGGAACACTATCTAGATCAACCTCATAGTCCTGAAGTGTTTGAACAATCCAAAGAATTTGTGAGCAAGCACTAGCAGTAGCTACATATTCAGATTCGGCTGTGGATTGTGCAACTGAATTTTGTTTTCTAGAGGACCAAGCAACAAGAGAATTACCATGAAAATGACAAGCACCGGAAGTACTTTTCCTATCAATCCTACAACCCCCAAAATCAGCATCCGAAAAAGCTTTCAAAGTAACGGTTGAGGAAGAAGGAAGAAAAATGCCAAATTCTTGAGTTCCATGTAAGTACCTGAGAATCTTTTTGATGGCTTGACGATGTGAAGCACGTGGGAATGTTTGAAACTGTGCACAAAGACATACGCTGAATTGTATGTCCGGCCTTGATGCCGTGAGGTACAAAAGTAATCCGATCATGCTTCTATATTCTTTTTGATTCACAGGTTCACCATCTTCATCAAGTTCAAGTGTTGTTGCTGTTCCCATTGGTGTCCGAAGAGGCTTGCTTTTGTCCATGTTGAAGCGCCTTAGGAGGTCTTTGGTATACTTCGTTTGATGCACAAAGGTACCCTCCTTGGTTTGCTTGATTTGCAGCCCCAAAAAGTAAGTGAGTTCACCCATCATACTCATTTCAAATTTGGAACTCATCATTGCTGAAAACTTGGACACAAGATCATGAGAAGCACAACCAAAGATAATATCATCCACATACACTTGAATGAATAATGAGTCATTGCCATGTTTAAGCACAAAAAGAGTTTTATCAACCTTGCCCATGGTAAACCCCTTTTCAAGTAAGAATGTTTTTAACCTATCATACCATGCTCTAGGGGCTTGTTTGAGACCATATAAGGCTTTGGACAGTTTGTAAACATGATTAGGAAAATCTAGATTTTCAAAACCCGGTGGTTGTTTGACATAAACCTCCTCATCTATGTAGCCATTAAGAAAAGCACTTTTAACATCCATTTGAAATAGCTTAAAACCTTTAGATGCTGCAAAAGCTATCAAAATTCTTATGGCTTCTAATCTAGCGACAGGAGCAAAAGTTTCATCAAAATCTAGACCTTCAACTTGAGTGAAACCTTGAGCAACCAACCTAGCCTTATTCCTAACCACAACCCCATCCTCACTTTGTTTATTTTTAAATACCCATTTAGTTCCAATTAAAGTGTGACCTTGAGGTGGAGGTACAAGTTTCCAAACATTATTTCTTTCAAAATTTTCTAATTCTTCTTGCATGGCAATAATCCAAGATTCATTAGTGAGTGCATGTGATATATCTTTGGGTTCAAAAGAAGCAACAAAAGCAGAATGAGCATAAGAGTTTGGATCGCAAAACCTGGACCGTGTGACTCGTTCGTGCAAGCTTCCAATCATCTGTTGTGGTGGATGATCTTTGTAAAACCGTAGGGGAACACATGTCTCACAAGCTTCTTCTTCTTCTTCATGTTCATCACAAATCGATGAGCTTGTGGCTTGAGGATGATTTGAATCAGCATTGATGGTTGTCGGTGTTGGTTGAGAATTAACATCCGGAGCTAAACCAAAGTCTTTAGCTGCTCAATTTTCTGGCAGCAACTCCAATTCTTCCTCATCTTCAATGAAAATGCTCTCCCCCTGCGGATATGGATCTGGACCTGAAATGTTTGAGCTAGTACCTGGGCTAGTTTCATCAAAAGACACTTCACAAGTCTCCACAATTTTGTTAGTGTCAAGTAAAAGCATACGGTAGCCTCTAGTATGAGATGGATAACCAAGAAACATGCCATCAATGGATCTAGGTTCAAATTTATCAAGATTACCATGTTTCTTAACAAAGCATTTGCAACCAAAGACCCGAAAGTGTGTAACACTAGGCCTATGTCCAAACCGGAGCTCATATGGTGTTTTACCTACCTTAGCACGCAAGAAAACACGATTTGAGACATAGCAAGCGGTTGCTAATACATCAGCCCAAAATTTCTTAGGAGTTTGATATTCATCAAGCATAGTCCTAGCCATCTCAACTAAGGTTCTGTTCTTTCTTTCTACAACACCGTTTTGTTGAGGTACATATGGAGAAGAAAGTTGATGATCTATTTCATTTTCAGCACAAAAGTGATCAAAAGATTGATTTTTAAATTCAGTTCCGTTATCACTTCTAATTGCTTTTAAAGATCCTGGGTAATCAATTGATAATCTAAGAAATAAAGTTCTAAAGTGACTAAAAACTTCATTCTTAGACGCCATAAAGTAAACCCAAGAGTATCTAGAATAATCATCAACAATAACAAGAACATACCATTTACCTCCGAAGGATTGAACACGTGAAGGTCCTACGGTGTCAAGATGCAAAAGTTGACATGGTTCAGTTGTCATGATCATTGTGAGAGGAGTATGTGAACCTGCAACCATCTTAGCATGTCTACAAGAAAAGCACACAATTTCTTTGTCCCCTTTAAGCTTAGGCAGCCCACGTATGCGATCAAGAGCACTAACACGCGTTAGGTGATCAAAGCCTACGTGACCAAGTCTACGATGCCAAAAATATAAGTCCTTTGAATAATTAGCAACTAGACACCTATGCTTAGAGAAAGACATATCAAAATCAGCTTTACAAACTCTTTCAAACCGAGACATGTTAAAAATAAGCTCACTATTTGAACTTACAACTTTGCAGCAGTTTTTATTGAAAATAATTTCTGGATTTTCATCTAGCAATTGTGCAACAGAAAGCAAGTTGTATTTCAAATTTTTTACAAGTGCCACATCCTTCGAAGTGTAGTGATCATTTACTCTAACCGAACCCTTAGCAATTATAGGAGTTGAAGAATTATCGGCAAAAGTAACATTCTCTACACGTGACACAAAAGAGAGGGAGGAGAACCAATCTTTGTTACCGTTCATGTGGCGTGAGCAACCTGAATCCACAATCCAAATGTTCTCTGTCCTCAAACGTGTAACCTACATAGAAGCACAATGCGTTGATGACTCAATACTGGGGTTAATCAACAGGCATTTAGGAATCCAGTACTGAGTCACGCGACGTGCAGTAGGAAAAACACGCGAAAGCTGAGACAAAACAACAGGTTTATGAGTCAAAGTTTGAGATATTTTTTTCTTGACTAGTGACCTATAAGTTTTTACTTATGTAGCACAAAAATCAGTAGCTCCGGAGGCAAAAACAGAAGGTCCAGAGGTAAACTTTGAATGTTTTTGACTCAAAACAGCAGGTTGTTTATTCGGTTCAATGTGTGCAGCAAATTTTGCATGAAAGTTATGAGATCTAGCAACCATTCTTTCCCTTTTCTGTTGTTTAGCTAGTCTATAACAAAAATCTATGACATGAACATCTCTACCACAGAAGGTACAATGAAATTTAACTTTGTGTTCATGTCTAGATGAGCAAGCAATATTTTTATTTGAAACCGAATGAGACAACACTCATGTAGATTTGAAAACCACTCCTTTTTGTTTAGGAACTGTTTGAATCAAACCACTTCCTAATGACTTTACAATTTTAGGTGGATGTGCCTTAGCATGAGCATGAGAATCAAAACCTAAACCAGTTTTATCATTGCAAGACTTGGAATAATTCAGCAGTAAGTTTAGGTTCTTATTCCCATTACAAAACCGATATAATGTCCTATGCATGTCATCAAGTTTATTGGACAGATCAAGGCAATTTTCACATGAAGTTTTTCCTTTTAGTTTGCAATTGGAACAAAATTTAACTTCATGAGAACGTAAAGCATTGTTCAATATAGAAATTTCATTCAAAGCATCCTGTAGTTTCTTATCAAGATCATCACAAGTAGAACAATGCAAATCAATTGTAGAACAGCTAGCATCTTTCAAGTTTTTATCATTAAGTGCAGCAAGCTCTTTGTTCTTTTCAATTTCTAACTCAAGTTTATCAAGTGTGGAGGAGTGCGCACTTCTTAATGAGGACAATTGTTCATATATTAAATCACAAGAGGAACATGCATCATCACTAGGAATCAAAGTTTTTAAACGGTTGATTTCAGATTCTAGTGATTAAATTTTAGCAGCACTATCCCTAAGCTTTTTGTCCTTTTTCTTAACAATAATAGTGGCACGAGAAATGGCATCACACATTTCTTCACAAGTAGGACATACCTCTTCATGGTCGCTGTTGTGTTCTGCCTCCTCCATACTTGATCTTGACTTGCCCGCCATAAAGCATAAGTTTACCAAATCATCTTCATCTTCATCACTTCCAATGTCCATGTCGCTTGAACTGAACTCTTTAAGCGCGGTGATGAAACTGTTGATCATCTTGCGTCCTATGGTACCTTTCTTCTTCTTGTTGAAATTTCCAAAGGAGGTCCAAACCTTGCTTTGTTTTTCTTCCCGGGTGGTTGGACCTGAAAGGTTAGGGCATTCTGTACGAAAGTGTCCTGTTTTACCACATTCAAAACAGCGTTGAGGTCCGGAGCTTCCTCTCCTTCCAGTTCTCACATTTTGCAATGCTTTTGAGAATCTAGTAGAGATAAGTGCCAACTCCTCTTCTGGAAATTCTTCGATCTGCTCCATGGTTAGTGAGGACAACAAAGCAAGAGTATTGCAAGATGATGATTGGCCGTAGCTAGACATATCACGTTGTGAAATAAATGCAATAGACTTATTGGGGTTCTTACGTGAGATTCTGTCAATTTCATGAGTTTTTAACTTGGAATATAGCACATCTAAAGTAAGTGAACTCATGACAGTAGATTCACGAATAGATGTGACTTTCATCTCCCAAATTGACATATCTAATGCACTTAGCAATTGCCTAGCATTTTCATCATCTGAAAAATTAACATTGACACTACGCAAGTTGCTGAGAATCTTATTAAAGCGAGCAAAAAGGTCATCAATAGACTCACCGGGTTGCATCTCGAAGCGCATGTATTCTTTCTTGAACATGTCTTGCCTTACCTCTTTGATCGTGTTGGATCCTTCGTGGTAGTCACAAAGTACTTTCCACACATCGTATGCAGATCGGAGGTGTGCAACACGGTTGAAGTCGCTTTGTGTTAATCCTTGTATGATCAAGTTCCGAGCCTTGTTGTTGTTGTCGACATCTCTCAGATTTGTAGCTGTAACTTGATCGTTAGATGGCACTTCGTAAGGCTTGTATACCTTCTCCCATATTGCAAAGCCTTGTGCCTGGATGAAAGCCTCCATGCGTGCCCTACAAACCTGAAAATCAATACCACCGAACACACAAGGTTTGGCAGAGTACTTCTCCATGATGATTAGTCAAAAACACACGTAAATCACAAAGATTAGAGAACCGTGGCTCTGATACCAATTGTAGGATCGAAGATCACGTGAAAAGCTACCAGAGGGGGGTGAATGGTAGATTTAAAAATCTTACGCAGCGGAAACAATTAAACCCCAACCCCTTCGGTAGAAAAATGATCTCTTAAAGAAATCGTGTGTGAGACTAATCTAAATATGTTTCACCATGACAAAAGTGATGGATATCAGAGAAAATCAAGTCACGAAGACAACACAAAAGGAATCACTCAAATCCGTCGAGAAATACTCAAGTTATGATCGAAAGATCAAACAAAGGTCAATCTGCCCTACCCGAGAAAAAACAGTTCTGGAACGCTGCAAAGAAACTCGTGTAGATCATAGACCACAAATCCAATGACCGTGAAATTTTGACAGATGATATATAATCAAGTTTTGAAGACAACCCAAAAAGAATCACGTGAAATGAGTCTGTAAATCTCGAGTTATGATTAAACCACCGACGAAAGGTAGCGCTGTCCAGAAACTCGATGAGTAAAACTTGTCTGGAACAAGTCGGACGAACAAGGTACAAAAGTTCCTTCAAACTACGAATTTTATTCAATAGAACACAAGAGGAACATCCCCAAAGTCGTGCACCACGAGCTCTGGGCTCCCTTGCTTATATAACCAGCTCGAAAGCTAACTCAACTCAGATTAGGAACCTAATCCTACTCTGTTCACGAATCGTAACTTTCCATAACTGCTTAGGATTCTTCTATACGCAGATAGAAGCAATCTTAAGACTTCCAAACACCTTAGGAACGTATCCCACATTACTAAACAACTCAAATTCGGGACCCACACGAAATCCTATCATAACCAACTCAAATCTTTCCATATTTGAGTCAAACCCGACTCAGCCGCAGCCTGAGTCCATAATCTAGTCGGTTGGACCTTTCCGACCAACTCTTTACGTCCACATATCTTCATCACATCTCGGAACCATGTAGCCACGTCAATGCACTCCTTGCATACGTGCAAACATCTTCCAATGACGTCCACGATACCTTCATATGCATTGTTCTTGATTCAATCATGTTGCGCAACCTCCTCATCAGCTCAACCACAATTCCTCATGAATTTGGTTGTTGGAACCTCATCTCCTCACTGAGACTAGTCCAATGGATCACGTCACCAGCCATGTCTTGAACTCAAGCAACACCTGCACATGAATAAACAACCAATCCATACGAGCCCAAGTCCTCGACTTGACTCAAGTTAGTTCCGAACACAACACCTTACGTGAGAACCTCACATAAGCATGTTGCAAAGCATAGCAAAACGATATCAGCCATATCATCCAAAACGCACCATAAACTTAGTAAAAGAATACTAAGAAAACTTTCCAACAATGTAAAGCAAGTACAAAACATTGCTAATGAAAAGCAAAAGCACTGCGGTCAAGTTCCGGACATTGCCAGAGCAAACCGGACCTTGAGCCTGAGCATACCAGAACTAGTCGGAACTAGTAATCCCAAAAGCCGGAGCTAGAAAAATCAACTCGGAGCTTAGCGAAAACACGCCGGAGCTATCAAAGACATGTCGGAGCTAAAGACAAAACTCATTGGAGCTGACCAAAACTAGTCGGACCTTGATAAAAAGGTGTTTTGGTGATATTCAAAACTTTTATTGTCAAAGCAAATATATTCACTACAAGCCAATGTATTCAGCACACATAGGTCTTACACACAACAAAGCTTCTAGAGCAAAAATCAGCCTTTCCCATGCCTTGTACACCGAGAACACCGTCGTCGATCATCGATTTCCGCCGGTCGTCGATGTAGGTTCTTTTCCAACGCATTTCAGCCCAATCCGAGGCCACCAATGAGTTCCTCAGGGTTGAAAACCCCAGGGTGGCAAGTTCTAGCCTTGGGAAAGGTGTCGCGGTGATTTCCGGCGAGTCGCCGGCCGGCCTCCGGCCATGGCGCCGCCACTGGCTGCTGGAGTCAGGGGGAAGAAGAAGACTCACCCCGCAAGATTTTCTGTGGCGCCGGGATTTAGTGTGCCAATGCTATTAAATTCTATGGCCCTGGTGTGGCATCGGCTGGGTGGGAAGAATTGGAGGCCACGTGTCAGCATATTAAAGGGTGTCCTTTTCCATGCAAAAAGAACTCCAGAAAAATGCCTAAACTTTGAAATAATAAAACTTTGGCTAGGATGCTCCAAATTAGATGAAACAAATTTTGTAATTCTCCTTAGGATCTGTACTCTCCAGTGGTCCATCCCAATATTCAAGAAAAGCCCTAGAGAATATTCTATAAATCAATTAGTATAATACATTGTGGAAAATATAGAAAATAGGATTCTATTCAGATAATTCTGGAAATTTACCCTACCAATCATTTTGTTATGTAGAAGCTCCATTAAAAGTTTCAGGCCAAAGTTGTTTAAGAGGGCGTAATCCAAAGTCTTTGCCTAGGTTAATTATAATTCCAGAAAATAACAAATTAAATCCAGAAATTCATAAGGACTTATAAATTCAATATCTTCCTGTAGGAAGCTTGAAAAATTGTGAAACAAATTTTGGTAGCTTCCTTTTGATCAGTACTATGTAGCTGTGCCATTTATGGACATGATGAAACCTCACGTTTTATCTGCCAATTTCCTAAATGATGAATGCTTGATAGAATTTTGTAGATCATTTTCTTTCATCAAATTCTCTGAAATTTTTATGAGAATTTCTTCATCACATCTGTATACCAGAGTTAAATTATCAGAGCCAAAAGATCTCATCTGGATAAGAATTTAATTCTGTATAATTTCCAAATATCTATGACTATATAGAAATTTCTTATGTACATTCTTATAACATGAAGTAATATCAAATTAACCTACCCAAATCCAATTTAATACCCAACAGTACACCTTATTCATTCTTGATTTACAAACATAATTCCTTTATGAGTATGACATTGCATAATGTGTGCATATTCATTAGTTAAGTTATTAAAGTATATTGTGTGTTATATGCATATTCATTGCGATAGACGCCGTGATGGAAAGAAGTCGAAGAAGACCTGTTCGGGAAGAAGCAAGCCACTGAGCCTTGACATTTAATCGAGTCGCAAACAAGGCAAGCCCCGGTTCGCATTTAAAAGCTTTATAGAGTTTTGCAGTATTTCTCACATTACGTATTAAGTTTGATATGTGCATTATGTATAGGGTGATTGATACTCCACTTGCATGACCACAAATCCCAAGGATTGGTTGGAACGGTTTACAGTTTGACCTGTAGTAACTGCTTTGCTAATGTATAGGAAATTCGGTAGAAGTCGAGTAGTTGGAATCTACTCGCGAGAGGGTCACATCTTATTGATCACAAGTCAAGTAGTTGAATTCTACTTGTGAGAGAAGTTGAGTAGGGGAATCTAATCGCGAGATGTTACCAAAATGTTCACTCTTAATAATTGGAGATGTGGACAGGGATGTTAGGACGGGACGCGCAAGGTTGTCTGATCCCGGATGAGGGGGACAATGCTTGCGGCCACATTTGGGTCTAGGCCGGTAAGGGTAAGGCAAATGTGGAGGTTGGTTGTAGCCCCGTCTGTGTCGGTTAAGGACCGTCTCGTGTGCGGCCCTGTTGAGCAAGTTTGAATAGTACCGGTTACATAATGGATTAATGGGGTCCATTAAACTAATGTAGCTAGGGCACCCTCATGTCGAAACTTATACCGCCGTCCTTCAAGGGAAGATGATCGTAAGGTGGAACCTCTAAGGAGCAACTTCGACATGCTCGGTTAGGGACCTTACTTTTGGGACGGTAGAACTGGTTTGACATCGGGATGACGGGTGAAAGGTAGCCACAATACGATGTGGGAGTGGAGTACAGTGAAAGGTACTTCCGAGCGGGCGTATGTGTCGTGTATTCCGGGTATGCCCTGATTGCAATCACCATCCCTCGCGGTAATAGAGTACCACATGTTCACTGAGTTCTGACGTAGTAAATACTAAAGAAGTCAGACGAATACGATATATTGGTTTACAAATTGCTTGAACAACCTTGTTTGGCTTAGAGATAGTACAATTAAAAGTTTACAGTTTCCCCATACTTTAGCTGTAATAGCATTATGTGCTTTGGGCATGTCATATCATCGGCAAAGTGTTTCTTGTTTGATTGTGGAGTCTATGATGTGCCGTGCCTGAAGAATGTCATTTGCTACTTAAAACAGGAATATAAGGATCCACTTGTAGGCGAGTCCTTTATGCTATTCCTTACCCATGCTTAGTACTTACCCCTGCATATGTCTAGTGAGACGGGTTAGTCTTGCTGAGCCTTATGCTCACGTTTGCGCTTTAATGACTTTTGCATGTATTTGTTTTATTTATGCTGTTCAGGTTGTACATGAGACTTGAGGTGTCGAGATAAATCTCATGTGAACCACGCCACTGCTAAACGATCGTCATGATGCTAGTGAGAAGCATCCTAGGGCATGGACGTCTTCTCTTATGCTTAGATAGGTGAGAATATGAGTATGTAGTTCCGCTGCGTGTGTACTACTGATGTACACTGTTTTGTAACTCTGAATATATTTATGAAATGAAAAATTTGTATATTTTGGTATCTTTTTCGTGTGTGCTGTTAGGTGCCGCATCGCACGGCACCACCCAATGAGATCCTTGGATGTGCGGACCCCGGTCCCCACAGAAATATGCCTACTTACTTTCCCTACCAAGCTCCACATACAAGCCATATTCAAAGAGTAGGAATGGTATAGGCATAATGCCTTGGTGAGGACATATTTCCACTATACACAAGGGAGTGATTGAGAGAATCAATTGAGGTTCTTATAATCTAATTCGAATCTCTCTGGAATTTAAGTGGAACTTGATATCTAGGCTATGCTTGCTCCATTTGTTGTTCTATCTTTCAATTACCCATGATTATGAGAAGACATAACTCCCATAATGACTTAAGAAGGGTGAAGTACCATAGCCACTTTTTGCAATACTAGGTAGAGTATTTTGTTGTGCACTTGGTACTTTCGAAAGATAGAACATTGTAGCAACTCCTGATCATCATCCTAAAGTCTTGACTTTGCTCGGGACGAGCAAAGGATAAGCTTGGGGGAGTTTGTTGACAACTTTTATATACCAATTTCAACCGTCAATATAACTCAATTATGTGAAGGATTGATCATTTCTTGCAACATCACCTTTCTACTTGACCTATTTCCACTTGTACTTGGAGAAATATGTGTATGCAGATATTTATACAGGAATTGAGGAAAAGTATGGGAAGCAATCCTATAAAATATCATCCCAGCCAATCAGGCGACAACACGTGGAACCACATGGATCAAATGGCCCACAAACAGAAGTATTCGAGGCCATCCAACAGTGTAGCACCAATATCAGTCAATGGGACCCACCTGGCAGCCACCTAGAGGAAGTACAGGCCGTTTGGAGCCCTGACCAGTTCGGCCAAACCAGGGTGTCAGCCGACCTAGTCTTGGCGCCAAACGCGGTCAACTTCCACGTGTTGGCTCCTCCCGACTCCCTGGAGTCAATGACGACTGATTCGCGTGCTTTTGGTGGCGGGAACCAACCTCAACACTAGTATAAATAGGACCCCATACCCCTCACTTCAACACACACCACTTGGGCATCCTTCTATTGTATGCACTATCTTCCATAGTCATTAGAGGAGTTAGGATGTAGAGAGGAGAGCCTCTAGTCCTAAGTCTAAATTGGGAAAGGAGTAGATGGAGTCTCTCTTTCCAATTCCACATTGGGAAAGTTATGTCTCATGTATTCCTTCTTGTATTTATGACTTTGTGCTCAATAAAGATATTATCTTTAGTCATCTTTTATACGTATACTTGGACAAAGTGTTTCTTGTTTGATTGTGGAGTCCATGTAAGTGGAAGGTATAGTCTTTATGATTGTACTCTCATGATCACATCTTATGGTCATAAAAATATAGACCCCCACTATTGTCTATGTAGTTATGATATGATTATATTAATATGAATAACTAGGCTATGCAATCAACATTGGTTCAACGATGATTTAGTTCATTGCCTTAGGATGGCTTGTGCTGCAGCTCTTAAGGTCTTTGCTCATTATGCTAGCATGGTGCTAGGGTATTTAAGTAGCGTCGGATGTCTCGTAGACCCACGGATTGAAGAGGTAGGCAGCAGGTGGTGACAGCCCTATCTGTCCTTTGTAATCCTTCACGTTCAGCTATGCCATAGGCTCTTGGCGGGAGTCACCCTAGTATTGCTAGGGGTAAGCTCGTGCCCGATGTGTTGAATAGCATTGCATAGGAATTCATCATTGACATGACCATTAGTATCTACCTTAGGCTATGTATATGTATTAGGAGCATTGTAGGAGCAACCCTCTAACTCTTAATCCAATCTCCCTCTATGACCCACTTACCCTTTTCAATAGATTGTCTAGGTGTGTGTCACACTACCCCTATTGTCAACTTACCCCCTGTCCGGATAATTGATTAGTATCCCATAGCTTGACCATAAGAGTAGTATATACTTTACTCCATTGCCTTCCTTTGGGATAAATATGATACCCTTGGGAGTACTCATGGGTGAAATGCTACAACGGTATCTTCCGTGCACTTGCGGGAGATGATCTGTGGTGTTAAGAAATACCAACAAGCATTTCTGGCGCTGTTGCCGGGGATGATTTGCTAGTATATCTTAGGAGCCGTCAACAGGTATCAAATTTTTGCGACAAATCAAAAGGGGTTAGCCTTCGATTTTATGAACGTAGTTTTCCGCGAAAACTTGGTCATAAATTCATTTTTTTCGATATCAAACTAGTATTACATGTCGGATATGTGTTACATAGTCATACTTAATTTTTGGAGAAGTTTTGACGGAATTAAATTTTCGCGAGAAATCCTAAGTGGTTGGCCTTCGATTTTATCCAGAACCGAGTTTTCTGCAAAAAATGGGTCGTAAATTCATTTCTTTGAGATCGATCTTGTATTACTTGTGTGCAACATAGTATGTTTTGAAGAGGTATCAACGATTTCAAATTTTCGCGAGAAATCCAAATTGGTTAGCCTTGATTTTATCGAGAACATAGTTTTCCATAAAAAATGGGTCGGAAATTAATTCTTTTCCAAGATCGAGCTTGTATTACATGTTGGATATGCATTACATAGTCATACTTAATTTTTGTAGAAGTTTGATGGTATCAACATTCGCGGGAAATCCGAAGGTGTTAGCATTTGATTTTATCGAGAATCAAGTTTTTTTTGCGAAAAATGGGTCGCAAATAGATTTTTCTCTGAGATACAGCTTGTATATCTTGTCGAATATGAGTTATGTAGTAATACTTTATTTTTGGAGAAATTTTGATAGTATTGACTTTTCACGAGAAATCCAAACGGGTTAGCCTTTGATTTTATCGAGAACCGAGTTTTCCATGAAAAAGGGTCGTAAATTCATTTTTTTTCGAGATCAAGCTTGTATTACATGTTGGATATGCGTTACATAGTCATACTTAATTTTTTAAGGAGTTGCGACGGTATCCAATTTTCGCGAGAAATCCAAAGGGGTTAGCCTTCAATTTTATCAAGAACCGAGTTTTACGCGAAAAATGGGTCATAAATTCATTTTTCTTCGAGATCGAGCTTGTACAACATGTCGTATATGCCTTATGTTGTCATACTTAAGTTTCGGAGAAGTTTTGAAGGTTTCAAATTTTCGCGAGAAATACAAAGGGTTAGCCTTAAATTTTATTGAGAACCGAGTTTTCCATGAAAAATGGGTCGTAAATTTATTTTTATTCGAGATCAAGCTTGTATTACATGTCGGATATGCGTTACGTGGTCATACTTAATTTTGGGAGAAGTTTCGACAGTATCCAATTTTCGCAAGAAATCCAAATGGCCTTCAATTTTATAGAGAATCGAGTTTTCCGCGAAAAATGGGTCGTAAATTCATTTTTGTTCGAGATCGAGCTTCTACTACATTTCATATATGTGTTACATTGTCATAGTTAAGTTTTGGAGAAGTTTTGACGGTTTCAAATTTTCACGAGAAATACAATGGGGTTAGCCTTTAATTTATGGATAACCGAGTTTTACGCGAAAAATGGGTCGTAAATTCATTTTTTCGAGATCAAGATTGTATTATATGTAGGATATGCGTTACATAGTAATACTTAATTTTTGGATAATTTTTGATGGTATATAATTTTCGCGAGAAATACAAAGGGTTTAACCTTCCATTTTACAAAGAATCAAGTTTTCTGCAAAAAATGGATCATAAATTCATTTTTTTCGAGATCAAGATTGTATTACGTGTCGAATATGCATTACGTAGTCATACTTAAGTTTTGGGGAAGTTTCGAGGTATCGAATTTTAGTAGGAAATGCAAAGGGGTTAACCTTTGATTTTATCAAGAACCGAGTTTTGTGCAAAAAATAGGTAGTAAAATTTTTTTTCTTCGAGATCCAGCTTGTATTACATGTAGGATATGAGTTATGTAGTAATACTTAATTTTTGGAGAAGTTTTGACGATATCGAATTTTCACGAGAAATCCAAAGGGTTAGCCTTCGATTTTATTGGAAACCAAGTTTTCCAGGAAAAACGGGTCGTAAATTTATTTTTCTTCGAGATCGAGCTTGTACTACCTGTCATATATGCATTACATTATCATACTTAAGTTTTGGAGAAGTTTCGACGGTTTCAAATTTTCACAAGAAATACAAAGGGGTTAGCCTTCACTTTTATCAAGAACTGATTTTTCCGCAAAAAATAGGTCGTAAATTCATTTTTCTTCGAGATCGAGCTAGAATTACATGTTGAATATGCGTTACGTAGTCATACATAATTATTTGAGAAGTTTCATCGGCATCAAATTTATACAAGAAATCCAAAGTGGTTAGCCTTCGATTTACGAGAACCGAGTTTTCCGCGAAACATGGGTCGTAAATTCATTTTTCTTCAAGATCGAGCTTGCACTACATGTCGGATATGCGTTACGTAGTCATAATTAATTTTTGGAGAAGTATTGATGGTATCAAATTTTTGCGTTCGATTTTATCGAGAACTGAGTTTTTTGCAAAAAACGGATCGAAAATATTTTTTTCTTCAAGATCGTGCTTATATCACATGTCGGGTATGCGTTATGTAGTAATACTTAATTTTTGGAGAAGTTTCAACAGTATCAAATTTTGGTGAGAAATCCAAAGTGGTTAGCCTTCGATTTTATCGAGAATCTAGTTTTTCGAGAAAAAGGATTGTAAATTCATTTTTTTCAAGAACAAGATCATATTACATGTCGGGTATGCATTACATAGTCATACTTAATTTTTGGAGAAGCTTCGATGGTATCAAATTTTCGTAGGACATACAAAGGGGTTAACCTTCGATTTTATCGAAACCGACTTTTTTTGCAAAAATCGTGTCTTAAATTCGTTTTTCTTCGAGATAGATCTTGTATTACGTGTCGTATATGCGTTACATAGTCATACTCAATTTTTGGAGAAGTTTTGACAGTATCCAATTTTCGCGAGAATTCCAAATGGGTTAACCTTCGATTTTATCGAGAACCGAGTTTTCCGCCAAAAATGGGTTGTAAATTCATTTTTTTCGATATCGAGCTTCTATTACATGTCGGGTATGCATTACATAGTCATACTTAAGTTTTTGCGAAGTTTTGATGGTTTCAAATTTCCGCGAGAAATACAAAGGGGTTAGTCTTCAATTTTATCGAGAACCGAATTTTCCGCGAAAAATGGGTCGTAAATTCATTTTTCTTTGGGATCAAGCTAGTATTACATGTTCGATATGCGTTACGTAGTCATATTAATTTTTGGAGAAATTTCGACGATATCAAACTTTCACGAGAAATTCAAAGGGATTAGCCTTTGATTTTATCGAGAACTGAGTTTTCCATGAAAAATGGGTCGTAAATTCTTTTTTTTTTTCTAGATTGGTCTTGTATTACATGACCGATATGCGTTATGTATTCACACTTAATTTTTGGAGAAGTTTCGACGGTGTCAAATTTTTGTGAGAAATCCAAAGGGGTTAGCCTTCGATTTTATTGAGAATCGAGTTTTCCTTGAAAATGGGTCTTAAATTCATTTTTCTTCGAGATTGAGCTTGTATTACAAGTTGTATATGTGTTACATCGTCATACTTAAGTTTTCGAGAAGTTTTGATGGTGTCAAAGTTTTGCGAGAAATCCAAAGGGGTTTGCCTTCGATATTATCGAGAACATAGTTTTCCAAAGGGGTCGTTAATTCATTTTTTTTCGAGATCGAGCTAGTATTATATGTTGGATATGCGTTACATAGTCATACTTAGTTTTTGGAGAAGTTTCGATAGTATCAAATTTTCGCGACAAATCCCAAGGAGGTTAGACCATCCGCACCAATACACCAAACCATACTCTATCCTCTAAAGCATACTCTATATACTCTATACTTCCAGTACATCGTCTCACCAAAATTTTCCAGTATGCTTTACAGTATGCTTTCCAGTACGCTATAGAGTACATTGGTGTGGATGGTCTTACCCTTCGATTTTAAAAAGAACCGAGTTTTCTGCGAAAAATGGGTTGTAAATTTATTTTTCTTCGAGAGCAAGCTTGTATTACATGTCGTATATGTGTTACATAGTTATACTTAAGTTTTGGAGAAGTTTTGTTTGTTTCAAGTTTTAGCGAGAAATCCAAATGAGTTAGCCTTCGATTTTATCGAGAATCGAGTTTTCCTAGTAAACAGGTCGTAAATTCATTTTTGTTCAAGATCGATCTTGTATTACATGTCAGATATGTGTTACTTAGTCATACTTAATTTTTGGAGAAGTTTGACAGTATCAACTTTCGCGAGAAATCCAAATGTGTTCGCCTTTGATTTTATCGAGAATCGGGTTTTTTTGCAAAACATGAGTCGTAAATTTATTTTTCTTTCATATAGAGCTTGTATTACATGTTGGATATGTGTTACATAGTCATACTTAAACTTTGGAGAAGTTTCGACAGTATTAATTTTTGGCAAGAAATCCAAAGGGGGCCTTCGATTTTATCGAGAACCAAGTTTTCTGCGAAAAATGGGTCGTAAATAAAATTTTCTTTGAGGTCCAGCTTGTATTACATGTCGGATGTGAGTTATGTAGTAATACTTAATTTTTGGTGAAGTTTTGACGATATCAAATTTTCACAAGAAATCCAAAGGGGTTAGCCTTCGATTTTATCGAGAACCAAGTTTTCCTCAAAAAAAGGATTGTAAATTCATTTTTTAGATCAAACTTGTATTACATGTCGAGTATGTGTTAAGTAGAAGTCCTTAATTTTTGGGGAAGTTTCGACGGCATCAAATTTTTGCATAAATACAAAGAGGTTAACCTTTGATTTTATCGAGAACCGAGTTTTCCGCGAAAAATGGGTCATAAATTCATTTTTCTTCGAGATCAATCTTGTACTACATGTCGAATATGCGTTACATAGTCATACATAAGATTTGGAGATGTTTCAACAGTTTCAAATTTTCGCGAGAAGTCCAAAGGGGTTAGCCTTCAATTTTATCAAGAATTGAGTTTTCCTCAAGAAATGAGTCGTAAATTCATTTTTCTTTGAGATCAAGCTTGTATTATATGTTGGGCATGCATTACGTAGTCATTCTTAAGCCTTCGATTTTATCGAGAATTGAGTTTTCCATGAAAAATGGATCGTAAATTAAATTCTCTTCGAGATCGAGCTTGTACTACATGTCATATATGTGTTACTTGTCATACTGAAGTTTTGGAGAAGTTTTGATGGTTTCAAATTTTTGTGAAAAATACAAAGGGGTTAAGCCTTCTGTTTTATCGAGAATCGAGCTTTCACAAAAAATGGGCCGTAAATTTATTTTTCTTCGAGATCAAGCTTGTATTACATGTCGGATATGCGTTACGTAGTCATGCATAATTCTTGCAGAAGTTTTGGGGTATCAAATTTTGCGAGAAATCCAACAGGGTTAGCCATCGATTTTATCGAGAACCGAGTTTTTCACAAAAAATGGGTCGTAAAAAAATCATTTTTCTTCAAGATCGAGCTTGTATTACATGTCTGATATGTGTTACATAGTCATACTTAATTTTTGGAGATTTTTCGACGGTATCAAATTTTTGCGAGA
Organism: Tuctoria greenei; assembly: GCA_036927565.1. NCBI lineage: Eukaryota > Viridiplantae > Streptophyta > Magnoliopsida > Poales > Poaceae > Tuctoria > Tuctoria greenei. The sequence goes on along the minus strand of JAYESD010000010.1, from coordinate 135,206,456 downwards.
AACCCAAAGAGGTTAGCCTTCGATTTTATCGAGAATCGAGTTTTTTGCAAAAAAATGGATCGTAAATAAATTTTCCTTCAAGATCCAGCTTGTATTACATGTCAGATATGAGTTAATTAGTAATTCTTAATTTTTTCAGAAATCCAAAGGGGTTAGCATTCGATTTTATGGAGATTCATGTTTTCTGGGAAAAATGAGTCGTAAATTGATTTATCTTCCATATTGAGATTCTATTACATGTCGGATATGTGTTATATAGTCATACTTAAGTTTTGGAGAAGTTTCGACAGTATTAAATTTTCGCGAGAAATCCAAAGGTGTTAGCCTTCGATTTTTTCAAGAACCGAGTTTTTTATGAAAAATGGGTCATAAATAAATTTTTCTTCGAATCCAACTTGTATTAAATGTCAGATTTGAGTTATGTAGTAATTCTTAATTTTTGGAGAAGTTTTGACAGTATCGAATTTCGCGATAAATCCAAAGGTGTTAGCCTTCGATCTTATCGAGAACCGAGTTTTTCGCGAAAAAAAGGGTCGTAAATTCGTTTTTTTTTCGAGATCTAGCTTGTAATACATGTCCGATATGCGATACACAGTAATAATAAATTTTTGGAGAATTTTGAATGGTATATAATTTTTGCGAGAAATACAAAGAGGTTAGCCTTCCATTTTATCGGGAACTGAGTTTTCTGCAAAAAATGGGTTGTAAATTCACATTTCTTTGAGATCGAGCTTGCATTACATGTTGGATATACGTTACGTAGTCATACAAATTTTTTGGAGAAGTTCCGATGGTACCAAAATTTCGCGAGAAATCCAAAGGAGTTAGCTTTTGATTTTATCGAGAATCCAATTTTTTGCGAAAATCTGGTCATAAATTCATTTTTCTTCGAGATTGAGCTTGTATTTCATGTTGGATATGTGTTACATAATCAAACTTAAGTTTTGGAGAAGTTTCGACGGTATCAAATTTTCACGAGAAATCCAAAGGAGTTAGCCTTCGATTTTATCGAGAATTGAGTTTTTTGTGAAAAGCGAGTCATAAATTCATTGTTCTTCGAGATCATGCTTGTATTACATGTTGGATATGAGTTATGTAGTAATACTTGTTTTGGAAAAGTTTCGATGGTATCAAATTTTCACAGGAAATAAAAAGGGGTTAACCTTTGATTTTTCGGGAACCGAGTTTTCCGTGAAAATTGGTGTAAATTCATTTTTTAGAGATCATGCTTGTATTACATATTGGATATGCGTTACGTATTCATACTAAATTTTTGGAGAAGTTTTGACTGTATCAAGTTTTCGCGAGAAATCCAAAGGGGGTTAGCCTTCGATTTTATCAAGAACTGGTTTTTTTTTTTGAAAATGGGTCTAAATTCATTTTTCTTTGAGATCGAGCTTGTATTACATGTCGGATGTGACTTATGTAGTAATACTTAATTTTTGAAATTTTTTTGACAGTATCGAATTTTTGCAAGAAATCCTAAGGGGTTAGCCTTGGATTTTATCGAGAATCGAGTTTTTTGTGAAAAAACGAGTCATAAATTGATTTTTCTTTCATATAGAGCTTGTATTACATGTCGGATATGCGTTACATAGTCATACTTAAGTTTTGGAGAAGTTTCGGTAGTATCAAATTTTCGCGAGAAATCCAAAGGGGGGTTAGCCTTCAATTTTATTGAAAACCGAGTTTTTTGCGAAAAATGGGTCATAAATAAATTTTTCTTCGAAATGTAGCTTGTATTACATGTCGGATATGAGTTATGTAGTAATACTTAATTTTTGCAGGAGTTTTGACGGTATCGAACTTTTGCGAGAAATCCAAAGGGGTTAGCCTTCGATTTTATCGAGAACCGAGTTTTCTGTGGAAAAAAAGGACGTAAATTCAATTTTTTCGAGATCGAGCTTGTATTACATGTTGGATATGCGTTACCTAGTAATACTAATTTTTTGGAGAAGTTTCGATGGTATATAATTTTTGCAAGAAATACAAAGGGGTTAAACTTCCATTTTATCGAGAACCGAGTTTTCTGTGAAAAATGGATCGTAAATTCATATTTCATCGAGATCGAGCTTGTATTACATGTCGGATATGCGTTACGTAGTCATACAAATTTTTTAAGAAGTTCCTATGGTTTCAAATTTTCGCGAGAAATCCAAAGGATTTAACCTTCCATTTTATTGGGAACCAAGTTTTCTGCGAAAAATGGGTTGTAAGTTCGTATTTCTTCGAGATCAAGCTTGAATTACATGTTCGATATGCGTTACGTAGTCATAGAAATTTTTTTGAGAAATTCTGATGGTACAAAATTTTCACGAGAAATCCAAAGGAGTAAGCCTTCGATTTTATCGAGAATTGAGTTTTTCCTCAAAAAAATGGGTCGTAAATTCATTTTTTCGAGATCGAGCTTGTATTATTTGTCGGATATGAATTACGCAGTAATACTTATTTTTTGGAGAGGTTTCAACAGTATATAATATTCGCGAGAAATACAAAAGGGTTAACCTTCCATTTCCTCGAGGACCGAGTTTTCTACAAAAAAGGGTCATAAATTCATTTTTCTTCGAGATCGAGCTTGTATTACACGTCGGATATGCATTACGTAGTTACACAGATTTTTTGGAGAAGTTTTGATGGTACCAAATTTTTGCGAGAAATCCAAATGAGTTAGCCTTCGATTTTATCAGGAATCGAGTTTCTTGTGAAAATGGGTCGTAAATTCATTTTTCTTGTAGATTGAGCTTGTATTACATGTCGGATATGCATTACGTAGTCATACTTAAGTTTTGGAGAAGTTCTGACGGTATTAAATTTTTATGAGAAATCCAAAGGGGTTAGCCTTTGATTTGGTCGAGAACCGATTTTCCACGAAAAAAGGGTCGTAAATTCATTTTTTTGAGATCAAGCTTGTATTACATGTCGGGTTGAATGCAGCCTAGAGAGGGGGTGAATAGGCTTTTTGATTTTTTATCGATCCCTAAAACACTTAACAAAGAGATCAAATATAGGAAGGTCGGACTAGTCTGTTATGGTGCGGACTAGTCCGGTATACGCGGAGTTGAAAATAAAAGTAGATCTTTAATTTTACTTCTAGTAGTATATGCAGCGGAAAGCAATTGAAAATTTAAGTGTATTATGACAATGAAATAAGATATTGCAGTTATCAAGTTTAATCCAATGTTTCAATGTGAATTACACAAGACTATGCAAACGCTAGAGTATGACAAAAGGTAAAGCAAGAACACGCGAGACATGATTTTATCCCGAGGTTTGATTCTACGGAGGAATCTACGTCGCCGTTGAGGAGTCCACGGAGGACCGGGTCTTCACTAACCCTTCCCTCGTTGAATTGCCACGGAGGCTGATTCATAATCACTAACCACACAGGGGGTAAATAACTCGTTCAAGGGGCCTTCTCACAAGTTGAGGGCTCCCCAAAGATTACAATGAATGAACACCACCACACTCAAAAGATGTACAATAAACGATGAGAGTGTGCCAGAGATGAAACCCAAGAGCTAAAGATCCTGTAGAACAAGTTCTCTCCTTTGTCCAATCCCTAATCCTCAAAGATTTGATCCTTTTAGGTTTAGAATGAGTGGAGAGAAGTATTTTTTGGCTGTTGGGAGGTGTGATGACGCAGGGAGTCGAGAGTGTTTGTTGTGCGACCGTGCACCTCTTTTTATACTAGGGTTTCCAAAAGTTACCGTTAGGGTTTGCGAGGTCCAAAGTAGTCCGTGGTGGACACCGGACTAGTCCGGTGTGCGTGTGTGAAAACCCTAAGTGTTGATGGGTACCAGACTAGTCTGTTAAGGTGCGGACTAGTCTGATCTGGCTCACGAAGTTGTCGGACTAGTCCGGTAGATATCAGACTTGTCTGGTGTGGTGAAAAAGTGTAGAACTGAGGACAAGTCCACACTTGGAGGACTTGTCCGATTTTTGCTCAGGAGATTTTCGGACTAGTACAGTTAATATCGGACTTGTCCTCTCTGGTGCAAATGTGAAGAACTGAGGACAGGTCCGCATTTGGAGAACTTGTCCGTTTTCTACCCAGATGATTTTCGGACTAGTCCGGTCAATATCGGACTAGTCCGCTTTTGTGCAAAACTTGAAGACCTGCGAACAAGTCTGACTTGTCCGTTTTATCCAGAGAGATTTCAGACTAGTCCGGTCATTATCGGACTAGTCTGTTATTTCTGAAATTTATGCAGTGAGTGTGATCTCGTCACTTGAGCTCTTGGGGTGTGTTTCTCCAACACACTCCTTACAAAATAAATCTATTCTTTTCAAGTATTGAGCTCTTTTCCTTTTGGATCCTCATTCTCCTTTCTTTTTGTGATTTCCTTCTGATCTCTTTAAAACCTGCGCTCATCTCCACAATTTTGTTAGGATCTCATTTGTTTGTCCTTAATCAACCAAAACCCACAAGGGATGCCTAGATGTACTTTTAATCTCCCCCTTTTTGGTGATTGATGGCAACCAATTGACATTACACAAATAAGATGGAAAATTCAGATTTTCATAAAGTATGCACATATGAATTTTGAGAAAAGTAGTGAATGTAGAAGTAATACTCATATGTGCACTCTTTATGGTGGGGTGCAAAACTATGTGTGTGTGAGCAATAATATTGATGTGAATGAGGTAAAAAGCACAATCATAACAACATCAAGATTATCAAGTGCACATAGCAACTTTAAAGCATAAAACATTGATCATTGTAAAGCATAATCATAACTTCATAATACGTGTCCAAAAGAATAGTGACAACATAATATAAGTTTTACAAGACACAAAAGAGATTTAGGACTCTCTCTCTCTCTCAACCTTAGCTACAACCTAGGACTCCCCCTCAATCTCTCCCCCTTTGGCATCAAGGCACCAAAAAGGAAGAGAAGGAGGGACCTACTCGTCATTGCCGCTCCATGCGCGTTGTTGGTACTTTCATCTTCTTCTTCATCAGGCTGAGGAGGAGGAGGTGGAGGAGGAGGAGGAGGAGGAGGAGAGGAACCACTCGTCGTGCCCCTAAGGCCAAAGTAAGCAAGTTCAGAGTTGGTGAGAGATGGAAGCTCCGAGAAATCAGATCCAGAATCCCCTCAAATAATAGGAGGCCAAACAGGCTCAATCTCCAGTTTTTGGCAAATGGCTTTGATATATTGTTCATGTACTGCATTTGCTCCTTTCTCTCCTTTGTTCATCTTGTGTAGCTTCACCTCTGATTTGCAGCAAGAACCGAAGATAGCAGGCAAATACTTCAATATCCCGCTAGCGGTCCCTTTGCGAGATGGAGGGGCCCTAGAGCTAGAGGGAGGCCTTGTCTCTTCTTGGGATCTCCTTGCGTGCTCTTCACTTGTCTTAGGAGAGGGAGCAGCTGGGAGAGTAGCTTGATGCGGCTTCTGAGGCCTTAAAGTAGTATGCTCCACATCCTTCACAAACTCAATTACTCCGACCTTCTCAATCATGAACATAATGTATGGAGCATAGCCACAGGAATGGTTTGGAGTGCAAGAGATGTTCACCATATCATTCCAAATGTAGTCGAACACATCAAATCTTCTCCTCTTGCTTATCACCTTCATCAAGGTTCACAAGTAACCTTGGACGCTGCCTGCATCCCCATCCTTAGGAGCAATTGTCTTCTGAAGCACTCGATTGAGGACAATGAAGAATGGCTTCATGTTCTTGGTCGATGGGGGATTGTAACGGGGATGAGTGTCATAGAGGAACTCCATATTGTCCTTCTCCAGAGGGCTGTCATTGTGGATCACAATCTCATGGTTATCGGTATCCTCAAGATGTAGCAACTTGGCAAAGTCAACATAAGTGATGGAATAGGTTGATCCATGAGTCATACAAGTTACTCTTTCTTCACCCGTATTGGCAAAGTGGCAATTGGCAAAGAATTGAGCAATTACTTCATCATTTTAGTTGTATCTAAAGGATAATAGATCCTTTAGACCATGCCTCTCCGCTGCAGCTACTAGCTCATCAAAAGCATCACAGCTCTTCTTTCAATGTAGTCCCAATCTATCCATTGACTGCGAACTACTAGAGTCTTCATCGTGAGGTAGACGCTGCTGTAGTAGTCCGAGTGGAAATCACTCCAAAACCTCGGATCAGCAGCTATCTTCCCACTGCTGTAAGCATCAACCTTCCTGAGCTTCCAAGTGACATCGCCGCCCTTTCCATTGAATCTCTTTTCTGAAGAACTTCTGTTTCTTTGTCTTGGAGGAGCCACCTTCAGGGGGCCAATAGGGCCAGAGGCAATTCCTTTTCCTTTGCCCTTAGCTTGGCGAGGAGCTGCCAAACTGGATCCAACTACATCTTTGCCCTTGGAAGGTGATTTCTTAGCTGGGACTTGTCACCGCACCCAAGGTGAAGCGAGAGAAGGCTCAGCAGCACGCTCTTGCCTTTTGTTCGAACGAGGCTTCAAAGCATGAGGCAATGTCTATTGATCCATTTCGGCCTCAAAGTCGGAGAGACCCTCGTTTGGGCTCGACATTATCTTGACAAAGAAGAGATACAAGACATAGATAAGAATTGGTGACAAGGGATTGCATTGAGTTGAGATATGCTAGAGATTTGATCAGTACACACCAGACTTGTCCGTAATTCATGTGCGGACTAGTCTGGAGCACCGGACTTGTCCGCACAGATAACGGACTAGTCCGATATGCGTCTGTTCAAACCCTAGCTAAATGAAATTTTGGAGTTTCTCAATGCAAAAGTGAAATAGAGTAGATGAAATACATCAAGGAAACATGTATTGGCAAGAGAAATCAAGCTGTTTGAGAAATACAAATGAAAGTTGAAGAGTTAGGGTTTGGTGAGAAAAATTACCAAATCCTTCGAATTGAGGAGTTTAAAGAGTTGTTGGTGTGGATTAGTCCGGGGTCTTCGATCTCCTCGCAATGTAGATCGATTCCCATAGAGATTTGAGCGAATTTGAGGGAGAATTCGCAAAATTGCCTTGGGAGCACATGAGTGAGGAGAGAGAACTTGAGGGAAAATGTGAGGAGGAAGAAGAAGGGTCTGCACCAGCCTAAGGGGCTAAGGCGTCGATACACCGGACTAGTCCGTGGTTGTACCGGACTAGTCCGGACAAGCGGACACCTCACGGACTAGTTTGCAGTGTGCAGACTAGTCTGGGGTAACCACGGACTAGTCCGTGGTCACCTGGACAGGGAAATATAAAAACCTTTCATATATATCCGAAGGTGCCTAATAAAGAAATAGGGGACAATATTCTTGATGAATATGATCAGTAAACACACAACAATCAAGCAATGACCATAATTCATCAAGATGTAATAATTAACATAGTTTTTAGGAGAAAACAGGGAAAGATGAGTTTTCAAAAAAATAAGAACTTGATTTTGAAGATGGCATACAAATATGCAAGATTTCAAGCCACGTTCCGAGCATCAAGATATTTAGTTCATTTCAAAGATCACAAAAGTGTTTTTCATCAAGTGGCTTGGTGAATATATCAGCTAGTTGTTTCTCAGTTTTGACATGGGAAATGGCTATGTCTCCTTTCATTGAATGGTCTCTCAAAAAGTGATGTCGGATATCAATGTGTTTGATTCTAGAGTGCTCAACAGGATTGTGTGCAATTTTAATGGCACTCTCATTATCACAAAGGAGTGGAATACGGTTCATATTGTAACAATAGTCCCTTAGAGTTTGTTACATCCAAAGGAGTTGTGCAGAACAACTCCCGGCTGTAACATACTCTGCTTCTGCTGTGGACAAGGCAATGGGGTTTTGTTTCTTGGAGGACCAAGAAACTAGGGATCCACCAAGAAATTGGCAAGTACTAGAGGTGCTGTTTCTATCTACCTTGCATCTAACGTAGTTTGCATTGGAGTATCCAATGAGATTGAACTTTAAACCTTTAGGATACCAAGGCCTAGGTTGGGTGCATGAACTAAATATCTCAAGATCCTTTTTACGGCTGTCAAATGACATTCCTTAGGATTGGCTTGAAACCTTGCACACAAACATACACTCAACATGATATCTAGCCTATATGCACATAAATAAAGTAGAGAGACAATCATGGAACGGTATACCTTTTGATCCATGTTAGGTCCATCTTCATTGAGGTCTAAGTGTCCATTTGTCGCCATGGGAGTCTTTATGGGCTTCGCTTTGTCCATGCCAAATTCTTGAGGATGTCTTGTGTGTACTTTGTTTGGCTTATGAACATTCCTTCCTTTAGTTGTTTCACTTGGAATCCCAAAAAGTATCTCAGCTCTCCCATCATGGACATCTCGAATCTATTTGTTATGATTTTACTAAATTTGTGACAAAAAGATTTGTTAGTTGAACCAAATATGATATAATCAACATAAATTTGACAAATGAATGGATCATCATCAAAGTGCTTGGTAAACAAAGCGCAACCAGCTCCAATTTTGAAGCCATTTCAACCTAGAAAATCTCTAAGGCACTCATACCAAGAAGCTCTAGGAGCTTGTTTGAGGCCATAGAGAGCCTTACGCAGTTTGAATACATGGTCGGGGTACTCTTGATCTTCAAACCCAGGGGGTTGCTCCATGTGCACCTCTTCCTTGATCGGTCCATTGAGGAAGGGGCTTTTGACGTCCATTTGATATAGCTTGAAATCATGTTGAGTAGCATATGCAAGTAATATACGAATTGATTCAAGCCTAGCTACGGGAGCAAAAGTCTCGTCGAAATCCAAACTATCGACTTGTGAGTAACCTTTGGCCACAAGTCGTTCCTTGTTCCTTGTCACCACTTTGTGTTCATCTTGCTTGTTGTGGAAGACCCATTTAGTGCCGATGACGTTGGACTTGTGTCTTTCAACAAGTTCCCATACTTTGTTCCTCTTGAAGTTATTCAATTCTTCTTGCATCGCCATCAACCAATTAGGATCTCTTAATGCATCTTCAACCCTATATAGTTCCAAAGAGGATACAAAATAATAGTATTCACAAAAATTAGCTATACAAGATCAAGTTGTCACTCCTTTTGGATGTCACCAATTATGTTGTCGAAGGGGTGATCTCTTTGTGTGCTTTGGTGTACTCTTGGATGTGGCACTTGTGGTCTTGAATCCTCATGATCATCATCTTCTTCATCTCCCCCTGGATAGTTGCCCTCATTAATGTTTTGATTATCTTGATCTCCTTGAGGTTGATCTTGTGTGGAAGCTCCCCCTTGATCATTTTCCTCCATTTGTGGTTCATCTTCTTCATTCAGATTTTGAGGTGATGCTTGTGGTCAAATATCACCCATTGCCATTCTTCTCAATGCTTGACATGGAGCTTCTTTTTGATCTAGTACACACTGGTCAACTTGCTCTACTTGAGAGTCTTTAGTTTCATCAAATACTATGTCACGTGCTACTTCAACAAGTCCAGAGGCTTTGTTGAAGGCATGATAAGCATAGGAGTTCGAATCATATCCAAGAAAGAAACATTCATCGGACTTTGAAGCGAACTTCGAAGCCCTAGGCTTCTTGTTTAGAATATAACATTTTGAACCAAAAACTCGAAAGTATGAAATATTTGGTTTGTTACCAATGAGTAGTTCATATGAGGTTTTCTTGAGTAAACGATGAAGATATAGTCGGTTTATGGCATGACAAGCGGTGTTAACCGCTTCAGCCCAAAACCGGTCCGAAGTCTTGTATTCATCAAGCATTGTCCTCGCCATCTCAATGAGTTTTCGGTTCTTCCTTTCGGCTACCCCATTTTGTTGAGGAGAGTAGGGTGCTGAATATTCGTGCATTATTACTTCTTCATCTAGATACTCCTCAACTTGAGTATTCTTGAATTTTGTTCAAATGTCACTTCGTATGTTCTTGATCGTCAATGATAATTCATTTTGAGCTCGCTTGAGAAACTTCTTGAGTGTTCCTTGAGTTTCTGTCTTATCATACAAAAAGAAAACCCACGTGAAGCGTGAAAAATTATCGACAATAACTAAACCATATTTATTACCGCCGATGCTTATGTAAGCAATTGGACCGAATAGGTTCATGTGGAGGATCTCAAGTGGTCCTGTTGTAGTCATGACATTCTTCGCGGGATGGGGTGCTCCCACTTGCTTCTCGGCTTGGCACGCGCTATAAGGCCTGTCTTTCTCAAAAATAACATCCTTGAAACCTCGGATGTGATTGCCTTTTAGAAGTTTTTGTAGATTCCTCATACCAACATGTGCTAGCCGTCTATGCCACAACCAATCCATGTTAGTTTTTGCAATCAAACATGTGTCAAGTTCGGCTTTATCTTTGTTGAAGTCATCTAGATAAAGTTTTTGCTTTAACACACCCTTGAATGCAATAGAGTTATCACTCCTTATAGAGACGGTCACACCCTCATTAGTGAATAAACAATTATAACCTTTGTCACATAGTTGAGATATGGACAAGAGGTTATAATCTAAGCAATAAACATGTAAAACATGAGAAAGTGTATGTTGTGATGAAATTGCAATTTTACCAATACTGTAAGTGCATCTAGGATATTCCTTGTGGGTTTTGGCTAATTGACGACAAACATATGAGATACTAATGAAACTATTGAGATGATTGCATGAAAAACAAGGTGAAACAGCTCGGTGCACACAAAAAGGTGAAAAATGGAGTGGTGTCCAAAGAGGGATACTTTGATGGAGCTTGGAAGAACAAATTAGATTTTAAATGTATAGGGAGTGTATGAAAGACACACTCCAAGAGCTCACAACTTTGAGCAGGGGTAAGGGTTTTTAAAATCAACCTATCTTTCACAGTGCACCGGACTAGTCCGATCATGGACCGGACTAGTCCGATAGACTTTCTAGAGTCTCCCTTCTCCGGAGACCGGACTAGTCCTTGTGTCCACCGGACTAGTCCGTTGAACTTTCTGGAGTCTCTCATATTGGGAGACCGGACTAGTCCGTGTGTCCATCAGACTAGTCCATTTAACTTTCTGGAGTCTTTCATATCGGGAGACCGGACTAGTCCATGTGTCCATCAGACTAGTCCGTTTAACTTTCTGGAGTCTCCCATATATGGAGACCGGACTAGTCCACGGACTAGTCCGTTGAACTTTCTGAAGTCCACCTTCACACAGCACCAGACTAGTCCGAGCATGAACCAGACTAGTCCGCCAGACTTTCTGGACTTCGAGTTACACTGTGACCGGACAAGTCCGGACTTGCACTGGACTAGTCCAGTGTTAGGGTTTTTCAACGGTAACTTTTTGGAAACCATATAAATAGAGAATCCACGACCTTCCAAAGAACATACACGTCGAATACTACAAAAACACAAACCCTAGTGCCGCCACTTTGTCCCAAGAGCCTAAAACACATCTCCCCACACATCTAAGGTGCAAAAAGGAGTCAAATCATTTGAACACTTGGATTCAGGATTGGGAGATCGTCGTTCCTTCGTTGCGAGCTCTTGGGGTTTGATATTTCTACACTTATACTCTGCATTGTAATACTTTCAAGTGTATTTGATCGCCTCTTTTGTTGTAATTCTCTCGGGAGCCCTCAACGTGTGAGGTTGCCCCACAAACTCAGTGATTACCCATGATAGTGGGTTCAAGTCAGCCTTCGTGGTGACTTGAAGAGGGAAAGGGTTGGAGACCCAGCTCTGTGTGAGCTTCCTCAACGAGGATGTAGATCTCGTGGTGAGATCGAACCTCGGTAAAAATTTGCTTGTCTCTTGTGCCTCATTTACTTTACGTTTTGTTCACTAGATCACTTGATCGCTAAACAACCATTTAAGTTGGTCATAAGTCTTCACGTGCATTCGTACACTAATCTTAAATCAAAGAATCTGTTGTTCTCATTTCTGCTGCTAAAAGAATCTAGTTTCCCAAACAACACTTAATCAATTCACATATTTCAGCACACCGGACTAGTCCGCCCACACAATCGGACTAGTCCGGTCAATTAAGTTTTTGATGACTCTATTAAGTGTGCAAGAAATTCAAAAGGCCTATTCACCCCCCCTCTAGGCCATGTTCAATTGGTATCAGAGCCAAGTTCTCCACCAATGAGACTCACATCTTAGAGAGATCAATGGCCTCTGAGAAGAATAACAATATCTCGAAGATGAACATCAATGAGGAGGAACAAGAAGCTAAAGCCTTCGATGTGCTGAAAGAAAGCCCACATGATGATGAAGAAGTGCGACAACTAAAGGCACTCCTGAGAAAGAAACTGATAGGACAAAAAGGAAAAGAAGAAGAGAAGACGATGGGGAGTGGTCATCACGACTACTCCCGACATCCCTTCAACTACAACCGTCTCAATTCAAACAATCGCTATCTCTCCATTCCTATGGGAAAGCCTCCACAGTTTGACGGAAGTGACTACACCATGTGGAAGTACAACATGAAGATGCATCTAATATCCCTGAATCCTAGTCTGTGGCACCTTGTTTGCACTGGCATAGATATCCCAGACACGGATAAGGAACTCACTCCAGAACAAGAACAAGAGATTCACATAAACGGACAAGCCGTCGCCGTGATCACATCATCACTAAGTAGAGAAGAATTCACCAAGATTGATGGTTTGAAAAGTGAAAAAGAAATCTGGGATACACTTAAGACAACTCACGAAGGAAATAGTTCGGTTCGTGAAGCTAAAATTGAGATGCTTGGAGAGTTGGGGAGATTTTCTATTGAAGAAGGCGAATCACCTCAAGACATGTACAACCGGATGAAGGCACTCATCAACAAAATTCGTGCCTATGGAAGTAAGAAATGGACGGATCATGAGGTGGTCAAAAGAATGATTAGCGCCTTCATGCCAAGAAATATCACACTTTGCTCAATGATTAGAGAAAGCCCCAGATTTCACAAAATGACTCCGGATGAGTTATTGGGGAAGATCATAAATCATGAAATGATGGAGAAAGAGGCTCAATACGTCAAAGACTTAGCCGAACTCACCTCTTCCAAAAAGAAAGAAGTTGCTCTCAAAGCAACGTGCAGACACAAACTCAAAGAAACTCGTGAAGACCAAGACGATGGGCATACAAGCGACGAGAGCACTGATCTTGATGATGAAGAAATGGTACTATTTATCAAGAAGTTCAAACGCATGATGAAAAGAAGACACGGCAACATTTCAAATGAAGGCAAAAGCAAGGATAAAGGAAAATCCAAGGCTTGATGCACTTGCTACAACTGCGGAGAGTATGGTCGCTTCATGGTGGACTGCCCCTATGAAGAAAATAAAAAGAAGAAGGAAACAAGACCTCAAGAAAAGAAAATTTTCATAAAAAGAAGACAAGCCCATCAAGCTCATATTGGCAAGGAGTGGGACTCAAACGACGAGTCCTCCTCCGATGAAGAAGAAGAGATAGCCACTATCGCAGTCAAGAAACCTGCTATGAATGCCACACTCTTCGCAAACATGGGAGGACGAGATATGAACAACCACACTTGCCTTATGGCTAAGGAAGGCAAGAAAAAGGTACGACTCACTCCTCTTATGCTAAATTCCTCTGTTGATGACTTTGATAGCTCTAGTGATAATGAAGAAATGTTTAGAGGAATAAGTAAAATTGCTTTAAAGAAAATGGAAATGTTGTCGAACGAAATCTTTGAAAAGGGGGAATTTCTTAACCGACAAGAAGATATGATCATCTGTGAAAGGAAGAGATATCAAGAAGTTGAAAAGCTTCTCAAGCTTGAAAGAGAGAAGAACGAGTCGCTTGAGGTTGAGCTAGCCTTGAGTAAGGAAACTTACTCAAAGATAGAGGACTCGCATATTGCAACCAAGGAAGAACTTGCTAACTTGTCAAAAGTTAACAAGATCCTTGAGGTGCAAGTTGAGTCGCTCAAGCAAAGTGACTCCTCTTCCTCCAAGAGCTCTTCCTCCAAAGATATGAGTTCGACAACAATCTGAACTTGCACTTGCTCTAGTAAGAAGAATGTTATTTCTAAAACTTCAACTTCTCATAATATGCATGCCTCTCCAAGTGGCATCTTTGATAAGGAGAAGATCAAATATGCATGCAGTGGATATATGGTCACTAGATCTCCTAATGTCAAAGATGGCCTTGGTTTTGACAGGAACAAACACATGTCTACTCCTAATCATGCTAAGAATAGAATTGTCTTTGTTAGGGATAAATCCCATGAATCTGATTTACAAATACTGTTTCGTACATTGGATGCTTCCTATGTTCTTATGAAAGCCAAAAAATGGAAAAGTCATTGCTAAATATACAGGGCCACGCCACAAGAACTTGAAAACTTGTGTGTGGGTGCCCAAGACTCTTGTGACTAACCTGAGAGGACCCAAGCAAGCTTGGGTACCTAAAACCAAAGAATAATTCTTTTTTGCAGGCTTACTCTTCCGGTGGATCTAAATGGGTGCTAGATAGCGGATGCACAAATCACATGACCGGAGAGAGAGGTATGTTTGTGGAGTACGAGTATAAGAAGGATCAAAGTGAAGGCATATACTTCGGAGACAACAGCCAAGGAAAGGTCCTTGGTAGCGGTAACATTGAAATATCCTCTCAACACACCTTATCTAATGTTTTACATGTAGATTCTCTAGATTATAACCTTTTGTCAATATCTCAACTATGCGAGAAAGGTTACAACTGTTTATTCACTAATGAGGGTGTGACTGTTTTTAGAAGAAGCGATGGCTCGATTGCATTTCAAGGGAATGTTGAAGGGCAAGCTTTATCTTGTTGACTTCAACAAAGATAAAGCCGAACTCAACACTTGCTTGGTTGCTAAGACCAACATGGGATGGCTGTGGCATAGACGGCTAGCCCATGTTGGGATGAGAAATCTGTAGAAACTTCTAAAAAGTGGTCACATCCGTGGTCTTAAGGATGTGGTTTTTGAAAAAGACAGGCCGTGCAGCGCTTGTCAAGCAGGAAAAGAGTCGGAGCACCACACCCCGCCAAGAATGTGATGACTACCGCAAGACCGCTAGAACTGCTCCACATGGATCTCTTTGGTCCAATTTCGTACATCAGCATCGGCGGTAACAAATACGGTTTAGTAATTGTTGATGATTTTTCAAGATTTACCTGTGTATTTTTCTTGTATGATAAACCAGAAACTCAGGGAATCCTCAAGAAGTTTCTGAAAAGATCTCAGAACAAATTCTCATCAACCGTAAAGAACATCAGAAGTGACAATGGGACAGAATTCAAGAACCTCCAAGTTGAAGAGTATCTCGATGAAGAAGGAATAAAGCATGAGTTCTCGGCACCCTACTCCCCTCAACAAAACGGAGTGGCCGAAAGGAAGAACAGAACATTGATCGAAATGGCAAGAACTATGTTGGATGAATACAAGACGTCAGATCGATTTTGGGCAGAAGTGGTGAACACCGCTTGTCATGCCACGAATCGGCTGTACCTCCACCGACTATTGAAGAAAACTCCATATGAGCTCCTTACCGATAAAAAGCCTAATGTTTCTTATTTCAAAGTATTTGGTTGTAAATATTTTATTCTGAAGAAGAAACCGAGGGCCTCGAAGTTCGCTTCAAAGTCCAATGAAGGGTTCTTGTTCGTTTATGAATCGAATGCCTACGCTTATCGTGTCTTCAACAAGGTGTCCCGCCTTGTTGAAGTAGCACGTGACGTAGTGTTCGATGAATATAATGGCTCACAAGTGGAGCAAGTTGATAAGTGTGTGCTAGATAAAGAGGAAGCTCCATATGAAGCACTGAAGAAAATGGGACTTGGTGATATCTTACCACAAGAGCGAACTTTTGACTCAAATGCACAAGATGAACTTCAACACGGAGGCAATTATCAAGGGGGGCTCTTTCTCAAGATCAAGATGAGGAAAATCAAGAATATCAAGATAATCATGGGAGCAATGATCTAGGGGAGACAATGAACATGAAGATAATGAAAAACAAGCAACTACACAAGTTCCACACCCAAGAGTACATCAGAGCGTGCAAAGAGACCATCCTGTCAATAATATCATTGGAGATATTGCTAAGGGAGTAACTACTAGATCTCGAGTTGCAAATTTCTATGAATATTATTCTTTTGTGTCTTTTCTGGAACCATACAGGGTAGAAGAAGCCTTAAGGGATCCATACTGGGTGATGGAAATGCAAGAGGAGTTGAACAACTTCAAAAAACATGAAGTGTGGGAGCTGGTGGAGAGACCAAGGGCGAACATCGCCGGAACCAAATGGGTCTTTCAAAACAAGAAAGATGAGCATGGATTAGTAACAAGAAATAAAGCGAGATTGGTGGCCAAGGGCTATTTTATGGTCGAAGGTTTGGACTTCGATGAAACTTTCGCTCCTGTAGCTAGACTTGAGTCCATTCGCATTTTATTGGCATATGCTACTCACCATAATTTTAAGCTGTATCAAATGGACATCAAAAGCGCTTTCTTAAAGGTCCAATCAAGGAGGAAGTTTATGTGGAGCAGCCACCAGGATTCGAAGACCAAGAGTATCCCGATCATGTCTACAAACTGCGTAAGGCTCTCTATTGCCTCAAACAAGCTCCTTGAGGTTGGTACGAGTGCCTTAGAGATTTTCTGACTCAAAATGGAGTCAAAATTGGTAAAGTTGACTATACACTTTTCACTAAACATTGTGATGATCATCTATTCGTATGTCAAATTTATGTTGATGACATTATCTTTGGATCCACTAACAAATCTTTCTGTGAGGAATTTAGCAAAATTAAGATAGATAGGTTCGAGATGTCAATGATGGGCGAATTGAAGTTCTTCTTGGGATTCCAAGTGAAGCAACTAAGAGAAGGTACATTTATAAGCCAAACCAAATATACACAGGACATTCTCAAGAAATTCAATATGGACAAAGCCAAGCCCATCAAGACACCCATGGCCATTAATGGACATCTCGACCTCAATGAAGACGATCCAAATGTGGACCAGAAGGTATATCAGTCCATGATCGGCTCCTTACTTTATCTATGTGCATCTAGGCCAGATATTATGCTTAGTGTTTGCTTGTGTGCAAGGTTTCAAGCCGCACCTAAAGAGTGTCACTTAATTGCTGTAAAAAGAATCCTAAGGTATCTTGTGCACACACCCAACTTGGGCCTTTGGTATCCCAAAGGATCCAAGTTTAACTTGATAGGGTATTCCGACGCTGACTATGCAGGATGCAAAGTCGATAGAAAGAGCACGTCAGGGACTTGTCAGTTTCTTGGTAGGTCCCTAGTTTCTTGGTCATCAAAAAAGCAAAACTCCATTGCTCTTTCCACAGCGGAAGCAGAGTATGTTGCAGTCGGTAGTTGTTGCGCACAACTACTTTGGATGCGACAGACTCTTAGGACTACAGCTACAATCTTAGCAGTATCCCGCTTCTATGTGATAATGAAAGTGCTATAAAAATTGCACACAACCCTGTAGAGCACTCAAGAACTAAGCACATAGATATCTGTCATCATTTTCTTAGAGATCATTTGTTAAAAGGTGACATTGCTATTTCACATGTTAGGACTGAAAAACAACTTGCGGATATTTTCACCAAACCATTAGATGAGAAAAGGTTTTGTGAGCTTAGAAATGAACTTAATATTCTTGACTCTCGAAATGTGGCTTGAAACGTTGCATACCTGGTTGAAACTTCAAACATCGCATTTTATTGTTGAAAACTGCCCCTCACCTCTTTTTTCTTCCAAGAAAACTATTTTAATGAAGAAATCTTGCAGTTTATGACCACTTTTCATTGTTGATTGCTTTCTGGTAATAATTACCAAGATTATTTGCAAAACTTGTCCTTGGATCACTTTTAATTATCTCAAAATACTTAGGTTTTCTAGGGGTGCCGGACTAGTCAGGTTTGCCACCGGACTAGTCCGGACAGTCTCTCTGTCCTAGGTTTTCCAGGGGCACCGGACTAGTCCGTCACCCTGACCGGACTAGTTTGGTCGGCCGCGTATATAAGCAGCTGGCCGACCCAAATCAAAATTTCAAACCTCCCTCTACTTGACTGGACATGCTCTTCCTCACCTCTCCTCCTCTCTCCTAAACCCTAGCCCCCCGAAGAGACCTTCGAGTTGAGCCCTCAAAAATCAAGTTCTCTCCATTGGGAACCCTCTCCTCGGCGAGTTGATCCTCCCCTCCGGACAGATTCAAGCCTCCTCAACGCAAATCTTCAAATCTTGGTAAAATTCACCCTAAAACCAAAATCTCAACTTTTCTCATTCTAGCTCATTTCCTTTGATTCCAAGGTTGTACATTGGCTTCATAGTTGTATTCCTACCACCTTCATATCATTTTGTATCCTTAGATAGAAGTTTTGGAATTCAAGGAAATCAATAGGGTTCTTGCCAGGCCAGACTAGTCCGGCGCTCAGATACGGACAAGTCCGGTACACTGGACAAGTCCGCACTCTGAAACCGGACAAGTCCGGTCTCTGACATCTGAATCCCTAATTTGACCTCGATCCTTAGTTCATTCTTATATAATCCATGAACTCCTTATTAGGCACGATGTCTTCAAGCTCAGATGACAGCTCTTTCCACGTTGATGAAGAAGTTGAACGTGAAAAAGCTAGGAGAGCCAAGGAGAGGTACATGAAGAAAAGACATGATGTCAATGTCCACTCTCCACCCTCCGACAACAATCTGCCTAAGAAGAGGAAGGTGGTTGTCAAGAAGGCCCAAGGAAAAGCTGCCGAGAGCTCCTCAGGGCCAAAGAGGGCTCTCAATAAAGGGAAGGGACTTGCTAGTGGTCCCATTGGGCCCCTGAATATGAAAAACCCAAGTCATCGCAACAGGCAGCGTTCCAGTGAGGATTTCACTGGAAAAGGGGGTGAGCTTGCCGATAGCTTTAGGAAGGTTAATGTGTATAATCAACCTCGGCAATGCTCAGACCCAAGATTTTGGAGCAACTTCCATGTCGACTACTACGAGCATGTGTACATGAAGATGAAGAATCCCATTGTGACTAGTCAATGTGTGAACATTGGATACATGCAGTCGAAGAAGTATCCTGCCTTTCGTGAGGTGGTTGAGGCCATGGAGAGCTACGGTCTGAAGGAACTGTATTCCTTTGAGAATGACTGGAACAATGAGATCATCACCCAATTCTACTCTACGCTCTACTCTGCTCGGGGTGATGGAGACAGTCTTACTTGGATGACTATTGGTTCCAAGTATAGTGTTACTTATGATGAGTTGGCAAGGATTCTTCACCTTGAACACACTCTGGATCATGATCTTGTCATCCACAATTTACAACCCTTGGAGAAGGATGATCTCAAGTTCCTCTATGACACAAGGATGCCCTATGCTCCTACCAACATCAAATATTTGAAGCCCTTCTTTGTGGTCCTCAACAGAATCTTGAGGAAGACGATAGCCCCGAAAGATGGAGATGCGGGGACTATCCAAGGAACCTTGAGGACGCTAATGAAGGTCATTAGTGGAAGGAGACCATTCAATGTCTTTGAGTATATCTACAACGACATTGTGAAAATCTCAATCACTCCAAATAGGTCTTGCGGGTATGCCTCGTATATCATGTTCATGATTGAGAAAGTGACGGGGCTTGAGTTTGTCAAGGATGTCCCTCATACGGGGTTGAAGCCAAAAAATCCCACCGAGTACACTCTTCCCTCAGCACCACCTGCCCCTTCCTCCCCCGAAGCTGAGAGGAGGACTAAACAAACTCAGGATGTGAATGCCACAAGATCTGCAGCTGCTCCTCCTGGCTATGCGCCTGTCCATGAATCCTCCGGTGGCGTACTCAAAATGCTCACCTCCATCTTTGTCTGCTGCCGCAAGATTGAAGTCAGGCAGAAGAAACATCAGCAATATGTCAATGCCAACATCAAGGATATCTGTGACAAGCTGGAGATTGAGCCGGTTGGATCACCGCCCGCCTTCGAGGACTCCGAGGAAGATCCTGCTCCGGTGAATGATGATGGTGATGAAGATGAAGATCGGACCGACACTGAAGAAGGGAGCAGCGATGAGTGATTCCCCTCAATTTTTCCCTTTTTGGTGCCTTGATGCCAAAGGGGGAGAGATTGAGACTAGTTTGAGACTATCTCTAGTAGTAGTGCTTCTTATGCTTTTATGATCGAGGACATGTACTTTTTTTTTAAAACCTTGTAATGCACTATTTCTTTTCTTATGTGTGATGCTTATTTTTGCTTGAATGATTATCTCTATGCTCATTATTGATTATCTTTATTTCATCACACTTTGTTGATCACACACCTGTTAGGCACCCCACCATAAGGTGTGTGCATATGTTAGAAGCTTTTTGTGGATTTATCATTATTCTCATATGTGCACACCTTATGAAAATCAAAATTTTACTCTCATTTGTGATATCTCAAATGGTTGTCATCAATCACCAAAAAGGGAGAGATTGTAAGTGCATCTAGGATATCCCTTGTGGGTTTTGGCTAATTGATGACAAACATATGAGATCCTAATGAAACTATTGAGATGATTGCATGACAAACAAGGTGAAACAGCTCGGTGCACACAAAAAGGTGAAAAATGGAGTGGTGTCCAAAGAGGGATACTTTGATGGAGCTTGGAAGAACAAATTAGATTTTAAATGTATAGGGAGTGTATGAAAGACACAATCCAAGAGCTCACAACTTTGCGCAGGGATAAGGGTTTTTAAAATTAATCTATCTTTCACAGTGCACCGGACTAGTCTGATCATGGACCGGACTAGTCCGATAGACTTTCTGGAGTCTCCCTTCTCCGGAGAGCGGACTAGTCCGTGTGTCCACCGGACTAGTCCGTTGAACTTTCTGGAGTCTCTCATATTGGGAGACCGGACTAGTTCGTGTGTCCATCGGACTAGTCCGTTTAACTTTCTGGAGTCTCTCATATCGGGAGACCGGACTAGTCCGTGTGTCCATCGGACTAGTCCATTTAACTTTCTGGAGTCTCCCATCTGTGGAGACCGGACTAGTCCATGGACTAGTCCGTTGAACTTTCTGAAGTCCACCTTCACACAGCACCGAACTAGTCCGAGCTTGGACCGGACTAGTCCGCCAGACTTTCTGGACTTCGAGTTACACTGTGACCGGACAAGTCTGGACTAGCACCGGACTAGTCCGGTGTTAAGGTTTTTCAACGGTAACTTTTTGGAAACCATATAAATAGAGAACCCACTACCTTCCAAAGAACATACACGTCGAATACTGCTGAAAACACAAACCCTAGTGCCGCCACTTTGTCCCAAGAGCCTAAAACACATTTCCCCACACATCTAAGGTGCAAAAAGGAGTCAAATCATTTGAACACTTGGATTTGGTATTGGGAGATCGTCGTTCCATCGTTGCAAGCTCTTGGAGTTTGATCTTTCTACACTTATACTCTGCATTTAATACTTTCAAGTGTATTTGATCGCCTCTTTTGTTGTAATTCTCGTGGGAGCCCTCAACGTGTGAGGTTGCCCCACAAACTCGGTGATTACCCGTGATAGTGGAATCAAGTCGGCCTTCGTGGTGACTTGAAGAGGGAAAGGGTTGGAGACCCAACTCTGTGTGAGCTTCCTCAACGAGGACGTAGATCTCGTGGTGAGATCGAACCGCGGTAAAAATTCACCTGTCTCTTGTGCCTCATTTACTTTACATTTTGTTCACTAGATCACTTGATTGCTAAACAACCATTTAAGTTGGTCATAAGTCTTCACATGCATTCATACACTAATCTTAAATCAAAGATTCTGTTATTCCCATTTCTGCTGCTAAAAGAACCTAGTTTCCCAAACAACACTTAATCAATTCACATATTTTAGCACACCGGACTAGTCCGCCCACACAACCGGACTAGTCCAGTCAGTTAAGTTTTTGACGACTCTATTAAGTGTGCAGGAAATTCAAAAGGCCTATTCACCCCCCCTCTAGGCCACGTTCAAATACCTAGAACCCTTCCTTGACTATTATCACCAAAATAGATGCATTCACTTGAGTCTTCATTTTGTTCATACTCCACGAACATTTTTCTTTCTCCAGTCATGTGATTTGTGCATCCACTATCTAGCACCCATTTTGCTCCACCGGATGAGTAAGCCTGTAAAAAGAAGTTATGCTTTGGGTCTTAGGTACCCAAGCTTGCTTGGGTCCTTTGAGGTTAGTCACTAGTGATTTGGGCACCCACAAACGAGACTTGGTGTTCTCATGGCGTGGCCCAACAAATTAAGCATATGTTTTTCCATAACCATTTTTCGTAAGCACATATGAAGCATCAAAGGTTCTAAACAAGATTTGTTGTCCATATGAGTCCACAATGTCCAATTTATCAATGTTATCATGTTTTCCAACTTGGGAAAAGTTTCCCTTGACAAAAGCAATGTGATCCTTGTCATTCTTGTGGCTTCTAGCGTTTTGCCTTTCACCATAAGAATACCCAATTCCATATTTAACATTAGGAGTTCTTCTGACCGAGTATGCGTTGCGTGCATACTTGACCTTCTCCTTGTCAAATATGCCACTTTGGGAGGGATGCTTGTCTTTTTCAAGTTGGACTTTTCTTTCAATTTGGTGTTATTTTTAGCACATGTACAATTATCGACAGTTTCAGATTTGATATGTTGAGAAGGTGAGCTTGAAGAGGATGAAGAACCACTTTGCTTGAGTGACTCAACTTGTGTCTCAAGCATCTTGTTAACTTTGGTTAAGTTAGCAAGTTTATCCTTGATAGTCACGTTTGAGTCTTTTAACGTCAAACAAGCTTCCTTGCTTGAAGCTAACTCAAGTTCTAGTGATTTACTTCGCTCCTTTTCAACCTCAAGGAGCTTTTCAATCTCAAGATATTCTTCCTTTTGGAGAATGATCATATCTTCTTGGCGATTGACTAGCTCCTCCTTATAAACAATCTTATCCATTAGAAATTTCATTTTAGCAGCAGTCTTTTTATCTAAACCACTAAGCATGTCTTCATCATGACTAGAATTATCAATATCACTAGTAAAAGAAAGCGAGGAGGAAGATTTAGTTATAACGTTTCTTTTTCCTTCCTTGGCCATTATACATGTGTGGTCGGTGTCCTTCCATGCGCCTATGGTTGGGAAAAGAGTGGACTTCTTGGTAGGCTTCTTGATGGCTATAGTGGCCATCTCCTCTTCTTCTTCAGATGAGTACTCATCGTTGGAGTCCCACTCCTTCACTAGATGTGCTTTGCCATATTGCTTCTTTTTCTTGAATACTTTCTTTTGTTGAGGCTTGTTTTCTTTACTCTTCCTCTTATTATCTTCATGTGGACAATCCACTATGAAATGATCATACTCTCCACAATTATAGCATGCACGTCTCATCTTGCGTCTTTGTTTGTCCCTATGTCTTCATTTGAGGTACCACCCTTTCTTCTTATCATCATTTTCTTGAACTTTTTCATGAACAAGATCATGTCTTCTTCATCGAGATCATTGCTTTCATCATCACCATCATCTTCCTCAGGAGCTTCTCGAGCTTCTTTTGATGCGGGCTTGCAGGTTGCCTTTAGTGCAACTCCTTTCTTCGTTGCCGAGGCAAGGTCGGCAAGTTCCTTGACATGCTTGGCTTCCTTCTCCATCATTTTAAATTTGATGATATTGCCAAGAATTTCGTCCGAGGTCATTTTTCGGTACATTGGACTTTCTCTAATAATAGAGTAGAGCGTCAAGTTCCAAGGCATGAATGCCCTAACAATCAATTTCACCACTTCATGATCTGTCCACTTCTTGCTACCGTAAGCTTGGAGATTGTTGATGAGAGACTTTAGTCGATTGTACATATCTCAGGGGCGATTCACCTTCTTTTATAGCAAATATTCCCAATTCACCTTCAATCATCTCAATTTTAGCTTCGCGTACATGATGAACACCTTCATGTGCTGTTTTGAGAGTATCCCAGATTTCCTTGGCAATATCGAGTCCATCCACCTTGGTGAACTCGTCTCGGCTCAATGATGATGTAATTACAGCTGTGGATAGAGCATTTCGATGAATAGCTTGCTCTTGACTTGGAGTTAGCTCTTCATGATCATCTGGAATATCTATCCCTGTACACACTATATGCCAAAGACTTGGGTTAAGAGATATAAGGTGCATTTTAATGTTTTATCTCCACATTGTATAGTCATTTCCATCAAAGTAAGGTGCTTTTCCTAAAGGAATTGACAAGTAATGACTATTATTAGAATTTAAACACTCATAGTTAAGAGGATAGGGGGAGTAGTCTGTGTGACTACTCACCTTTTTCTTCTCATCTTCAATCTTCTTCTTCCCTTTTGGAGAGAGTGCCTTCTTCCGCAGAAGAGCCTTGAGTTCAAGCATCTCCTCATCATCATCCTCATAGTCTTGAATGGCATCGAGGAGTTTCTCTAGTTTTTGGTTCCTTTCATCATCACCCTTTTCGTTGTTGAAGCTCTTGTGTTCATCCTTGATTTCTGACATCGTCTATTCGAGCAGTGAGTCTCTTTTAAACAGTTTGGCTCTGATACCGATTGAATGTAGCCTAGAAGGGGGTGAATAGGCTTTCTGAACTTTTATCTATCCCTGAAACACTTAACAAAGAGATCAAATACAGGGAGGCCGGACTAGTCCATTATGGTCTAGACTAGTCCGGTATGTGCGGACTTGAAAATCAAAGTAGATCTTTAATTTTACTTCTAGTAGTCTATGCAGTGGAAAACAATTGACAATTTAAGTGTATTATGAAAATGAAATAAGATATTGCAATTATCAAGTTTAATCCAATGTTTCAAAGTGAATTACACAAGACTATGCAAACCCTAGAATATGACAAAAGGTAAAGAAAGAACACGCGAGATAGGATTTTATCCCGAGGTTCGATTCCATGGAGGAATCCACATCCCCATTGAGGATTCCACGGAGGATCGGGTCTTCACTAACCCTTCCCTCGTTGAATCGCCACGGAGGCCGATTCTCAATCACTAACCACACAGGGGGTAAATAACTCGTTCAAGGGGCCTTCTCACAAGTTGAGGGATTCCCAAATATTACAATGAATGAACACCACCAAACACACTCAAAAGATGTATAATAAACAATGAGAGTGTGCGAGAGATCAAACCCAAGAGCTCAAGATCGTGTAGAACAAGTTCTCTCCTTTGTCCAATTCCTAATCCTCAAAGATTTGATCCTTTTAGGTTTAGAATGAGTGGAGAGAAGAATTTTTGGGAACTTGGGAGGTGTGACATTGCAGGGAGTCGAGAGTGTTTGTTGTGTGGCCGTGCACCTCTTTTTATACTAGGGTTTCCAAAATTTACCATTAGGGTTTGCGAGGTCCGGACTAATCTGTGGTGGACACCGAACTAGTCCGGTGTGCTTGTGTGAAATACCCTAAGTGTTGATGGATACCGGACTAGTATGTTAAGGTGCGGACTAGTCCGATCTAGCTCAGAAAATTTTCGGACTAGTCCGTTAGATATCGAGCTTGTCTGGTGTTGTGAAAAAGTGTAGAACTGAGGACAAGTCCGCACTTGGGGGACTTGTCTGATTTTTGCTCAAGAGATTTTTGGATTAGTCCGGTTAATATCGGACTTGTCCGCTCTGGTGCAAATGTGAAGAGTTGAGAACAAGTCCGCACTTGGAGGACTTGTCCGTTTTCTACCCGGAGAATTTTTGGACTAGTCCGGTCAATATCGGACTAGTCTTCTTTCTTGCAAAACGTGAAGACCTACAGACAAGTCCGCACCTGGAGGACTTGTCTGTTTTTATCCAGAGAGATTTCGGACTAGTCCGGCATTATCGGACTAGTCCATTTTTTCTAAAATTTGTGCAGTGAGTGCGATCTCGTCACTTGAGCTCTTGGGGTGTGTTTATCCAACACACTCCTTACAAAATAAATCTATTCCTTTCAAGTCTTGAGATCTTTTCCTTTTGGATCCTCATTCTCCTTTCTTTTTTTGATTTCCTTCTAATCTCTTTAAAACCTGCGCTCATCTCAACTATTTTGTTAGGATCTCATTTGTTTGTCATTAATCAACCAAAACTCACAAGGGATGCCTAGATGCACTTTCACGGGTATGCTTTACGTATTCATAATTAATTTTTGGAGAACTTTCGACGGTATAAAATGTTCGCAGGAAATATAAAAGGGTTAACCCCCCGATTTTACTGAGAACCGAGTTTTTTGCGAAAAATGGGTCGTAAATTCATTTTTCCTCGAGATCGATCTTGTACTACATGTCGGATATGCGTTACATAGTCATACTTAAGTTTTGGAGAAGTTTCCACGGTTTCAATTTTTTGCGAGAAATCCAAAGGTGTTAGCCTTCAATTTTATGGAGAACCAAGTTTTCAGAAAAAAATGGGTCATAAATTCATTTTTCTTTGAGATCAAGCTTGTATTACATGTTGGATATGCGTTACATAGTCATACTTAATTTTTGGGGAAGTTTCGACGGTATCTTATTTTCGCGAGAAATCTAAAGGGGTTAGCCTTCAATTTTATCGAGAGCTGAGTTTTATGTGAAAAATGGGTTGTAAATTCCTTTCTCTTCGAGATCGAGCTTGTACAACATGTCGTATATGTGTTACATTGTCATACTTAAGTTTTGGAGAAGTTTTGACGGTTTCAAATTTTCGCGAGAAATACAAAGTGGTTAGCCTTAAATTTTATCTAGAACCTAGTTTTCGCGAAAAAGGGGTCGTAAATTCATTTTTCTTCGAGATCAAGTTTGTATTACATGTAGGATATGCATTACATAGTCATACTTAATTTTTGTATAAGTTTTGACGGTATCAAATTTTTGCAGGAAATCCAAAGGGGTTAGCCTTCGATTTTATTGAGAATCGAGTTTTCCGCAAAAAATGGATTGTAAATTCATTTTTTTCGAGATCAAGCTTGTAGTACATGTCGGATATGCGTTACGTAGTCATACTTAATTTTTGGAGAAGTTTCAACGGTATGAAATTTTCGCGAGAAATCCAAAGGGGTTAGCCTTCGATTTTATTGAGAATCGAGTTTTCTGCAAAAAATAAGTCATAAATTGATTTTTCCTCCATATCAAGATTGTATTACATGTAGAATATGCGTTACATTGTCATACTTAAGTTTTGGAGAAGTTTCGACAGTATCAAATTTTCGCGAGAAATCCAAAGGGGTTAGCCTTGGATTTTATCGTGAATCGGTTTTTTGCAAAAAATGCGTCGTAAATAAATTTTTCTTCGAGATCTAGCTTGTATTACATGTTGGATATGAGTTGTGTAGCAATACTTAATTTTTTGAGAAATTTTGATGGTATCAAATTCCCGCGAGAATTCCAAAGGGGTTAGCCTTCGATTTTATCGAGAACCAAATTTTCTGCGAAAAAAGGGTCGTAAATTCATTTTTTCAATATTGATCTTGTATTACATGTCGGATACGAGTTAAATATTAATACTAAATTTCTTGAGAAGTTTCAATGGTATATAATTTTCGCGAGAAATACAAAGGGGTTAACCATCCATTTTATCGAGAATCGAGTTTTCGCAACCAAGTTTTCTGCGAAGATTGGGTCGTAAATTCATATTTCTTCTAGATCGAGCTTGTATTACATGTCGGATGTGCGTTACATAGCCATACATATATTTAATAGAAGTTTTGATGGTACCAAATTTTCGCGAGAAATCCAATGGAGTTAGCCTTCGATTTGATCGATAACCGAGTTTTTGCAAAAAAAAAATGGGTTCTAAATTCATTTTTTCTTCAAGATTGAGCTTGTATTACGTGTCGGATATGCGTTACATAGTAATACTTATGTTTTGGAGAATTTTCGAAGGTATCAAATTTTTGCGAGAAATCCAAATGAGTTAGCCTTCAATTATATCGATTACCGAGTTTTTTTGCGAAAAGTGGGTCGCAAATTCATTTTTCTTTGAGATCAAGCTTGTCTTACATGTCGGACATGCATTATGTTGTAATACTTAGTTTTTGGAGAAGTTTTGATGGTATCACATTTTCGCGATAAATCCAAACTGTAACGCCTTCGATATTTTTGAGAACCGAGTTTTCCGTGAAAAAGGGTCGTAAATTCATTTTTTTCGAGATCGAGCTTGTATTACATGTCGAGTATGCGTTACATAGTTATACTTAGTTTTTGGAGAAGTTTAAATGGTCTCAAATTTTCGCAAGAAATAAAGGAGTTAGCCTTCAATTTTATCGAGAACCGAGTTTTTTGCGAAAAGTAGGTTGTAAAGTCATTTTTCTTCGAGATCGAGATCGTATTACATGTCAGATATGCGTTACATAGTCATACTAAATTTTTGGAGAAGTTTCAACAATATTAAATTTTCTCGAGAAATCCAAAGGGGTTAGCCTTCGTTTTTATCTAGATCTAAGTTTTCCACAAAAAAGGGTCATAAATTCATTTTTCTTTTAGATCGAGCTTGTACTACATGTCGTATATGTGTTACGTTATCATACTTAAGTTTTGGAGAAGTTTTGATGGTTTCAAAATTTCGAGAGAAATACAAAGGGGTTAGCCTTCAATTTTATCGAGAACTTGCGAAAAATGGGTTGTAAATTAATTTTTCTTCGAGAACGAGCTTGTACAGGTCGGATATGCGTTACGTAGTTGTCACGCCCGGTCATCATAAAGATGAACAGACGCTTATCACATGTACGCCAGGATCAGTTGAATCGTACATGCGTCGACGAAAGCGAAATATCATTACATAGCCATGTTCGAGTACATAAATAGTATTACAATATGACCCGAAGGTCTACAAATACACACCACAACTATTTACAACACTTAAACAGTTCAAAGACTCCAAACTACAGTGGAAGGGGAAATAGGTAAGCATGGCTCCATCTTCACAGGCAACAGTTGCGCGTACGGTCGCCAGCCTAGTCCAAGTCCTCCGGATTGACGAAAAAGTCCTCTGGTGCCGCTTCTTCTTCTTCATATTCTAATGGAAAAATTAAACGCTTGAGTACATAGAGTACTCAGCAAGTGCGGGAAGATATGACATGATTGGATGAAGCAAGGGAAGGCCAATTATGGCTTAGCACTATGCTTAAAACCTAACCTTAGCTTTCAATTACCAATATCATAATTCAAGGAGTAATCAACACATGAGTAATGATAATGAATGTAACTGGAATCATAATTAACCACCATTTCCCAATCATAGACTAATTATGAACTGGCCCCAAGCCGCTCTTGTCCGTTAGCACGGCTGTCATGACAGTTTTACCAAATCTCTGCAGAGAGTGTACCCTTTACCCACAAGCAGTGATTTCATCCCCTGTTGCCAGGTGGACTAAGTGAACCTCCCTGATTGCCCGTGGTAGCTAACCACATTGCACACTTCCTTTGGTGTGAGGCCAGGAGATCACTACATGGTCTTTACAAAGGTACTCCCGACTAGTGCTAGCCCTCTAAGGTTTCCACCACTGGGGATTCTCGGAGTAACCCTCCGCCCCAGAGCCCCCTCTTGAGCCTTGCGGATCTCAGAGCAGATCACCTGCACCATTCCCCGCACCATCCAACTACTAGCATTTCATCGGGAGAAACCTAATTAATTGACCAAGCTGCCCCATCTCAGTCTCGTGGTGGTACTATAAAGCTTAGTGGCTTCCTCCATAAACCGGTCCTTAGAATCCGGTGGTACCAAACCCAATCCCGGGTCTCGTGCAAACTGCACCATGCCAAAACTAGCCAACCACCAGATTCCTATCCACTACAATTGTGTAATCACCACAAGTTCAAGTAACCATAAAGTTTAACATAGCACAATTGTATGAGATCCCAATCCCAATGTCTAAGCATGGCTAAGCATAGATAAGACCTATCTACTTCCCAACCCAATTCAGGTAACAAGGAATTATGTGGAACAGGGCATGTAAACATGAAATAGGACATCAATTTAATTAGCATGCATCTATCTAAATCCCTAGAATTGGTACAAGATGGTTAAGGGCACTTGCCTTCATTGAAGACTTGAGTGTTGGTGAAGTCTTGGTCTTGGAGGTTAAGATTAGGGTCGTAGAACGACTCTAAATATATTGCCCAAGCATGGTAAGAGTAAAATAAAGCTAAGTAAGTAGAGGGCACACAAAACAGTACATCACAACATACACATAGGCATAAAATCCTATACTAATGCATCCCTACGAGGTATTTATTATTTTACATAGCCAAAATATGCATTTTATATTTATCCTACATTTTTGGGATTTAATTATAGCCTAAAACCATTTATATTGAATTTTCTATGGCCCAAATGTATTTTTAAACGTTTATAATAAATTTTCATGGACAAAATATATTTTATATGAACTCTACAATTTATTCACAGCATAAAATAGTTTATACCAATTTTTCCTAACATTTCTACACTTAATTACCATTTTTATCTATTTTCTACACCTCAAATACACCTAAAAACCATATTCAGTAAATAAATAAAAGTCCAGGGACTAATTAGATAGTTTTCTACAATGCACAGGGGCTAAATCCATGATTCTACAAATTTACAGGGGTTAGATTGCTTATTTAAATGATTAAATCCAATTTTTAGGGGTCCAGGGGCTAGTCTGCAATTTCCAGGGGCTAGACTTGAATTTCTGTGAAGTCCAAGGGGTAGCAAGCAAGGTTCCAGGGGCCACGGTGCAAATGCGCAGGCGGGGAAAGGGGTTTGAATGTGGGCCGTTGGATCCGCAGTGGAGGGTTCGGATTTTATTATGCGAAGGGGTACGCTGATCTAATCTCGGCCGTTGGCCCAAAACCAACAACTGAGATGCGGCCACGTCGCTCCGGCGGCGCTAATCCATGCGCGCGTGGTGGGGCAAGGCACCCGCGGCGGCGGACCTCGCCGGCGTCGACCGGAATGGCTAAAACTACGCCTATTCGCGCTCCAAATACACAGAACGAAAAAGGGGAGGCTAGGGAACTCACCTCGGGGGTTTTCGGGGTGCGAAATCGGGTGGAAGACGGTCGGCGTCGAGAGGGGGCGGCGGTTGGCGTCGGTGCACGTCGACTCCGGCGAAACCTTGGCGATCTCCCCGCGCAGACTTGCCCGGCGTGCTCCTAGCGACACGGTGACGAGGTTAAAGGGGGAGGTGAGGCGAGGCAACCGCCGTCTGGCCGGGAACGCGCGAGACTAACCTTGGATCGGCGAAGCTAGGGTTTGAGCGCGGAGAGGTTGTAACAGAGGGGAAGGGTGGGGTTTTATAGGAGCAGGGGGTGCGGTGGTTGTCGGCGCGTGCGATGAGGGGGTTCCCCGGGTTGATTACGTTGTGGGCGAGGCAGTTGGAGGGGGGGGGGTTTCGGTGTGGGTGCGGCGCGGCGCGAGAAGGAGGGAGTGACGGTTACTCCTTGGAAGGGATGACATGCGGGCCCCACCTAGCAGAGAGAGGGAGAGAGGGGAGGGGTTGGCTGGGCTGCGGTGAGGGAAGGGAGAAGTTGGGCCGGGGGAGAAGTTTGGCCTAGGGAGGGTTTTAATTCTTTTTCTTTTTCTTTTTCACTTCTTTTCTTTTGATTTGAATTCAAATTCAAATTTAAATCGCTTGCTACACAATTGAACTTCAAAAATCACCCAAAATGCATACAAGAATGTTCAAGGGTTTGATCAAATTTTTGTACATGAAATGAGGATGTTACAACTCTACCCCCCTTAAAAGGAATCTCGCCCTCGAGATTCGGACGTCCTAAGGGAAAAGATGAGGGAAATCCGCCTTGAGATCTTCTTCTCTTTCCCATGTTGCTTCTGCCTCTGAGTGATGTCTCCATTGTACCTTACACATGCGAATGACTTTGTTTCTGGTGACCTTTTCTAATGTCTCAAGTATCTTGATAGGCTGTTCCACATAAGACAAGTCTTCTTGTACATCAACTTCTTCCATAGGTAACTGTTCCTCAGGCACTCTCAGACACTTCTTAAGTTGCGAAACATGGAATACATTATGAACATCTGATAAGTGCGGTGGAAGCTCAAGCTGATAAGCCACTTCTCCTCGTCTTTCGAGTATCTTGAACAGGCCAATGTAGCGGGGTGACAACTTGCCTCTTACTTTAAATCTTCTAAATCCTCTCATAGGTGACACCTTCAAGTACACATAATCACCAACCTCAAATGTTAGATCACGTCTTCGAGTATCCGCATAACTCTTCTGTCTTGTTTGGGCTACCTTTAGATTCTTCCGAATTTCTTGTACTTGTCTTTCAGCCTCTTGTAGTACGTCAGGCCCAAAGACTTGACTTTCCCCAGTTTGATTCCAAAACAACGGTGTCCTACACTTTCGCCAATACAATGCTTCAAAAGGAGACATCTTCAAACTGGCTTGATAACTGTTGTTGTAAGAGAATTCGGCATATGGCATATTCTTGTCCCAACTTTAGCTATTCTTTAGAGCACACGCTCTCAACATGTCTTCTAATATCTGGTTGGTGCGTTCTGTCTGACCATCAGTTTGAGGATGATACGCCGAACTAAAATTTAGACGGGTATCCATTGATTCATGCAACTTCTGCCAGAATCTTGAGGTGAATTGAGTGCCTCTGTCTGAAATGATCTTCTTAGGAACTCCATGTAAGCATACAATCCTGGAGATGTACAGTTCCGCCAGCTTGGGACCATTGTAGGTCTCTTTAACAGGAATAAAGTGAGCAACTTTAGTTAAACGATCCACTATGACCCATATAGAATCATATCCAGACTGTGTTCTTGGTAGTCCCACAATGAAATCCATACTAATTTCTTCCCATTTCCATTCTGGCACTTTGATTGGTTGCAATAACCCTGCTGGTCTTTGATGTTTCGCTTTAATCAATTGACATGTATCACATATGGCCACATATTCTGCTACATCTCGTTTCATTCCATGCCACCAATATTGATCCTTAAGGTCTTGATACATCTTTGTGCTTCCGGGATGAATGGAGTATGAGGAGTTATGAGCTTCCCTTAGTATCAACTCTTTAATCTCCTTGATATCTGGAACACAAATCCTCTTTCCAAGCCATAAGGTTCCTTGTTCATCCTCTCTAAAGTTCGGAGCTTTCCCTTTCTTCATCAACTGCTTGATCTCCTTGACCTTCTCATCATTCTTTTGTCCTTCTCGTATATCACGTTCAAGGGTTGAGTCCACTTCCATAGCAACTGCTTCAGTGCTAGACACTATACATAGGTTTAACCTTGCAAACTCTTCACATAACTGGGGTTGAAGAGCTTGTACTGACAAGTTATTGCATTATCCCTTCCTGCTTAGAGCATCAGCGACCACATTAGCCTTTCCTGGATGGTAGTTGATTCCCACATCAAAATCATTTATTAATTCCAACCAACGACGTTGTCTGAGATTAAGGTCCAGTTGTGTGAATATGTACTTCAAGCTCTTGTGATCTGTGTATATCTCAGTCCTCTTTCCCATCAAGTAGTGTGTCCATATCTTCAAAGCATGGACAACCGCTGCCAGTTCTAAGTCATGTGTTGGGTAATTCCTCTCATGTTTCCGAAGCTGTCTTGAAGCATAAGCTACAACATGTCCTCCTTGCATCAAAACACATCCTAAACCATGACCAGATGCATCACAATAGACCACAAACTCCTTCTGCATATCAGGCATCACTAATATTGGTGCACTGGTTAACCTCTTCTTCAATTCGGCGAAGCTTACTTCACATTCGGGGGTCCACTTGAAAGCAACTCCTTTCTCAAGCAACTTGGTTAGTTGTCGAGAGATCTTTGAAAATCCCTCGATGAATCGACAATAGTAACCAGGCATACCTAAGAATCTTCGTATATCATGTACACTCTCAGGTGTTTCCCATTTAAGGACATCGGCCACTTTTCTTGGGTCCACTGATATACCTCCTTTAGATATGACATGTCCCAAAAATGATACCTCCTTTAGCCAAAACTCACACTTACTAAGTTTGGCATACAATTGATGTTGGCGAAGCTTCAGTAGAGCCATCCTGAGGTGCTCCTCATGCTGTTCTTCAGTCTTGGAGTAGATAAGTATGTCATCGATGAATACCACTACAAACTTGTCCAAGTACTCCATGAATACCTTGTTCATTAGATACATTAAATATGCCAGAGCATTGGTCAATCCAAACGACATAACTGTATACTCATATAATCCATATCGAGAGACAAATGCCGTCTTGGGAATGTCTGAGGGTCTAATCTTCAGTTGATGGTAGCCCGAACGAAGATCAATCTTGGAGAACACACATGCTCCTCTCAACTGATCAAACAAATCTTCAATCCTTGGTAGTGGATATTTATTCTTGATCGTTACCTCATTTAAGGCTCGGTAATCCACACACAACCTTTGAGTTCCATCCTTCTTAGGTACAAATATAACTGGTGCTCCCCAAGGCAATGAGCTAGGACGAATATATCCTTTTCCCAATAACTCCTCGATGTGATCCTTTAGTTCAGCTAGTTGTTTAGCATCCATTCAATACGGCCTCTTATATATTGGGGCCGTTCCAGGTACTAACTCAATGATAAATTCAATCTCTCGATCAGGGGGCATACCTGGTAAGTCATCTGGGAATACATCCAGAAATTCCTTCACAACCCTGATGCCTTGGGTACTCTCAAGATGGTTGAGTTGTACTACTGCTTCTTGTGTCTGATCTGGCTTGAACTCCACTGTAGTGCCATCCGGGTGTGTTAAGCAAACTGTTCTAGTTGCACAATGGATTACTCCTTGATTCTTCGTCAACCAGTCCATTCCCAGAATGATGTCTAATCCTTGTGAGTCCAACACTATTAGGTTGGCCCAAAAGACTACACCCCTTATGTTTATACTCACTTTTTGACATAGATGCCTTGCCACCATCTCTCCTCCAGGAGAGTTTATCAATAATGGCCCATTCAAGAATGTAACTACCATGTCATGCTTCTTTATGAAAACCTTGGATATAAATGAATGTGTAGCACCCGAATCAAACAATATGGTGGCGGGGTGGAAGTTAACAGAAAACATACCGATCACCACATCAGGCGCTTCCTATGCTTGCTCCAGAGTCACATGGTTGACACGACCAGATGGGTTTGTTGCTTCTTTGGACAACTGCTGGCGTAGTGTCCCCATTCTCCGCACTTGTAACATTGTACTCCCGCAGCATTATTCGGGCCCTTGTTGCCTCCTGATTGGTTTCTTGGGGGTTGGACATTTGGACGGTTAGTTGGAGCTGAAGGGCGGGGTGGCTGCATCTGCTGACGTGGGGGTTGCATTGGCTGGCGTGGTGGCTGCTGCTGCTGCTGGCGCATTTGCTGGTTGTAGGGAGTGGGTGGCCTGTAGTTGGAGTTTGGAAATCTCTGTCCCGAGTAGTTCATAGGACGAGTAATCTGGTTTGCAGGCGGAGGGTTAAGACGGGGGCGTACATTGCTGCTAGAGGCATGTGCTATAGTGAACTTCCTTTTTCTTTCCTCATCATCCAGTTCCTTTTTAGTCCTCTCCACTTCAAAGGCTTTGTCAACCAGCTTCTGAAAGTCGCTGTAGTCGCTGGAAGACATGGGAAACTTCAACTCCTTGTCTAGTCCATTCTTGAAGCGGAATTGTTTCTTGGAATCAGTATCCACGTCTGTCGGTGCATAGCGGGATAA
This sequence comes from Tuctoria greenei, assembly GCA_036927565.1. Lineage (NCBI taxonomy): Eukaryota > Viridiplantae > Streptophyta > Magnoliopsida > Poales > Poaceae > Tuctoria > Tuctoria greenei. The sequence continues at coordinate 135,170,967 of JAYESD010000010.1, read as the reverse complement.
CTGGGTGAATGCATTCAGGTAGGCTCTCACAGTCATACGGCCCTGCTTCAACATAAGGAACTCTTCATGTCTTGCTTGTATTTCTCCTTCTGACATAAAGTGATTGCGGAAGTTGGTCCTGAATTCCTCCCAGGTAATGTTTTATGGATCCTGGTGAGCTTCAGTAAAGGCGACCCACCAGTCGGCTGCTGGTCCTTGGAGTTGATGGGAGGCTAATAGTACTTTCTCTCTTCCTTCACAGTGGATGAGCCTCAACTTGCTCTCAACTGTTCGGAGCCAATCATCGGCATCCATGGGTTCGGTGACTGTGGCAAAAGTGGGTGGATGAGTGTTCAGGAAGTCCCTTAGGAAGGACCTAGGTGGAAAAGGTGGTGGTGGCGGAAGGTTGTAATTTGGTGGTGGTGGGGGTGGGGCTTGCTGCAGGTTGGTGACAATCTGAGTAAGGGTGTTAAGCAGCTGGGTTTGGATGGCCATCATCTGCTGCATTTGTTGCGCGGCTGGGGCTTCTCGGGCACCCCTACCATTCCATCCTGGCACACCTCCAAGTCCTTCATCTTGGGGCACAGCACCCCTTCCACGACCTCTACCTCTACCTCTTCCAGACATCTGTATAGGGAATAATTGAAATTTTAGGATAATGGATAAGATATAGAAGGGTACGCTATGGCAAACGGTCCCATCTACATGCATCAAGGGAAACACATATATATATATATATATATATATATATATATATATATATATATATATATATATATATATATATATATATATATATATATATATATATATATATATATATATATATAAAGCAAGCAAATTCATTAACCAACTAGTGCGGATGTGGACAAGATGCTAATGCATTCCACAACTCGCACGACACACTAACCATCCTATACACAGATGACATGGATGTGGACAGGATGCCGAAGCATTCCACAACTCATGTCGCACACAAACACACACACACAACATAAAGCAAACTACTAGCATAACAACATAAATAACACAACTCAAGACTAAAGAGGGCGTAGCTACACGCTCCTACATACTAAGGATAGGTGTCCTGAGTCGTCCAGCGGGGAAACAAGTCCACTCCTACTCATCGGAGTCCTCCTCAACCTCCATCTCCGGGTCTTCTTCTTCCGAGTCCTCTCTTGATTCCTGGGGGGAGTTCATACGGCGATCTGGAGAGTTCGGGTCCCAAGGCTCAACGTCCGAAGCGTACTGGGGAGAGTTAGGATCAGCTGCAGTGATCCTCGCGTAGCGTCGGTGAAGTCGCTCGTAGCGGTCAACCAGGTCCCTGCTGTCCTGTAGCTCCTGCTGACAACGCTGGAGTCGCGAAGACAACTCCACCACGTCGTCCACCAGCCTCTCGCACCGAGGGTGGTTCAAAGGCCCCTCGACGTCACGTCCAGTGTAGGCGGCCGTGCCACTAGGGCGCTGAGGGGTGTACGCGTGCTCCGTGCACCCAAGGCAGAACTTGTGGGCGTGACTCCAGTAGGTAGTCGCCTCCCACGTGGCGTCCTCCTCAGCCGCACGCTGGGAGCTCCTCCAGGCCGGAGAGAAGTGAGAGTGTAGCAGCTCCGAGTCATAGTAGACGGCCAGCTGAGAAGTCCACTCCAGTCCACCAGTATAGGGTGCAAAGACCCTAGTGGTGTGGTAGACGAGGCGAACACGGTACTCACGGTACCCCGCAGCACGAAGAAGCGAGCGAAGACGGACACACATCCTCGAAGCAGCACTCCCAGTGGAGAACAGCGTCGTCTCCCTCCTGGGGGTGTGAGGTGCGGAGCGACTAGCTAGGGCGTGGTGAGGAACACGACCCCCAGTCGACTTACGAGCCGTCTGCTTGGTTCGCGCCATCTACAAACATTTGAAAAGAAGAGAGTGAGATCAATAAATCAATAAATTAAGTTAGATTAAAAATAATAAGCATAACAAGATAAGAAGCACAAGGTTTGAGATGGGAAGCACAAAGTTTTGGAAATACTATTTTATAAGAAAATAGTGTAATCCTTAATTTTCGGTCATTTCTAACTAGGCTTGCGTCCTACGGGCAACACGGCTCTGATACCACTTTGTCACGCCCGATCATCATAAAGATGAACAGACACTTATCACATGTACGCCAGGATCAGTTGAATCGTACATGCGTCGACGAAAGCGAAATATCATTACATAGCCATGTTCGAGTACATAAATAGTATTACAATATGACCCGAAGGTCTACAAATACACACCACAACTATTTACAACACTTAAACAGTTCAAAGACTCCAAACTACAGCGGAAGGGGAAATAGGTAAGCATGGCTCCATCTTCACAGGCAGCAGTTGCGCGTACGGTCGCCAGCCTAGTCCAAGTCCTCCGGATTGACGAAAAAGTCCTCCGGTGCCGCTTCTTCTTCTTCATATTCTAATGGAAAAATTAAACGCTTGAGTACATAGAGTACTCAGCAAGTGCGGGAAGAGATGACATGATTGGCTGAAGCAAGGGAAGGCCAATTATGGCTTAGCACTATGCTTAAAACCTAACCTTAGCTTTCAATTACCAATATCATAATTCAAGGAGTAATCAACACATGAGTAATGGTAATGAATGTAACTGGAATCATAATTAACCACCATTTCCCAACCATAGACTAATTATGAACTGGCCCCAAGTCGCTCTTGTCCATGAGCACGGCTGTCATGACAGTTTTACCAAATCTCTGCAGAGAGTGTACCCTTTACCCACAAGCAGTGATTTCATCCCCTGTTGCCAGGTGGACTAAGTGAACCTCCCTGATTGCCCGTGGTAGCTAACCACATTGCACACTTCCTTTGGTGTGAGGCCAGGAGATCACTACATGGTCTTTACAAAGGTACTCCCGACTAGTGCTAGCCCTCTAAGGTTTCCACCACTGGGGATTCTCGGAGTAACCCTCCGCCCCAGAGCCCCCTCTTGAGCCTTGCGGATCTCAGAGCAGATCACCCGCAACATTCCCCGCACCATCCAACTACTAGCATTTCATCGGGAGAAACCTAATTAATTGACCAAACTGCCCCATCTCAGTCTCGTGGTGGTACTATAAAGCTTAGTGGCTTCCTCCATAAACCGGTCCTTAGAATACGGTGGTACCAAACCCAATCCCGGGTCTCGTGCAAACTGCACCATGCCAAAACTAACCAACCACCAGATTCCTATCCACTACAATTGTGTAATCACCACAAGTTCAAGTAACCATAAAGTTTAACATAGCACAATTGTATGAAATCCCAATCCCAATGTCTAAGCATGGCTAAGCATAGATAAGACCTATCTACTTCCCAACCCAATTCAGGTAACAAAGAATTATGTGGAACAGGGCATGTAAACATGAAATAGGACATCAATTCAAATAGCATGCATCTATCTAAATCCGTAGAATTGGTACAAGATGGTCAAGGGCACTTGCCTTCGTTGAAGACTTGAGTGTTGGTGAAGTCTTGGTCTTGGAGGTTAAGATTAGTCGTAGAACGACTCTAAATATATTGCCCAAGCATGGCAAGAGTAAAATAAAGCTAAATAAGTAGAGGGCACGCAAAATAGTACATCACAACATACACATAGGCATAAAATCCTATACTAATGCGTCCCTATGAGGTATTTATTATTTTACATAGCCAAAATATGCATTTTATATTTATCCTACATTTTTGGGATTTAATTATATCCTAAAACCATTTTTATTGAATTTTCTATGGCCCAAATGTATTTTTAAACGTTTATAATAAATTTTCATGGACAAAATATATTTTATATGAACTCTACAATTTATTCACAGCATAAAATAGTTTATACCAATTTTTCCTAACATTTCTACACTTAATTACCATTTTTATCTATTTTGTACACCTCAAATACACCTAAAAACCATATTCAGTAAATAAATAAAAGTCCAGGGACTAATTAGATAGTTTTCTACAATTTTACAAATTTACAGGGGTTAGATTGCTTATTTAAATGATTAAATCAAATTTTTAGGGGTCCAGGGACTAGTCTGCAATTTCCAGGGCTAGACTTGAATTTCTGTGAAGTCCAGGGGGTAGCAAGCAAGGTTCCAGGGGCCACGGTGCAAATGCGCAGGCGGGAAAAGGGGTTTGAATGTGGGCCGTTGGATCCGCAGTGGAGGGTTCGGATTTTATTATGCTAAGGGGTACCCTGATCTAATCTCGGCCGTTGGCCCAAAACCAATGACTGAGATGCGGCCACGTCGCTACGGCGGCGCTGATCCACGCGCGCGTGGCGCCGCAAGGCACCCGCGGCGGCGGACCTCGCCGGCGTCAGCCGAAATGGCTAAAACTACGCCTATTTCGAGCGCCAAATACACAGAACGAAAGAGGGGAGGCTAGGGAACTCACCTCCGGGGTTTTCGAGGTGCGAAATCGGGTGGAAGACGGTCGGCGTCGAGTGGGGGCGACGGTTGGCATCGGTGCACGTCGACTCCGATGAAACCTCGGCGATCTCCCCGCGCAGACTTGCCCGGCGTGCTCCTGGTGACACGTCCACAAGGTTAAAGGGGGAGGTGAGGCGAGGCAACCGCCGTCTGGCCAGGAACGCGCGAGACTAACCTTGGATCGGCGAAGCTAGGGTTTGAGCGCGGAGAGGTTGTAACAGAGGGGAAGGGCGGGGTTTTATAGGAGCAGGGGGTGCGGTGGTTGTCGGCGCGTGCGATGAGGGGGTTCCCCGGGTTGATTACGTCGTGGGCGAGGCAGTTGGAGGAGGGGGGGTTTCGGCGTGGGCGCGGCGCGGCGCAGGAAGGAGGGAGTGGCGGTTACTCCCTTGAAGGGATGACACGAGGGCCCCGCCTGGCAAAGAGAGGGAGAGAGGGGAGGGGTTGGCTGGGCTGCGGTGAGGGAAGGGAGAAGTTGGGCCGGGGGAGAAGTTTGGCCCAGGGAGGGTTTTAATTCTTTTTCTTTTTCTTTTTCACTTCTTTTCTTTTGATTTGAATTCAAATTCAAATTTAAATCGCTTGCTACACGATTGAACTTCAAAAATCACCCAAAATGCATAAAAGAATGTTCAAGGGTTTGATCAAATTTTTGTACATGAAATGAGGATGTTACAGTAGTCATACTTAATTTTTGGAGAAGTTTTGACAATATCAAATTTTTGTGAGAAATCCAATGGTTTAGCCTTGGATTTTATCGAGAACCAAGTTTTCCGCGAAAAATGGGTCGTAAATTCATTTTTTTTTAGATCAAGCTCTTATTACATGCTGGATATGCATTGCATAGTCATACTTAATTTTTATAGAAGATTCGACGACATCAAATTTCGCGAGAAATCTAAAGGGGTTAGCCTTCGATTTTATTGAGAACCGAGTTTTCTGCGAAAAATGGGTCGTAAATAAATTTTTTTTCAAGATCCAGCTTGTATTACTTATCGGTTATGACTTATGTACTAATACTTAATATTTGGAGATGTTTTAATGGCATCAAATTTTGCGAGAAATCCAAAGGGGTTAGCCTTCTATATTATCGATAATCGAGTTTTCTGCAAAAGAAAGGGTCGTAAATTTATTTGTTTCGAGATTGAGCTTTTATTAAATGTCGGATATGCATTACGTAATTATACTTAAGTTTTGGAGAAGTTTCAAAAGTATATATATTTTTTGCAAGAAATACAATGGGGTTAACCTTCAATTTTATCGAGGATCGAGTTTTCTGCAAAAAATGGGATGTAAATTAAGTTTTCCTCGGGATCGAGCTTGTATTACATGTCGGATATGTGCTACATTGTCATACATATTTTTTCAAGAAGTTTAGATGGTACCAATTTTTTCGCAAGAAATCCAAAGGGGTTAGCCTTCGACTTTTTTGAGAACCGAGTTTTCTGCGAAAAATGGGTCGTAAATAAATTTTTCTTCGAGATCTAGCTTGTATTACATATCAGATATGAGCTATGTAGTAATACTTAACTTTTGGATAAGTTTTTACGGTATCAAATTTTCGCGAGAAATCCAAATGGGTTAGACTTCGATTTTATTGATAATCGAGGTTTACGCAAAAAGAGGGTCAAAAATTCATTTTTTTAGATTGAGCTTGTATTATATGTCAGATATGTGTTACTTAGTCATACTTAAGTTTTGGAGAAGTTTCAAAAGTATATAATTTTCGCGAGAAATACAAATCGGTTAACCTTCCATTTTATCGAAAACCGAGTTATCTGCAAAAAATGGGTTGTAAATTCCTTTTTCTTCGAGATCAAGCGTGTATTACATGTTGGATATGCGTTACGTAGTCATATAGATTTTTTTTGGAGAAGTTTTGATGGTACCAAATTTTTGCGAGAAATACAAAGGGGTTAGCCTTTGATTTTATCAAGAACCGAGTTTTCTATGAAAAGTGGGTCATAAATTCATTTTCTTCAAGATAGAGCTTGTATTACATGTCAGATATGTGTTATGTAGTAATACTTAACTTTTTGAGAAGTTTTGATGGTATCAAATTTTCGCAGGAAATCCAATTGGGTTAGCCTTGGATTTTATCGAGAACCGAGTTTTCTGGCGAAAAAAGGATGGTAAATTCAATTTTTTTTTGAGAAAAAGCTTGTATTACATGTCGGATATGCGTTACGTAGTCATACTTAATTTTTAGAGAAGTTTCGAATGTATCAAATTTTCGAAGTAAAAACAATGGGGTTAGCCTTTGATTTTATCGAGAACTAAGTTTTTTGCGAAAAATGGGTCGTCAATTCATTTTTTTCGAGATTGAGCTTATATTACATGTCAGATATGCGTTACGTAGTCATACTAATATTTGGTTGAAGTTTTGACAGTATCCAATGTTCGCGAGAAATCCAAAGAGGTTAGCCTTGGATTTTATCGAGAACATAGTTTTCTGAGAAAAATTGGGTCGTAAATTCATTTTTTCGAGATCAAGCTAATATTACATGTCGGGTTTGCGTTACGAAGTCATACATTATTTTTAGAGAAGCTTTGATGGTATCAAATTTTCGCGACAAATCCTTTGGGGTTAGCCTTCGATTTTATCAAGAACCTAGTTTTTTGATATAAATGGGTCGTAAATTCATTTTTCTTCGAGATCGAGCTTGTATTACATGTCGGATAAGCGTTACGTTGTCATAGTTAATTATTGGAGAAGTTTCGATGGTATCAAATTTTCGCAAGAAATCCAAATGGGTTTGCCTTCGGTTTTATCGAGAACCGAGTTTTCCGCGTAAAATGGGTCATAAATTCATTTTTTTCGAGATCGAGCTTGTATTACATGTCGGATTGTGTTACATTGTAATACTAAAGTTTTGGAGAAGTTTCAATGGTATATAATTTTCACAACAAATACAAAGCGGTTAACCATCCATTTTAATGAGAACCGAGTTTTCTGCAAAAAATGGGTCGCAATTCATATTTCTTTGAGATCGATCTTGAATTATATTTCAGATATGTGTTACATAGTCATGCCGATTTTTGGAGAAGTTTCGATGGTACCAAAATTTCGTGAGAAATCAAAAGGGGTTAGCCTTCGATTTTATAGAGAACCCAGTTTTCTGTGAAAAGTGGGTCGTAAATTCATTTTCTTCGAGATAGAGCTTGTGTTACATGTCAGATATACGTTATGTAGTAATATTTAATTTTTGGAGAAGTTTCGACGGTATCAAATTTCTGCAAGAAATCCAATGGGGTTATCCATGAATTTTATAGAGAACCGAGTTTTCAGCGAAAAAATGGTCGTAAATTTATTTTTTTCGAGAACGAGCCTGTATTACAAGCCAGGTTTGTGTTACGTAATCATACTTAATTTTTGGAGAAGTTTCAACGGTATCAAATTTTCACGGGAAATACAAAGGGGTTAGCTTTAGATTTTTTCGAGAACCGAGTTTTTTACAAAAAATGGGTCGTATATTCATTTTTTTAGATTGAGCTTGTATTACATGTGAGATATGCATTACGTAGTCATACTAAATTTTTGAAGAATTTTTGAAAGTATCCAATTTTTGCAAGAAATCCAAAGGGGTTAGCCTTGCATTTTATCGAGAACATAATTTTCTCCGAAAAATGGGTCGTAAATTCATTTTTTCGAGATCAAGCTAATATTAAATGTCAGATACGCGTTACGTAGTCATACTTAATTTTGGGAGAATCTTTGACGGTATCAAATTTCCGCGAGAAATCCTAAGGGGTTAGCCTTGGATTTTATCAAGAACCTAATTTTTTTGCTAAAAATGAGTCGTAAATTTATTATTCTTCGACATCGAGCTTGTATTACATGTCAGATATGCGTTGTGTAGTCATAGTTTAGTTTTTGGAGAAGTTTCGACGGTATCAAATTTTCACGAGAAATCTAAAGGGGTTAGCCTTCGATTTTATTGAGAACCGAGTTTTCTGCGAAAAATGGGTCGTAAATAAATTTTTCTTCAAGATCCAGCTTGTATTACTTATCGGTTATGACTTATGTAGTAATACTTAATTTTTGGAGATGTTTTAATGGCATCAAATTTTGCGAGAAATCCAAAGGGGTTAGCCTTCTATATTATCGATAACCGAGTTTTCTGCAAAAGAAAGGGTCGTAAATTTATTTGTTTCGAGATTGAGCTTTTATTAAATGTTGGATATGCATTACGTAATTATACTTAAGTTTTGGAGAAGTTTCAAAAGTATATATATTTTTTGCGAGAAATACAAAGGGGTTAACCTTCAATTTTATCGAGGATCGAGTTTTCTGCAAAAAATGGGATGTAAATTAATTTTTCCTCGGGATCGAGCTTGTATTACATGTCGGATATGTGCTACATTGTCATACATATTTTTTCAAGAAGTTTAGATGGTACCAATTTTTTCGCAAGAAATCCAAAGGGGTTAGCCTTCGATTTTATCGAGAACCGAGTTTTCTGCGAAGAATGGGTCGTAAATAAAATTTTCTTCAAGATCTAGCTTGTATTACATATCAGATATGAGCTATGTAGTAATACTTAACTTTTGGATAAGTTTTTACGGTATCAAATTTTCGCGAGAAATCCAAATGGGTTGGACTTCGATTTTATTGATAATCGAGGTTTACGCAAAAAGAGGGTCAAAAATTCATTTTTTTAGATTGAGCTTGTATTATATGTCAGATATGTGTTACTTAGTCATACTTCAGTTTTGGAGAAGTTTCAAAAGTATATAATTTTCGTGAGAAATACAAATCGGTTAACCTTTCATTTTATCGAGAACCGAGTTATCTGCAAAAAATGGGTTGTAAATTCCTTTTTCTTCGAGATCAAGCTTGTATTACATGTTGGATATGCGTTACATAGTCATATAGATTTTTTTGGAGAAGTTTTGATGGTACCAAATTTTTGCGAGAAATCCAAAGGGGTTAGCCTTCGATTTTATCAAGAACCGAGTTTTCTATGAAAAGTGGGTCATAACTTCATTTTCTTCAAGATAGAGCTTGTATTACATGTCAGATATGTGTTATGTAGTAATACTTAACTTTTTGAGAAGTTTCGATGGTATCAAATTTTCGCAGGAAATCCAATTGGGTTAGCCTTGGATTTTATTGAGAACCGAGTTTTCCGCGAAAAAAGGATGGTAAATTCAATTTTTTTCGAGAAAAAGCTTGTATTACATGTCGGATATGCGTTACGTAGTCATACTTAATTTTTAGAGAAGTTTCGAATGTATCAAATTTTCGAAGTAAAAACAATGGGGTTAGCCTTTGATTTTATCGAGAACTAAGTTTTTTGCGAAAAATGGGTCATCAATTCATTTTTTTTCGATATTGAGCTTATATTACATGTCAGATATGCGTTACGTAGTCATACTAAATTTTGGTTGAAGTTGTGACAGTATCCAATGTTCGCGAGAAATCCAAAGAGGTTAGCCTTGGATTTTATCAAGAACATAGTTTTCTGAGAAAAATTGGGTCGTAAATTCATTTTTTCGAGATCAAGCTAATATTACATGTCGGGTTTGCGTTACAAAGTCATACATTATTTTTAGAGAAGCTTTGATGGTATCAAATTTTCGCGACAAATCCTTTGGGGTTAGCCTTCGATTTTATCAAGAACCTAGTTTTTTGATATAAATGGGTCGTAAATTCATTTTTCTTCGAGATCAAGCTTGTATTACATGTCAGATAAGCGTTACGTTGTCATAGTTAATTATTGGAGAAGTTTCGATGGTATCAAATTTTCGCGAGAAATCCAAATGGGTTTGCCTTCGGTTTTATCGAGAACCAAGTTTTCCGCGTAAAATGGGTCATAAATTCATTTTTTTCGAGATCGAGCTTGTATTACATGTCGGATTGTGTTACATTGTAATACTAAAGTTTTGGAGAAGTTTCAATGGTATATAATTTTCACAACAAATACAAAGCAGTTAACCTTCCATTTTAATGAGAACTGAGTTTTCTGCAAAAAATGGGTCGCAATTCATATTTCTTTGAGATCGATCTTGAATTATATTTCGGATATGTGTTACATTCTCATGCCGATTTTTGGAGAAGTTTTGATGGTACCAAAATTTCGTGAGAAATCAAAAGGGGTTAGCCTTCGATTTTATAGAGAATCCAGTTTTCTGTGAAAATGGGTCGTAAATTCATTTTCTTCGAGATAGAGCTTGTGTTTTGTCAGATATACGTTATGTAGTAATATTTAATTTTTGGAGAAATTTCGACGGTATCAAATTTCTGCAAGAAATCCAATGGGGTTATCCATGAATTTTATAGAGAACCGAGTTTTCAGCGAAAAAATGGTCGTAAATTTTTATTTTTTTCGAGAACGAGCCTGTATTACAAGCCAGGTTTGTGTTACGTAATCATACTTAATTTTTGGAGAAGTTTCAACGGTATCAAATTTTCACGGGAAATACAAAGGGGTTAGCTTTAGATTTTTTCGAGAACCGAGTTCTTTACAAAAAATGGGTCGTATATTCATTTTTTTAGATTGAGCTTGTATTACATGTGAGATATGCATTACGTAGTCATACTAAATTTTTGAAGAATTTTTGAAAGTATCCAATTTTTGCAAGAAATCCAAAGGGGTTAGCCTTGCATTTTATCGAGAACATAATTTTCTCCGAAAAATGGGTCGTAAATTCATTTTTTCGAGATCAAGCTAATATTAAATGTCAGATACGCGTTACGTAGTCATACTTAATTTTGGGAGAATCTTCGACGGTATCAAATTTCCGCGAGAAATCCTAAGGGGTTACCCTTGGATTTTATCAAGAACCTAATTTTTTTGCTAAAAATGAGTCGTAAATTTATTATTCTTCGACATCGAGCTTGTATTACATGTCAGATATGCGTTATGTAGTCATAGTTTAGTTTTTGGAGAAGTTTCGACGGTATCAAATTTTCACGAGAAATCTAAAGGGGTTAGCCTTCGATTTTATTGAGAACCGAGTTTTCTGCGAAAAATGGGTCGTAAATAAATTTTTCTTCAAGATCCAGCTTGTATTACTTATCGGTTATGACTTATGTAGTAATACTTAATTTTTGGAGATGTTTTAATGGCATCAAATTTTGCGAGAAATCCAAAGGGGTTAGCCTTCTATATTATCGATAACCGAGTTTTCTGCAAAAGAAAGGGTCGTAAATTTATTTGTTTCGAGATTGAGCTTTTATTAAATGTCAGATATGCATTACGTAATTATACTTAAGTTTTGGAGAAGTTTCAAAAGTATATATATTTTTTGCGAGAAATACAAAGGGTTAACCTTCAATTTTATCGAGGATCGAGTTTTCTGCAAAAAATGGGATGTAAATTAATTTTTCCTCGGGATCGAGCTTGTATTACATGTCGGATATGTGCTACATTGTCATACATATTTTTTCAAGAAGTTTAGATGGTACCAATTTTTTCGCAAGAAATCCAAAGGGGTTAGCCTTCGATTTTATCGAGAACCGAGTTTTCTGCGAAAAATGGGTCGTAAATAAAATTTTCTTCAAGATCTAGCTTGTATTACATATCAGATATGAGCTATGTAGTAATACTTAACTTTTGGATAAGTTTTTACGGTATCAAATTTTCGCGAGAAATCCAAATGGGTTGGACTTCGATTTTATTGATAATCGAGGTTTACGCAAAAAGAGGGTCAAAAATTCATTTTTTTTTAGATTGAGCTTGTATTATATGTCAGATATGTGTTACTTAGTCATACTTCAGTTTTGGAGAAGTTTCAAAAGTATATAATTTTCGTGAGAAATACAAATCGGTTAACCTTTCATTTTATCGAGAACCGAGTTATCTGCAAAAAATGGGTTGTAAATTCCTTTTTCTTCGAGATCAAGCTTGTATTACATGTTGGATATGCGTTACATAGTCATATAGATTTTTTTGGAGAAGTTTTGATGGTACCAAATTTTTGCGAGAAATCCAAAGGGGTTAGCCTTCGATTTTATCAAGAACCGAGTTTTCTATGAAAAGTGGGTCATAACTTCATTTTCTTCAAGATAGAGCTTGTATTACATGTCAGATATGTGTTATGTAGTAATACTTAACTTTTTGAGAAGTTTCGATGGTATCAAATTTTCGCAGGAAATCCAATTGGGTTAGCCTTGGATTTTATTGAGAACCGAGTTTTCCGCGAAAAAAGGATGGTAAATTCAATTTTTTCGAGAAAAAGCTTGTATTACATGTCGGATATGCGTTACGTAGTCATACTTAATTTTTAGAGAAGTTTCGAATGTATCAAATTTTCGAAGTAAAAACAATGGGGTTAGCCTTTGATTTTGTCGAGAACTAAGTTTTTTGCGAAAAATGGGTCATCAATTCATTTTTTTTCGAGATTGAGCTTATATTACATGTCAGATATGCGTTACGTAGTCATACTAAATTTTGGTTGAAGTTGTGACAGTATCCAATGTTCGCGAGAAATCCAAAGAGGTTAGCCTTGGATTTTATCAAGAACATAGTTTTCTGAGAAAAATTGGGTCGTAAATTCATTTTTTCGAGATCAAGCTAATATTACATGTCGGGTTTGCGTTACAAAGTCATACATTATTTTTAGAGAAGCTTTGATGGTATCAAATTTTCGCGACAAATCCTTTGGGGTTAGCCTTCGATTTTATCAAGAACCTAGTTTTTTGATATAAATGGGTCGTAAATTCATTTTTCTTCGAGATCAAGCTTGTATTACATGTCAGATAAGCGTTACGTTGTCATAGTTAATTATTGGAGAAGTTTCGATGGTATCAAATTTTCGCGAGAAATCCAAATGGGTTTGCCTTCGGTTTTATCGAGAACCAAGTTTTCCGCGTAAAATGGGTCATAAATTCATTTTTTTCGAGATCGAGCTTGTATTACATGTCGGATTGTGTTACATTGTAATACTAAAGTTTTGGAGAAGTTTCAATGGTATATAATTTTCACAACAAATACAAAGCGGTTAACCTTCCATTTTAATGAGAACTGAGTTTTCTGCAAAAAATGGGTCGCAATTCATATTTCTTTGAGATCGATCTTGAATTATATTTCGGATATGTGTTACATTCTCATGCCGATTTTTGGAGAAGTTTTGATGGTACCAAAATTTCGTGAGAAATCAAAAGGGGTTAGCCTTCGATTTTATAGAGAATCCAGTTTTCTGTGAAAAATGGGTCGTAAATTCATTTTCTTCGAGATAGAGCTTGTGTTTTGTCAGATATACGTTATGTAGTAATATTTAATTTTTGGAGAAATTTCGACGGTATCAAATTTCTGCAAGAAATCCAATGGGGTTATCCATGAATTTTATAGAGAACCGAGTTTTCAGCGAAAAAATGGTCGTAAATTTTTATTTTTTTCGAGAACGAGCCTGTATTACAAGCCAGGTTTGTGTTACGTAATCATACTTAATTTTTGGAGAAGTTTCAACGGTATCAAATTTTCACGGGAAATACAAAGGGGTTAGCTTTAGATTTTTTCGAGAACCGAGTTTTTTACAAAAAATGGGTCGTATATTCATTTTTTTAGATTGAGCTTGTATTACATGTGAGATATGCATTACGTAGTCATACTAAATTTTTGAAGAATTTTTGAAAGTATCCAATTTTAGCAAGAAATCCAAAGGGGTTAGCCTTGCATTTTATCGAGAACATAATTTTCTCCGAAAAATGGGTCGTAAATTCATTTTTTCGAGATCAAGCTAATATTAAATGTCAGATACGCGTTACGTAGTCATACTTAATTTTGGGAGAATCTTCGACGGTATCAAATTTCCGCGAGAAATCCTAAGGGGTTAGCCTTGGATTTTATCAAGAACCTAATTTTTTGCTAAAAATGAGTCGTAAATTTATTATTCTTCGACATCGAGCTTGTATTACATGTCAGATATGCGTTATGTAGTCATAGTTTAGTTTTTGGAGAAGTTTCGACGGTATAAAATTTTCACGAGAAATCTAAAGGGGTTAGCCTTCGATTTTATTGAGAACCGAGTTTTCTGCGAAAAATGGGTCGTAAATAAATTTTTCTTCAAGATCCATCTTGTATTACTTATCGGTTATGACTTACGTAGTAATACTTAATTTTTGGAGATGTTTTAATGGCATCAAATTTTGCGAGAAATCCAAAGGGGTTAGCCTTCTATATTATCGATAACCGAGTTTTCTGCAAAAGAAAGGGTCGTAAATTTATTTGTTTCGAGATTGAGCTTTTATTAAATGTCGGATATGCATTACGTAATTATACTTAAGTTTTGGAGAAGTTTCAAAAGTATATATATTTTTTGCAAGAAATACAAAGGGGTTAACCTTCAATTTTATCGAGGATCAAGTTTTCTGCAAAAAATGGGATGTAAATTAAATTTTCCTCGGGATCGAGCTTGTATTACATGTCGGATATGTGCTACATTGTCATACATATTTTTTCAAGAATTTTAGATGGTACCAATTTTTTCGCAAGAAATCCAAAGGGGTTAGCCTTCGATTTTATCGAGAACCGAGTTTTCTGCGAAAAATGGGTCATAAATAAATTTTTCTTCAAGATCTAGCTTGTATTACATATCAGATATGAGCTATGTAGTAATACTTAACTTTTGGATAAGTTTTTACGGTATCAAATTTTCGCGAGAAATCCTAATGGGTTGGACTTCGATTTTATTGATAATCGAGGTTTACGCAAAAAGAGGGTCAAAAATTCATTTTTTTAGATTGAGCTTGTATTATATGTCAGATATGTGTTACTTAGTCATACTTCAGTTTTGGAGAAGTTTCAAAAGTATATAATTTTCGTGAGAAATACAAATCGGTTAACCTTCCATTTTATCGAGAACCGAGTTATCTGCAAAAAATGGGTTGTAAATTCCTTTTTCTTCGATATCAAGCGTGTATTACATGTTGGATATGCGTTACGTAGTCATATAGATTTTTTTGGAGAAGTTTTGATGGTACCAAATTTTTGCGAGAAATCCAAAGGGGTTAGCCTTCGATTTTATCAAGAACCGAGTTTTCTATGAAAAGTGGGTCATAACTTCATTTTCTTCAAGATAGAGCTTGTATTACATGTCAGATATGTGTTATGTAGTAATACTTAACTTTTTGAGAAGTTTCGATGGTATCAAATTTTCGCAGGAAATCCAATTGGGTTAGCCTTGGATTTTATTGAGAACCGAGTTTTCCGCGAAAAAAGGATGGTAAATTCAATTTTTTCGAGAAAAAGCTTGTATTACATGTCGGATATGCGTTACGTAGTCATACTTAATTTTTAGAGAAGTTTCGAATGTATCAAATTTTCGAAGTAAAAACAATGGGGTTAGCCTTTGATTTTATCGAGAACTAAGTTTTTTGCGAAAAATGGGTCATCAATTCATTTTTTTTCGAGATTGAGCTTATATTACATGTCAGATATGCGTTACGTAGTCATACTAAATTTTGGTTGAAGTTTTGACAGTATCCAATGTTCGCGAGAAATCCAAAGAGGTTAGCCCTGGATTTTATCGAGAACATAGTTTTCTGAGAAAAATTGGGTCGTAAATTCATTTTTTCGAGATCAAGCTAATATTACATGTCGGGTTTGCGTTACGAAGTCATACATTATTTTTAGAGAAGCTTTGATGGTATCAAATTTTCGTGGCAAATCCTATGGGGTTAGCCTTCGATTTTATCAAGAACCTAGTTTTTTGATATAAATGGGTCGTAAATTCATTTTTCTTCGAGATCGAGCTTGTATTACATGTCGGATAAGCGTTACGTTGTCATAGTTAATTATTGGAGAAGTTTCGACGGTATCAAATTTTTGCGAGAAATCCAAATGGGTTTGCCTTCGGTTTTATCGAGAACCGAGTTTTCCGCGTAAAATGGGTCATAAATTCATTTTTTTCGAGATCGAGCTTGTATTACATGTCGGATTGTGTTACATTGTAATACTAAAGTTTTGGAGAAGTTTCAATGGTATATAATTTTCACAACAAATACAAAGGGGTTAACCTTCCATTTTAGTGAGAACCGAGTTTTCTGCAAAAAATGGGTCGGAATTCATATTTCTTTGAGATCGATCTTGAATTACATTTCGGATATGTGTTACATAGTCATGCCGATTTTCGGAGAAGTTTCGATGGTACCAAAATTTCGCGAGAAATTCAGAGGGGTTAGCCTTCGATTTTATAGAGAACCCAGTTTTCTATGAAAAGTGGGTCGTAAATTCATTTTCTTCGAGATAGAGCTTGTGTTACATGTCAGATATACGTTATGTAGTAATATTTAATTTTTGGAGAAGTTTCGACGGTATCAAATTTCTGCAAGAAATCCAATGGGGTTATCCATGAATTTTATAGAGAACCGAGTTTTCAGCGAAAAAATGGTCGTAAGTTTATTTTTTTTCGAGAACGAGCCTGTATTACATGCCAGGTTTGTGTTACGTAATCATACTTAATTTTTGAGAAGTTTCAATGGTATCAAATTTTCACGGGAAATACAAAGGGGTTAGCTTTAGATTTTTTCGAGAACCGAGTTTTTTACAAAAAATGGGTCGTATATTCATTTTTTTAGATTGAGCTTGTATTACATGTGAGATATGCATTACGTAGTCATACTAAATTTTTGGAGAATTTTTGAAACTATCCAATTTTCGCGAGAAATCCAAAGGGCGCCTTGCATTTTATTGAGAACATAATTTTCTCCGAAAAATGGGTCGTAAATTCATTTTTTCGAGATCAAGCTAACATTAAATGTCAGATACGCGTTACGTAGTCATACTTAATTTTGGGAGAATCTTCGACGGTATCAAATTTTCGCGAGAAATCCTAAGGGGTTAGCCTTGGATTTTATCAAGAACCTAATTTTTTGCTAAAAATGAGTCGTAAATTTATTTTTCTTCAAACTCGAGCTTGTATTACATGTCAGATATGCGTTATGTAGTCATAGTTTAGTTTTTGGAGAAGTTTCGACGGTATCAAATTTTTGCGAGAAATCCAAAGGGGTTATCGAGAATCGAGTTTTTCGCATAAAATGGGTCATAAATTCATTTTTTTCGAGATCGAGCTTGTATTACATGTCGTATATGCATTACATAGTAATAGTAAACTTTTGGAGAAGTTTAGACAGTATATAATTTTTGCAACAAATACAAAGGGTTAACCTTCCATTTTATTGAGAACCGAGTTTTCTGCGAAAAATGGGTTGTAAATTCATATTTCTTCGAGATCGAGCTTGAATTACATGTGTATATGCGTTACGTAATCATAAAGATTTTTTGGAGTAGTTCTGATGGTACCAAATTTTCACGAGAAATCCAAAGGAGTTAGCCTCTGATTTTATCGAGAATAGAGTTTTCTGCCAAAAATGTGTGGTAAATACATTTTTCTTCGATATTGAGCTTTTATTACATGTCTAATATGCGTTACATAGTCATACTTAAGTTTTGGAAAAGTTTTGATGGTATCAAATTTTCGCGAGAATCCAAAGGGAGCCTTGATCAAGCTAATATTACATGTCAGATATGCGTTACGTAGTCATACTAAATTTTGGGAGAAGTTTCGACAGTATCCAATGTTTGCGAGAAATCCAAAGAGGTTAGCCTTGGATTTTATCGAGAACATAGTTTTCTAAGAAAAACTGGATCGTAAATTTATTTTTTTCGAGATCAAGCTAATATTACATGTCGGATATGCGTTACATAGTCATATATTATTTGTGGACAAGCTTCGACGGTATCAAATTTTCGCGAGAAATCCTAAGGTGTTAGACTTCGATTTTGTCAAGAACCTAGTTTTTTGATAAAAATGGGTCGTATATTCATTTTTGTTTGAGATCCAGCTTGCATTACATGTCGGATATGCGTTACGAAGTCATAGTTAATTTTTGGAGAAGTTTCAACGGTATCCGCTAGAAATCCAAATGGGTTAGCCTTTAGTTTTATCGAGAAACGTGTTTTCCGCATAAAATGGGACATAAATTAACTTTTTTTTAGATTGAGCTTTTATTACATGTTGGATTGCGTTACGTAGTAATACTAAAGTTTTCAAAAAATTTCGATGGTATATAATTTTCACAACAAATACAAAGGGGTTAACCTTCCATTTTATCGAGAACCAAGTTTTCTACAAAAAATGGGTCATAAATTCAAATTTCTTCGAGATCGAGCTTGAATTACATGTCGAATATGTGTTACATAGTCATACAAATTTTCTGGAGAAGTTTCGATGGTACCAAATTTTCGCGAGAAATTCAAAGGGGTTAGCCTTCGATTTTATGGAGAACCCAGTTTTCTACGAAATGTGGGTCATAAATTCATTTTCTTCGAGATAGAGCTTGTATTACATGTCAGATATACGTTATGTAGTTATACTTAATTTTTGGAGAAGTTTCCGATATCAAATTTTTGCGAGAAATCCAATGGGGTTAGACTTGGATTTTATCGAGAACTGAGTTTTTCGTTTTTTTAGAACTTGTATTACATGTCGGGTATGTGTTACATAGTCATACTTAATTTTTGGAGAAATTTCGACGGTATCAAATTTTCCCAGGAAATACAAAGGGGTTAGCTTTAGATTTTTTCGAGAACTGAGTTTTTGCGAAAAATGGACTGTATATTCATTTTTTCGAAATTGAGCTTGTATTACATGTCAGATATGCGTTACGTAGTCCTACTAAATTTTTGGAGAAGTTTTGCAAGTATCCAATTTTTGCAAGAAATCCAAAGGGGTTAGCCTTGCATTTTTTTCGAGAACATAGTTTTCTAAAAAAAATGGGTCATAAATTCATTTTTTAAGATCAAGCTAATATTAAATGTTGGATATGTGTTACGTAGTCATACTTAATTTTGGGAGAAGCTTTGACAGTATCAAATTTTTGCGAGAAATCCTAAGGGTTTAGCCTTGGATTTTATCAGGAACCTAGTTTTTTGCTAAAATGAGTCAAAAATTCATTTTTCTTCGAGATAGAGCTTGTATTACATGTCAAATATGCGTTACGTAGCTATAGTTAATTTTTGGAGAAGTTTTGACGGTATCAAATTTTCACAAGAAATCCAAAGGGGTTAGCCTTCAGTTTTATCGAGAACTTAGTTTTCCGCGTAAAATGAGTCATAAATTCATTTTTTTCGAGATCGAGCTTGTATTACATGTCGTATATGCGTTATGTAGTAATAATAAACTTTAAGAGAAGTTTCAACGGTATATAATTAACCTTCCATTTTTTTAGAATCGAATTTTCTTCGAAAAATGGGTTGGAAATTCATATTTCTTCGAGATCAAGATTGAATTACATGTCGGATATGCGTTACGTAGTCATAAAGATTTTTTCGGAGAAGTTCTGATGGTAACAAATTTTCGCAAGAAATCCAACGGACTTAGCCTTCGATTTTATCGAGAATCGAGTTTTCTGCAAAAAAAATGTGTTGTAAATTCATTTTTTTCGAGATTGAGCTTTTATTACATGTCAAATATGCGTTACATAGTCATACTTAAGTTTTGGAGAAGTTTTGACGGTATCAAATTTTTGCGTGAAATCCAAAGGGGTTAGCCTTCGATTTTATCAAGAACCGAGTTTTATGTGAAAAATGGTCATAAATTTATTTTTCTTCGAGATTGAGCTTGTATTACATGTCAAATATGTATTACATATTCATACTTAAGTTTTGGAGAAGTTTCGACAGTATCAAATATTTGCGAGAAATCCAAAGGGGTTAGCCTTCGATTTTATCGAGAACATAGTTTTCCGCAAAAAATGGGTCATAAATTCATTTTTTTGAGATAAAGATAGTATTATATGTCGGATATGCGTTACGTAGTCTTACTTAATTTTTGGACAAGTTTCTATGGTATCAACTTCCGCGAGAATCTTATGTGGTTAGCCTTCGATTTTTATCAAGAACCAAGTTTTATGCGAAAAATGGGTCGTAAATTCATTTTTTCTTCGAGATCAAGCTTGTATTACATCTAGGATATGCATTACGTAGTCATACATAAGTTTTGTAGAAGTTTTGACGGTTTCAAATTTTCGCGAGAAGTCCAAAGGGGTTAGCCTTTGATGTTATCGAGAATTGAGTTTTCCGCAAAAAATGGGTCGTAAATTCATTTTTTAAGACGAGCTTGTATTACATGTCGGGTATGTGTTATGTAGTCATACGTAATTTTTGGAAAATTTGACAGTATAAATTTTCGTGAGAAATCCAAAGGAGTCAGCCTTCGATTTTATCAATAATCGAGCTTTCCGCAAAAAGGGGCGTAAATTCATTTTATTTAGATTGAGCTTGTATTACATACTAGATATGTGTTACTTAGTCATACTTAAGTTTTGTAGATGTTTCAAAGGTATATAATTTTTGCGAGAAATAGGAACGGGTTAACTTTCCATTTTATTAAGAACCGAGTTTTCTGCAAAAATTGGGTCGTAAATTCATTTTTCTTCGAGATCGAGCTTGCATTACGTGTGGGATATGTGTTACTGTTGACGGCTGTTATATACCAATTTCAGCCGTCAATATAACTCAATTATGTGAAGGATTGATCATTTCTTGCACACATCACCTTTCTACTTGACCTATTTCCATTTGTACTTGGAGAAATATGTGTATGCAGATATTTATACAAGAATTGAGGAAAAGTATGGGGAGCAATCCTATAAAATATCATCCCAGCCAATCAGGCGACGACATATGGCACCACATGGATCAAATGGCCCACAAACAGAAGTATCTGAGGCCATCCAATGGTGTAGCACCAATATCAGTCAAAGGAACCCACCTGGCAGCCACCTGGAGGAAGTACGGGACGTTTGGAGCCCTGACCAGGTCCGCCGAACCAAGGGGTCGACCGACCTGGTCCTAGCGCCAAACGCGGTCAACTTCCACGTGTTGGCTCCTCCCGGCTGCCTGATTCAATGACGAATGATTCACGCACTTTTGGTGGTGGGAACCGACCTCAACACTAGTATAAATAGGACCCCATACCCCTCACTTCAACACATACCACTTGGGCATCATTCTATTGTATACACTATCTTCCATAGTCCATAGAGGAGTTAGGATGTAGAGAGGAGAGCCTCTAGTCCCAAGTCCAAATTGGGAAAGGAGTAGAAGGAGTCGCTCTTCCCAATTCCACATTGGGAAAGGTATGTCCCATGTATTACTTCTTGTATTTGTGAATTTGTGCTCAATAAAGATATTATCTTTAGTCTTCTTTTATACGTATACTTGAACAAAGCGTTTCTTGTTTGATTGTGGAGTCCATGTAAGTGGAAGGTATAGTCATTATGATTGTACTCTCATGATCACATCTTATGGTCATAAACACTATAGACCCCCACTATAGTCTATGTAGTTGTGATATGATTATGTTATTATGAATAACTATGCTATGCAATCAACATTGGTTCAACGATGATTTAGTTCATTGCCTTAGGATGGCTTGTGTTGCAGCTCTTAAGGTATTTGCTTAGTATGCTAGCATGGTGCTAGGGTATTTAAGTAGCGTTGGGTGTCTCGTAGACCCACCGATTGAAGAGGTAGGCAGTATGTGGTGACAGCCTTATCTGTCCTTTGTAATCCTCCACGTTCGGCTATGCCACATGCTCTTGGCGTGAGTCGCCCTAGTATTGCTAGGGGTAAGCCCGTGCCCGATGTGTTGAATAGCATTGCATGGGAATTCATCATTGACATGACCATTAGTATCTACCTTAGGCTATGTAAATGTATTAGGAGCATTGTAGGAGCAACTCTCTAACTCTTAATCCAATCTCCCTCTAGGACCTATTCACCCTTTAGAATAGATTGCCTAGGTGTGTGTCACACTACCCCTATTATCAACTTACCCCCTATCCGGATAATTGATTAGTATCCCATAGCTTGACCATAAGAGTAGTATATACTTTACTCCATTGCCTTCCTTTGGGATAAATACGATACTCTTGGGAATACTCATGGATGAAATGCTACAACGGTATCTTTCGTGCACTTGCGGATCTCATCTCTTTACCGGAGATGATCTGTGGTGTTAAGAAATACCAACAAGCATTTCTGGTGTCGTTGCCGGGGATGATTTGTTAGTATATCTTAGGAGCCCTCAACAAGCATTTCTGGCGCCGTTGTCGGGGAAGGCAAAGGTAGTGAAGGATAGCTATAACTTGTGATTAAGTTATAGGCACTAATAGTTATTAGACAAGATTACCCTTGTTTGTTTTCTCCTTTGTGTGAAAACCGGGTAGTGTTGGCCAAACCATTGTATGGGATGGCCAACGAGGACGCAAGTGCTAAACTATAAGATGATTCAAGGCATACCTCAACAAATGTTCTCCAGGCAACACCATTGCCTTTTGCGGGAGAATTTCAGCTTTCAGTAGGAGCCAAAGTCATCCATACCCAAGCTTGGGGAAGGCTCCAAGAAGTTCTTCTTGGTTTGCCTCCACCATGGGGTGGATAGTTGGCTCTTCATCCAACACTCTTGTCATGGGTTGGCTCCACCAATCCCTGACCACATTCATGCTGGAGCTGAAGGAGTCCTATTCTCATTCATCATGGATGACAAGAAGGTCTCCACTCAAGGGGTGGATTGAAGAATGCTCGAGTTCCCATAGCTTGTCATGCACACCACTTCACAAGGTGGATATGCTAGTTATGGAACTACACCTCCCATTGAAGTGTCATGAATATCCAAGTCGTTGGAGATTTGTTTGGATAATTCAAGTCACGGATATTTACATGATTTGTGAAAATCCATGTCATCATGGGACGCATGGGATTATTTCCCTAAGACCCATGAGGACCTTTTTCAAACAACAACTCCAATGGCTACCATTCACAAGGAGGTCAAGGGTGGAATTAACATCACCCTTGTATTCAAGGATGCTATGGCTTTACAAGGGATTTAAGCTCAACTAGCCTACCTTGAAGTATCTTGGCCAAGCAGAAATCAAGACAACATTGACATGAAGATGTTGGCCAACATATCCCACATCATTTGTTGGGATTCCCACATTTCGACCAAACCCATTCAACCTAGGGCAAGTGACATTGTGGATGAAGCGTTTCTTGTTTGATTGTGGAGTCCACATGTCATCATGCCCAGGAAGCCTTTGATCCATGATCAAGGTATGGGTTGATTCAATGGAATATCAATATGGTCAGAGTGGCACCCCTAAGAAGGACAAAGCATCACCATGCTGATGAAGGAATACATTCAAGAGGGAGAACCCGTCGCTACAACAACATGTCTATATCAATACAACGGGGAGAGGCTAGGGCCACCATGTGGCCCACATGTCCGAATGACAGCCAAATGAGTTTGGCATGTCAAAACAAAAGAAATCGTACACATCTTCAACTCCGGGATTGGACAACAAATCATCGCGCTGAACATAACGGAGGTAAGTCCTACTTATTGGACTTCAAAAATTCAGTGAGTCCTTGCCAATAGGTTAATTGGTAGTTATCTCATATTTGTTTTCCAAATTGCATCAACCCTTGCGTTTGCATGTTTGAAATTCCACACTTGCATGTTGGAAAGTAAAATTTCCAACCATCATAAAATTAAAATTTGAATTAGGGGAGAAATTTAATTGGATATGAACTACGTGCATGACCACTTGAATTTACTTCCTAGTTCAAACCAAAAAGATTTGCTTTGACCCTCATTGCATTTACAAGTTATTTCAAGCTGGGCAAGATAGTTTGAAAATTGAGTTCAATTTGCTTTTGGCTAACATAACCCGTTTTCAAGTTGTTTTGTGTGTTCTTGATTAAAGTGCAGCTAGGTCAAAATTGTGAAGAGGTGGTATGGAAAGAAAGTGGAAGGTTTCATCAAGCTCAAGTCACCATTGGGAGGATTTGAGAACACTTCTCTCCTTCAAACTCATTTTAGTTTGAGGAAGAGAAATGTTCAAGATGATGACCCAACGGAGGAGCCAGAACCAAATCCATTGCCAAATCCAATCTCAACATGGCATTTGACATCAACCATCAAGCCTACACCGAAAATCAATGTTGTGAGTTTCTCACACAAAGACCTTCATCACCAACTACTCTTCAAATGAGGTATGAGTTTATAATTTTTCATTGTTTGGTTTGCCATAGAATTAAATGTGTCGGAGTCTGGTCCCATCAATTCTCTCGGTACTACTATTGGTAGGCCGCATGGTTTGTAGTTTGGCATTTGGCGCGCAGAGATTCAGAACACGATGGCAAGTTGACACGAGGATTTACGTGGTTTGGGCCGCCTAAGCATAATACCCTACTCCACAGGGTGTTTAGTTGTTGTATTGAGCGTCTGAGCACTTGTGAGTGTGTGTCAGAGCCGAGTATGAGAATGTCGGGATAGTTCAGAAGTCGAGAGAGCTGAGAGCCCCTGTGTATTGCTCGACCTGTCCTTTTATAGTACAAGGACTGGTCGTTATATTGTTAGCCTAGCTCGACATGTGGCCCTGGCGGTTACAAATGCTTAATACACAATTAATGAGCTTAATTACCCTTAATATTGTGGTAACGAGCCTTGACAGTGCTGTTACTGATATTAAGGGCCCTCCGATCGAGTGTCATTAAGATGGTATTAATGACACTTAATTGGGTCTTGAAGTCCTTGATTGTCCCTTGAAGGTCCGAGCCGTTGGGGTCCTCCAGTCTGCTTGTTCAATTTGAAGGTCCGATGGTTGTACAGGTGGCAGCTCCGGAGCTTCCCGTCTGGGACGGGTAGGTCCGGTGCAGTTGTACACGTGTCGGTACCGGAGCTTCCCTTTGTCGGGGGTAAGGTCCGGGGGTGCCACATAGGTATTTAGCCCGGAGCTTTCCCATGTGTGGGATGTAGCTCCGGTTGCAGTATACACGTGGCAACATCGGGACTAACCATAGAAGGGAGGCAGGTTCGGTCCTGTATGACACGTGGGGCCTTTAGAAGTCTTCAACTCAGACAGCTGAAGTTCCTTTGGTCTTTTTGCTGTCTCAAGGGGTATATGGTACGCAGGGTACCGACAGGGGTTAGCTCCGGAAAACTTCTTGGATTCTGGGTGAACCACTGAGTAATAGAAGCGAATCCGGCGAAGATTAAAGCTATTGAAGACATGCGGCCACCAGCCCGCAATAAGGACGTCCACAAGCTAACTGGATGTCTAGCTGCCCTCAGCCGGTTCAGCTCAAGACTGGCGGAACGGGCGCTACCCTTCTTCAAATTATTGAGGAAGTCCGGACCATTCCAATGGTCTGAAGAAGCAGAAAAGGCATTCCAGGAGCTGAAGCATCTCCTCACCACTCTACCAACCTTGGTAGCTCCGAATCCTGGTGAGCCACTTCTACTTTACATTTCGGCAACTGACAAAGTTGTGAGCGTGGTCCTCGTTGTGGAAAGACAAGAACCATCTCCAGTTCAGGAATCCAGACCCCTTCGGGAGGTCCGGAGCCACCTGAAGACGAGTCTGGGTTCTAGCTCCCAGACTCAAATCCTCAAGGCGAGATGCCAGGGGATCAACTTCCTTCAAATGAAGAAGTTGCTGTTGCTGAGCAACAAGATCCGGACCCCTCCGGGAAGGTCTGGGTCACTGCAGAAGAAGCTCTGGGTTCTTCAAGCAAGAACCTGGAGGTCCCCGAACAAGGTCCAGACCCCTCCGGGTTGATGAGGAGGAAGCTCCGGGCCCCTTCGAGAGGGTCCGAACAGTCCAACGCCTAGTGTACTTCATTAGCAAAGTACTCAATGACGCCAAAACTTGGTACCTAGAGGTGCATAAGCTGCTCTATGCAGTTCTTATTGCTTCAAGGAAGCTCTGACACTACTTCCAAGCTCACAAGATTTCAGTGGTAACTTCTTATCCACTCTGTGCAATCTTGCATAACCCCAACTCTACTGGGAACATTGCAAAGTGGGCAGCGGAATTGGCCGAGTTTGACCTTGAATTCGTCTCAAGACAAGCGATCAAGAGTCAAGCATTGGCGTACTTTGTGGCGGAATGGACCCCCTCTCCATCAAATCCTGGGGGCCCCAGTGAGCAGAAGCTGGAACCCAAGGTTCCGGTCTTCACCTAGCCTCACTGGACTCTCTACTTCAACGGCTCCGTGAAGAAGCAGGGGGCCAAAGATGGAGTCCTTCTCCTCGCTCCGACTGGGGAGAAGGTCAAATACATGGTTCACTTTGACTTCAAGGCGACCAACAACATGGCGGAGTATGAAGCACTGATCTATGGGCTCAAGTTGGCACTATCATATGGTTCCAAGCAGCTGTTGGTAAAGGGTGATTCGCAGCTCGTCATAAAGCAAGTCAAAGGTGAATGTTGTTGCAACAATCCTCAACTAGCTGCATACCTACTTGAAGTCCAGAAGCTTCAGAAGGACTTTGACGTCTTGGATCTTTGCCATGTCCAGCGTCTCAACAACGCTGAAGCCGACGAACTCTCGACGGAAGCTTCAACCAGAGCTCTGGCTCTCGAAGAAACCTTCGTCCGGAGATTTTCAAGACCAATAGCTCAGCCTGCCGAACTGAGCAAAGGGGGCAAGACTAGCACCTCGAAGCTGGCGGTCCTGATGGCCCTGTTACCATGGCGTCCATCAAGGGTCGTAGGTGCTGCAGGAAGCTCCAAGCAACCCAACACGCAAGATTCAAATACTCAAGTTAGATCCGATGCATGGATCTCGGAGATCCGTAGCTACTTGAAAGACAATTTCCTTCCTGAAGATAATGTATCCGCTGACCGGATAGTCAAATTGGCTAAATAATACACACTGGTAGAAGGGAATCTCTACCGGTGTGGTGCCAACGGCGTCCTAATGCAGTGCATTACAAGGGAAGAAGGCTGGAAGCTCCTCGCAGAAATCCATGGAGGCGAGTGTTGGAACCACGCATCTTCCTGCACGCTGGTCGGTAAAGCCTTCCGGCATGGTTTTTACTGGTTTACAGCACTCCAGGATGCAACTGACCTAGTGAAGAAATGCGAAGCATGCCAGTTCCATGCAAAGCAAATTCACACACCATCTCAACCTCTACAAATGATACCTCCTACATGGCCATTCGCTGTGTGGGGGATGAATATCTTGGGACCTTTCCCAAGAGCCGTCGGAGGTTACAAGTTCCTGTACGTTGCCATTGAAAAGTTCACCAAATGGCCGGAAGCAACTCTAGTTGTGACAATAAACAAGAAATTAGCTATCAACTTCTTGCAGTCCATCGTATGCAGATTTGGAGTCCCAAACAAGATCATAACTGATAATGGGACCCAATTCACAAGCTCTGCATTTCAAGGATATTGCAAAGACCTCGGCATTCAGGTCAGCTACGCTTCTATCGCTCACCCGGCAAGCAATGGCCAAGCTGAGAGAGCAAATGTATAAATCCTAAAAGGACTCAACACGCGCACATATGAGCACCTGAAAAAACATGGAGCCAACTAGATCGAAGAGCTTCCGCCCACACTGTGGGCCAACAGGACAACTCCAAACCAGTCAACTGGAGAGACACCCTTCTTCCTGGTGTACGGAGCTGAAGCAGTCCTTCCTCCAGAAATCACCTTGGGGTCGCTCCGGGTCCGGACCTTCGATGATGCCACGCAGGACCAGCTCCGTCGTGAAGACCTTGACCTCCTTGAAGAGAGAAGGTGCCAAGCAGTTGTTCGGAATGCCCGATACCGCCAAGCTCTTCGGCGCTATCACCAAAGGCATGTTCACAGCTGACAGCTCGAGGAAGGCGATCTGGTGCTATGGAGAATACAAACTCGGTAAGGGTTAAACAAACTCTCCCCCAGGTTGGAAGGACCCTTCCGAGTGATCAAAGTATCCCGTCCCGGATGCGTTCGCTTGGCAACCGAGGATGGGACACCTTTTCCTAATCCTTGGAACATTGAGCACCTCCGTATGTTCTACGCTTAATATCACGGAGGTGAGTATGTAGTTACATGTGATGTATGTTATAGAGTCATTGTACAGAGTCGGGTAGCTCCTACGGGAGAACTAACGGACCTTCCCCGGAAGGTCCGCAAAGTTCAGGCAACACTTGTCACAGTCTCAAAATTAAAAGTGTAGCTAGCTACCTTGGGTCAAACGAGAAACACAACACACTTAGCCTGGTTCCGTACCCTAAGAGTGTACTTGTTTCCCCTGTACCCCGAACCTATAATGAAAGACATCATTGTGTGAAAACAGACTCCATGCACATTTATTTTGTACATGCTCAATATTTTTTATTTTTCTCTTTCTTGTCTATAACAAAGTTGTGCAATTCTTAAGAAACTTTAGCTCGACTAATTCCTATATAATTCAAGTTGCATTGTCAATTCTTCCAGGTCTAAACATTGTTAATGGTCTACTCATCTGAATGCTGCCAAGCCAATCTAGGTCCGGAGTGTGCTATCGACTTAGCCAGGTCCTGCACCCTAAGTACGCCACTCTACCTACACCCCGGCAGGCCGAAGTTGTAGGATCGAAGAGCACGTGAAAAGCTACCAGAGGGGGGTGAATGGTAGATTTAAAAATCTTACACAGCGGAAACAATTAAACCCCAACCCCTTAGGCAGAAAAACGATCTGTTAAAGAAATCGTGTCCGAGACTAATATAAACGTGTTTCACCGTGACAAAAGTTATAGATATCAGAGAGAATCAATTCACGAAGAAAACACAAGAAGAATCACTCAAATCCGTAGAGAGAAACTCAAGTTATGATCTAACGATCAAACAAAGGTCAATCTGACCTACCCGAGAATAATAGTTTCTGGAATGCTGCAAAGAAACTCATGTAGCTCAGAAATCACAAATCCAATGACTGTGAAATTTTGACAGATGATAGATAATCAAGTTGTGAAGACAATCTAAAAAGAATCGCATCAATTGGATCTGTAAAACTCGAGTTATGATAAAACCACCGACAAAAGGTAGTGCTGTCCAGAAACTCGATGAGTAAAACTTGTCTGGAACAAGTCGGACGAACAAGGCACAAAAGTTCCTTCAAACTATGAATTTTATTCAATAAAACACAAGAGGAACAGCCCCAAAGTCGTCTACCACGAGATCTGGGCTCCCTTGATTATATAACTAGCCCTTAGGCCAACCCAATATCAACTAGGACTCGAATCCTACTCAGATCACGAATCGTAACTTTCCATAACTGCTCAAGATTCTTCTATACGCAGATAGAAGCAATCTTAAGACTTCCAAACACCTTAGGAATGTATCCCACATTCCTAAACAACTCAAATTCGTGACACACACGAAATCCTAACATAACCAACTCGATACTTTACATATCGAGCCATAACCGACTCTGCCGCAGCCAAAGTCATCAACCGGTACGGTCCGATCCTTCCAACCAGATCTTTCCTTCCTTATCCCATATTCAGAACCATGTTGCCACGTCATGCACCACATGCATACGTGCGAACACCTTCCTTCGATGACCAGTAACCTTCATATGCACCGCCCTTGATTCAATCATCCTGCGCGACCTCCTGATCAGCTCAACCACAGTTCCTCCCGAACTTGGTTGTTGGAACCTCATCTCCTCCCTAAGACTAGTCCAATGGATCCCGTCACCAGCCATGACTTGAACTCAAGCAACACCTGCACATGAATAAACAACCAATCCATACGAGCCCAAGTCCTCGACTTGACTCAAGTTAGTTCCGAACACAACACCTTACGTGAGAACCTCACATAAGCATGTTGCAAAGCATAGCAAAACGATATCAGCCATATCATCCAAAACGCACCAAAAACTTAGTAAAAGAATACCAAGCAAACTTTCCAACAATGTAAAGCAAGTACGAAACATTGCAAATGAAAAGCAGAAGCACTTCGGTCAAGTTCCGGACCTTGCCAGAGCAACCCGGAGCTTGAGCCGGAGCTAACAAAATTAGTACAACCAAGCTCCCACCGGAGCTTACAAAACTAGCAGGACCTAGCGCCGGAGCTAACGAGAACTAGTCAGAACTAGTAAACCCAAAAGCCGGAGCTAGAAAAATCAACTCGGAGCTTAGCAAAAACATGTCGAAGCTATCAAAGACATGTCGGAGCTATCAAAGACATGCCGGAGCTAAAGACAAAACTTCACCGGAGCTGACCAAAGCTAGTCGGACCTAGCATCGAACGTAACCGGAGCTACCCAAAACAAGTCGGACCTACCATCGGACCTTGCTGTAGCTCAGAGCTAGAGTTGGACCTTGATAAAAAGGTGTTTTGGTGATATTTAAAACTTTTATCATCAAAGCCAAGTGTATTCACTACAAGCCAATGTATTCAGTACATATAGGTCTTACAATCTCCCCCTTGATGAATGCATTGGCAACACCATTTAAAATCCGAACATTGGCTTATTCACATAAAAGTTTTGAAGGCAATTTCTCCCCCCTTTGTAAATCAAAAGTAAAATGAGAAGAAAAAATATCCCATATTATCTTTCCCCCTTTATTATCTCTCCTTATGCACATATTCTCTTTCTCTCCATGCTTATCTCTCCCCCTTTGACAATGTATTCAGCAAGTCATGAGCATATAAACAAATTATCTCTCCCTCTTTAGTTGTTATGAGCATATTATAACATATACATATAAACAAAGCTCATCCAAGTCATACTATCAAGTAACTTACATTATCACATCAATGAAAGACATAAAGTAGTGTAAGCCATGCTAGAGATCATATGTAATTTTCAATTTAAGCAAGTCATGATCTCACAAACTTAACTATTTCATAACTTGAAAGCATGACACTAGTTGCTGCATTTTATTATTTTTCAAAACACAAATTTGGATCATATGATATTTGCAAGAGATTATACGCGCATCTGCCTTATTCTAACCAACCAAGCCAAGCCTATGTCATTTGACAATCAGAAGCTTAAGGACATGGTTTTAGTCATACACAACTTCTTCCAAATTCATATCTAAGTGCAATGATAAGCTATCTCAAAAGAAGAAGTGTGATGCATGCATATTCTCTTGATCTTTTCTCAATTTATATTTCCTCATAAAAACTCAACATGTTAGTTGATTACTTGATTAATTCTTTATGATTAAAAGCACTTGTGAGCATGCAACAAGTTCAAAACAGCAAGAAAGTTCGACCATGACCAGATTTAGTGTAAGTAATTATTCCAATTACTAGACATGGAAAAAACTACAAAATGTATAACACGAGTAATGTAGTAAGAACTTTCAGCATGTAAAATGAATCACAAAGTCATATATGTATGAAATACTATGCTCATATTATTTTAATTTCAGATTCACACATAGACTTCACAAGTTTCAGAAACTCCCCCTCAATTTAAGCCATGAGGATGCATAACCCCTATTTCACTACGAATGAAACAAAAACGAGTGAAATCCAAAGGTTTTGTAAAAATGTCAGCCAATTGATGTTCGGTATCTACATGGTGAAGCACAATGTTTCCTTTTTCAACATTATCTCGGAGAAAGTGATACCTAATGTCAATGTGCTTAGTTCTAGAATGTTGCACGGGGTTTTTGGCAATGCAAATAGCACTAGTGTTATCACAAAACAGTGGAACACTATCTAGATCAACCACATAGTCCTTAAGTGTTTGAACAATCCATAGAATTTGTGAGCAAGCACTAGCAGCAGCTACATATTCAGATTCGGCCATGGATTGTGCAACTGAATTTTGTTTTCTAGAGGACCAAACAACAAGAGAATTACCAAGAAAATGACAAGCACTGGAAGTACTTTTCCTATCAATCCTACAACCCCCAAAATCAGCATCCGAAAAAGCTTTCAAAGTAACAGTTGAGGAAGAAGGAAGAAAAATGCCAAATTCTTGGGTTCCATGTAAGTACCTGAGAATCCTTTTGACGGCTTGACGATGTGAAACACGTGGGGAAGCTTGAAACCGTGCACAAAGACATACGCTGAATTGTATGTCCGGTCTTGATGCCATGAGGTACAAAAGTGATCCGATCATGCTTCTATATTCTTTTTGATCCACGGGTTCACCATCTTCATCAAGTTCAAGTGTTGTTGATGTTCCAATTGGTGTCCGAAGAGGCTTGCTTTTGTCCATGTTGAAGCGCCTTAGGAGGTCTTTGGTATACTTCATTTGATGCACAAAGGTACCCTCCTTGGTTTGCTTGATTTGCAGCCCCCAAAAGTAAGTGAGTTCACCCATCATACTCATTTCAAATTCGGAACTCATCATCGCTGAAAACTTGGACACAAGATCATGAGAAGCACAACCAAAGATAATATCATCCACATACACTTGAACGAATAATGAGTCATTGCCATGCTTAAGCACAAAAAGAGTTTTATCAACCTTGCCCATAGTAAAACCTTTTTCAAGTAAGACTGTTTTTAACCTATCATACCATGCTCTAGGGGCTTGTTTGAGACCGTATAAGGCTTTGGAGAGTTTGTAAACATGATTAGGAAAATCTGGATTTTCAAAACCCGGTGGTTGTTTGACATAAACCTCCTCATCTATGTATCCATTAAGAAAATCACTTTTAACATCCATTTGATATAGCTTAAAACCTTTAGATGCAGCAAAAGCTAACAAAATTCTTATGGCTTCTAATCTAGCGACAGGAGCAAAAGTTTCATCAAAATCTAGACCTTCAACTTGAGTGAAACCTTGAGCAACCAACCTAGCCTTATTCCTAACCACAACCCCATCCTCACTTTGTTTATTTTAAAATACCCATTTAGTTCCAATTAAAGTGTGACCTTGAGGTGGAGGTACAAGTTTCCAAACATTATTTCTTTCAAAATTTTCTAACTCTTCTTGCATGGCAATAATCCAAGATTCATTAGTGAGTGCGTGTGATATATCTTTGGGTTCAAAAGAAGCAACAAAAGCAGAATGAGCATGAGAGTTTGGATCGCAAAACCTGGACTGTGTGACTCGTTCATGCAAGCTTCCAATCATCTGTTGTGGGGGATGATCTTTGTAAAACCGTAGGGGAACAGATGTCTCACAAGCTTCTTCTTCATTAGGTTCATTGTAGATTGATGAGCTTGTGACTTGCGGACGATCAGGACCAGCAGAGGTGATAGCCGGAGCTTGTTCAATGTCCAAAGCTAGACACGTGTCAACTTCGGAACTACCAGGCAGTATCACCGGCTCTTCTTCATCTTCGAAAATACCCTCCCCCTGAGGATACGGATCTGGTCCTGCAACACCGGAGCTAGTACCTGGGCTAGCTTCATCAAAAGACACTTCACAAGTCTCCACAATTTTGTTAGTGTCAAGTAATAGCACACGGTAGCCTCTAGTATGAGATGGATAACCAAGAAACATTCCATCAATGGATCTAGGTTCAAATTTATCAAGATTACCATGTTTCTTAACAAAGCATTTGCAACCAAAGACCCGAAAGTGTGTAACACTAGGCCTATGTCCAAACCGGAGCTCATATGGTGTTTTACCTAGCTTAGCACGCAAGAAAACACAATTTGAGACATAACAAGCAGTTACTAACGCATCAGCCCAAAATTTCCTAGGAGTTTGATATTCATCAAGCATAGTCCTAGCCATCTCAACTAAGGTTCTGTTCTTTATTTCTACAACACCGTTTTGTTGAGGTACATATGGGGAAGACAGTTGATGATCTATTCCATTTTCAGCACAAAAGTGATAAAAAGATTGATTTTTAAATTCAGTTCCGTTATCACTTCTAATTGCCTTTAAAGATCTTGGGTGATCAATTGATAATCTAAGAAATAAAGTCCTAAAGTGACTAAAAGCTTCATTCTTAGACGCCATAAAGTAAACCCAAGAGTATCTAGAATAATCATCAACGATAACAAGAACATACCATTTACCTCCGAAGGATTGAACACGTGAAGGTCCTACGGTGTCAAGATGCAAAAGTTGACATGGTTCAGTTGTCATGATCATTGTGAGAGGAGTATGTGAACCTGCAACCATCTTAGCATGTCTACAAGAAGAGCACACAATTTCTTTGTCCCCTTTAAGCTTAGGCAGCCCACGTATGCGATCAAGAGCACTAACACGTGTTAGGTTATCAAAGCCTACGTGACCAAGTCTACGATGCCAAAAATATAAGTCCTTTGAATCATTAGCAACTAGACACCTATGCTTAGAGGAAGACATATCAAAATCAGCTTTAAAAACTCTTCCAAACCGAGACATGTTAAAAATAAGCTCACTATTTGAACTTACAACTTTGCAACAGTTTTTATTGAAAATAATTTCCAGATTTTCATCTAGCAATTGTAAAACAAAAAGCAAGTTGTATTTCAAATTTTTGACAAGTGCCACATCCTTCAAAGTGTAGTGATCATTTACTCTAACCGAACCCTTAGCAATCATAGGAGTTGAAGAATTATCGGCAAAAGTAACATTTTCTACACGTGACACAAAAGAGAGGGAGGAGAACCAATTTTTGTTACCGGTCATGTGGCGTGAGCAACCTGAATCCACAATCCAAATGTTCTCCTTCTTCAAATGTGTAACCTACATAGAAGTACAATACATCGATGACTCAATACTGGGGTTAGTCATAAGGCATTTAGGAATCCAGTACGGAGTCACGCGACGTGCAGCAGGAAAAACACGCGAAAGCTGAGACAAAACAGCCGGTTTATGAGTCAAAGTTTGAGGTTTTCTATTCTTAACTCTTTTAGAAGTTGTTACTTGTTTATAGTGAAAACCAGTAGCTCTGGAGGTAAAAGCAGAAGGTCCAAAAGACAAGGCTGAAGCTCCAGAAACAAAAGATGAAGTTCCGAAGGGAACAACAGAAGGTCTGGGAGCTCTCGGAGCTATCGGAACTATCGGAGCTGCTTTTGCGGATTTCTTACCAGAAGGTCCGGAAGCTACCTTTTCAAATTTCTGACTCACTAAAGCAGGTTGTGTTTTTCTAATTGCATGAAAGTTATAAGATCTAGCAATTTTTCTTTCCTTTTTTATGTTGTTTAGCTAGTCTAAAACAAAAATCTATGACATGACCATCTCTACCACAGAAGGTACAATGAAATTTAACTTTGTGTTCATGTCTAGATGAGCAAGCAATATTTTTATTTGAAACCGAATGAGACAACACTCCTGCAGATTTGAAAACCACTCCCTTTTGTTTAGGAACTGTTTGAATCAAACCACTTCCTAATGACTTCACAATTTTAGGTGGATGTGCCTTAGCATGAGCATGAGAATCAAAACCTAAACCAGTTTTATCATTGCAAGACTTGGAAGAATTCAGCAGCAATTTTAGGTTCTTATTCCCATTACAAAACCGATCTAATGTCCTATGCATGTTATCAAGTTTATTGGATAGATCAAGGCAATTTTCACATGAAGTTTTTCCTTTTAGTTTGCAATTTGAACAAGATTTTACTTCATGAGAACGTAAAGCATTGTTCAATATAGAAATTTCATTTATAGCATCCTGTAGTTTCTTATCAAGATCATCACAAGTAGAACAATGCAAATCAATTGTAGAACAGCTAGCATCTTTCAAGTTTTTATCATTAAGTGCAGCAAGCTCTTTGTTCTTTACAATTTCTAACTCAAGTTTATCAAGTGTGGAGGTGTGCGCACTTCTTAATGAGGACAATTGCTCATATATTAAATCACATGAGGAACATGCATCATCACTAGGAATCAAGGTTATTAAATGGTTGATTTCAGATTCTAGTGATTCAATTTTAGCAGCACTATCCCTAAGCTTTTTGTCCCTCTTCTTAACAATAATAGTGGTACGAGAAATAGCATCACACATTTCTTCGCAAGTAGGGCATACCTCTTCATTGTCGCTGTTGTGTTCTGCCTCCTCCATACTTGATCTTGACTTGCCCGCCATGAAGCACAAGTTTGCCAAATCATCGTCATCTTCATCACTTCCAATGTCCACGTCGCTTGAACTGAACTCTTGAAGCGCGGTGATGAAACTGTTGATCATATTGCGTCCTATGGTACCTTTCTTCTTCTTGTTGGAATTTCCAGAGGAGGTCCGGACCTTGCTTTGTTTTTCTTCCCAGGTGGTCGGACCTGAAAGTTTAGGGCATTCTGTACGAAAGTGTCCTGTTTTACCACATTCAAAACAGCGTTGAGGTCCGAAGCTTCCTCTCCTTCTAGTTCTTACATTTTGCAATGCTTTTGAGAATCTAGTAGAGATGAGTGCCAACTCCTCTTCTGGAAATTCTTCGATCTGCTCCGGGGTTAGTGAGGACAACAAAGCAAGAGTATTGCAGGATGCTGATTGGCCGGAGCTAGACATATCACGTTGTGAGACAAATGCAATAGACTTGTTCGGGTTCTTACGTGCTAGGATGTCAATTTCATGAGTTTTTAGTTTAGAATAAAGTACATCTAATGTAAGAGAACTCACGACAGTTGATTCACGAATAGATGTTACTTTCATCTCCCAAATTGACATGTCTAATGCACTAAGAAGTTGCCTAACATTCTCAGCATCAGAAAAATTAACATCGACACTACGTAAGTTGCTGAGAATTTTATTGAAACGGGCAAAGAGATCATCGATAGACTCACCTGGTTGCATCTCAAAACGCATATATTCCTTTTTGAACATATCTTGTTTTACCTCCTTGATTGTGTTGGAGCCTTCATGATAATCACATAGAGCTCTCCAAACATCGTATGCTGATCGGAGGTGTGCGACACGATCAAAGTCGCTTTGAGTGAGTCCTTGGATGTTCAAGTTTTGGGCTTTGTTGTTATTGTCGACGTCCCGTAGGTTTGTGGCCGTGACTTGATCATTAGGTGGCACTTCATAAGGCTTATACACCTTCTCCCATATTGCAAAGCCTTGTGCCTGGATAAAAGCCTCCATGCGTGCCTTCCAAACCTGAAAATCAATACCAGCAAACACACAAGGTTTGGCGGAGTACTTCTCCATGATGATTAGTCAAAAACACGTGCAAATCTCAAAGATTAGAGCACCGTGGCTCTGATACCAATTGTAGGATCGAAGAGCACGTGAAAATCTACCAGAGGGGGGTGAATGGTAGATTTAAAAATCTTACACAGCGGAAACAATTAAACCCCAATCCCTTAGGCAGAAAAACGATCTGTTAAAGAAATCATGTCCGAGACTAATCTAAACGTGTTTCACCGTGACAAAAGTTATATATATCAGAGAGAATAAAGTCACGAAGACAACACAAGAAGAATCACTCAAATCCGTCGAGAGAAACTCAAGTTATGATCTAACGATCAAACAAAGGTCAATCTGACCTACTCGAGAAAAACAGTTTCTGGAATGCTGCAAAGAAACTCGTGTAGCTCAGAAACCACAAATCCAATGACTGTTAAATTTTGACAGATGATAGATAATCAAGTTGTGAAGACAACCCAAAAAGAATCGCATCAATTGGATCTGTAAAACTCGAGTTATGATAAAACCACCGATGAAAGGTAGTGCTGTCCAGAAACTCGACGAGTAAAACTTGTCTGGAACAAGTCGGACGAACAAGGCACAAAAGTTCCTTCAAACTATGAATTTTATTCAATAGAACACAAGAGGAACAGCCCCAAAGTCATCTACCACGAGCTCTGGGCTCCCTTGCTTATATAACCAGCCCTTAGGCCAACCCAATATCAACTAGGACAGTAGGACTCCAATCCTACTCAGATCACGAATCGTAACTTTCCATAACTGCTCAAGATTCTTCTATACGCAGATAGAAGCAATTTTAAGACTTCCAAACACCTTAGGAACGTATCCCACATTCCTAAACAACTCAAATTCATGACACACACGAAATTCTAACATAACCAACTCGATACTTTCCATACCGAGCCATAACCGACTCTGCCGCAGCCGAAGTCATCAACCGGTACGATCCGATCCTTCCAACCAGATATTTCCTTCCTTATCCCATCTTCGGAACCATGTTGCCACGTCATGCACCGCATGCATACGTGCAAACACCTTCCTTCGATGTCCAGTAACCTTCATATGCACCGCCCTTGATTCAATCATCCTGCGCGACCTCCTGATCAGCTCAACCACAGTTCCTCCCGAACTTGGTTGTTGGAACCTCATCTCTTCCCTGAGACTAGTCCAATGGATCCCGTCACCAGCCATGACTTGAACTCAAGCAACACCTGCACATGAATAAACAACCAATCCATACGAGCCCAAGTCCTCGACTTGACTCAAGTTAGTTCCGAACACAAAACCTTACATGAGAACCTCACATAAGCATGTTGCAAAGCATAGCAAAACGATATCAGCCATATCATCCAAAACGCACCAAAAACTTAGTAAAAGAATACCAAGCAAACTTTCCAATAATGTAAACCAAGTACGAAACATTTCAAATGAAAAGCAGAAGCACTTCGGTCAAGTTCCGGACCTTGCCAGAGCAACCCGGAGCTTGAGCCGGAGCTAACCAAATTAGTACAACCAAGCTCCCGCCGGAGCTTACAAAACTAGCAGGACCTAGCGCCGGAGCTAACGAAAACTAGTAAACCCAAAAGCCAGAGCTAGAAAAATCAACTCGTAGCTTAGCAAAAACATGTCGGAGCTATCAAAGACATGTCGGAGCTCTCAAAGACATGCCGGAGCTAAAGACAAAAATTCACCGGAGCTGACCAAAGCTAGTCGGACCTAGCATCGAACGTAACCGGAGGTACCCAAAACAAGCCGGACCTACCGTCGGACCTTGTTGTAGCTCAGAGCTAGAGTCGGACCTTGATAAAAAGGTGTTTTGGTGATATTT
This sequence comes from Tuctoria greenei, assembly GCA_036927565.1. Classification (NCBI taxonomy): domain Eukaryota; kingdom Viridiplantae; phylum Streptophyta; class Magnoliopsida; order Poales; family Poaceae; genus Tuctoria; species Tuctoria greenei. Next base: position 135,131,957 of record JAYESD010000010.1, on the reverse strand, counting down.
AAAACTTTTATCATCAAAGCCAAGTGTATTCACTACAAGCCAATGTATTCAGCACATATAGGTCTTACAGAAGTAAGGCGAGTCCAAAAATGATCGGACCTGGAGAAAACAAGCCAGTGCACTTGATTGTATTTAGAATTGCGTTCGACCTAAAAATTTCTTTCGGGAATAGTAAGCCGCAAACGAGTTATAGAGAAGAAATGGATTTTACTGTTTTTATTGACTTCATTGTGCAGGAAAAATAAAGATCTCATGATGATGGCAGATGAAGCCGGAGCTATCAATGCTCTGACACCCCCTAATGTGGTCTACTGTCAATGTTTCAAACATTGATAGTAGACATCGCCGGAGCTACAAAGTTCTGGCAAATCCAAGGGGCCAGCCGTCAACGTGAAGAAAAGATGGTGGGAAGACTCCCCAGTGGGGTCTGCTGTCGACGCACCGCGCGTTGACAGTGGTCGCTGTCAGAGCTACCAAGCTCCAACAACCCCAAAGGACTAACCGTCGATACTCTACGTGTTGACAAGGGTCACTGCCGGAGCTACTAAGCTCCGACAACCTCAGGGGGCCCCTACTATCGGCGACTTCGGACCTACAAACTACATGTTTGAAGCGCACAAGTCTTCAACAAAATGCTACATCCTCTTGGTACATGTTCACAATCAAATTGCGTACATCTACCAGGGGCCAAGTGGGACAAAGGTGTTGAAGACAAAATGAAATTCATAAAATTCTTAGATTTCATTAATCTAGAGACAAGAGATTACAAAATTGGATAAAAGAAGAGAAGATAGAAGCTGGAGCTACAAAGAGAGAGTCCTAGACCCTATGGAAAAACGAGGCGACCTTTTGGGCAACCTCTGACACGCTGGCTTTGGTGGCTTCTCCCTCTCCATCGATGGGGCCTTCAAGCGACGGGTCCAGTGGGAAGTGAGGGTCCCGACTTGTGTAGCACGTCAGCATGTACTCTGTGACGTTCTTTGCCAGGGATTGTCCTTCGGTTTCCAGCTGGTCCGCGATGACATCGCCCATCTTGGTGAGCTTGTTGCCTGCCGAGCTCAACGCCTGCAAGGCCTGGTCCAGCTCTGGCTCCGTATCATTCGGACGCATGGGACTAAAACCCATCAGCGTCAGTGCATCATTGGCTTTGCCCAAGAAGTCCCAAACTTGTTGGTACTCCGCAGCCCTTGAGCCTTGCATCTCTTCCAAGGATCTCTTGGTCGCCACAAGCTCCGAATTCTCCCGGGCAAAGCGCTCAACCTCTTTTGCATTCCGCTGAATCTTTTGAGCAACCTGCCTTTCGAGTTTACCGAGCTCCTCCTTCCGGAGGTGGATCTTGTTCCTGCGGTCGACCAGGTCCTTCTCTCGGCCCCACACTTTCTTCTCCCTGGCAGCAATTTCATTCTCCCTCTTGTGGAGGTCCTGTCCTTGCTGCCAGGCCTTCTTCTCCTCTTTCTCGTAGCGCTCCTCCAGCTTCTTGGTGCGCTCCGCGAGACTCTTGTCACCCAGAGTCAGCCTCTGAGTAAGATCCTCCTCCCTCTTCATGAGGTCATCCCGTAGCTCCAGGAGTTTTTGCACTTCATCTTGGAGCTTTTGCTCCCGCTCCTCAAGAGCCTCCCGGCGCTTGACGAGGCTGTCATGGATGGCGCTGAGCTTCTCTTGGCGTTCACTCGCTGCATTATTAGCAGCTACGGCATGTTCATGGATGGCCCGAGACTAGTTGTCGAGGGATCACACCATGCTTTCCCTCTCGTCCAGCAGCTGGCCCCAGTACTCCATCTGGGCCTTCTCCCTCTTCACCCACTCCCTGTCGTCAACCAGCCTGGTTTTGCGCTAGTTTGGTCTCGAATTGGAGCTGGTTGCGCCACCTCCTAAGGGTTTGGCACTCCTCCTCGAGGGCCTTGCTATCATGGTAGAAGGCCAGCTGCACTTGGCGAAGGCTGGAGCGGGCGTTGTCGACAGACAACGACAGGGGGATCGGCTCCGGACCTATCGGGGTCCTCTAAGCTAGCTCCAGCGAGTTCTCTACAACAAAAATTGGGTCCAACTCTACAAGAGTGGTGCCCTGAGCTTCCGCGGCACTAGGGCCGCCCTCCGGGATAGCCTCGGTCACCGCCGAGGAAGGTCCTGCCATGGAAGCTTCTACCTCCGAAGTCGGCTCTGAGGGTCCCACCGCCATGTCAACAGCAATTGGTCCCTCAGGCGGAGAACCAACAGCTTCCTCTTGGCACCCTGGCTCAGGTGCGGGTACCTCTAGAACCACCACCTCCGGGGCCTGCGTTGAAGGTTCGGCCAAAGCTGAAGCCACTTCCGGCTCCGACGCTGGCGCCTCCTCCACCACTGGTTCAGGCGCTGGATCTGCGACCGCCATTGGCTCAGGCGCCGACACCTCTGTGACAACCGGCTCAGGTGCTGGAACTTCATCAAGACTGGGCTCCGCCGCCGAATCTTCATCAATCACCGGCTCCGCTGCCGGGGTTTCAACAACATCCGGCTCTAGGGCCGGGACTGAAGCCACCTCCAGCTCTGAGGTGGAGCATCAATCATCTCAACATCCAAACCCGAAGCTTCAACCTCCGGGGCTGGTGCCGCTGATACATCTTCATTCCTGTGGTCCGGCGCTACCACGGGAGCTTGAGGGGGTGACTCGAGGTCAAGGACCACGACAGCTGGCACCGGAGCTGCCGCGATCTCATCCACCTCTTGGGGCGGCACTGGAATTGGAGTCGGAGCCTCCGTCTGCACAACATCAGTTGCTGTTGCAGAAACTGGAGCTTCGGCCCCTTTCTTGGGTACCCTGTGGATGAAGGATGAAGAAACTCAAAATATGATTACAACAAAAAACAATCAACTGAGGTAAAAAATTAAATTTACCTCGAAAGGCTTTCGCTCCAGCTAGCGCAGAACCTCTTCACCGGACGCTCAGGACCCGACCCTGTCGCCACTGGTGTAGTAGCTCCGGAAGGCTCCTCAGAGCTTGCTGCCACCGTCAGTGTCACCTTGGTTGAGGCCCCCCTCGACTGAGAAGGACCCCCAGACCTAGAGCCCTCAGCTGGCCCTGGTACTAGAGCCACATGGTCGGAGCTAGCGTCCCGGGGAGATGCCGATGCTGGAGTGGTTACCGCCGTTGAAGACCTCCCCCCCCCCCCCCCCCCCCCCCCCGGGGAGAAGGAGCAGTCGTGGAAGGAGCAGGTCTGACGGACCTCCTGTCAGCATGCTTCAACTTCCTCTTGCGGCTCGAGGGCTCGGTCAACTCCTTGCCCTTGCCTACAACTTCGGTTCTTGGCTTCGGGGCGGGGACAGAGCCATCCTCCAAAGCTCCGGGGATCGCCACCCCAGAGGTTGATCGCCTCTCCATCAGGCCCAAGTCGTCCAACAGTGGCATCTTCCTCTGGAGCTCTCTGCACTCCTCTAGTATCATATTGAGAGGAAGGAAGGCTGCCGGTGGAGACACGTCGCCAGGGCCGATGTTCCCAAGTTAGAACTTCTTGAGATGGTTCTTCAAGGCTTCACCGGTCAAATTGGTGTCCAAGCCGACCTCAATGCGGTTGGTATCCATCTCACTATTGAAGGCCCAGGCAGGCCGGCTCCTAGCCCTCAGCGGGGCCCACCTATTCGTCAAGAAGTTGCCGAAGACCATCTGGGGGGTCACCCCACCTTCGACACATTCTTGGATTCTGTCCAGATTGGGCCTGTACTCCCTCGACAGCTGCGGCACAACACTCCACATGTCAGTGTCGATGCGGGGGAGGCCTTAGGCAGTTCCAGCCTGTCGTGTCCCTCGACAGTGATGACCACCCAATATTTCTTCCAGTCGTCCCACTTGCCGGAAGGAAAAGACCTCTAGTACTTGAGGGGTGAGTTTTTTCACTTCACGAAGTAGTAGAAGCCGATGAACTCATCACTCTTGCCGGTTGGGTGGACAGTGAAGAAAGTCTAGAACAAATCCACACAAGGGGGCACTCCCACCCACATCTCGCAAAAGTGGACGAAAGTCACCACTAGCAAGATTGAGTGGGGGCCAAGATGGTGGAGCTGCAGACATAGAAATCTAGCAGCATCAGAAAGAAAGTGGAGAAAGGCGGGATCAAACCCGCCATGGCGTACCAGAGGAAGTACAACATATCTCCGGCTCGCTCCTTCTCGAAGGGAAGCTTGCCGTAGCGAATGTCACTGTCGAAGGAGTCACTAGAGCATCCCATGTAGGTCCGGACCCTAGACAACTCCTTCTTGCTCCCAATGCGGCTCTTGGGGAGTCCCAACTTCATTGCAGCACAGCGGGGCGAGAGATGAAAAGCAGGCGAAAGTTTGGAGGATTCAAGCGCTTTCCTTCTTAAGTAAGCCCCCGTAATGCTTGGATGGAAATCGCAAAGGGGTCGATGATACAGTTCAAAAACTTCACCTTGCCAATGACAAGGGGGCTCGAGGCCACCCCGACGATCAAGTCGAGGTCCTTAACCCAGGCAAACGATTGTCATCATGAGAGGCGGGAAGCCCGAGGGTGGTGGCTGACAGGGCACGCGGAACTGATACGATTTTTGTATCGGGAATCGGCGACCTTCAATTGCGTGAGATCCACACGCTCAGATCTCACCTGCCACATCCTGGATATGCCACGCGACGATGGTTTAACTGCGAACTACCGCCAACGGCACATCCAAAGACCCTTTAAGAAACGACTCAAAAACTGGAGGATGGACCCACCTCCGGCAGAACGACTTCATCCAAAAGGTCTCTCCCAGAGGTGGGCCTAGGGGGCCACTTTCGGTACCCTGCATACCGTATACCCCTTGGGACTGCAAAAAGACCAAAGGAACTTCACCTGTCTGAGTTGAAGACCTCCGAAGGCCCCACGTGTCATATGGGACCGGACCTGCCTCCCTTCTATGGTTAGTCCCTGATGCTGCCATGCGTATACTACAACCGGAGCTACGTCCCACACATGGGAAAGCTCCGAGCTAAATACCTGTGCGGCACCCCCGGACCTATCCCCCGATAGAGGGAAGCTCCGGTACTGACACGAGTACAACAGCACCAGACCTACCCGTCCCAGACGGTAAGCACTTGAGCTGTCACACGTCCAACCGCCGGACCTTCAACTTCAACAGGCAGACGGGTGGACCCCCCCAACGACTCCGACCTTCAAGGGACAATCAAGGACTTCAAGACCCGATTAAGTGTCATTAATACCATTTTAATGACACACGATCGGAGGGCCCTTAATACCAGCAACGGCACTATCAAGGCGCGTTACCACACTATTAAGGGTAATTAAGCTCATTAATTTTATATTAAGCATCAGTAACTTCCAGGGCCACATGTCAGGCCAGGCTAACGATGTAATGAACAGTCCTTGTACTATAAAAGGACTGGTCGAGCAATACACAGGGAGACTCTTGGACTCTCCGGACTTCTTCCAGACTCCGCTCTGACACACGCTCACAAGTGCTCAGACGCTCAATACAACAACTACACACCCCGTGGAGTAGGGTATTACGCTTAGGAGACTCAAACCACGTAAATCCTTGTGTCAAGTTGCCATTGTGTTCTAAATCTCTGCACGCCCAATACCGAACTACAAACTCTGCGGGCTACAAACTTAGAGTCTGGTTCTGGCAATTATCCCGGTACTACTATTGGTAGCCCGCAGAGTTTATAGTTCGGTATTGGGCGCGCAGAGATTCAGAACACGATGTCAAGTTGACACAAGGATTTATGTGGTTCGGGCCGCCTAAGCGTAATACCCTACTCCACGGGGTGTGTAGTTGTTGTATTGAGCGTCTGAGCACTTGTGAGCGTGTGTCAGAGACGAGTCTATAAGAAGTCAGGAGAGTCCAAGAGTCTCCTTGTGTATCGCTCGATCAGTCCTTTTATAGTACAAGGACTGATCGTTACATCGTTAGCCTGGCCCAGCATGTGGCCCTGGCGGTTACTGATGCTTAATACGCAACTAATGAGCTTAATTACCCTTAATAGTGTGGTAACGCGCCTTGATGGTGTTGTTACTTGTATTAAGGGCCCTCTGATCGTGTGTCATTAAGATGGTATTAATGACACTTAATCGGGTCTTGAAGTCCTTAATTGTCCCTTGAAGGTCCAAGTCGTTGGGGGGTCCACCTGCCTGCCTATTGAAGTTGAAGGTCCGACAGTTGGACGTGTGACAGCTCTGGTGCTTACCGTCTGGGACAGGTAGGTCCGGTGCTGTTGTGCACGTGTCAGTACCGGAGCTTCCCTCTGTCGGGGGTTAGGTCCGGGGGTGCCGCACAGGTATTTAGCCTGGAGCTTTCCCATGTGTGGGACGTAGCTCCGGTTGCAGTATACACATGGCAGCACCAGGGACTAACCATAGAAGGGAGGCAGGTCCGGTCCCATATGACACGTGGGGCCTTCGGAGGTCTTCAACTCAGACAGGTGAAGTTCCTTTGATCGTTTTGCAGTCCCAAGAGGTATACGGTACGCAGGGTACCGACAGAATGTATTTGCTTGCATTAGTGAGGAAGGTTGACACTTCCTCATCATTTAATTCTCATGCATCCTCACAAGAGTAAGTGTGGGTATTGACTTTTGGATCTCCAAAAGGAAATCCCACCTTACTTGGAAAAATCTAAAACAAGTACCAAGAATCCTTTAAGCATTGTTTTGTAGACTTAGTCATTTTTGTCTAGGTTTAGAAAATAAAACTTTTGGGCATGACTTAATTGGTGAATTGGCATATAGATACTTGGGCATAGTGACAACCATAATTTATTTTGAGCTTCATGCATAGATGGTGTCACTAGATTTCAAACTCCTAGGAATAAGTGATATCCTTGCTCTAAAATTGAATTGCATTTTTTGGAGGAGTCACTAAATTTTAAATTCCTAGTGAAGTTCAGGAGGATAAAATTGACAATCTTGTTTGTCATGGTCTAAATGATAAAAATTTGCTCTGGAAAGCTAAGATGGTTAGAAACTTTAAAAGATGTAGGGATCCATATAGTATATTTCTATCACGTGCATTGCTATGAGTAGGATCTTTAGAAAATATGCAACATGAATTATCCATAAAGCTCCACTCTTATAAATGAATAACACATTGATCATGGATACACTTGACATTGGAACCAATGCATATTTGATTTTGTTCTTCCCTGTATGTACAAATGAAAGTTTGGTTACCTAACCCGAACGTTCATTTGTACAAGTATCGGGAGCTAACCATCCCTCTCTATTCAAGAGAGGAAGTTTGCAGGAGTAATATTACTATGCAGGCATTCAAGAAGCTGATTGTTGGGATCCCTAGAGGATCCCATTTCGACATCTCTTGGCCAAGGAGTAAATGAGAATGGTTGCTACCTATCAGAAATTATGCCCGAAGGTCATTCATAACTATATGAGGCTAGAGATTTGAAATGGGAACCCTCCATGAGCAACTAATGGGCTGCCACGAATGAGTGAGAGCATTATGCTCTCAACTATTCTAAGCACTCATTCAAGCTCAAGGTATTTGCCACCATCATCGGGTGGAAGTTGTTCGTATGTGGCTAGAAGCCAAGGAATGACAAATCACACTCAACACATGGAGACCCTGATGTGCGAACGATCAACATTGAAAACACTCTAATCAACCACACTCATGGTGTCCATGGGAGGCAACACAACAATCAACACTCAACCCTCCATTGTCAAAGCCACGCTGCAACAAGGATAGGCCAACTCATGGCCTACCTCCGTCGTTAGGGTTTTAACCCCTATCACAGACCTTGATCAAGAATAAGCTTGGAGGAGGACCCCAACTTGAGGTAACTTGTATCACAACCACTGCATTTTTATTTCAAATCATCCATTGCATATTTACTTTCCATTCATCCGCCATCCACCATGCATCTAAACAAAACATAAAAATAGGAACTTAGATTTGCTTTGCTTATTAAATAAAAATGTGCGGTAAAAATGATTTAGAATTCACATAGATGAAATGATGAATAGTTGCTCTATTTTTATTTTCCTAAGTCCCTAGTTTACAACTTGCTACTCTCCGAATATTGCTTAAATTGGCTAAAATTAACTTTGCCTTGATTTAGAAATTGTGGGTAGAAAAAGCATAATCTACTTCTAGGTTGTTGGGAGATTTGAATTAGTAATAGGCCTGCTATTCCGTTTTGAAAGTGAAACTTAGATTTCCGGAGAAATTCTATCAAGATTTAAGTTTCCCTCATTTGATTGGAAATACCTACCAAAGCCATATGATATTCATACATAGACAACACTTTATGCATATGCTATTTGCTTTCACATTGAGCCTAGTCAAACTAGTATAGACCTATGTGAGAAATCATTCAATTCTTTTTGAATTCAAGACTTCACTTGCACATGCTATACTTCTACACTATAAGGAAGCAAAATTCCATCATATCCACCATTCCACAATAAAAAGAGAAACTCCATGCTATTAATAGTTAGCACTCTCTTCAAGTTATTCCATAAAAAGGAGTAGAAGACATGGCTACAAGAAAAATAAAAAGAAAATGCATGCTTATATCATAAGCATGAGAAAAAAGAAGAAGAAGAAATAATATTCTTACTCCATAAGCATAAAAAAAGGGGTAGCCATGTTTCATCCTTGCAATAAAGAGAGTCCACATCAAAAGGAGTCATCTCAATGTTTCCACATCCACCTCCATTCCATCACACATGCACAAGTCTTGATTCAAAAGTTTGAATTGATTTCTCCTAAGGCTTGCTCTTTTCACTGAGCAATATTATGTGTCGCAAATATGCCTACTTACTTTCCCTACTAAGCTCCACATACAAGCCATATTCAAAGAGCAGGAATAGTATAGGCATAATGCCTTGGTGAGGACATATTTCCACTAGACACAAAGGAGTGATTGATAGAATCAATTGAGGTACTTATAACCTAATTTGAATCTCTCCGAAATTTAAGTGGAACTTGATATCTAGGCTATGCTTGCTCCATTTGCTGTTCTATCTTTCAATTACCCATGAATAGGAGAAGGCATAACTCCCATAATGACTTAAGAAGGGTGAAGTACCATAGCCACTTTTTGCAATACTAGGTAGAGTATTTTGTTGTGCACTTGGTACTTTCGAAAGGTAGAACATTGTAGAAACTCCAGATCATCAATCTAAATCTTGACTTTGCTCGGGACGAGCAAAGGATAAGCTTGGGGGAGTTTGTTGACGACTGTTATATACAAATTTCAGCCGTCAATATAACTCAATTATGTGAAGGATTGATCATTTCTTGCACACATCACCTTTCTACATGACCTATTTCCACTTGTACTTGGATAAATATGTGTATGCAGATATTTATAGAAGAATTGAGGAAAAGTATGGGGAGCAATCCTATAAAATATCATCCCAGCCAATCAGGCGATGACACGTGGCACCACATGGATCAAATGGCCCACAAACAGAAGTATCTGAGGCCATCCAATGGTGTAGCACCAATATCAGTCAATGGGACCCACCTGGCAGCCAACTGGAGGAAGTACGGGCCGTTTGGAGCCCTGACCAGGTCGGCCGAACAAGGGGGTCGGTCGACCTAGTCCTGTTGCCAAACGCGGTCAACTTCCACGTGTTGGCTCCTCCCGGCTCCCTAGAGTCAATGACGACTGATTCGCGCGCTTTTGGTGGCGGGAACCAACCTCAACACTAGTATAAATAGGACCCCATACCCCTCAATCCAACACACACCACTTGGGCATCATTCTATTGTATACACTATCTTCCATAGTCCTTAGAGGAGTTAGGATGTAGAGAGGAGAGCCTCTAGTCCCAAGTCCAAATTGGGAAAGGAGTAGAAGGAGTCTCTCTTCCCAATTCCACATTGGGAAAGGTATGTCTCATGTATTCCTTCTTGTATTTGTGACTTTGTGCTCAATAAATATATTATTTTTAGTTTTCTTTTATACGTATACTTGGACAAAGCGTTTCTTGTTTGATTGTGGAGTCCATGTAAGTGGAAGGTATAGTCTTTATGATTGTACTCTCATGATCACATCTTATGGTCATAAACACTATAGACCCCCACTATAGTCTATGTAGTTATGATATGGTTATGTTAATATGAATAACTATGCTATGCAATCAACATTGGTTCAACGATGATTTAGTTCATTGCCTTAGGATGGCTTGTGCTGCAGCTCTTAAGGTATTTGCTTAGTATGCTAGCATGGTGCTAGGGTATTTAAGTAGCGTTGGATGTCTCGTAGACCCACGGATTGAAGAGGTAGGCAGTAGGTGGTGACAGTCCTATCTGTCCTTTGTAATCCTCCACGTTCAGCTATGCCACAGGCTCTTGGCGGGAGTCGCCCTAGTATTGCTAGGGGTAAGCCCGTGCCCGATGTGTTGAATAGCATTGCATAGGAATTCATCATTGACATGACCATTAGTATCTACCTTAGTCTATGTATATGTATTAGGAGCATTGTAGGAGCAACTCTCTAGCTCTTAAACCAATCTCCCTCTAGGACCTATTCTACCTTTAGAATAGATTGCCTAAGTGTGTGTCACACTACCCCTATTATCAACTTACCCCCTGTCCGGATAATTGATTAGTATCCCATAGCTTGACCATAAGAGTAGTATATACTTTACTCCATTGTCTTCCTTTGGGATAAATACGATACCCTTGGGAATACTTATGGGTGAAATGCTACAACGGTATCTTCCGTGCGCTTGCAGATCTCATCTCTTTACCGGAGATGATCTGTGGTGTTAAGAAATACCAACAAGCATTTCTAGCGCCGTTGTCGGGGATGATGTGTTAGTATATCTTAGGAGCCGTCAACAATCATTTCTGACACCGTTGCCGGGGAAGGCAAAGGAAGTGAAGGATAGCTATCACTTGTGATTAAGTTATAGGTACTAATAGTTATTAGACAAGATTACCCTTGTTTGTTTTCTCCTTTGTGTGAAAACAGGGTAGTGTTGGCCAACCCATTGTATGGGATGGCCAACGAGGACGCAAGTGCTAAACTATAAGATTATTCAAGGCGTACCTCAACAAATGTCTGCTAGGCAACACCATTGCCTTTTGTGGAGAATTTTAGCTCTCAATAGGAGCCAAATTCATCCATACCCAAGCTTGGGGAAGGCTCCAAGAAGTTCTTTTTGTTTTGCCTCCACCATGGGGTGGATATTTGGCTCTTCATCCAACACTCGTGTCATGGGTTGGCTCCACCAATCCCTGACCACATTCATGCTGGAGCTGAAGGAGTCCTATTGTCATTCATCATGGATGAGAAGAAGGTCTCCACTCAAGGGGTGGATTGAAGAATGCTCGAGTTCCCAAAGCTTTTCATGCACACCACTTCACAAGGTGGATATGCTAGTTATGGAACTACACCTCCCATTGAAGTGTCATGAATATCCAAGTTGTTGGAGATTTGTTTGGATAATCCAAGTCGTGGATATTCACATGATTTGTGAAAATCCATGTCATCATGGGACGCGTGGGAATTATTTCCCTAAGTCCCATGAGGACCTTTTTTCAAACAACAACTCCAATGGCTACCATTCACAAGGAGGTCAAGGGTGGAATTAACATCACCCTTGTATTCAAAGAGGCTGTGGCATTCCAAGGGATTTAAGCTCAACTAGCCTACCTTGAAGTATCATAGCCAAGCAGAAATCAAGACAACATTCACATGAAGATGTTGGCCAATGACAAGAACTTAAGGAGCATTCAAAGTCCAACATATCCCACATCACTCTTTGGGATTCCCGCACTTCGACCAATCCCATTCAACCTAGGGCAAGTGACATTGTGGATGAAGCATTTTTTGTTTGATTGTGGAGTCCACATGTCATCATGCCCAAGGAAGCCTTTGATCCATGATCAAGGTATGGGTTGATTCAATGGAATATCAATATCGTCAGAGTGGCACCCCTAAGAAGGACAAATCCTTACCATGCTCATGAAGGAATACATTCAAGAGGGAGAACCCATCGCTACAACAACATGTCTATATCAATACAACGGGGAGAGGCTAGGGCCACCATGTGGCCCACATGTCCGAATGACCACCAAATGAGTTTGGCATGTCAAAACAAAAGAAATTGTACACATCTTCAACTCCGGAATTGGACAACAAATCATCGTGTTGAACGGAACGGAGGTAAGTACTACTCATCGGACTTCAACAATTTGGTGAGTCCTTGCCAATAGGTTAATTGGTAGTTATCTCATATTTCTTTTCCAAATTGCATCAACCCTTGCATCAACAGTTACTTAGTCATATAGATTTTTTGGAGAAGTTTCGATGGTAACAAATTTTCGGGAGAAACCCAAAGGGGTTAGCCTTCGATTTTATCGAGAACCGAGTTTTCTGCGAAAGTGGGTCGTAAATTCATTTTTTTCAAGATAGAGCTTGTATTAAATGTAGATATGCATTATGTAGTAATACTCAATTTTTGTAGAAGTTTCGATGGTATCAAATTTTTGCGGGAAATCCAATTGGGGTAGCCTTCGATTTTATCAAGAACTGATTTTTATGCGAAAAATGGGGCGTAAATTCATTTTTTCTTCGAGATCGAGCTTGTATTACATCTTGGATATGCGTTACATAGTTATACTTAAGTTTTGTAGAAGTTTTGACGGTTTCAAATTTTCGCGAGAAATCCAAAGGGGTTAGCCTTCGATGTTATCGAGAATCGAGTTTTCCGCAAAAAATGGGTTGTAAATTCATTTTTTAAGATCGAGCTTGTATTACATGTCGGGTATGCGTTACATAGTCATACATAATTTTTGGTAAAGTTTGACGGTATCAATTTTTGCGAGAAATCAAAGGAGTTAGCCTTTGATTTTATCATGAACCAAGTTTTCTGCAAAAAATGGGTTGTAAATTTACCTTTTTTCAAGATCGAGCTTGTATTACATGTTAGATCTGCGTTACGTAGTCATACTAAATGTTAGGAGAAGTTTTGACAGTACTAAATTTTTGGGAGAAATCCAAAGGGGTTAACCTTCGATTTTATCAAGAACTGAGTTTTCCGCGAAAAATGGTTCGTAAATTCATTTTTTTCGAGATCGCGCTTGTATTACATCCCAGATATGCATTATGTAGTCATGCTTAATTTTTGGAGAAGTTTCAACGGAATCAAATTTTCACGAGAAATCCAAAGGGGTTAGCCTTCGCTTTTATCGAGAGCCGAGTTTTCAGGGAAAAATGGGTTGTAAATTGATTTTTTCCAAGATCGCTTGTATTACATGTTGGTTGTGCATTACATAGTCATGCTTAAGTTTTGGAGAAGTTTCGACGGTACCAAATTTCACGAGAAATTCAAAGGGGTTAGCCTTCGATTTTATCGAGATCCAATTTTTCCACGAAAAATGGGTCGTAAATTGATTTTTTTCGAGATCAAGCTAGTATTACATGTCGCATATGCATTAGGTAGTAAAATTAATTTTTGGAGAAATTTCGACGGTATCAAATTTTCGCGATAAATCCAAAGGGGTTAGCTTTTGATTTTATTGAGAACCGAGTTTTCTGCGAAAAATGGGTCGTAAATTCATTTTTCTTCGAGATATAGCTTGTATTACATGTCGGATATGTGATATATGGTCATACTTAAGTTTCGGAGAATTTTCGACGGTATCAAATTTTCGCAAGAAAATCCAAATAGGTTAGTCTTCGATTTTATTGAGAACTGAGTTTTCCTTGAAAAAATGACATAAATTCATTTTTTTTCTGAAATCGAGCTTGTATTACATGTCGGATATGCGTTACGTAGTCATACTTAAATTTTGGAGAAGTTTTGACGGTATCAAATTTTTGTAAGAAATACAAAGGGGTTAACCTTCGATTTTATCGAGAACTGAGTTTTCTACAAAAAATGGGACCTAATTTTATTTTTCTTCGTGATCGAGCTTGTATTACACGTCGGGTATGCGTTACGTAGTCATACTTAATTTTTGGAGAAGTTTCGATGGTATCAAATTTTTGTAGGAAATACAAATGGGTTAACCTTCGACTTTAATGAGAACCGAGTTTTTTGCGAAAAATGGGTCGTAAATTCATTTTTTCTTTGAGATCAAGCTTGTATTACATGTCAGATATGCATTACGTAGTCATACTAAATTTTTGGAGAAGTTTCGATAGTATCCAATTTTCGCGAGAAATCCAAAGGGTAACGGTTTTGATTTTATCGACAACCGAGTTTTCCATCAAAAATGGGTCGTAAATTCATTTTTCTTCAAGATCAAGCTTGTATTACATGTCGTATATGTGTTACGTTGTCATACTTATGTTTTGGAGAAGTTTTGATGGTTTCAATTTTTGCCAGAAATACAAAGGTGTTAGCCTTCAATTTTATCGAGAACCGAATTTTCCGCTAAAAATGGTTTGTAAATTCATTTTTCTCCAAGATCAATCTTGTGTTACAGATCGTATATGCATCACGTAGTCATACTTAGTTTTTGCAGAAGTTTTGACGGTATCAAATTTTCGCTAGAAATCCAATGAGGTTAGCTTTCGATTTTATCGAGAACCGAGTTTTTCAAGAAAAATGGGTAGAAATTCATTTTTTTCGAGATCAATCTTGTATTACATGACGTATATGCATTATGTAGTCATACTTAGTTTTTGGAGAAGTTTTGATGGTATCAAATTTTTGCGAGAAATCCAAAGGTGTTAGCCATCAATTTTATCGAGAACCGAGTTTTCTGCGAAAAATGCATCGTAAATAAATTTTTCTTCAAGATCGAGCTTGTATTACATGTCAGATATGCGTTTTGTAGTCATACTAAATTTTTGGAGAAGTTTCGACAGTATCCAATTTTTGCGAGAAATCCAAAGGGCTAGGCGTTGATTTTATCGAGAAGCGAGTTTTCACAAAAAAATTGGTCGTAAATTCATTTTCCTTCGAGATCGAGCTTGCACTACATGTTGTATATGTGTTACATTGTCATACTTAAGTTTTGGAGAAGTTTTAATGGTTTCAAATTTCCGCGACAAATACAAAGTGGATAGCCTTCAATTTTTTTGAGAAACGAGTTTTCTGCGGAAAATGGGTTGTAAATTCATTTTTCTTTGAGATCGAGCTTGTATTACAGGTCGGATATGCGTTACGTAGTCATACTTAATTTTTGGAGAAGTTTCAAAGGTATCAAATTTTTGCGAGAAATCCGAAGAGGTTAGCCTTCGATTTTATCGAGAATCGAGTTATCCGCGAAAATGGGTCGTAAATTTATTTTTCTTGAGATCAAGCTTGTATTACATGTCGGATATGCATTACGTAGTCATACTTCATTTTTGGAGAACTTTTGATGGCATCAAATTTTCGCGAGAGATCCAAAAGGGTTAGCCTTCTGTTTCATCGAGAACCGAGTTTTCCGCGAACAATGGGTCATAAATAAATTTTTCTCCGAGATCCAACTTGTTACATATCGGATATGAGTTATGTAGTAATACTTAATTTCTGAAGAAGTTTTGACGGTATCAAATTTTTCTAGAAATCCAAAGGGGTTACCTTTGATTTTATCGATAACCGAGTTTTCCACGAAAAAAGGGTCATAATTTTTTTTTTGATTGAAATTGTATTACATGTCGGATATGAGTTACGTAGTCATACTTAAGTTTTTTAGAAGTTTCGACAGTATATTACTTCTGCGGGAAATAAAAAGGGGTTAACCTTCCATTTTTTCGAGAACCAAGTTTTCTACAAAAATGGGTCGTAAATTCATTTTTCTTCGAGATCGAGCTTGTATTGCATGTCGAATATGCGTTACATAGTCATCCTTAAGTTGTGGAGAAGTTTCGACGGTTTCAATTTTTTGCGAGAAATCCAAAGGGGTTAGCCTTCAATTTTATCGAGAACCGAGTTTTCTGCGAAAAGTGGATCATAAATTCATTTTTATTCGAGATCGAGCTTGTATTACATGTCGGGTATGTGTTACATAGTCATACGTAATTTTTGGAAAAGTTTGATGGTATCAATTTTCGCAAGGAATCCGAAGGAGTTAGCCTTTGATTTTATCGAGAACCGAGTTTTCTGCAAAAAAAGGTTGTAAATTCATTTTTTTAGATCAAGATTGTATTACATGTGAAAGTGCATCTAGGAAATCTCTTGTGGGTTTTGGACGATTGATCCTAATGAACTTGTCAAGATGACTGCAGGTCAATTTAAATGAGATGGTTTGGTGCACTCAAAAAATGAAAAATGAAGTGGTGAAGAAAAAGAGGAAAGCCCAACTGATGACTGAAGCTCAAAGTAGACATGAATGTATAGGATGTGTGTGAGAGACACATTTCAAGAGCTCAAGTCCTTGCGTAGGGGTAAGGGCTTAAAATCAACCTAAAAATTCACTAAGAATCGTATTAGTCCGTTCATGGACCGGACTAGTCCGTTCAACTCTCTGTTGTCCAAATTCATAGTGCACCGGACTAGTCCGCTCATGGACCGGACTAGTCCGATCAAATTTCTGGAACCACATTTCACAGTGCACCGGACTAGTCCGCTCATGGACTGGACTAGTCCGTTTAACTTTCTATAAACCTATTACGTTGTGCACCGGACAAGTCCATCCATAGGACCGAACTAGTCCATTGAACAATCTAATGCTCTATAACACATAACACTAGACAAGTCTGCTCGTGGACCGAACTAGTCCGTTAAACTCTCTGATACTCAAATACACATGGCACCAGACAAGTTCGGACACCTACCGGACTAGTCCAGTATACCTCACACAATTTAGGGTTTTTAGTGTGCTGCACATTTCGTGCTGTTTTTACACAGCACATCGGACAAGTCATGTACCCAGTACAGACTAGTCTGACTGTCGGGATCGCTAATGGTAACAATTTTGGAAACACTATAAATAGGAGATCCACGAACCCACAAAGACAAAAACACGTATTCTACTGCTCACAACTCAAACCCTATCACCACCACTTGTCCCAAGAGCACGAAAACACATCTCCCCACACATCTAAGGTCCGCAAAATTGAAAATCTTTGAGTATTCAGATTTGGGATTAGGAGATCGGTGTCTACGCTTCATTGAGCTCTTGGGGTTTGACCTCTTTACACTCGTGCATTCACTTGTAATCATTTCGAGTGTATTTGATCATCTTTTCGTTGTAATTCTTGTGGGAGCCCTGAACATGTGAGGTTGCCCCATAAACTCAGTGATTACCCGTGATAGTGGAATCAAGTCAGCCTTGTGTGGTGACTTGATGAGAGAAAGTGTTTGAAGAGACCCGTCTCTGTGTGGGCTTCCACAATGAGGAGTTGTAACTTGAATTACAATTGCTTTCCACGTGTAAATTTGCAATATCGATTGTGAGTTCAAGTGATCTCAATAGTTGTTCAATTTTTGCTGCTATAATATTTAATTCCTAAATCAACACTTAATTAACTCGCTACACATTACCTCACCAGAGTAGTCCGCACCTCCAACCGAACAAGTCCGGTTACTCAAGTATTTGATAGTTTGATTAAGTGTGCAGGAAATTTCCAAAGCCTATTCACCCCCCTCTAGGCCACATTCAATTGGTATCAGAGAAGGTTCTCCATTGACGAGACTCACCGCTCGGAGAGATCAATGGCCTCTGAGAAGAACAACGAGATCTCGAAGGTGCTCAACACCGAAGAAGAGCAAGATACAAAAGCCTTCGATGTACTCAGGGAAAATCAACACGATGATGAAGAAGTGCATCACCTCAAGTCACTTTTAAGGAAGAAACTCCTGAGTCAAAAAGGAAAAGAGGACGATGGAAAACCTCCACAATTCGATGGAAACAAATATACCATGTGGAAATACAATATGAAAATGCATCTAATCTCATTGAACCCAAGTCTCTGGCATATTGTGTGTACACGTGTAGATATCTCGGATACAGATGATGAACTCACTCTGGAACAAGAACAAGAAATTCACCGTAATGCACGAGCTGTTGTAGTGATCACTTCATCTCTAAGCCGAGAAGAGTTCACCAAGATTGATGGACTAGAAAGTGTGAAGGAAATTTGGGATACACTCAAGACTGCACATGAAGGAAATCAACCAATCTGAGAAGCTAAAATAGAAATGCTTGAAGGAGAATTGGGGAGATTTGCCATTGAAGAGGGCGAATCACCTTAAGTCATGTACAATCGGATGAAGGCACTTATCAACAAAATCTGCGCCTATGGAAGCAAGAAGTGGACCAACGACGAGGTGGTCAAAAGAATGATTAGAGCATTTATGCCAAGAAATGTCACCTTGTGCTCTATAATCAAAGAATGTCCGGGGTTCCACAAAATGACTCTAGATAAACTATTGGGCAAGATTATCAACCATAAGATGATGGAGAAGGAGGCCCAATATGTCAAAGACCTATCTAAGCTCACTTCCTCCAAGAAGAAGGATGGTTCTCTCAAAGCAACTTGCAAGCCTAATGGAGAGGAAGATCATGAAGCACAAGATGATGAAGACACAAGTGATGTAAGCACAGATTTGGATAAAGAGGAAATGGCACTCTTTATCAAGAAATTCAAGCGCATGATGAGAAGAAGGAAGGGCAGCAACTCAAGTGAAGTGAAGAGCAAAGAAAAAGGAAAATCCAAGGCTCGATGTACCTACTACAACTGTGGCTAGTACGGTCACTTCATGGTTGACTGCACTTACGAAGAAAATAAAAGGAATCGAAGCCTCAAGAAAAAAATCTTCAGGAAAAGAAGGCAATCTCACCAAGCGCACATTGACAAGGAGTGGGACTCAAACGACGAGTCCTCCCCCGATGAAGAAGAGGAGATGGCAAACATTGCTATCAATAAGCCTACCAAGAAGTCTACACTCTTCCCGAATATGGGAGGATGGGAGACTCATAATCACACTTGCCTCATGGCTAAGGAAGGCAAGAAAAAGGTTCGACTTACACCTCCCTCGCTAAATTCCTCTATTGATGATTTTGACAGCTCTAGTGAAAATGAGGAGATGTTTAGGGGATTAAGTAAAACTGCATTAAATAAAATGAAATTGTTGTCGAATGAAAGTTTTGAGAAGGAGGAGCTTGTCAAGCGACAAGAAGAGAAACTCCTTGAGCTTGAGAGGGAAAAGAGCAACTCACTTGAGCATGAGCTAGCATTGAGTAAGGAAGCTTACTCAAAACTAGAAGACTCACACATTGCAATCAAGGATGAACTTGCTAACTTGTCAAAAGTTAACAAAATCCTTGAAGTGCAAGTTGAGTCACTCAAGCAAAGTGACTCCTCCTCCTCCAAGAGCTCACCTTTCAAAGATGTAAATTTGACAACAACTACAACTTGCACATGCTCTAGTAAGAAAAATGTTGTTAAAGATGATTCTTTTGTTTCTCATGCTAAAAATCCATCCATAAGTGGCATCTTTGATAAGGAAAAGATCAAAATTGCACGTAGTGCATATATGGTCACTAGACCTCCTAACGTCAAAGATGGTCTTGGGTTTAACAAGAATAAACACATGTCCACCAATGTTCATGCTAAGAAGCAAATAACTTTCGTTAAGGAAACGTCACGTGAATCTGACTTGCAGATACTATTTTGTACTTTTGATGCTTCCTATGTACTCATGAAAGACATATTTGGACATGTATTTGCTAAATATGCAAAGCCACGCCACAAGAACTCAAAAACTTGTGTGTAGATGCCCAAAAATCTTGTGACTAACTTGTGAGGACCCAAGCAAACTTGGGTACCTAAAACCAAGAAATAATTCTGTTTTGCAGGCCTACTCCTCCGGTGGATCAAAATAGGTGTTGGACAGTGGATGCACTAATCACATGACCGGAGAGAGGAGTATGTTCATGAAGTATGAGCGTAACACGGATCCAAGTGAAGGGATATACTTTGGAGACAACATCCAAGGAAAGGTCATTGGTAGTGGTAAAATTGAAATCTCTTCCCAACATACTCTCTCAAATGTTTTACATGTAGACTCTATAGATTAAAACCTCTTGTCCATATCTCAGTTGTGCGACAAGGGTTACAACTATTTATTCACTGATGAGGGTGTGATCGTTTTTAGAAGAAGCGATGGCTCGATTGCTTTCAAGGGAATGTTGAAGGGGAAGCTTTATCTTGTCGACTTCAACAAATATAAAGTTGAACTCAACACTTGCTTGGTTGCTAAAACTAACATGGGATGGTTGTGGCATAGACGGCTAGCCCATGTTAGGATGATAAATCTGCAGAAACTTATAAAAGGTGGTCACATCCTAGGTTTAAAGGATGTTGTTTTTGAGAAAGACATGTCATGCAGCGCTTGCCAGGCGGGAAAACAAGTTGGAGCACCACATCCCGCCAAGAACATGATGACTACATCAAGACCGCTAGAACTTCTACACATGGACCTCTTTGGTCCAGTTGCTTATATAAGCTTTGGTGGTAACAAATATAGATTGGTCATTGTTGATAAACTTTCTAGATTTACCTAGGTATTTTTCTTGTATGATAAATCAGAAACTCAGGGAATCCTCAAGAAATTCCTGAAAAGAGCACAAAATGAATTATCCTCAACAATGAAAAAACATTAGAAGTGACAATGGAATGGAGTTCAAGAATACACAAGTTGAAGAGTTCCTAGAAGAAGAAGGAATAAAGCAAGTATTTTTGGCACCCTACTCCCCTGAACAAAATGGGGTGGTTGAAAGGTAGAACAGGACGCTCATCGAGACGGCTAGGACAATGTTCGATGAATACAAGACGTCAGACTGGTTTTGGGCTAAAGCATTGAACACCGCTTATCACGCTACAAACCGGTTGTATCTTCACCGACTCTTGAAGAAAACGCCATATGAGCTTCTCATCGGTAACAGACCAAATGTTTCATATTTTAAAGTATTTGGTTGCAGAAGTTTTATCTTGAACAAAACATTGAGGACTTCGAAGTTTGCTTCGAAATCTGATGAAGGGTTCTTACATGGTAATGATTCAAATGCCTACACCTATCATGTCTTCAACAAAGTCTTTGGCCCTGTTGAGGTTGCACGTGACGTAGTGTTCGATGAAATTAACGGCTCCCAAGTAGAGAAAGTTGATAAGTGTGTGCTAGATTAAGAAGAAGCCCCATGCCAAGCATTGAGGAGGATGGCACTTGTTTATATTCGACCTCAAGAGAAACGACAAGACTCAAGTGCACAAGATGAACCTCAACAGGAAATTAATGATCAAGGGGGAGCTCATGCACAAGATCAAGATCAGGAAGATCAAGAAGATCAATAAAATCACGGAACCAATGATCCAGCGGGAGACTATGAGAATGAAGACAATGAAGGGCAAGCAACTTCACAAGTTCCTCACCCAAGAGTACATCAGAGTATACAAAGATATCATCCCGTCAATAACATCATTGGAGACATTGCTAAGGGAGTAACTACTAGATCTCGCATAGAAGATTTTTGCAAACACTACTCTTTTGTCTCTTTTCTAGAACCATACAGTGTACAAGAAGCACTAAAGGATCTAGATTGGGTGATTGCAATGCAAGAGGAGCTAAACAAGTTCAAGAGAAATGAAGTATGAAAACCTGTGGAAAGACCAAAGGCGAACATCGTTGGAACCAAATGGGTCTTTCGGAACAAGCAAGATGAACATGGAGTGGTAACAAGAAATAAGGTGCGAGTTGTGGCAAAAGGTTATTCACAAGTTGAAGGTTTGGACTTTGATGAAACTTTCGCTCCCATATCTAGACTTGAGTCCATTCGTATTTGATTGGCATATGCTACTCACCATAATTTTAAGCTGTATCAAATCGGCGTCAAAAGTGCTTTCCTCAATGATCCCATTAAGGAGGAAGTGTACGTGGAGCATCCGCCAGAATTCGAAGATCAAGAGTACCCCAACCATGTGTACAAATTGTGTAAGGCTCTCTATGTCCTCAAACAAGCTCCTCGAGCTTGGTATGAGTGCCTTAGAGATTTTCTAACTCAAAATGTTTTAAGATTGGAAAAGCTTATTATACTTTGCTTACAGAACATTTTGATAATCATCTAGTTATATGTCAAATCTATGTTGATGATATCATTTTTGGTTCTACTAATAAATCCTTTTGTGAAGAATTTTAGTAAGATTATAATAGACAAATTCGAGATGTCTACGATGGGCGAATTAAAGTGCTTCTTGGGATTCCAAGTGAAGCAATTAAGAGAAGGCACGTTCATAAGGCAGACCAAGTACACGAAGGACATCCTCAAGAATTTCAATATGGACAAGGCCAAGCCTATCAAGACACCAATGGCAACTAATGGACATCTCGATCTCAACGAAGATGGTCCAAATGTGGATCAAAAGGTATATCGGTCTATGATTGTCCCAATACTCTATTTATGTGCATCTAGACCATATATTATGCTTAGTGTGTGTCTGTGTGCAAGGTTTCAAGCCGCACCTATAGAGTGTCATTTAATAGCTGTAAAAAGAATTTTAAGATACCTTGTGCACACACCCAACTTGGGCCTTTGGTATCCCAAGGGATCCAAGTTTAACTTGATAGGGTATTCCGACGTCGACTATGCAGGATGCAAAGTCGATACAAAGAGCACATCAGGGACTAATAACGAGCTTGCAAAATGGATCTGTTTATCATAAAGAGATTCGTTGTTCCTGACCCTGCTTCACCTTAATTGTTATTTGAACAAAAAGATCATTGACAATTTCTTGGCAGATCCTTAGTTTCATGATCATCTGAAAAGCAAAACTCCATTGCTCTTTCCACAGTTGAAGCGGAGTATGTTGTAGTCGGTAGTTGTTGCGCACAACTACTTTGAATGCGACAAACTCTAAGGGATTATGGTTACAATTTGAACCATATTCCACTCCTATGTGATAACGAGAGTGCCATAAAATTTGCACACAACCCAGTAGAGCACTCAAGAACTGAGCACATAGATATTCGTCATCATTCCTTAAGAGATCATTCATTAAAAGGTGACATAGTAATCTCACATGTTAGGACTGAAAAACAACTTGCAGACATTTTCACCAAGCCATCAGATGAAAATAGGTTTTGTGATCTAAGAAATGAGTTGAATATACTCGACTCTAGAAATGTGGCTTGAAACACTGCATACCTGATTGTGATTTCAAAATTTACTCATTTTTTGCAAAAATTTGCCCCTTATCTCGATTTTCTCTTGAAAACTATTTAAATTAGTAAATTTGGGTGAATTATGCCATTGTATGGTTGTTGGTTGCTTACTAGACATGTTTGTCAAGATTATTTGTGAAATGATGTCCATTAGATCACTATTAGATAAAACACTCAAAATCAAGTTGTTCAATTCTGCTCTGACCTGCTGACACCAGACTACTCCGTTTCCTTAGAGTAGTCCGGCCCTGGTCCAGTATACCGGACTTGTCTGTCATCGACCGGACTAGTCCGTATATATCGGGGTTAACCCTAGCCCGCTGCCAGGAGCTCATCCACCCCATATCATAATCTCTTCTACTCTCTCTCTCTCTCTCACACACACACACACTTCAACCGTGAGCTCCAAAGGTGATTTTCACTTTCAGCCATCAAAATTGCAGAATTCTCCAAGGGAAATCCTCCCCTCAGTGCGGAGCTTGTCCACTCCGGACTAATCCGGACCATACTCCACTCCTTCATCTCAAATCATCATTTTTTTGGTAAAATCTCACTCAAACCTAGCTCTCATCTTTTCTTAATTCTTTCTTATTTTTCTTGACTCCTAGGGCATACATTACTCTTCTAAATGTATTCCTATTGTTTCCTATTCATTGTGAATTGATTCGAGCTAGATTTATTGAAAATAGGAAATTAGGGTTCCTATGCCAGACCGGACTAGTTCGGTGTTCAAGTGCGGACAAGTCCGGTGCTCCGGACAAGTCCGGTGCTCTGGACAAGTCCACACTCTGATAACGGACAAGTTCTTTACCTGACAATTTGAACCTCTAATTTCTTATTTGCACATAGTCTCAAATCAATTCTTATCAATCCTTGAATTCCTTTGTCAGGCACGATGTCTTCAAGTTCCGAGGACAGCTCTTTTGATTATGATGAAGAGCGTGACTGTGCTAGAGTGCAAAGAGCTATAGAGAGGGTGATGAAGAAAAGACACGACCACAATGTTCACTCCTCTCCTCCCGACGATGTACTTCTCAAGAAGAGGAGAGTGGTGGTGGAGAAACCAATAAGCAGGGAAGGTGTTGGGAGTTCATCGGCACCCAAGAGAACTCTCAACAAGGGTAAAACACTGGCTAGTGGTCCTATTGGCCCATTGAAGATGAAGGCTCATATTTATCGCAATAGGTAGCCCTCTAGTGATGACTTTACAGGAAAAGGGAGTGAATTGGCTGACAAGTTCAGAAAGTTGGAAGTCTATGAACAGCCCAAATAGTCAGTTGATCCTAAATTCTGGAGCAACTTCCATGCTGACTATTATGAGCATGTCTACTTGAAGATGAGGAACCCATTGATTAAAAGTTAGTGGGTGGATATCACTTACCTCTAGTCCAAGAGATGCCAAGCTTATCAAGAGGTCCTAGAGGCATTGGAGCGACATGGACTGAAGGATCTTGTCTATTTTCAGTGGGACTGGAACATTGAGGTCATCACTCAATTCTATTCCACTCTATACTTTTCTTGTGATGATGGAGACAAAATGATATGGATGACACATGGAGCGAAGTACAGTGCCACATATGAAGAATTGCCAGAATTCTTCACCTTGAAGATTCTTTGGAGAATGACGTCATCATTCACAACCTGAAGCCTCTAGAGAAAGATGAGCTTAACTTTCTCTATGATACAAGAATGTCATACAAGTATCCAACTACCAAATACTTGACGCCTTTCTTTGCAGTGCTGAATAGAATCTCGAGGAAGACCATAGCTCCTAAGGAGGGAGATGTAGGGACTATCCAGGGGACACTCAGGACATTGATGAAGGTGATAAGCAAAAGAAGGACCTTCAATGTATTTTAGTAAATTTATAATGATATTGTGAACATCTCCATCACCCTAACAGGTCCTATGGCTGTGCACCCTATATCATGTATATGATTGAGAAGGTGGCAGGGCTTGAGTTTGTAAAGGATGTTCCTCACACTGGTCTCAGGCCTCAGAAGCCTACAATTTACATTGTCCCCTCTGCTCCTACCTCACCTGCAGAGGAACAAAGATCTAAGTGGTCTCATGAAGGCACAAGAACTAAAGTTACTAATCCTGCTCCTCCACCTCCTAGGGAGTCCTCCAGTGGTGTGCTGAAGATGCTCTCATCCATCTTTGCATCCTGCTGCAAAGTGGAAATTAAGCAGCACAAGGAGAGTTGGGCCAGGAAGAAGCATCAACGATATGTGAAGGCCAACATCAAAGCAATCTGTGAGAAGCTGGAGATGAAGCCAGTGGGGTCACCTCAGATCTCAGAAGATTCTGAAGAAGATATCACAGAGATGGCACCCCTCTCGGAGCAAGAGTTGGCTTCATTCAGATTGGCCAGTGCCTCTGCTCCTCCTCCTTCTCTGCAAGCACCCGAAGATGAAGAATAGGATGAAGATAGGACAGAGAGTGAGGGAGGCAGTGGCGATGAGTGATTCCACTCAATTTTTCTTTTTTGGCACCTTGATGCTAAAGGGGGAGAGATTGAGACTAGTAGTCTATTTTGTAGCCATTAAGGACTTGTGATCAAGGACATGTATCTCGATTTCAAACTGTTGTAATTTATTTTGGATGTGCTTGCTTTACTTAATGTGTGATGCCTAGTTTAATGATAATGTGATGATTGTTGCTATAATTGTTAAGTTTTTATCTTTTGCTCATCACATCTTTTGATCACACACTCTTTAGGCACCTCACCATAAAGAGTGCATATATGTGAAAAGTTTTTGTTACTCATCTATCATTCTCATATATGCACACTTTATGAAAATAAATTTTTACTATTAATTGTGAAGTCTTAATTGGTTGTCATCAATCACCAAAAAAGGGTAGATCGAAAGTGCATCTAGGCAATCCCTTGTGGGTTTTGTATGATTGATGACAAACAAATGAGATCCTAATGAACTTGTTGAGATGACTGCAGGTCAATTTAAATGAGATAGTTTGGTACACTCAAAAAGTGAAAAGTGAAGTTGTGAAGAAAAAGAGAAAATCCCAACTGATGACTGAAGCACAAAGTAAACTTAAATGTATAGGATGTGTGTGAGAGACACATTTCAAGAGCTCAAGTCTTTGCGTAGGGGTAAGGGCTTAAAATCAACCTAAAAATTCACTGAGATTGGACCAGTCCGTTCATGGACCGGACTAGTCTGTTCAACTCTCTGTTGTCCAAATTCACAGTGCACCGGACTAGTCCGCTCATGGATCGGACAATCCAATCAACTTTCTGGAACGACATTTCTCAGTGCACTGGACTAGTTCGCTCATGGATCGGACTAGTCCATTTAAATTTCTATAAACCTATTATGTTGTGCACTGGACAAGTACGTCCATAGGACCAGACTAGTCCGTTGAACTCTTTGTTCCTCTATAACCCATAGCACCAGGCAAGTCCGCTCGTGGACCGGACTAGTTCGTTAAACTCTCTGGAACTCAAATACATAGGGCACTGGACAAGTCCGGACACCTACCGGACTAGTCTGGTATACCTCACACAATTTAGGGTTTCTAGTGTGCTGCACATTTCACGCCCTTTTTACACAGCACACCGGACAAGTTCGGTACCCAGTACGGACTAGTCTGGTCGTCGGGATCCTAAACGGTAACAATTTTGGAAACACTATAAATAGGAGATCCACAACCCCACAATGACAAAAACATGTATTCTACTACTCACAACTTAAACCCTAGCACCACCACTTGTCCCAAGAGAATGAAAACACATCTCCAAACACATCTAGGGTCCTCAAAAGTGAAAATCATTGAGTATTCAGATTTGGGATTGGGAGATCGGTGGCTACGCTTCATTGATCTCTTGGGGTATGATCTCTTTACACTCATGCATTCACTTGTAATTTTTTCGAGTGTATTTGATGATCTTTTCATTGTAATTCTTGTGGGAGCCCTCAATGTGTGAGGTTGCCCCATAAACTCGGTGATTACCTGTGATAGTGGAATCAAGTCGGCCTTATATGGTGACTTGACGAGGGAAAGGGTTTGAAGCGACCCGGCTCTATGTGGGCTTCCTCAACGAGGAGTAGATCTCTTTGGTGAGATCGAACCTCGGTAAATATTCGTGTCCCGTTTCCTTTTTTATTTTTGCATCATCATTACTTACGACATTAAGTTGATCGATCTTGTAACTTGAATTAGAATTGCTTTCCACATATAACTTTGCAATATAGATTGTTAATTCAAGTGATATCAATAGTTGTTCAATTTTTGCTGCTATAAAATTTAATTCCTGAATCAAACTTAATTAACTTGCTACATATTACCTCACAGGACTAGTCCGCACCTCCAACCAGACAAGTCCGGTCACTCAAGTATTTGACAGTTTGATTAAGTGTCCAGGAAATTTCCGAAGCCTATTCACCCCCCTCTAGGCCACATTCAACATGTTGGATATGCGTTACGCAGTCATACTTAATTTTTGGAGAAGTTTCGACGGTATTAATTTTTTGCAAGAAATCCAAAGGGGTTAGCCTTCGATTTTGTCAAGAACTGAGTTTTCCGCAAAAAATGGGTCATAAATTCATTTTTTCTGAGATCGCGCTTCTATTACATGTTAGGTAAGCGTTACGTAGTCATACTTAATTTTTGGAGAAGTTTCGACGGTATATAATTTTCGCGAGAAATCCAAAGGGGTTAGCCTTTGATTTTATCGAGAACCAAGTTTTCCGCAATAAATTGGTTGTAAATTTTTTCCCAATAGCGCACTTGTATTACATGTCAGATATGCGTTACATAGTCATACTTATGTTTTGGAGAAGTTTTAACGGTACCAAATTTTGCGAGAAATTCAAATTATAAATTTTATTGAGATCCGATTTTTCCACGAAAAATGGATCGTAAATTCATTTTTCGAGGTCGAGCTAGTATTACATGTCAGATATGCGTTACGTAGTTATACTTAATTTTTAGAGAAGTTTCGACGGTGTCGGTACCCTGCGTACCGTATACCCCTTGGGACTGCAAAAAGACCAAATGAACTTCACCTGTCTGAGTGGAAGACCTCCGAAGGCCCCACGTGTCATATGGGACCGGACCTGCCTCCCTTCTATGGTTAGACCCCGGTGCTGCCACGTGTATACTGCAACCGGAGCTACGTCCCACACATGGGAAAGCTCCGGGCTAAATACCTGTGAGGCACCCCCGGACCTAACCCACGATAGAGGGAAGCTCCGGTACTGACACGTGTACAACAGCACCAGACCTACCCGTCCCAGACGGTAAGCACCGGAGCTGTCACGCGTCCAACCGCTGGACCTTCAACTTCAACAGGCAGACGGGTGGACCCCCCAATGACTCGGACCTTCAAAGGATAATCAAGGACTTCAAGACCCGATTAAGTGTCATTAATACCATCTTAATGAAACACGATCGGATGGCCCTTAATACCAGTAACGGCACTGTCAAGGCGTGTTACCACACTATTAAGGGTAATTAAGCGCATTAATTGTGTATTAAGCATCAGTAACCGCCAGGGCCACATGTCGGGCCAGGCTAATGATGTAACGACCAGTCCTTGTACTATAAAAGGACTGGTCGAGCGATACACAACGAGACTCTTGTACTCTCCTAACTTCTTGCAGACTCGGCTCTGACAGACACTCACAAGTGCTCAGACGCTCAATACAACAACTACACACCCCGTGGAGTAGGGTATTACGCTTAGGCGGCCCGAACCTTGTAAATCCTTGTGTCAACTTGCCATCGTGTTCTCAATCTATGCACGCCCGATACTGAACTACAAACTCTGCGGGCTACCAACAGTAGTACCAGGAAAATTGCCAGAACCAGACTCCGACAGTTGGCGCGCCAGGTAGGGGGTGCCCGAGATTCAAGGATGGTGAACTCTGCTGCTGGATCGTCCAACGGCAACCCTACTGCACAACCAACTAGAGGCAATCCCTCCAACATGCAGCAGCCAGTAGGTGCTGTGGCTCCAACAGGATTCATTCCACCGCCGCCACCGTGCGCACTGGCGAATCAAGCTGGACAGCGAGATGGGGCGTCTGCGTCGGTCACGGCATCGGCGAACAACAACCCTGAACACGCGCTCCATGTCGCGCATGCTCTTCTCCAACATCCACCGCATCCAGGAGCATCCCAGGGTGCAATGGAGTAGTGGATAGCTGATATGGAACATTTGGTTGCAGCAGCAGCCGATCGCATCAGCAACCAAGGTCCTCCCCCCTTGGGGCGGGCCCCATCGCAACATTGGACCATGTCGGGTAGACTTGGTCTGCACGCTTCACAACACAGGAGGCGTGCTGCATCTCAACAGGCGACGTCGCTGCCTTCCAGGGTGCGACACATCCATATGGTAACCTGGCTTTTGACTCACGACCTCCGGGCGGAGCTTGATCGCCGTTACTGTCAACAGGACGATTGCGTCCATATGGAGCGTGCTTGCGAGAGGCGAGAGGCTCGGTACAGTCCTGCTCCCGGGGGAGTAGGAGGAGGCTATTCTACCCTGGACATGCACCTACGCATGGTCAGATGGCCACAAAAGTTCCGGCCTCACCTGTCGGAGAAATTTGATGAGACTGTCAATCCCGCTGAGTTTCTCCAAATCTACTCAACCGCTATCCTTGCGGCTGGAGGCAATGAGGCCGTAGTGGCCAATTATTTCCCCGTGGCTTTGACGGGGACCGCCAGGTCCTGGTTCATGAGCCTTCCGCCCGACTCCATCAACAGTTGGGCAGAATTGTGCCAACAGTTCACCGCCAATTTCAGGATTTCATACACCTGACAAGGCACCGAACTGGACCTTTTTGCTGTCAAGCAGAAGAGGGGAGAGTCCCTGCGATCCTTCATCCAGAGGTTCTCCCAGGTACAAAACACCATACCTTCTATCTCGAGCGCTTCTGTTATTGTGGCATTTAGACAGGGCGTACGAGACAAGAAGATGCTGGAGAAGCTGGTGACCAAGGAAGTCACCAGCGTCACGGAACTCTTCAGCTTGGCAGACAAGTGCGCCAAGGCTGCGGAGGGCCGTGAAATGCACTCCCAACCACCTCCAGAGGAAAACAAAAAGTCCTCCAAGGGTGAAGCCATTACCTCCAGCAGCGGCAAGAAGAAGAAAAAGTCCAACGACAAGAAGAAGCCGCCGGCCGGCACACCTACAGCCGCTGCTGCTGCAGCTCCGGGT
This sequence comes from Tuctoria greenei, assembly GCA_036927565.1. NCBI lineage: Eukaryota > Viridiplantae > Streptophyta > Magnoliopsida > Poales > Poaceae > Tuctoria > Tuctoria greenei. The sequence continues at coordinate 135,101,707 of JAYESD010000010.1, read as the reverse complement.
GGCTGGGGGCCACGCCCCGAGAAACGACCTCGGCCGTCGTCTGAAGACGGAGGCAGCTCCAAGATGTGGTGTCCTATACACAAGACGAACAACCACAACCTGGAAGGCTGCCGAGAGGTCCAGAACCTTGCCGAGCGCTACAACAAGCGCCGGGAAGAAGTTCCTTTCCGTCAAAGGGAAGGAAAATAGAAAGTAGACGAAGCTCCGGCTGAAGAGGAGTTAGGCTTTCAGGACCCTAAAAAGGTCTTGAAGGTTTTTTACACCTCCGTCGACGATGACTCCGATGTCTCCGACAACGAGCGTCGTAAGACCATGAACACCATATTTGGTGGTTCGTGGGACATCACCTCCCGTCGTGTCGTCAAGACAATACGGCGGGACATCGCCTCTGTAGCTCCCACCACCAGGGCGGAGCCGCACCAGAAGTGGATGGACACTGCCATCACATTTGATGCTTCGGACTGCCCTCGGAACATGATCGGAGCTGGACAACTTCCACTGTTGGTATCTACTACCATCAACAACATCCAACTCCACCATGTGATGGTTGATGGAGGTTCGAGGTTGAACCTCATAAGTTTCAAAGCTTTCATCAAGCTTCAGCTCCGACCTTCAGATCTTCGCCCCTCCCGACCTTTATCCAGAGTAGGTCTGGGCGCCATAACTCCACTCGGTGCCATTACTCTCCTGGTGACCTTTGGGACTCAGGAGAATTACCGCACTGAGAAGTTGGTCTTCGACGTGGTGCAGATAAACTTACCATTCAACGCCATCTTGGGCAGGCCAGCCTTGTACAAATTCATGGCTGCCGCCCATTATGGCTACTTGGTGTTCAATATGCCAACACCAGAAGGTGTTCTCCGAATCCGCAGAGATCACACCGCTGGAGTGACTGCTCTTGAAGAACTCCATGCGCTTGCTACAGCGTAGGAGGAAGAATCCGGAAAGGAGCAAGCTCCAAAACCCTCAAGCATTCGTCATCAAGGTTCAACCTCCGCACCTCGCGTGCAACCAAGCGGCGACACCGACATCCCCGTCAAACTCGTCCAAATCGGTTCCGATGCTGCTCAGACCACCCTTATATGGGGAGGTTTGAATGACAAATAGGAACTCGCGCTCGTCACTTTCCTCCGGGCTAATGTCGACGTGTTTGCCTGGCAACCATCAGAAATGCCTGGGATGCCTAGGGAACTGATCGAGCACAATCTGAAGATTTATCCCGACGCTCGGCCTGTACATCAGAAGCCTCAGAAGCAATCAGTAGAGTGACAAAACTTCATACGTCAAGAAGTGAAGAAGTTGCTTGAAGCTGGATTCATCCGAGAAGTCTTCCACCCAAAATGGCTGGCAAACCCAGTCGTTGTACCTAAGGCCGGCGGGAAGCTTCAGATGTTTATCGACTACACTACATTGAATAAGTCATGTCCAAAAAATCAATTCCCACTACCTAGAATAGATCAGATAGTGGATTCCACCTACGGGTGTGAATTATTGTGTTTCCTAGATGAATATTCTGAGTATCATCAAATCAGAATGTCTAGGGAAGATGAAGAGCATACTTCCTTCATCACAGTAGATGGATTATATTGTTACACTGCCATGCCATTCGGTCTCAAAAATGTTGCTTCAACGTTTGTACGAGCTATGTACAAAACTTTTGGAGAGCTCATCAGATATGTAGTGGAAGTGTACGTCGATGACATCGTAGTCAAGATCAAGAACAAGGAGTCATTACTTGACACCTTGCAAGCTGTCTTCGACATGTTGTGAGTCACACGCACGAAGTTGAACCCAGACAAATGTGTCTTTGGGGTTAGCTCCGGAAAACTTCTTGGATTCTTGGTGAACCACCGAGTAATAGAAGCGAATCTAGCGAAGATTAAAGCTATTGAAGACATGCAGCCACTAGCCCGCGTCAAGGACGTCCAGAAGCTGACTGGATGTCCAGTTGCCCTCAACCGGTTCATCTCAAGACTGGCGGAACGGGCGCTACCCTTCTTCAAATTATTGAGGAAGTCCAGACCATTCCAATGGTCTGAAGAAGCAGAAAAGGCATTCCAGGAGCTGAAGCAGCTCCTCACCACTATACCTACCTTGGTAGCTCCGAATCCTTGTGAGCCACTTCAGCTTTACATTTCGGCAACTGACGAAGTTGTCAGCATGGTCCTGGTTGCAGAAATACCAGAACCATCTCCAGTTTAGGAATCCAGACCCCTTCGGGAGGGTCCGGAGCCACCTGAAAACGAGTATGGGTCCCAGCTCCCAGACCCAAATCCTCAAGGCGAGATGCCAGAGGATCAACTTCCTTCAAATGAAGAAGTTGCTGTTGCTGAGCAACAAGGTCCGGACCCCTCCGGGAAGGTTCGGGTCACTGCAGAAGAAGCTTCGGGTTCTTCAAGCAAGAACTTGGAGGTCCCCGAACAAGGTCTGGACCCCTTCGGGAAGGTCCGGGTTGATGAGGAGGAAGCTTCGGGCCCCTTCGAGAGGGTCCAGACAGTCCAACGCCTAGTGTACTTCATTAGCGAAGTACTCCATGATGCCAAAACTCGGTACCTGGAGGTGCATAAGCTGCTCTATGCAGTTCTTATTGCTTCTAGGAAGCTCCAACACTACTTCGAAGCTCACAAGATTTCAGTGGTAACTTCTTATCCACTCTGTGCAATCTTGCATAACCCCAACTCTACTGGGAACATTGCAGAGTGGGCGGCAGACTTGGCCAAGTTCGACCTTGAATTTTTCCCAAGACAAGCGATCAAGAGTCAAGCATTGCCGGACTTTGTGGCAGAATGGACCCCCTCTCTATCAAATCCGGGGGGCCCCAGTGAGCAGAAGCTGGAACAAAAGGTTTCGGTCTTCGCCGAGCCTCACTGGATTCTCTACTTTGACGGCTCCATGCAGAAGTAGGGGGCCGAAGCTAGAGTCCTTCTCCTCGCTCCGACTGGGGAGAAGGTCAAATACATGGTTCACCTTGACTTCAAGGCGACCAACAACATGGCGAAGTATGACACACTGATCTATGGGCTCAAGGTGGCACTATCATATGGTGTCAAGCAGCTATTGGTAAAGGGTGATTCGCAGCTCGTCATAAAGCAAATCAAAGGTGAATGCTACTGCAATAATCCTCAACTAGCTGCATACCTACTTGAAGTTCAAAAGCTTCAGAACGACTTTGACGTCCTGGATCTTTGCCATGTCTAGCATCTCAACAACGCTGAAGCCGACGAACTCTCGACGAAAGCTTCAACCCGAGCTCCGGCTCCTAATGAAACCTTCGTCCAGAGATTGTCAAGACCAACAGCTCAGCCTACCGAACTAAGCGAAGGGGGCGAGACCAGCACCTCGAAGCTGGCGGTCCTGATGTCCCTATTACCATGGCGTCCATCAAGGGTCATAGGTGCTGTAGGAAGCTCCGAGCAATCCAGCATGCAAGACTCAAATCCTCAAGTTAGCTCCCATGCATGGACCTCGAAGATCTGGAGCTACTTGAAAGACAATTTCCTTCCTGAAGATAATGTATTCGCTGACCGGATAGTCAGATTGGCTAAAAGATACACACTAGTAGAAGGGGATCTCTACTGGCGTGGTGCCAACGGTGTCCTAATGCGGTGCATTACAACGGAAGAAGGCTGCGAGCTCCTCGTAGAAATTCATGGAGGCGAGTGTGGGAACCACGCTTCTTCCCGCATGCTGGTCGGTAAAGCCTTCCGGCATGGTTTTTACTGGCCTACAACACTCCAGGATGCAATTGAGCTAGTGAAGAAATGTGAAGCATGTTAGTTCCATGAAAAGCAAATTTACACACCAGCTCAACCTCTACAAGTGATACCTCCTACATGGACATTCGCTGTGTGGGGGATGGATATCTTGGGACCTTTCCCAAGAGCCATCGGAGGTTACAAGTTGTTGTGCGTTGCCATTGACAAGTTCACCAAATGGCCGGAAGCAACTCCAGTTGTGACAATAAACAAGCAATCAGCTATCAACTTCTTGCAGTCCATCGTATGCAGATTTGGAGTCCCAAACAAGATCATAACTGATAATGTGACCCAATTCACAAGCTCTGCATTTCAAGGATATTGCGAAGACCTCGACATTCAGGTCATCTACGCTTTTGTAGCTCACCTGGCAAGCAATGGCCAAGCTGAGAGAGCAAATGCAAAAATCCTAAAAGGACTCAAGAAGCGCACATATGAGCGCCTGAAAAAACATGGAGCCAACTGGATCGAAGAGCTTCCGCCCACACTGTGGGCCAATAGAACAACTCCAAACCGGTCAGCTGGAGAGACACCCTTCTTCCTGGTGTATGGAGCTGATGCAGTCCTTCCTCCGGAAATCACCTTGGGATCGCTCCGAGTCCGAACCTTCGACGATGCCACGCAAGACCAGCTCCAGCGTGAAGACCTTGACCTCCTTGAAGAGGGAAGGTGCCGGGCAATAGTTCGGAATGCCTGATACCGCCAAGCTCTTTAGCGTTATCACCAAAGGCATGTTTACAACCGACAGCTCGAGGAAGGCAATCTAGTGCTACAGAGAATACAAACTCGAGAAGGGTTAAACAAACTCTCCCCCAGCTTGGAAGGACCCTTCCGAGTGATCAAAATATCCCGTTACGGATGGGTTCGCTTGGCAACCGAGGATGGGACACCTCTTCCTAATCCTTGGAACATTAAGCACCTCCGTAAGTTCTACGCTTAATATCACGGAGGTGAGTCTGTAGTTACATGTGATGTATGTTATAGAGTCATTGTACAGAGTCGGGTAGCTCCTTCGGGAGAACTGTCGGACCTTCCCCGGAAGGTCCGCAAAGTTCAGGCAACACTTGTCACGGTCTCAGGACTAAAAGTGTAGCTAGCTACCTTGGGTCAAACGAGAAATGCAACACACTTAGCCTGGTTCCGTACCCTAAGAGTGTACTTGTTTCCCCTATACCCCGGACCTATAATGAAAGACGTCATTGTGTGAAAACAGACTCCACGTGCATTTATTTTGTACAGGCTCAATATTTTTTATTTTTCTTTTTATTGTCTAATACAAAGTTGTGCAATTCTTAAGAAACTTTAGCTTGACTAATTCTTATATAATTCAAGTTGCATTGTCAATTCTTCCGGGTCTAAACATTGTTAATGGTCTACTCGTCAGAATGCTGCCAAGCCAATCTAGGTCCGACGTGTGCTATCGACTTAGCCTGGTCCTGCACCCTAAGTACGCCACTCTACCTACACCCTGGCAGGCCGAAGTAAGGCCAGTCCAAAATGATCGGACCTGGAGAAAACAAGCCAGTGCACTTGATTGTATTTAGAATTGCGTTCGTGTAAAAGCCCGCTTTTCGGAAGAACAAAAACGCTAAAAATGCGAACTTAATTTTTTTTTTTGAAAATGGACTTGGAAATTCCAAACTCACATGAACCATATGAATTAACCAATGTTCACTAGAAATAGGAACTTGTTCAAATTTCACATATAGAACATGTTTGATAAGGTATTTGGAACTTAATGGGTAAAATTCTTAATTCCCAGGTATTCACATTTTCAATGAAAAATTAAAGGAGAAAAGAAAACAAAATGGAGAGAAAGAAAAAGGAATTATTCCAACCCTAAAAAGGGACATTCAAAAAAATCAAATCTAAGGCTGTAAATTTTTCCATGACCTTCTAATATTCCAAATAGACTCTTGGCAAAGTTTCAAAATTTTTGAAGCACGTTTTCCATTTATTGGACATGTAGTGAGAATCTAATCAGAGTCGACTTCAAATTTAAACTTTGTACTTAACTTTGTCCAAATGCATTCCAAATTTTTCCTGAGGTCTCTTATGGTTCAAAAAGGTTAACTCTAAAGTTTCAGGATTTTTGAACCTAATCTACCATTTATTTCATTGAATCAAGTATCACCGCTTGAATTCAAATTCAAACCTGAGTTCGAAATTCAACTTGCTTAGTTTTGAAATCTGATTACACCATAAAATTCTTCACATTTTATTTAGTCACTGGGCCAAAGTTGAATATTTTTGAAGCATGTTTGCTAGCCCTATTTGAATTTGGAAAGAAAAATGAGGAGAAAGTGGGTCCCACCAGTGGTCCCCACAGGTCAGGTCGGCACCTCCTCTCTCTCTTTCCTCCCCTGCCTCCACGCCGACGCATGCATGTGCCACGGCGATGAACATCGGCCCTTATCTATATCGCCTGACTCCTTCCTATCCACAAGGCCGCTCGCCCTGCCACCGCCTCTGTACGCGCACTCCTCGCCGGCCGTGCCCCTTGCCGCCGTGTGCCGTCCCTGCGCCGCACGCCCGCGTGACGCCCAACCACCGCGCCCACGCCTCCTCCTCTCCCGGCCTGGTCGCGTCCCCAGCTCCTCTCTGCCGCTCCAGCGCCCGCTGCGACGTTGTCCCCCCGTCGGCCGTCTGCTGGCCGAGCCACCAAGCGCCTCGCCGCCTTCCTGTTGTGCTGATCCCGGCCGCGCCACACTCCCGCTCGCCATACGCCAGTTCGCCCTCTCCCTGCTGTGTGCTCGCTGAGCGGCCACAGCACCCGCGCGACTCTTCGTCCCTCCCGGCCGCCGACCGCCGGTCTGCTCCTCCCTTGCTCCCAGCCATGGCGACGCCCTACTCGCACTACAGCGCTGCTCCTCCTTTCCTCTAGCTCCGTGTGTGCTGCGCTCTGCCACTGCGTGTCGCGCCGTGCGTCCTACCCAGCTGTGGCTCAACAATCCCGCCTCCTCCTGGCTGCGCGCATCTCGCCGTCCCTTGCTTCCGCTGGTGCCTCGCTTGCGCCCCGGCCCTGATGTGCATTGCGCCTGATCGAGCTCCCTGTCGCCGTCCGCATCTTTGCTGCTCGCCGGGCTTTGGCTGTTCTCTCTCACAGCCGCAGCTTGCGCCCGCTCTGGCCGCACTGTCCGCCTGCGTGTCATGGCCACCGCCTTGCACCCTTGCTGCTCTCGCCATGCCCATGCTCCTTGCTGTCCAAGCATGTTCCCTACGTGGCCTGGTCCGTTCTTGCCATCGTGGCGCGTCTTCAACTCACCAACACCGCTGCAGCATCCCCAAGCCACCTCCTTCCATCGCTGCGCTGCAGAAAGACTGCACGCACTTGGATTGCTTTGTCATGTGCCATATCCACGTCGTCGCGATGTTCCACGCCGTGGCTATGTCCTGGAAGCAAGGCGAGTAATGGGTGTGATGGACGAAATGCAGGAACACATCGTTGACACACTAGCATCGACAATTGATCCAAGGTTAGCTCTGATCTATACAAATATTGGTCGGATCAATGCTGCAGTCAACCTATTCGATGAAATATTCACAAGGAAGAAAACTAGATGTATTGACGTTCCATGCTAGTCTTGGATGCAGGTCTGTTGTGGGGTGGAAATCGACCAAGATATGTGCCAAGATGCTTTTTGAAGGGTGATGAAGCGACGAAATCAAGTACAACCCCAAGATATTCAGCAAAATGCCTACAAGGTGAGCCTTGCTCTACAATGCCTTGTTTGACATCACCGAAGTCCGTTCGTCGTGATCGCTAATGGTACTCATGTGTTGTCAAGTCGTACGTCCATATTCCGCATTGATATTGTTCCTATAGAAATCCCTAAGTTGACCTCCTTTGTCATTTGTATCATGTTGGCCTGTCCGTGCGTGCTCTTGATGCTCCACCAGGAGCCGCGTCGACGTAGTTGACCACATGACATCGTCGTGACGCTCCGAGCCGTCATCGTGCCCTAGCATGGAAATGAAGGATGCCTGTGATGAGTGTGGTGCTGAAACACTAGCACGACTCGTCGGACAATCGTTGTCAAGGCAAGTTAGGTTTAGTCGTTGCGAGAGCAATCGAGTCCTAAGTGTAGCCAAGGTGCTCAATAACAGGCCTTCTAGGTCAACCACGGGTATTGGAGATCACCAATCACCTATGGTTGAGTAATGCAAGAACGTTGTGACCAACAAGGAGAACTAGACCAAGGGGAACCTTGAATAAGAGATCCTTGGTTGTGTTGAGGATGTTCCCTAACCGATCATAGGATTGGTTAACTTGGTGTACCACTTCATCAACGGCAGGTTCGTCGAGTCGCTTATCGATAACCGATTCGACATCACTAGCCTTAAGACTCAAAAAGTGGTGTTCGGGATTCCACTTACCTCATTGACGAGTCCGGGTTGTTGTGGACGTCGCTAAGACGATCTTATCGAGATGGCAAAGCATGCCTTCACGGCAAGGTCTCGCGTTATGTTTAAGTCCCGAGAGCTTACCGAGCTCACCTGGACAGGCTTGCGGGAGACACTACATTAGTGTCATTGTGTAAGCACTTGAACGATGCTCGAGAAGCTTGCCATAGAAACTACTTTACCTAAAAGTCATTTGAACAATGTCATGGTACTCATGCTAGGTTAACAGTACTTGTAGTGACTTCTTAAGTCCAAGCCATTGTTGTCTCAATTCAGTCCCAAAGGTCGTTAGGTTCCATCATGGTTCATCCTAAGTCGGGACCCTACGACAGCACTGCTCACTTAACTAGGATTACTCATTTATGAGTTAATTCAAGTTCATTGGTCGACTGCTAAATCGCGACCTTCGTCTTGTACACTCCACTCATACTCATGCTTTCGATGTCCCACCTTGATTTTTTGGGTCGTCCTTACACTTCTGCGCCCAACACTTCTTCACTATTCAGATTTGTCAATCTCGCGTGGCATAGCTTGAAGTGTGGTATGCTAAGTTGCAATATAGCTTTATGTTGTACCTTTCAGTTCATACCGACACTACTATGTCCATCTTGACTCATCCTCTGGTTACCCACACAACAGAGGCATATCTGTCCTTCCTAGTCAAACTCCTCATTCTTAAAGTTTACATAACCCCGTGGAGTCCATTATTAAATTACTTAATTACTTATATGCATATCATGTCGATAGGAACGTGCTGATAGGTGATCGACAAGAAACTTCGCTTGGAGGAGAAGGCCAAGGTGTTCCCACTGAAGTTCCATGGCAGGTTTTCCGGAGGAAGACCAAGCCCTAACAATTGACATTTATTCGAGTCGCAAACTAAGGCAAGCCCCGGTTTGCATTTAAGTCATTTATAAAATTTTGCTTTATCACTATGATGAGTAGTATATGAATTGTGCATTACGTTTAGGATGATTGATACTCCACTTGCATGACCAAAAATCCCAGGGATTGGTTGGAACGGGTTACAGTTTGACCTGTAGTAACTGCTTTGCTAATGTATAGGGAATCCGGTAGAAGTCGAGTAGTTGGAATCTACTCGCGAGAAATGTAGGACATATCTCACAGGCTTGGTCAATAGCTTAATATAATAAAACTGAGACCGGGCAGGGGATGGATAGGAAGCGGCGAGAATTGAGTCTTGGTCACATAGCCCTGCCTGTGTCGATTAAGGCCCGTCTGTATACGGCCCCTTCGGACAAGCTTGAATTTTACTGGCAACATAATGGACATATGGAATCCAGTAAACTGATGTAACTCAATAACTGGGGTGTCGAGGCCCATTAACTCACCATCGATAGGGGGTGGGTTGAGGACAGTAAGGTGTAAATCGGTTGGCAGACACATGAGGTGTTCCGTGCGGAGACCTTCTATTTGCGGAGGTGAAACGGGCTCGTCGTTCGGGTTTCTTGTGAAAGGTGGCCATATACGCCTAGTACTGAAGTGTTATGTAGGTACAGGTGTACTCGCTGACACTTCTGAACGACGTATGTGTCGTGTTGTCCGGGTGTGTCCTGATTGCAATCACCGCCCTTCGCGGTAATAGAGTACCACTTGTTCACTGCGCCGTGATGTAGTAAATACTAAAGAAGCCAGAAAAATATGTTGTATTGAATTATAATTGCTTGCAACCTTGTATGGCTTAGAGATAGTATAATTAAAAGTTTACAGTTTCCCCATACTTTACCTGTAATAGCATTATGTGCTTTGGGCATGTCATATCATCGGCAAAGCGTTTCTTGTTTGATTGTGGAGTCCATGATGTGTCGTTCTTGAAGAATGTCATTTGCTACTTAAAACATGATTATAAGGATCCACTTATAGGCGAGTCTATTTATGCTATTCCTTACCTATGTTAGTATTCACCCTGCATATGTCTAGTGAGATGGTTAAGTCTTGCTGAGCCTTCTGCTCACGTTTGCGCTTTAACAATTTTTGCAGGTATTAGTTTTATTTCTGCTGTTCAGGTTGTACATGATACTCGAGGTGTCGAGATAAATCTCATGTGAACCACGCTACTGCTGAATGTTCTTCTTGTTGCTAGTGAGAATCGTCCTAGGGCATGGATGTCTTCTCTCCTACTTAGTTTGGTGAGATTATGAGTATGTATTTCCGCTGCATGTGTACTTCTGTGGTACACTCTTTTGTAAACTCTTCTTGTTATGAAATGAAAACTTTATATGTTTTGGTATCCTTTTTTGTGTGTTGTTAGGTGCCGCATCGCACGGCACCACCCAATGAGATCCTCGGATGTGTGGACTCCGGTCCCCACAGACATGGTATCAGAGCTTCATTGGGAATAGCACGCTCAAAAAGAGCCTATTTTCGAAAACTCCGAAGTAGTCGAGTGAGGATTAGCTATATGCCCATTAAGGACTATTACTAGTATAAGTTATAAAGGTGATGAACTAATTTGTTATATTATTCTATAACGACGCTCCGTCTTCAAGGTACGAGGTAAGGTACGCCGCCGAGAGCGGATCAATCTCGGTAAACTCTGCATACGAGATATGGTATGTGATATTTCCGTGGCTTGGCACGGAAAGTTAATATGAGTCTCTGAAACTTTTCATGTTTCTGAGAACATATGACACGCGGTACCCCAGCATGACACAAAATTAGTGGGAGCCCCCGTCGGGTGGTGTATAACCCGATAGTGTGCATCTCTAGAACTATTCATGTTCTATGGGATCATGCGAAACACGTATGCCCGAGCGTGTACAAGCCGGTTCGTACGAGAGTCTTTGCTGTACAGGCGTATTTACAGCCATGTACCTCGAGACATGACATCGCTCGAGGGCGACTCACACCAGTGTCGTATGCATTTACTTTCATATATATTATTGTGACTGCCTGTCGTGTTTCCCCGTGCCGCCTTGAGGTGTGAAGGTGTGAAAGGGGATTGTTTGTCTTCTGCAGGTACACTAACTCCGGTAGCGACCCGTGTAGCAAACATTTGTGAGTGATCAATATTAGGACCACCTATAGACGTATCCGGATGTACCGGGTTAGACTTTTCTTTGGTAAGGGACGTAGTACAGTCAGTATCACAATTGATACTTTGACCACTCCCCACGAAAGAATGGCTTCATTATCATCTTGTAAGATCCAACTACTAGATGCTGGTAAGATTTGGATCAAAGTTTCGACATGGAACGTACAATGTGAAGAAGGATAAAGATTAAGGCTTTTGTGTACTCTTGACGGAATCTAGCTCGAGTATGTCAAGATGTGCTTCTAGTTAAACTTCATAGGACATCGTAGTATGCTATAGGGATGGGGGAGATCTTCAGGTCCTCGACGATTTCTCTATGGACGAGTTGGACAGAACAACAGTGGGGAAACTCGTCCAAATCATTAGAAACCAGCATTTCTTCACCTCTTTGATATAATGATCTAGCCTCGGCATTTCAACCATAACTCTTTGTAGAATCGTCGAATACCTTCGTTTAATACATTTCCGGAAACCTTACGACTTGTACAACAAGTTTGTAATGGGACTTGCTGTCAAATTGTGAGGTTATCCATCTGAAAATCAGTGGCCAAATCAGCTTTAAACAACCATGATCTATCAAACTAAATTCTGAAACCTGAACCGATTGTTCCACTTCAAAAATCCGTATCTCTTCAACCTTTAGGGCTTTGGAGGCAAGTGAATACTTTTTGGAAAGATTTTGAAGTCTTCTATAAGTTTTCTATTGACCTCCAAGCCAAAAGACGATTTTATGGTGATGAAAATGCACCGTTATCACAGCAGCTGCTGTTCTGAAACTACATGGACCAGCCTCTGAATTTTTGCCATATTTCCTTGTAAAAAGCTCTTCTATTCCATTATGATACATTTCTGGAAAGGGGAAGAGCTGTTCTACAACTTTGTTATTCAGGGTTACCTCAAATTCAGTTTAGAACTAATTAGAAACTGGAGTTGAAGATAGTACATGTATATAGGTGCTATCTGAAACAGTCAGAAAAATTCTGAACTTTGAACGGCCATAACTCTTAAACCAGAAATGCAACCTAGGCATATTTATACATGCCTGGAAATCTTAAAGAGTCCTCTATCAACTTCCTATGCAACACGGAGGCTAAAACTCACATTAACAAGGTCTAAATTGAAGTGTCGTTTAAGAGGTTCTGGCAGCCCGGAAGAGGGGACAGAATCTGAACTCTGCACCAATTGAATCATAACTTTCTGCAGACTTCACTGCTGCAGGCCTACTTTATGGGGTTGGAAAGTATAGAGAGTCCTATACAACTTTTCTATAGAACTCCAGAGCAGAACCCATCTCTAACATACTCAAAAATTTCAGATTTCTAAACTTGATCAAATCTGGACAGCGAGTGGACAGTCCTGTATACAGTTACTGTTTCTCACATAACTCGCTGTAGAATTGTCGAAGGACTTCATAATTTTCATTTCTGGGATCTTGAGAATGTATGAAACAAGTTTCCTATGTATTATTTTTGCAAATGTTGATGTTTGTATATCTGAAAATTGTGGACAAAATCAGCCTTAAACAAAGGAGGTGCTGTCCAAATTTTCAGAAAAACTGTCAAATTGCAAATGCCATATCTTCTCAACCAGAAGTGCTACGAGGGAAAGTAAGTACTCCTTAGAAAGTTTTGGAAGTCCTCTACAAGTTATCTATTCAGCTCAAGACCAAAATCTTTTCTTAAGTGGGTGAAATTTTGGATAATCGCAGAGACTGTCCAGGCATACCCAAACTGGACAGCAATCTGTACACCTCTGAATTTGACACATAACTAGCAGATTTTGCATCCAATGGGTCGTGCGAGTAACCGTTGGACAGGTTAGAGAGTCAGCTACAATATTTGTAATTGGCTCCAGACCTGAATCTGTCGTCTACTTTATCCAAATCGAGATTGAATACAATGTGGTCAATCTGAACTGAATATAAATGTCTGAATGCTGAAATTTCAGCAAACTTTAGAAATGCATACCTCTTAAACCAGGACTGATATGAAGACAAGTAAGTACATTATGGAAATCTTATTACCTTGGATACAACTTTGTTAATAAGAATATTTCCAGGTTTCTAACGGAACAGTCTGAAAACTGTAGATCAAAACTGGTACTTTTTAAGCAGGTTCTGCTGAAAGTGCAGAAAATTCTGTTAACATTAAAATAGCATAACTTGAAAACCAGAGATGATATAGAGGTAAACCAATACTTTTTGGAAAGTTCTTGAAGTTTAATTTAACTTTGTTATTCACCTCAAGTTCTGATTTTTACATTAACTGGATCAAAATCGAGTTTGCGTTCAGACTGGTCGTTTGTCACCATAGCCTGACCAGTTTGAACCTTTTGGTTTTTGTTAGGCATTTGGTTCTCGAGTTCAACTCGAGGAGTTTCATAACATCACAGGTGTTGTGATTCAACAATAATTACCATTAGAGTTGAGTATTAAACTCAATCAAATCTATTGGGCTCGGTTGCTCATGATTAGTGTTCTAATTAGGCAACCGTGCACCCCACACTTTAAGAGTGTATTGAGCATGTGCTGCACCTCCATTAGTCAACGACCCTCCCCGTAAGGATCGTTTGGGGTAAATTTCTCGCTTACCTAGCTTAAACCTTAAGGGGGAAGGAGTGCACCTAGTAATCAAAGTGATACGTTCATCTAGGTGTCATACCAAGGTACATCGAAACCGAACCAACGTGCTGGAAGCAATGCTCAAGTAAGTAGAACCGAGTACAACATTGACTCATTGGGTCAATGAGAAGCTTAATTAACGGATCTTCTCGAACCCCATTTCTTGGGGAACTCGATCATTGAGTTAAAGAAGTCAGTTGATTCTTCACGCTAAACCACTCCCTTGCTTCAGTCTCTGAGACGAGAAGCCATAGGTGAGTAGTATGAGCTGGAAATTCTTTAACAAGAACGTGGATCACTAACCAAGGTCGTACCTAGCACAGTACCTTGTCAAACACTTAGTGTAACCTACGAAAATGATGAGAACCTTACTCTTCAAAGGTTTCTCTCTTTGCAACATCTGAAGGCAACCCTACCGCACCTTTTAAAGGTTAGACATACTACCTTAGGAATCCTACGTGATGAAAAACCTGACCCTTTGTTAAGAAATCACATCTACCTGTAAGCTGTGATTAGCAAGCTTCAGGGAACCTCACATCAACAAGAAGTTCCATCGTTTTGTTCCATTATGTACACTCTGTTGCCTTGAGATGAACCTCATCATTCCTTGTTAATGTTCTTACCTTGAAATTCTTGAATTTTGTCAAGACGTGAAAGTGACATTCGTCGTTCGACACTTTTAATGACCAAGTCACTTAATCCTTCTGTATCTAGGGTACTTCTGTGTGTGTCTGAGTTGTCTTACCTATTTTTGCTCAAAGCATAATACTGAATGCACCATACCTTGCATAGTTATCCGCGGAGTTGCACTGTGTCTGCATAACACCATCCGGTTTGTGATGCATCATGAAACATAATTACTAATGAGTTTTGAGCAAGAATATGTGACCCTATTCAGACACTTAAGTAGTGCCTAACATTTTTAAATTGTGATCAAATTTATCGTTCGCAACGCCTTCGATTGGTTTCATTATCTTGAGTAGCACAAGGGACACATTGTGACTAAAACACAGTTGAATCATTGTCCTTGACTTGTTGAAACTCAAATCGCCTTGAGTACTGACAACTGAATGTTTCTAGCTGCGAGGAGTTTCTTATTGACTTCTCGACCTCGCTAGAACCTTAAAATCTTTCTATTCGCAAGATTATTATTGATTACCAAACTTTGGAACTCTTTGACTTGTACTGCCTGATGGCATTGCTTCGGATACAAGACCAAAGCAGAAAAGTCTTCATAAGGGAAACATCTAGAGTTAAGGACCCTTAACTATCTTAGAACTCTAAGTACCTCTTCAATGAAGAAGGTTACTTCATTTTGACAGAAAGAAGCAGATCTCAACACCTCAACATAACTTTTTAAGACCTAAGTTTTACGATGCGATATTTTCATATCGAGCATCAGGTCAAGGTTATCAACCTAAAGACTAGAATCACTTGAAGCAAACTTTAGAATTTCTTAAGATGCCTGAAGATAATCACTATTTCGTAGAACCCAAGTCTTTAAGGGCATTGCCATTTTCCTGAGTCAATGACCCTCTTTTACGGATCGTTCCCTCATCGTTTCTGTTATTCTACTTGTTAGAATCTCGGGACGAGATTCCTTTAAGGGGGAAGGATTGTAAAAGCCCGCTTTTCGGAAGAACAAAAACGCTAAAATGCGAACTTAATTTTTTTTTGAAAATGGACTTGGAAATTCCAAACTCACATGAACCATATGAATTAACCAATGTTCACTAGAAATAGGAACTTGTTAAAATTTCACATATAGAACATGTTTGCTAAGGTATTTGGAACTTAAGGGGCAAAATCCTAAATTTCCAGGTATTCACATTTTCAATGAAAAATTAAAGGAGGAAATAAAACAAAATGGAGAGAAAGAAAAAGGAATTATTCCAACCCTAAAAAGGGACATTTAAAAAAAATTCAAATATAAGGCTGTAAATTTTTCCATGACCTTCTAATATGCCAAATAGACTCTCGGTAAAGTTTAAAAATTTTTGAAGCACGTTTTCCATTTATTGGACACGTACTGATAATCTAATCAGAGTCGACTTCAAATTTAAACTTTGTACTTAACTTTGTCCAAATCCGTTCCAAATTTTTCCTGAGGTCCCTTATGGTTCAAAAAGGTTAAACCTAAAGTTTCAGGATTTTTGAACCTAATCTACCATTTATTTCATTGAATCAAGTATCACCGCTTGAATTCAAATTCAAACCTGAGTTCGAAATTCAACTTGCTCAGTTTTGAAATCTGATTGCACCATAAAATTCTTCACATTTTATTTAGTCACTGGGCCAAAGTTAAATATTTTTGAAGCATGTTTGCTAGCCCTATTTGAATTTGGAAAGAAAAATGAGGAGAATGTGGGTCCCACCAGTGGTCCCCACAAGTCAGGTCGGCACCTCCTCTCTCTCTTTCCTCCCCTTCCACCACGCCGACGCATGCATGTGCCACGGCGATGAACATCGGCCCTTATCTATACCGCCCGACTCCTCCCTATCCACAGCGCCGCTCGCCCTGCCACCGCCTCTGTACGCGCGCTCCTCGCCGGTCGTGCCCCTTGCCGCCGTGTGCCATCCCTGCGCTGCACGCCCGCGTGACGCCTGACCACCGCGCCCGCGCCTCCTCCTCTCCCGGCCTGGTCGCGTCCCCAGCTCCTCCCTGCCGCGCTAGCGCCCGCTGCGACGTCGTCCCCCCGCCGGCCGTCTGCTGGCCGAGCCGCCAAGCGCCTCGCCGCCTTCCTGCCGCGCCGATCCCGGCCGAGCCCCACTCCCGTTCGCCATACGCCGGTTCACCCTCTCCCTGCTGTGTGCTCGCCGAGCGGCCACAGCACCCGCGCGCCTCTGCGTCCATCCCGGCCGCCGACCGCCGGTCTACTCCTCCCTCGCTCCCAGCCATGGCGATGCCCTACTCGCACTACAGCGCTGCTCCTCCTTTCCTCTAGCTCCGTGTGCGCTGCGCTCTACCGCTGCGTGTCGCGCCGTGCGTCCTACCCAGTTGTGTCTCAACGGTCCCACCTCCTCCTGGCTGCGCGCATCTCGCCATCCCTTGCTTCCGCTGGTGCCTCGCTTGCGCCCTGGCCCTGCTGTGCATTGCGCCTGATCGAGCACCCTGTTGTTGTCCGCATCTTTGCTTCTCGCCGGGCTTCGGCTGTTCTCTCTCACGGCCGCAGCTTGCGCCCGCTCTGGCCGCACTGTCCGCCTGCGTGTCGTGGCCACCGCCTTGCACCCTTGCTGCTCTCGCCATGCCCATGCTCCTTGCTGTCCAAGCATGTTCCCTACGTGGCGTGGTCCGTTCTTGCTGTCGTGGCGCGTCTTCAACTCACCAACACCGCTGCAGCATCCCCAAGCCACCTCCTTCCATCGCTGCGCTGCAGCAAGACTGCACGCGCTTGGATTGCTTTGTCATGTGCCATATCCACGTCGTCGCGATGTTCCGCGTCGTGGCTATGTCCTGGAAGCAAGGCGAGTAATGGGTGTGATGGACGAAATGCAGGAACACGTCGTTGACACACCAGCATTGACAATTGATCCAAGGTTAGCTCTGATCTATGCAAAGATTGGTCGGATCAATGCTGCAGTCAACCTGTTCGATGAAATGTTTACAAGGAAGAAAACTAGATGTATTGACGTTCCATGCTAGTCTTGGATGCAGGTCTATTGTGAGGTGGAAATCGACCAAGATATGTGCCAAGATGCTTTTTGAAGGGTGATGAAGCGACAGAATCAAGTACAACCCCAAGATATTCGGCGAAATGCCTACAAGGTGAGCCTTGCCCTACAATGCCTTGTTTGACATCGCCAAAGTCCGTTCGTCATGATCGCTAATGGTACTCATGTGTTGTCAAGTCGTACGTCCATATTCCGCATTGATATCGTTCCTATAAAAATCCCTAAGTTGACCTCATTTGTCGTTTGTATCACGTTGGCCTGTCCGTGCGTGCTCGTGATGCTCCACCAGGATCCGCGTCGACATCATTGACCACATGACATCGTCATGATGCTCCGAGCCGTCATCGTGCCCTGGCATCGAAATGAAGGATGCCTGTGATGAGTGTGGTGCTGAAACACTAGCACGACTCGTCGGACAATGGTTGTCAAGCCAAGTTACGTTTAGTCGTTGCGAGAGCAATCGAGTCCTAAGTGTAGCCAAGGTGCTCAATAACAGGCCTTCTAGGTCAACCACGGGTATTGGTGATCACCGATCACCTATGGTTGAGTAATGCAAGAACGTTGCGACCAACAAGGAGAACTAGACCAAGGGGAACCTTGGATAAGAGTTCCTTGGTTGTGTCGAGGATGTTCCCTAACCGATCATAGGATTGGTTAACTTGGTGTACCACTTCATCGACGGCAGGTTCGTCGAGTCGCTTATCAATAACCGATTCGACATCACTAGCCTTAAGACTCACAAAGTGGTGTTCGGGATTCCGCTCACCTCATTGACGAGTCCGGGTTGTTGTGGACATCGCTAAGACGATCTTCTCGAGATGGCAAAGCATGCCTTCACGGCAAGGTCTCGCGTTATGTTTAAGTCCCGAGAGCTTACCGAGCTCACCTGGACAGGCTTGCGGGAGACACTACATTAGTGTCGTCATGTAAGAACTTGAACGATGCTCGAGAAGTTTGCCGTAGAAACTACTTTACCTAAAAGTCATTTGAACAATGTCATGGTACTCATGCTAGGTTAACAGTGCTTGTAATGACTTCTTAAGTCCAAGCCATGTTGGTCTCAATTCAGTCCCAAATGTCATTAGGTTCCATCATGGTTCATCCTAAGTCGGGACCCTATGACAGCACTGCTCACTTAACTAGGTTTACTCATTTATGAGTTAAGTCAAGTTCATTGGTCGACTGCTAAATTGCGACCTTCGTCTTGTACACTCCACTCATACTCAAGCTTTCGATGTCCCACCTTGATTTTTTGGGTCGTCCTTACACTTCTCCGCCCAACACTTCTTCACCATTCAGATTTGTCAATCTCGCGTAGCATAGCTTGAAGTGTGGTATGCTAAGTTGCAATGTAGCTTTATGTTGTACCTTTTAGTTCATACCGACACTACTATGTCCACCTTGACTCATCCTCTGGTTATCCACACAACAGAGGCATATCTGTCCTCCTAGTCAAACTCCTCATTCTTAAAGTTTACATAACCCCGTGGAGTCCATTATTAAATTACTTAATTACTTATATGCATATCATGTCGATAGGAACGTGCTGATAGGTGATCGACAAGAAACTTCGCTTGGAGGAGAAGGCCAAGGTGTTTCCACTGAAGTTCCATGGCAGGTTTTCCGGAGGAAGACCAAGCCCTAACAATTGACATTTATTCGAGTCGCAAACTAAGGCAAGCCCCAGTTTGCATTTAAGTCATTTATAAAATTTTGCTTTATCACTATGATGAGTAGTATATGAATTGTGCATTACGTTTAGGATGATTGATACTCCACTTGCATGATCAAAAATCCTAGTGATTGGTTGGAACGGGTTACAGTTTGACCTATAGTAACTGCTTTGCTAATGTATAGGGAATCCGGTAGAAGTCGAGTAGTTGGAATCTACTCGCGAGAAACGTAGGACATATCTCACAGCCTTGGTCAATGGCTTAATATAATAAAACTGAGACCGGGCAGGGGATGGATAGGAAGCGGCGAGAATTGAGTCTCGGTCGCATAGCCCTGCTTGTGTCGATTAAGACCCGTCTATATGCGGCCCCTTCGGACAAGCTTGAATTGTACCGGCAACATAATGGACATATGGAATCCAGTAAACTGATGTAACTCGATAACTGGGGTGTTAAGGCCCATTAACTCACCATCGATAGGGGGTGGGTTGATGACAGTAAGGTGTAAATCGGTCGACGGACACATGAGGTGTTCCGTGCGGAGACCTTCTGTTTGCGGAGGTGAGACGGGCTCGGCGTTCGGGTTTCTTGTGAAAGGTGGCCATATACGCCTAGTACTGAAGTGTTATGTAGGTACATGTGTACTCACTGACATTTCCGAACGATGTATGTGTCGTGTTGTCCGGGTGTGTCCTGATTGCAATCACCGTCCCTCGGGTAATAGAGTACCACTTGTTCACTGCGCCGTGATGTAGTAAATACTAAAGAAGCCAGAAAAATATGTTGTATTGAATTATAATTGCTTGCAACCTTGTATGGCTTAGAGATAGTATAATTAAAAGTTTACAATTTCCCCATACTTTACCTGTAATAGCATTATGTGCTTTGGGCATGTCATATCATCAACAAAGCGTTTCTTGTTTGATTGTGGAGTCCATGATGTGCCGTGCTTGAAGAATGTCATTTGCTACTTAAAACATGATTATAAGGATCCACTTATAGGCGAGTCTATTTATGCTATTCCTTACCTATGTTAGTATTCACCCTACATATGTCTAGTGAGACGGTAAAGTCTTGCTGAGCCTTCTGCTCACGTTTGCGCTTTAACGATTTTTGCAGGTATTAGTTTTATTTCTGCTGTTCAGGTTGTACATGAGACTCAAGGTGTCGAGATAAATCTCATGTGAACCATGCCGCTGTTGAATGTTCTTTTTGTTGCTAGTGAGAATCGTCCTAGGGCATGGACGTCTTCTCTCCTGCTTAGTTAGGTGAGATTATGAGTATGTATTTTCCGCTGCGTGTGTACTTCTGTGGTACACTCTTTTGTAAACTCTTCTTATTATGAAATGAAAAAAATTCTTTCGGGAATAGTAAGCCTCAAATGAGTAATAGAGAAGAAATGGATTTTACTGTTTTTCTTGACTTCAGTGTGCAGGAAAAATAAAGATCTCATGATGATGGCGGATGAAGCCGGAGCTATCAAAGCTCCGACACCCCCTAAGGTGGTCTACTGTTGATGTTTCAAACATTGATAGTAGACATCGTTGGAGCTACAAAGTTCTGGCAAATCCAGGGGGCCAGCCGTCGACGTGAAGAAAAGATGGTGGGAAGACTCCCCAGTGGGGTATACTGTCGACGCACCGCGCGTTGACAGTGGTTGCTGCTGGAGCAACCAAGCTCCAACAACCCCAGAGGACTAACCGTCGATGCTCTACATGTTGACAAGGGTCACTGCCGGAGCTACTAAGCTTCGACAACCTCAGGGGGCCCCTACTATTGGCGACTTTGGACCTACAAACTACAAGTTCGAAGCGCGCAAGTCTTCAACAAAATGCTACATCCTCTTGGTACATGTTCACAATCAAATTGTGTACATCTACTAGGGGCCAAGTGGGACAAAGGTGTTGAAGACAAAAAATGAAATTCATAAAATTCTTGGATTTCATTAATCTGGAGACAAGAGATTACAAAATTGGAGAAAAGAAGAGAAGATACAAGCGGGAGCTACAAAGAGAGAGTCCTAGACCCTATGGAAGAACGAGGCGACCTTCTGGGCAACCTCCGACACGCTGGCTTTGGTAGCTTCTCCTTCTCCGTCGATGGGGCCTTCAAGCTCCGGGTCCAGCGGGAAGTGAGGGCCCTGGCTTGTGTAGCACGTCAGCATGTACTCTGTGACATTCTTCGCCAGGGATTGTCCTTCGGTTTCCAGCTGGTCCGCGATGACATCGCCCATCTTGGTGAGCTTGTTGCCCGCCGAGCTCAACGGCTGCAACACCTGGTCCAGCTCCAGCTCCGGATCATCCGGACGCACGGCACTAAAACCCATCGGCGTCAGTGTATCATTGGCTTTGCCCAAGAAGTCCCAAACTTGTTGGGACTCTGCACCCCTTGAGCCTCGCATCTCTTCCAATGATCTCATGGTCACCGCAAGCTCCAAATTCTCACAGGCAAAGCGCTCAATCTCTTTGGCATTCTGCTGAATCTTTTCAGCAACCTGCCTTTCGAGTTTATTGAGCTCCTCCTTCCGGAGGTGGATCTTGTTCCGGCGGTCGACCAGGTCCTTCTCCGGCCCCGCACTTTCTTCTCCCTCGCAGCAATTTCATTCTCCCTCTTGTGGAGGTCCTGTCCTCGCTGTCAGGCCTTCTTCTCCTCTTTCTCGTAGCGCTCCTCCAGCTTCTTGGTGCGCTCCGCGAGGCTCTTGTCACCCAGAGTCAGCCTCTGAGTAAGCTCCTCCTCCCTCTTCACGAGGTCATCCCGCAGCTCCAGGAGTTTTTGCTCTTCATCCTCGAGCTTCTTCTCCTGCTCCTCAAGAGACTCCCAACGCTTGACGAGGCTGTCATGGATGGCATTGAGCTTCTCTTGGCGTTCACTCGCTGTATTATTAGCAGCTACGACCTGTTCATGGATGGACCGAGACTTGTTGTCGAGGGATCGCACCATGCTTTCCCTCTCATCTAGCAGCTGGCCCCAGTACTCCATCCGGGCCTTCTCCCTCTTCACCCACTCCCTGTCGTCAGCCAGCCTGGTTTGCGCCAGCTTGGTCTTCAATTAGAGACGGTTGCGACACCTCCTATGGGTTTGGCGCTCCTCCTCGAGGGCCTTGCTGTCGTGGTAGAAGGCCAACTGCACTTGACAAAGGCTGGAGCAGGCATTGTCGATAGACAACGACAGGGGGATCGGCTCCGGACCTGCCGAGGTCCTCTCACCTGCTCCAGCGGGTTCTCTACAACAAAAATCAGGTCCCACTCTACAAGAGTGGTCCCCTGAGCTTCTGCGGCACTAGGACCTCCCTCCGGGATAGCCTCGGTCACCGCCGAGGAAGGTCCTGCCATGGAAGCTTCTACCTCCAAAGTCGGCTCTGAGGGTCCCGCTGCCATATCATCAGCAACTGGTCCCTCAGGCGGGGAACCGGCAGCTTCCTCTTGGCACCCTGGCTCAGGCGTGGGCACCTCCGAAACCACCACCTCTGGGGCCTGCGTTGAAGGTTCGGCCGGAGTTGAAGCCACTTCTGACTCTGACGCTGGTGCCCCCTCCACCGCCGGTTCAGGCGCTGGTGCTAGGACCGCCATTGGCTCGGGCGCCGGCACCTCTGTGACAGCCGGCTCAGGCGCTAGAACTTCATCAAGACTGGGCTCCGCCACCGGAACTTCATCAACCACCAGCTCCGTTGATGGGGCTTCAACAACATCCGACTCTACGGTCGGGACTGCAGCCACCTCTGGCTCTGAGGCCGGAGTATCCATCATCTCAGCATCCAAACCCGGAGCTTCAACCTCCGGGGCTGGTGCCGCTGGTACATCTTCATTCCCGTGGTCTGGCGCTACCACGGGAGCTTCAGAGATTGACTCGAGGTCAAGGACCACGACAGCTGGTGCTGGAGCTGCCGCGACCTCAGCCACCTCTTGGGGCGGCGCTGGAACTTGAGCTGGAGACTCCATCTGCGTAGCATCAGTTGCTGCTGCGAAAACTGGAGCTTCAGCCCCTTTCTTGGGTTCCCTCTGGATGAAGGATGAAGAAACTCAAAATATGATTACAACAAAAAACAATCAACTGAGTTAAAAAATCAAATTTACCTCGAAAGGCTTCCGCTCCAGCTAGCGCAGAACCCCTTCACCGGACGCTCAGGACCGGACCTTGTCGCCACTGGTGTAGTAGCTCCAGAAGGCTCCTCGGATCTTGCTGCCATCATTGGCGTCACCTTGGTTGAGGCCCCCTCGACTAAGAAGGACCCCAATACCTAGAGCCCTTAGCTGGCCCTGGTACCGGAGCCACATGGCCGGAGCTAGCGTCTTGGGGAGATGCCGATGCTGGAGTGGCTACCGCCGTTGAAGACCTCCCCCTCCGGGGAGAAGGAGCCGTCGTGGAAGGAGCAGGTCTGAAGGACATCCCGTCAGCATGCTTCAACGTCCTCTTGCGGCTCGAGGGCTCGGCCAACTCCTTTCCCTTGCCTACGACTTTGGTTCTTGTCTTGGGGCGGGGACGGAGCCATCCTCTGAAGCTCCGGGGATCGCCACCCTGGAGGTTGATCGCCTCTCCATCAGGCCCCAGTCGTCCAACAGCGGCATATTCCTCCAGAGCTCTCTGCACTCCTCTGGTATCATATTCAGAGGAAGGAAGGCTGTCGGTGGAGACACGTCACCAGGGCCGATGTTCCCAGGCCGGAACTTCTTGAGATGGGTCTTTAAGGCTTCACCGTTCAAGTTGGTGTCCAAGCCGACCTCAATGTGGTTGGTATCCATCTCACTGTTGAAGGCCCAGGCAGGACGGCTCCTAGCCCTCAGCGGGGCCAACCTGTTCATCAAGAAGTTTCCGAAGACCATCTGGGGGGTCACCCCACCTTCAACACATTCCTGGATTCTATCCATAATGGGCATGTACTTCCTCGACAGCTCCGGCACGTCACTCCAAATGTCGGTGTCGACGCGGGGGAGGCCTTCAGGCAGGTCCAGCCTCTCATGTCCCTCGACGGTGATGACCACCCAGTCTTTCTTCCAGTCATCCCACTTGCCGGAAGGAAAAGACCTCAAGTACTTGAGGGGGGAGTTTTTCTGCTTCACAAAGTAGTAGAATCTGATGAACTCATCACTCTTCCCGATGGGGTGGACAGTGAAGAAAGTCCAGAACAACTCCACATAAGGGGGCACTCCCACCCACATCTCACAAAAGTGGACGAAAGTCGCCACTAGCAAGATTGAGTGGGGGCCAAGATGGTGGAGCTGTAGACCATAGAAATCTAGCAGCATCAGAAAGAAAGTGGAGAAAGGCGGGATCAAACCAGCCATGGCGTACCCAAGGAAGTACACCATATCTCCGGCTCGCTCCTTCTCGAAGGTAAGCTTGCCGCAGCGAATGTCATTGTCGAAGGAGTCACGAGACCATCCCATGTAGGTCCGGACCCTAGACAACACCTTCTTGCTCCCAATGCGGCTCTTGGGGAGTCCCAACTTCATCGTAGCACAGCGGGGCGAGAGATGAAAAGCAGGCGAAAGTTTGGAGGATTCAAACGCAAGTTCAAATGAAGGCATAAAGAATCCCCAAATGGTGTGCGCTTTCCTTCTTAAGTAAGCCCCCGCAACGCTTGGATGGAAACCGCAAAGGAGCCGATGATACAGTTCAAAAACATCACCCTGCCAATGAAAAGGGGGCCTGGAGCCACCCCGAAGATCAAGTCGAGGTCCTTAACCCAGGCGAACGGTTGTCATCATGATAGGAGGGAAGCCCGAGGGCGGCGGCCTGACAGGGCGCGCGGAACCGATACGGTTTTTGTATCGGGAACCGGCGACCTTCAATTGCGTGAGATCCGCACGCTCATATCTCACCTTCCACATCCTAGATATGCCACGCGGCGAAGGTTTAACTGCGAACTACCGCCAACAGCACATCCAAAGACCCTTGAAGACACGACTCAAAAACTGGAGGATGGACCCACCTTCTACAGAACGACTTCATCCAAAAGGTCTCTCCCAGAGGTGGGCCCAGGGGGCCACTGTCGGTACCCTGCGTACCTTATACCCCTTGGGACTGCAAAAAGACCAGAGGAACTCACCTGTCTGAGTTGAAGACCTCCGAAGGCCCCACGTGTCATATGGGACTGGACCTACCTCCCTTCTATGGTTAGTCCTCGGTGCTGCCACGTGTTCACTGCAACCGGAGCTACGTCCCACCCATGGGAAAGCTCCGGGCTAAATACCTGTGTGGCACCCCCGGACCTAACCCCAGACAGAGAGAAGCTCTGGTACTGACACGTGTACAATAGCACCGGACATACCCGTCCCAAACGGTAAGCACCGGAGCAGTCATATGTCCAACCGCCAGACCTTCAACTTCAACAGGCAGATGGGTGGACCCCCAATGACTCGGACCTTCAAGGGACAATGAAGGACTTCAAGACCCGATTAAGTGTCATTAATACCGTCTTAATGACACACGATCGGAGGGCCCTTAATACCAGTAACGACACTGTCAAGACGCGTTACCACACTATTAAGGGTAATTAAGCTCATTAATTTTGTATTAAGCATCAGTAACCGCCAGGGCAACATGTCGGGCTAGGCTAACAATGTAACGACCAGTCCTTTTACTGTAAAAGGACTGGTCGAGCGATACACAGGTAGACTCGTGGACTCTCCAAACATCTTCTAGACTCGGCTCTGACACACGCTCACAAGTGCTCAGACGCTCAATACAACAACTACACACCCCGTGGAGTAGGGTATTACGCTTAGGCGGCCCGAACCACGTAAATCCTTATGCCAACTTGCCATCGTGTTCTAAATCTCTGCTCGCCCAATACCGAACTACAAACTCCGTGGGCTACCAACAGTAGTACCGGGAGAATTGCCGGAACCAGACTCCGACAGACGATATCTAATTCTCGCGAGAATTCCAAAGGGGTTAGCCTTCAATTTTATTGAGAACCGAGTTTTCTACAAAAAATAAATCATAAATTCATTTTTCTTCAAGATCAAGCTTGTATTACATGTCGGATATGCGATACATAGTCATACTTAAGTTTTGGAGAAGTTTCGATGGTATAAAATTTTCGCGAGAAATCCAAATAGGTTAGCCTTCGATTTTATCGAGAACCGAGTTTTTCGCGAAAAAGGTCATAAATTCATGTTTTCTTGAGATCGAGCTTGTATTACATGTCGGATATCCATTAAATAGTCATACTTCTTTTTTGGAGAAGTTTCGACGGTATCAAATTTTTGCAAGAAATACAAAGAGGTTAACCTTTTATTTTATCGAGAACCGAGTTTTGTGCAAAAAATGGGTCGTAAATTCATTTTTCTTTGAGATCGATCTTGTATTACGTGTCATATATGTGTTACCTAGTGATACATAATATTTGAAAAAGTTTCAACGGTATCCAATTTTCGCGAGAAATCCAAAGGGGTTAGGCTTCGATTTTATCAAGAATCGAGTTTTCCGCGAAAAATAGATCGTAAATTCATTTTTCTTCGAGATCAAGCTTGTACTACATGTCGGATATGTGTTACATAGTCATACTTAAGTTCTGCAGAAGTTTCAATTGTTTCAAATTTTCACGAGAAATCCAATGTGGTTAGCATTCAATTTTATTAAGAACCGAAATTTCCACGAAAAATGGGTCGTATATTCATTTTTCTTTGAGATTGATCATGTATTACATGTCCGATATGTGTTATGTAGTCATACTTAATTTTTGGAGAAGTTGATTGTTTCAATTTTTTTGCGAGAAATCCAAAGGGGCAAGCCTTCAATTTTATCAAGAATCGAGTTTTTCGCAAAAAAAATGGGTTGTAAATTCATTTTATTTTGAGACTGAGCTTGTATTACATGCCGGATATGCATTACGTAGTCATACTTAATTTTTGGGGAAATTTCAACGGTATTGAATTTTCGCGAGAAGTCTAAAGGAGTTAGCCTTCGATTTTATCGAGAACCGAGTTTTCTGCGAAAAATGGGTTGTATATTAATTTTTTTTCAAGATTGAACTTGTGTTACAATTCGGATATGTGTTATGTAGTCATACTTATGTTTTGGTGAAGTTTCGATGCTATGAATTTTTTCAAGAAATCCAAAGGGGCTAGCCTTCGATTTTATCAAGAACATAGTTTTCCGCGAAAATGGGTCGTAAATTTTTTTTCGAGATCGAGTTCGTATTACATGTCGGATATGCGTTACGTAGACATACTTAATTTTTGGAGAAGTTTCGACGGTATCAAATTTTCGCGAGAAATTCTAAGTGGTTAGCCTTCAATTTTATCAAGAGCCGAGTTTTCTGCGAAAAGTGGGTCGTAAATTCATCTTTAATCAAGATCAAGCTTGTGTTACATGTCGGATGTGCGTTATGTAGTCATACTTATGTTTTGGTGAAGTTTTGACAGTTTCAAATTTTCGCGAGAAATCCAAATGGGTTAGCCTTCGATTTTATTTAGAATCAAGTTTGCCGCAAAAATGGGTCGTAAATTCATTTTTTTCCAGCATCGAGCATGTATTACATGTCGGATATGCGTTACGTAGTTATACTTAATTTTTGGAACAGTTTGACGACATCAATTTTCACAAGAAATCCAAAGGGGTTAGCCTTTGATTTTATCGAGAACCGAGTTTTCCACAAAAAAAGGGTCATAATTTTTTTTCGAGATTGATCTTGTATTACATGTTAGATATGCATTACGTAGTCATACTTAAGTTTTGACGGTATATAATTCACGCGAGAAATACAAAGGGGTTAACCTTCCATTTTATAGAGAACCGAGTTTTCTGCCAAAAATAGGTTGTAAATTCATTTTTCTTTGAGATCGAGCTTGTTTTACATGTCGGATATGCGTTACATAGTCATACTTAAGTTTTGGAGAAGTTTTGACGGTTTCAAAATTTTGCGAGGAATTCAACGGGGTTAGCCTTCGATTTTATCTAGAACCAAGTTTTCTACGAAAAGTGGGTCCTAAATTCATTTTTATTCAAGATCGAGCTTGTATTACATGTCGGGTATGCGTTATGTAGTCATACATAATTTTTGGAAAAGTTTGACGGTATCAATTTTTGTGATAAATCCAAAGAAGTTAGCCTTCGATTTTATCGAGAACTAAGTTTTCTGCAAAAAATAGGTTGTAAATTCATTTTTTTCGAGATCGAGCTTGTATTACATGTCAGATATGCGTTACATAGTCATACATAATTTTTTGAGAAGTTTCAATGGTATTAAATTTTTGCGAGAAATACAAAGGGGTTAGCCTTCGATTTTATTGAGACTGAATTTTCTGCAAAAAATGGGCCATGAATCAATTTTTTCTAAGGTCACGCTTGTATTACATGTCATTTATGCGTTATGTAGTCATACTTAATTTCTGGAGAAGTTCCGACAGTATCAAATTTTTGCGAGAAATCCAAAGGGGTTACACTTCAAATTTTATCGAGAATAGAGTTTTCCACAATAAATGGGTTGTAAATTCATTTTTTTCCCGAGAGCACGCTTGTATTACATGTCAAATATGCATTATATAGTCATACTTAAGTTTTGGAGAAGTTACGACGGTACCAAATTTTTGCGAGATATTCAAAGGGTAAATTTTATCAACATCCGATTTTTCCATGAAAAATGGATCGTAAATTCATTTTTTTCGAGGTTGAGCTAGTATTACATGTCAGGTATGCATTACCTAGTTATACTTAATTTTTGGAGAAGTTCGACGGTATCAAATTTTCGCGAGAAATCCAAAGGGGTTAGCCTTCATTTTTATCAAGAATCGAGTTTTATGAGAAAAACAGGTCGTAAATTTATTTTTCTTTGAGATCAAGCATGTATTACATGTCGTATATGTCTATACGTAAGTTTTGGAGAAGTTTCGATGGTATCAAATTTTCGCGAGAAATCCAAATTGGTTAGCCTTCAATTTTATCGAGAACCGAGTTTTCCGTGAAATAAGGTCATAAATTCATGTTTTTTCAGATCAAGCTTGTATTACATCTCGGATATGCATTACCTAGTGATACTTAATTTTTGGAGAAGTTTCAACGGTATCCAATTTTCGCGAGAAATCCAAAGCGATTAGCCTTCGATTTTATCGAGAATCATGTTTTCCGCGAAAAATGGATAGTAAATTCATTTTTCTTCGAGATCGAGCTTGTACTTCATGTCGTATATGCGCGACATAGTCATACTTAAGTTTTGGAGAAGTTTCAACAGTTTCAAATTTTCACGAGAAATCCAAAGTGGTTAGCCTTCAATTTTATTAAGAACTGAGTTTTCCAAAAAAAATGGGTCGTAAATTCATTTTTCTTTGAGATTGAGCTTGTATTACATGTCAGATATGTGTTATTTAGTCATACTTATTTTTTTGGAGAAGTCTATTGTTTCAAATTTTTTGAGAAATCCAATGGGGTTAGCCTTCAATTTTATCAAGAATCGAGTTTTCTACAAAAAAAATGGGTTGTAAATTCATTTTATTTTGAGATCGAGCTTGTATGATATGTCGGATATACGTTACGTAGTCATACTTAATTTTCGGAGAAACTTCAACGATATTAAATTTTCGCGAGAAGTCCAAAGGGGTTAGCCTTCGATTTTATCGAGAACCGAGTTTTCCGCGAAAAATGGGTCGTAAAATAATTTCAGATATGCATTACGTAGTCATACTTAATTTTTGGAGAATTTTTGATGGTATCAAATTTTCACGAGAAATCCAAATGGGTTAGCCCTTGGTTTTATCGAGAACATAGTTTTCTGCAAAAAATGGGTTGTAAATTTATTTTTTTAGATGGAGGTAGTATTACATGTAAGATATGCACTACGTAGTGATACTTAATTTTTGGAGAAGTTTTGACTGTATCAAATCTTCGCGAGGAATCCTAAGTGGTTAGCATTCGATTTATCAAGAACCGAGTTTTTACGAAAAGTGGGTCATAAATTCATTTTTCTTTGAGATCGAGCTTGTATTACATGTCGGATATACGTTACGTAGTCATACTTAATTTTTGGAAATGTTTGACGGTATCAATTTTTGTGAGAAATCCAAAGAGGTTAGTCTTCGATTTTATCGAGAACAGAATTTTCCCCAAAAAATGGGTTGTAAATTCATTTTTTTTTGAAATCGAGCTTGTATTACATGTCGGATATGCGTTACGTATTCATACTTAAGTTTTGGAGAAGTTTTGATGGTACAAAATTTTCGCGAGAAATCCAAAGGGGTTAGCCTTCTATTTTATCTAGAACTGAGTTTTCCGCGAAAAACGGGTCTTAAATTCACTTTTTTCGAGATTGTATCCTAAGGGGTTAGCCTTCAATTTTATCGAGAACATTGTTTTCTGCGAAAAATGGGTCATAAATTTTTTTTTTTGAGATCGAGCTAGTATTACATGTCGGATGTGCTTTACGTAGTCATACTTATGTTTTGGTGATGTTTTGACAGTTTCAAATTTTTTGCAAGAAATCCAAATTGGTTCGCCTTCGATTTTATCGAGAATCGAGTTTTCCGCGAAAATGGGTCGTAAATTCATTTTTTTCTAGATCGAGCATGTATTACATGTCGGATATGCGTTACGTAGTCATACTTAATTATCGGAAAAATTTGATTGTTTGTAAATTCAATTTTTCGAGATCGATCTTGTATTACATATCGGATATGCGTTATGTAGTCATACTTAAGTTTTGGAGAAGTTTTGATGGTACAAAATTTTTGTGAGAAATCCAAAGGGGTTAGCCTTCTATATTATCGGGAACTAAGTTTTTCACGAAAAATGGGTCTTAAATTCATTTTTTCAAGATCGTGCTAATATTACATGTTGGATATGTGTTATGTAGTCATAATTAATTTTTGAAGAAGCTTCGACGGTTTCAAATTTTCTCGAGAAATCCTATGGGGTTATCCTTCGATTTTATAACGAACCTAGTTTTTTGCTAAAAATGGGTCGTAAATTCATTCTTCTTCGCGATCAAGCTTGTATGACATGTCGGATACGCGTTACGTAGTCATAGTTAATTTTTGGAGAAGTTTCGACGGTATCAAATTTTTGCGAGAAATCCTAAGTGGTTAGCCTTCGATTCTATCAAGAACCAAGTTTTCTGCAAAAAATGGGTCGTAAATTCATTTTTCTTCGAGTTCGAGCCTGTATTACATGTCGAATATGCATTACGTAGTCATACTTGCGTTTTGGAGAAGTTTCAACGGTTTTGAATTTTCACAAGAAATTCAAATGGTTAGCCTTCGATTTTATCGAGAATCGTGTTTTCGGCGAATATGTGTCGTAAATTCATTTTTTTCAAGATGGAGCCTGCATTACATGTCGTATATGCGTTAAGTAGTCATACTTAATAATTGTAGAAGTTTGACGGTATCAATTTTCGCTAAAAATCCAAATGGGGTTAGCCTTCGATTTTACTGAGAACCGAGTTTTCCACAAAATGGGTTGTAAATTCATTTTTTTTAGATCAAGCTTTTATTACATGTCGGATATGTGTTACGTAGTCATATTAATTTTTAGAGAAGTTTCAACGATATCAAATTTTCGCGAGAAATGCAAAGGGGTTAGCCCTCGATTTTATCGAGATCCGATTTTTCGGTGAAAAATGGGTCTTAATTTTTTTTCATGACCGAGCTAGTACTACATGTCGTATATGCGCTATGTAGTCTTATTAATTTTTGGAGAAGTTTTGACGGTATCAAATTTTCGTGTGAAATACAAAGGGGTTAGCCTTTGATTTTATCGAGAATCGATTTTTGTGCGAAAAATGGATCGTAAATTCATTTTTCTTCGAGATCAAGCTTGTTTTACATGTTGGATATGCGATACGTATTCATACTTTAGTTTTGGAGAAGTTTCAACGGTATCAAAAATTCGCGAGAAATCCAAATAGGTTAGCCTTCGATTTTATCAAGAACCATTTTTTTTTGCGAAAAGTGGGTTTTAAATTTATTTTTCTTCGAGATCGAACTTGTACCACATGTCGGATATTCATTGTGTAGTAATACTTAATTTTTGGAGAAGTTTCGACGGTATAAAATTTTCTCGAGAAATCCAAAGGGGTTAGCCTTCAATTTTACCGAGAACATAATTTTCCGCGAAAAATGGGTTGTAAATTAATTTTTTTCGAGATCAAGCTAGTATTACATGTCGGATATAAGTTATGTAGTCATACTTTATTTTTGCAGAAATTTTGATGGTATCAAATTTTTGCTAGAAATCCAAAGAGGTTAGCCTTCGATTTTCTCAAGAACATAGTTTTATGTGAAAATGAGTCATAAATTTATTTTTTATCGAGATCATGCTAGTAATACATGTCCGATATGCATTACGTAGTCATACTTGATGTTTGGAGAAGTTTTCGCGAGAAATCCTAAGTGGTTAGCCTTCGATTTTATCAAGAACCAAGTTTTCTGCGAAAAATGGGTCGTAAATTCATTTTTCATCGAGATCAAGCTTGTACTACATTTTGGATATGCCTTACTTAGTCATACTTATGTTTTGGAGAAGTTTTGACAATTTCAAGATTTTCTGAGGAATCCAAATGGTTAGTCTTTGACTTCGAGAATCGAGTTTTCCGCGAAAATGGGTCGTAAATTCATTTTATTTCAAGATCGAGCTTGTATTACATGTTGAATACGCGTTACGTAGTCATACTTATTTTTTCGAAAAGTTTGACAGTATATGTCGAAGTGTGCTGCAATGACACTTCCCCCGGTAGTACTAAAGCTTAATCCACGGAGGTTCTTATTCGGATGGGGTGCGTAAGATCACAAACAAGATGATGACACAAGAGTTTTTACATGGTTCAGGCCGCCTGAGCGTAATACCCTACTACACGGGATGGTTATATGCCTGGCCCGACAGGTGGCCCCGGCTGTAATTAACCACCTATACACGATCTACATGTATAATTTGTGATTAATAGTGTGATAACACACCTTAATGGCGGCGTTACGTGTCTTGATAGTCCTCTAATCGTGTGTCATTAATACTAAATTAATGACACATTAATCAGGTCTTGTAATAGCTGTTTAATAGCCTCTTGAATGTCCCCGCTGTTGGAGATCATGTAGTCCTCCCGTTGCAGGCTTAGGTCCGGAGGTTCAACACGTGGGAGCTCTGGAGCTTCCCTCTATGGGGAGAAAGGTCTGGAGCCACTTGACGCTTGGCAGTATCGAAGGTTCCCTCTACTGGGAGTTAGGTCCGGGGAAGCTGGACACGTGGCGGTACCGGAGCTTCCAAGTGAAGGAAGTTCGATCCGGCCTAGCAGGACACATGTCAGCACAGAAGCTACCCAAATGATGGATGCAGGCCCAGTGCTGTCAGATATGTGTTGCCTTTGGAAGTCTTCAACTCAGACATAAGAACTCCTTGGTTTTAAGTGCGGTATCACGGGGTACCTGGTATCCAGGTTACCAACAGTAGCCCCTATGCCCACCTTTGGGAGAAATCCTCTAGGTGAAATTATAATACTAGAGGTGGGACCATCTTTGATTCCAGCGTTGCGGCTTCAAAGTCTTTTGCCAAGTCGTTGATGCGACAGCAAAGAGTTATGCCACCACCACATGGCCCTTTTTGACACAACACATGGGATCCTGGCGTGCGGATCTAATGCAATTGAAGGTCGTCTGTTCCCAGCATAATCTTTGTAGCCCTATCAGGCTGCCGCCCTCGGGCTTCCAACTTCTCATCATGACAACGGTTCGCCTAGTGTAACTTTTTAAGCAAAGTTGACCTGGACCCCCTTGTCATTGACGAGGTCATCTGCGATTCGGGTCCTAAGGTAGTTTCCATACAAGCATTGCAGAGTCTTACTAAAGGGAGAAAGTCCGCAGAGGGAGAGAACTCTTTATGCCTTCATCTGTTCTTGCACTTAGAGCTCTTCGCCCTTGCAATCTTTCTTCCTTCTCTGCTCCAGTTTGCGGCAATAGAGTTGGGACTTCCTCGGAGCCAGATCAAGAAAAATGAAGATTTGTTGAAGGTTCGCACCTACATAGGGTGGTCAAGCGACTCCTTCAACAACCTGATATGTGTCAGTAAGTTCCCCTTCAAGAAGGAGAATCCTGGCGAGACCGTCTACTTCTTGTCGTATGCCATGGTGGGGCTCATCCCACCATTCTCAAGCTTCCTGCTGATGCTGCTGGACTTCTACGGTCTGCAGCTTCATCACATTGGCCCTCACTCCTTCTTGCTGGTTGAGACATTTGTCCACTTTTGCGAAATGTGGGTTGGTGTGCCACCCTGCATCGAGCTTTTCCAGACCTTCTTCACAGTCCACGCAACCGGGAAGAGCAACGAGTTTCTTGGCTTCTACTACTTTATAAAGCGCAAGAACTCACCCCTCAAGTACCTGAAGACATTCCCTTCAAGGAAGTGGGACAACTGGAAGAAGGATTGGGTGGCCATCACGATGGATTGCCACGATATGCTAGAGGTGCCTAACAGCCTTCCGGTCGTCGACACCTATGCTTGGGAGGTGGTTCAGACGCTATCGGAGGCGTACAACCCAATCTTGAGAAGAATTCGGGAGTGTGTCAAAGGAGGAGTGACTTTGCTGATGGTCATCGCCAACTTCCTGACTAACCGGTGGGCTTCGCTAAAGACGAGGGAGTGGCCCGCATGGGCGTTCAGTGGAGAAATGGATCACAACCGGATTGAGACTGGCATTGGGTCCAATTTGAATGAAGAATCTTTGAAGCTTCATCTACAAAAGATGCAGCACGGGACCATTCGCCCTGATGACCTAACTCCTCCCGTAGAGTTCTTGCCCCTGAACATGGCACCAGAGGTCAGGAGGGAGCTACGGAAGAAGATGTAAGCACTTGAGATCTGGGTCTCGTGGATAAGCATCAGAGCACTCCTCCGACGGGAATTGTTATCCCCGAGGCTCCTTGCTATCATCAAGGCTCCAGACCTGCGCCAGTCAGCGGCAAAGGCAAAGGTCCCGCAGCTTCACCTCCCAAAAAGTCAACCTTCGGCCGAGGCAAAGAGAAAGTTTCCGTCGATGTTCTGAGCCGCAAGCAGAGGCTAACAAAGAGTGATGGGAGCAGTGTGAGGAAAGCTCCGACTGAAGTGATCCCTCAACCTCAGCTTAGGTCTGTGGTGATCGTGCCTCCAGCTCCTACTGGTGCTTTGGCTCCAGTGCCCGCCCTGATGCCAACTGGTGGCTCTGGGTCCAGAGTACATCCTACGACTGCGGAGGTACCAGAGCTGGCAGTGCTGGTGTCCGCCTCAACTCCAAGTTTGGGTCCCGAAGCGTCCACCACACCGATGACAGCGTGCTCTAGCTCCAAGCGCCCAAGGAAGAAGATCTGCGCCAGTTGGAGTGGTAATACTCCAAAGTAAGAATCGTCTCTTTAACTTTTGTTTCGGTTTTATTCCTTGCTTTGTCTTGAATTCCCTACTTTCTGCTTCCAGAATGTCGAGAACAAGCACAATGGCTCTGATGCCTACTGCGGCTCTGGAGGCTGCATCGGCTGAAGCCCCCGCCCCGGCTCCTGCCTGTTCCCCACTGGTGGTGGCAGATGACACGACAGCTCCAGCGCTGGCTGTCGTGGAGACAAGTCCAAAGCCAGCAACCGAAGATCTTGTGGTAGCGCCGGACCACGCGGAGGAAGAATTTGTAGGAGCTCCGACATTTCTGGAGCCTGTTGTGGAAGCTCCAACATCGATGCCAGAAGTGGGTGAAGCTCCAGCAAATGCTTCAATGCCAGCTCCGGAGGTTGTAATGTCTGAGCTTGCGCAACCCGAGGATCCGACTAAGGGCCCTACGTATTCTGGGCCGATGATTGAAGATCCGACTTAGGGACCCTCTTCATCAGCTCCGAAGGTTGAAGCTCCTGCGGCATGACCTTCTTCTGCCACGATAAATATTGATGAGCTCCCGGAGATTGGCCTCTGCGATGTCGAGCTATTGGAGAACACGCTCGCGTCGTGGGATCTGATAGTAATTTTGGAAGACCCACTGGAGCCTGCAAAGGCACCTCAGGCGGGCCGGGAGCTGATTCATTTGGCGTTGTCTACCGACAATTCCTGCTCAAGTCTCCGCCAGGTCCAGCTTGCCTTCAACTATGAAAGAAAGATTCTCAAGGAAGAGCGCAACAACCTAACGCGTTGGCGCAATAGACTTCATTTAGAGACGAAGCTGATGCAGTCTTGGTTGTCTGAGCAGAAGGAGAGGGTGGCCAAGGAGAAGACCCAGCTGGCACAGTTCGATCGTGCACTCGATGAAAGAGAGGCCATGATTAAGGCTCTCGATGATAAAACTCGGGAGGTGTTTGAGCATACTAGGGAGGCCAGCGAAGCGGCCGACAATCGCTCAGATAGCCTCAATGAGCTGAATGAGCAACTTCTCAAGCGCCGGGAAGCCCTCGATCAAAAGGAGGATAAGCTCCTGGAGAAAGAGGAAGACCACGTGAAGAAGGAGGAGGAGCTTGCCCGGAGGCTTTCGCTGGGAGAGTGGAGCATGGCTGATCGTGCCGAACAGTTTGATCTATGGTGCAATCAAGATAAGGATCAGATATGGCAGGTGGGGGTAAATGTCTCCAAAAGGGAGACTGATATCTCTACCAGGGAGGATAAGGTGAAGGACAAGGAAAAGGACTTGGTAGAGCGGAGGAACCGTATATAACTACGAGAGAAAGATCTCAGCGACCAAGAAAATCAGATGGTTGAAAGTATCTAGCAGCACGCTAAGAAAGTCGAGCGCTTCACCAAGGAAGGTTATGCGGAACTTTCGGCTGCAAGAAAGTCACTAGAGGAACTTAGGAGCTTGAGAGCAAATGAGTCCCAGCAAGTCTATGATTTCTTCGGGCAAGCTAATGAAGCTCTGGTTCCGTTTGCTTTTATCCTGGTACGATCGGCTGACGCGGAGCCAGAGATGGACAAGGCACTAGTGGCATTGACTTGCGCTGGCAAGAAGCTTGAAGCCATGGGTGACGTAGTCGTCGACGAACTGGAGACAGAAGAAAGGACCCTGGCCAAGAATGTTGTCGAATATGTGTTGGCATGTTTCAAGAGCCGGGACCCCAGATGTCTTTAGCTCCGATGTTAGAAGGACCCATTGCTAAGGAGGAAAAAGCTGTCAGGACCAGCGTTCAAGAAGCTGCCCAAACAGTTGCCTCATTCTTCAATAGGAACTATAGTAGTTAGGACTTTTCCTTTTTTGCCTTCATCTTGTAATCCTTTGACTTTGAATGAATGAAATCCGAAATCCTTCTGAATTCCATTTTTTGTGTCTTCAATGCATTGCCTTTTATATTGTTGGTCTCCTGGCAGATGTGTTTAATGAATTGAAGGCACCTACCATGAGGATTTAGACAATGTCTTGAAAACTTGATAGCTCCGAATTCGTAGCTAGTATGTTAGCTCCAAGTTCCGAATCTTGCCTCTGATATCTCCAGGGACCCTTCGTTACGCCGACGGCGGGCCTCCTGGGAGTTGTCGGAGATTAGTGTCTTCGACAGCACCAAATATAAACGTATAGAACGTCGATGGTGGGCCCACTAGGGGTTTTTGAAGCTTGGTATCTTTGATGTGCCCACTGTCAACGTATAGAATGTCGACGGCGGGCCCCCTCAGGGTTGTCAGAGCATGGTAGCTTCGGCGGCACCCACTGTCCACTCGTAGAACATCGATGGTGGGCCCCCTGGGGGTTGTTGGAGCTTGGTAGCTTCGATGGCACCCACCGTCAATGTATAGAACATCGATGACGGGCCCCCTTGGGGTTGTTGGAGCTTGGTAACTTCGATGGCGCCCACTGTCAACATTTAGAACGTCGACGGTGGACCCTATGGAGGTTGTCGGAGCTAGTGCTCCGGAAGCATCCACCATCACCGAGCAAATTGCCATCGAGTGTTCATTTTTCCTGCGCATAAAAAACAAGAAAAATAGTAAAATTCTTCCTCTTATATATAACTTATTTGTGTCGTATTATCTTTCTTTGAATTTTATATCCTGAGGAATTTAACACGACGATATAAGTGTATTGATTAAATCTCTTTAGGTCTGAATGCCTTTCGGACACGCCAGGATATAGGTAGAGTGGCGTACTTAGGGTGCCTGACCAGTCTAAGTCGATAGCACACTCCAGACCTATCATTGGCGTTGGTTTTCAGGCGAGTAGACCATACAACAATGCTAAAACCCAAAAGGAGATTACCAATACAACTTAATATATCACATAAATACCCCGGACTAAATTTCAAAGGGATTGCACAACATTGTTATAGACAAGGTAAAAATGTAATGAGCTTGTACAAATGAAATGCATGAAGAGTTTGTCCGTGTAAAATATTTTC
The DNA here is from genome assembly GCA_036927565.1 of Tuctoria greenei. NCBI lineage: Eukaryota > Viridiplantae > Streptophyta > Magnoliopsida > Poales > Poaceae > Tuctoria > Tuctoria greenei. Next base: position 135,063,278 of record JAYESD010000010.1, on the reverse strand, counting down.
TCATTAAGGTCCGAATTATAGTGGAAGACACGGACACACTTAAAGTACAATGACCAAGTTAAGTGTGCTATTTATCATGATCTAACCTAGGGAGGGTAAAGACACACCTAAAGTATAGGACCAGGTTAAGTGCGCTAGTACCCTTCCCGACTCTGTCCATGGACTATTAGAGATACAATTTACACAAACGGACTCACCTTCGTGTAGCTAAGCATAAAAAATACGAAGGTGCTCGGTGTTATATGGATTGGTAAGTGGAGTCCCATCCTCTATTGCCAAGTGAACGCATCCGGGGCGGGAAACTTTGATAACCCGGAAGGGACCTCCCAGCTTGGGGAAAGTTTGTTCATACTTGTCGAGTCAGTATTTTCTGCAGTACCAGATCGCCTTCTTCTAGCTGTCAGTTGCGCACAAACCTTTCATGATAGCGCTGGAGCGCTTGGAGGTATCGTGCATTCCGAATAGCCGCTTGGCACCTTGCCTCGTCTACGAGGTCCAAGTCTTCACGCTGGAGCTTGTCCTGTGTGGCTCTGTCGAAGGTCCAGATTCGAAGAGAACCCATGGTGATCTCCGGTGGAAGGACTGCTTCAGCTCCGTACACCAAGAAGAAAGGTGTCTCTCTGGTTGCCAGGCTAGGTGTTGTCCTGCTTGCCCACAATGCAGATGGAAGCTCCTCTATAGAGTTGGCACCATGTTTTTTCAAGCGCTCGTATGTGCGTGTCTTGAGTCCCTTGAGTATTTCTGCATTAGCTCTCTCAGTTTGGTCATTGCTTGCTGGGTGAGCTACTGATGCATAGCTGACTTATATGCCAAGATCTTTGCAGTACTCTTGGAATGCTGCACTTGTGAATTGGGTTCCATTGTTGGTAATAACTCTATTCAGAACTCCAAATATGCAGACTAAGGACTTCAAGAACTTGATAGCTAATTGCTTATTGATTATCACAACTAGGGTAGCTTCCGACTACTTGGTGAACTTGTCGATGGCGACATACAGGAACCTGTAACCTTTGACGACTTTTCAGATAGGTCCCAAAATGTCCATCCCCCACACAGCGAATGGCCACGTGGGAGGTATCATTTGCAGTGATTGAGCCGGTGTGAGAATCTACTTTGCATGGAACTAGCACGCTACACACTTCTTTACCAACTCAACTGCATCCTGGACTGCTGTAGGCCAGTAAAAGCCATGCTGGAAGGCTTTACTGACAATTGTGCGAGAAGACGCATGGTTCCCGCACTCGCCTCCATGGATTTCTGCGAGATGTTTGTGACCTTCTTCCTAGGAAATGCACCGCATTAGAATGCCGTTGGAACCACGTCTGTAGAGATCCCCTTCTACGAACGTGTATCTTTTAGCCAATCTGGCAATTCGATCAGTGGAAGCACCATCTTCAGGAATGATATTGTCCTTCAAGTAGCTCCGGATCTTCGAGATCCATGCATCAGAGCTAACTTGAGCTTTTGAATCTTGCGCGCTGGGTTGCTCGGAGCTTCCTACAGCGCCTACGATCCTTGGTGTACGCCATGGAAGCAGGGCCACCGGGACCGCCAGCTTCGAGGTGCTGGTCTTGCCCCCATCACTCAGTTTGGCGGGCTGAGCCGCAGGTCCTGACAATATTCTAACAAAAACTCCATCTGGAGCTTGATCTCCTGTTGAAGCCCTCATCGAGAGATCATCAGCTTCAGCGTTGTTGAGACGCTGGACATGACTTCAAGTAAATAAGCAGCGAGTTGGGGATTGTTGCAACTGCATTCACCTTTACTTACATGATGATGTGTTGCGAATCACCCTTCACCAATAGCTGCCTTACGCCATATGATAGCGCTACCTTGAGTCCGTAGATAAGAGCTTCGTACTATGCTATGTTGTTGGTTGCCTTGAAGTCAAGGTGTACCATGTACTTGACCTTCTCCCTGGTCGGAGCGAGGAGAAGGATTCCAGCTCTGGCCCCTGCTTCTGTACGGAGCCATCAAAGTAGAGTGTCCAGTGAGGCTTAGTGAAGAGCGGGACCTTAGGTTCCAACTTCTGCTCATTGAGGGTCCCTGGAGTTGATGAAGAAGGAGTACACTAATGACTCTTGATAGCATGTCGAGGTACGAATTTTAGATTGAATTCTGCTAGCTCCGGAGCCCACTTGGCAATATTTCTAGTAGAATTTGGATAATGTAATATAGCACGCAGTGGAAAGGAAGTTACCACTGATATCTTGTGGGCCTGGAAGTAATGACGTAGCTTTCTTGAGGCTATAAGGACTGCATATAGCAGCTTATGCACCTCAATGTAACGAGTCTTGGCATCGTTGAGCACTTCACTAATGAAGTACACTAGCTGTTGGACGGTCCGGACCCTCCCGGAGAGGCCTGGTGCCTCTTCTCCATCAACCCGAACACTCCCAGAGGGCTCAAGGTCTTCTTCTTGAGCAACACGGACCCTCCCAGAGGGGGTCCGAACTTTGTTCTTCATCAGTTCAGACCTCCTCGGAGTGGTCTAGACCTTCTTCTTGTACTGCGGGAACTCCTTCGGTTGAGAGAGGTTGATCCTCAGGCCTCTTGCCTTTATGATCCGTGCCAGGGGTGGGACCCAGAATCGCCTTCAGGTAGCTCCGGACCCTCCCAAAGGGGTCTAGGCTCTTGAGCTGAAGATGGCCCCGATCTCTCTGTGACCAGGACCATGCTGACAACCTCCGTAGTTGCTGAAATGTAAAACAGAAGAGGCTCACAGGCTCCGGGGCTACCAGAATTGGTAGTGTGGTAAGGAGCTGCTTGAGCTCTTAGAACACCTTTTGTGCTTCTTTGGACCAGTGAAATGGCCCGAACTTCCTCAACATCTTGAAGAAGTGAAGCGCACGCCCTACCTGTCTTGAAATGAATCGGCTGAGCGTAGCTAGACACCCAGTTAGCTTCTGAATGTCCTTGACACGGGCTGGGGGCCACATATCTTCCATGGCCTTGATTTTTACTGGATTTGCCTCAATTCCTCGGTGAGTCACCAATAAACCAAGGATCTTTCCGGAGTTAACCCCGAAGACGCACTTGTCCGGGTTGAGTTTCGTACGCATCAAGCGCAGCTTGTCCAAGACGACTTGCAGATTGTCAAGGAGTGATTCCTTGTTCTTCACCTTGACGACGATGTCATCAATGTAGAGTTCAACAAGTCCCTAATGAGCTCTCCAAATGTTTTGTGCATGGATTGCACAAAAGTTGAAGCAGCATTTTTGAGACCAAAAGGCATCACAGTGTAACAATATAACCCATCTACTGTAATGAAGGTAGTGTGCTCTTCATCTTCCCTAAACATTTTAATCTGATGATATCCAGAATATGCTTCAAGGAAACACAGTAACGCACACCCGAAGGTAGAATCCACTATCTGATCTATTCTAGGAAGTGGAAATGGGTCTTTTGGGCATGCCTTATTTAAGGTGGTGTAGTCGATGCACATCTGAAGCTTCCCGCCGGCCTTTGGTACAATGACTGGCTTTGCCCGCCATCGAGGATGGTGAACCTGCCGAATGAAACTAGCATCGAGCAGCTTCTTAATTTCTTGTCTGATGAAGTTCTACAGCTCGACAGATTACTTCCGGGGCTTCTGATGTACTGGTCGTGCATCGGGGTATATCTTCAGGCTGTGCTCGATCACCTCCCTAGGGATTCTAGGCATCTGTGACAGTTGCCATGCAAACATGTCAACATTTGCTTGGAGGAAAGTGACGAGCGCGAGTTCCTATTTGTCGTCCAGACCTCCTGATATACGAGTGATCTTGGCACCGTTGAAACCAATATGGACGACTTTGACAGGGATGTCGGTGTCGCCGCTTGGTTGCAAGCGAGGTTGTAACACCCGAATTTTTGAGTTTTGGCAAATTAAAATTCGAATAAGAAGTTAAAATTTAAATACTAGGAAAAATTATTTTATAAAAAATATAAAATATATGCATATCATCTTGCATTTGCATTCATACTCCAGTATTGAAATTCAATTACTAAGATAAATAGATTAAAAGTAATTAAGTTGAAGTAACAAAATAAAAAAAGGATATAACTATGACTAAGTAAATAAAAAATTTATATATGTAAATAACAAAAACCGTGAAAACAAAAGATAATAGAAAAAATAATAAGTATAAAAAAAGAGGCAAATATAAATAATAAACAAACAGAAAATAATAATTAATAGGAATAAAAGAAATAAAGAAAAATAACTAAAATAAAAAATAAAAAAATGCAAATGAATAAAGAAGTAAAAAAGGTCAACCGTGGCCGTGCCCTGACCACACGCGAATGCGTGGCTAGGACCGACCAACGAAAAGAAAGAAATCATAAATAAAAGGAAAAATAAAAAGAAAAAATAAAAAAGAAAGAAATAAAAGGACAAAAAAGTCAACTCTGCCAGTGTTGTGGCCGCACAAGCGGCCATGACGATAGCGGTACCGTGGGCCTGCCCCTAGCGCCATGCAACAGAAAAGCAAAAAAAAAACAAAGGCTGGCGGCCAGTGTGCTCGCACGCCCGGGCATCCTGGCTTACACGCCCGGGACTCAGTTCTTTGGCCGAGCCTCGAGCCGGCCCTGGCTCCCGCATCCCCGCCGCCTATAAAAGAATGTCGTAGGGTTTCATTTACCTTCGATTGAAGCCATCAAGCGCCGCCAGGAAAAGGAGCAGAGGAGAAAAAAAAGACCTAGCCGCCAGGGAAATAGGAAGAGAGAAAGAGGATAAGAAAAGGAAGAGAAGGAAGGCGCCGCCGTCGTCGTGCCACCGGAGGATCGCATCGTCGTCTCCTTCATCTACATCACGCCTTCGTCCTCTTCGTCTACGTCAGGCCGCCATCATCTTCATCAACGAAACTCTAGATCCCGAAGACACACGTCGTGCCGCCATTCCACGACCGTCTGGAATTGATGTGCACATAGTAGGTTATTACAGTCTAATCTAGACAACTATTTTGATTCTAATACTTGAAGTAGATCACGTGTAGGACGTATTTTATTTTGAGCGATCATTAATCATCGTCAAATAATCTCAAACCACTTGAAACTTACATATTAGGTTAAATCATACAAGATCAATCTGTTATTATTGATTTAACCAAAATTTATATTTTCAGTATTAATTAATCTGTTTTTCAGATTTAATAAATAAGAATATAGCCTAGTTAATTCATAAAGTGTCAAATTAAACCCAGAAAAATTCCTAAAAATTTAGAATAAATTCTAGTAACTTGGTAATATTATTTTCAGCATATTTAATGTTCTGTAATAAATATTTTGCCTCTGAATTTATTTTACTTAATTCCAAACTTGCTCAAATAAATAGGAAATCATTATAGAAATTTATATAACATTAATACAAGCATATTTTCTGCATGCATCCATACTCTGCATATTGATTAGTGGTTACAATGTATTTATTATGTATGTTTGCTTGTGTATGTGGTTGATTGCGAGTAGACCGGTACGCTTAAGAGGTTACGATCGAGAAGCGAGTATGCATGGATCTTCGTGTGCAAGACTTTGACTTGGTTGAGCATCGAATTGTGGGATATAAAGGCAAGTGTCCTTGAAGCATATTGATCCTGTTTTAAAATAAATGTTTTGTTTGCAAAATGGCATGCTTGTGTCAATTTGATGGGAACCCTATGGTAGGAAGTTTACTAGATTTGTTTAACCACTCTTGTTACCTTGAATTATGGTAGAGAGGTGGGATGGGCTTTTTACCTTTTTGCTTCGCTCTAATTAATTGGAATTGGGAAAATAACCAAATGGCTTAATTGTGAATTAATGAAGTTATGGATGTTGAGAATTGACGGACATGGCTAATTGGTAATATAGAACTTGAGTGATCTAAGCAAGCATGGTTTTGCGGATGGGTTGGATGGTACGGTGGTTTTGCTTGCCTTAGATCTAAGGACCGGTTCATGCGAGAATATGCCAGGAGAACAGTGCCACCACAAGGGCAAGTATGGGTGCGGCGTAGCTGAATAATTAGGAGCGCTGCTAGTATTGTATGGACCTTTGGATGGCGCAGGGAATGGGAGTCGAGGAGGGCTACCCTGGGATCCGCATGGCACACGAGGGGGCCCGTGGGTGGGAGAATGGAGATTCACGCCTGTCGGTGAAACCTTAGTGGACCTGTACATACTAGTAGTCCCTTTTGAAAGGCTATTTTGTGATCTCTTGGCCACACACCTACCGCTACCAGGATTCCGGGTTATTGCGACGAAAAAAATTGTTGCAATAGGTCGAAATTCGTCGCGATAGGTTGTTGTTGCAACGAAATAGAACGTCGCAATAGTTTTTACGACTCGTGGCGATAACAGCCGTGGTAATAGATTATTGCGACGACTTGACATCTGTGGCAAATAGTATGGTATTGCGACGACTCCACGTTGGTGGGAAATAGTATGGTATTGCAACGGTTTAACATATTGCCACAATTTAACGTATTGCGACGAAAATATCGATGTTGCAACGATGTCACATTCATGGCAAAAAGTATGGTACTGCAACGACTCAACGTTCCTTGCAAATAGTATGGTATTGCAACGGTTTAACGTATTGTGATGATATAACGTATTGCAACAAAAATAATGGTGTTTCAACGATGCCACATTCGTGGCAAAAAGTATGGTATTGCAACGACTTCACATTTGTGGCAAATAGTATGGTATTGCAACGTTTTAACGTATTGCGACGATTTAACGTATTGCAACGAAAATAACGGTGTTGCAACGATGCCACATTCGTGGCAAAAAGTATGGTATTGCAACGACTCCACGTTCGTGGCAAATAGTATGGTATTGCAACGGTTTAACATATTGCGACGATTTAACGTATTGCAACGAATAGTACGTTATTTGCGACGATTTCACATCTGTGGCGATAAGTACGGTATCGCGACGATTTCATACTCGTGGCGAATAGTATGGTATCGCGACATTTTCACATTCGCAGCGAATAGTACCGTGTTGCAACGATTTCACATCCGTAGCAAATAGTACGGTATGGCAACGTTTTTACATTGGTGGCGAATAGTATGGTGTTGCAACGATTTCACATCCCTGGCGAATAGTACGGTATCGCGACGATTTCACACGTATGGCGAATAATATGGTATCGCGACGTTTTCACATCCGCAGCGAATAGTACGGTATCACGACGATTTCACACTCGTGGCGAATAATATCGTATCGCGACGTTTTCACATTCGTGGCGAATACTATGGTGTTGCAATGATTTCACTTCCACAGCGAATAGTACGGTATCACGACGATTTCACACTCGTGGCGTGTAACATGGTATCGCGATGATTTCACAGCCGTGGCCGATAATACGGCAATGCAACGATTTCACGTTCATGGCGAATAGTACGGTATTGCAACGATTTCAAAACCGTGACAACAGTATTGTATTGCAACGATTTCTGATGTGTGGCAATAGGTTCATAATGCAACATATTCAAATCTGTTGCAACAAGGTTGTAATGCGACTTTCTCAGGGTGGTGGCAATAGCAATCTAGTGCAACGCTTTTTTGGTCGTATCCAAATGTTTGTAGTGCAACGTTTTATAATTTCTTGCAATAGCTATCTTCCTATTGCAAAAGTTTATTTTCGTCGCAATAATCTGTTAATGCCACGTTTTAGAATTAGCGGCACTAGAATCCTAATGCACCAGGTTTAAAAATTAGTGGCAGCAGAATCAATTTATTCGCACACGATACGTCTGTCGACTTAACAACAAACATCCATCAATTGATGCAACGCTCAAGGACTCTTGCGTCGCTGCGAGACGATGTTATTTACAGTTTTTTCAGGTTGCAACATTGTACCCATTAAAAGAGCACCGCGACGAGTTGTAGTATTAGGAATAGTTTCTCGAACATCCAACTTCGACTTGGTGCGAGCAGAAGCCTTTTGTGGAGTTGCTGCTAGCCGTTGTTGATTTTGCAAGCTCTCCATCATTTTGCGCATGTCTGCTAGCTCCTTTTCTTGCCGTGCAGAATTGGCTGCCATCTGATCATGTAAAGCCTGGACTTCCTGGTTGAGCTGTTCATTTACCTGGACGAAGCCATCCATCTGGGAGGTCATTTAATCATTTCTTCCTTCCAACTCTTGCACCTGAGAGCTGAGGTCTTCATTTCTATTTTGCAAGGATCGAACTTGATGGCCGAGCTGGTCAGACATCTGGATACGCAGTCTTTCAGAAACATTAGGTTTAGCCATATAACCACGCCCCCGAAACTGTGATCCTCCAGAATCGGTTGTGGATATATAAGTAAGCTGGAAGATGTTGTATCTTTCCTCATCTGGGATTGGGACTCCCAGCTCAGCTTCCTTGATGTTGATTTGGGCACGTGCCTGGGTCTATATACAATAAGAAAAGTCACATGTACATTGCAAATATTTACTTAAATGGGGACTGTTTGAAGTGTTTCTCACATGTACAGCTTATGCCTGCTCGTTTGCCCATTGACCGTTCTTCACATGGCTTGCCTCCCACAGCTCTATGTCATCGGGTTCTTTTCCGGTCTCTGGGTCTCGCTACATCAAATACAAGTAAAATTTGATTTAATGATTGCAGTGCAAGGTAAAAGCATGATTTAGTTTTCATACCTTCTCGTAACTAAGTTGGGCGTAGGATTTCGAGCCAAGCAAGTGTTTTGTCTTTTGAGTACTTCGATTTCGTGAATTGGTTCTGCTTATTGACTGCAATTTTAAGAATTAATTTCATGAATGGGTGTTATCAAATAGTTTTTGTAGGATATGAAGGTATTAGAAAGCTAGCTGACCTTGAATCGCTCGGACCCAAAATAGTCCATAAGCGCCAACCAATCAGAATCTGCTACGTCAACAGGCTTGTTTTGTATACGTTCCTCATCGGTCGAATACTTCTTATAGGTGGCATGCAATGTTGATCGCCACCACTTGTAGCGCTCACCAGCAATCTTCAATGTTTTTCTTCTGGTATCATCTGTGTCCTCCAAGTCCCAGGCATTCTGTACATTGTATATCACACTGTTATAAACGTACAAGATGGAGGCCGCTAGAAAAAATACTTATGTGGGGTGTCACAACACTAACCAGAATGTCTCTCACTATATCGCTCTTCGAAGTATCGCCAACCTCTGCCCACTTCCTTACACCAGCGAGGGGTGCATTTTTTTTGTTGTAATAACCACATCATCGACAAAGTGCCGCTGATTAGGACCAACCGCAGCACCCAACCTATCGGACCACTGAATTTGTAGCTTCCGATTCTGATCAATCGTTCTATTTGCAGATGCTAGATAGCGCAATTTAGCAACCCCTCTTCCAAACTTCTTTCCTTCTGTTAGTGTCATTTAAACGGTAAACGTTTAAAGCAAATTAGCAACTGACCAGGCCTAGTATCAAGTACAAATAGTGTGAAAGAAGAAGAAGTCTGATGTTTTACCATCTCCAGGACGAGTGCGGCAAATACGAGCGTGGGAACATCGCATCGCAACAGCATTTTGCTCCATATTGGGCGATGCATCGACTTGTTGACTTCTTTGTTGCTGTTCATACCCTACAATAAGGCATCAGGCAGTAGTCAGTGGCGCTACAGCACCCGTAGTACTGCAGGGGATTTTCAGTCCAACTGCGAAGCAGAAGACAGTAGCTGGCGATGCTAGAGAAAGAGAGGGTTCGTCGGGTGCTCATCATCTGTAGTACTGCCAGTTCGGTCTGACCGACATCAGCAGGAGCACGTCTCGAGGCGAATTGGTGGCAGGGTGAGTCATGGACGTCAGCGGTATTAGCAGGTAGAGGATGCAAGACAAATGAGGCGGGCAGCTTGCGACGTTTAACAAAGCTAGGGTTCGGTCTGGCAGTGCAGTGACCACATTTAAGTCAGAGGATCGACATCTAGATCACACTGGTGATCTCACGTGACTTACGTTTTTACTGTAGGCGATGCAGTAAAGATCCAATGGTGTGATTCTGTTGGATATTTAATGCATCGCGTGCAGTAAAAACGTATAAGTCAGGTGATCTGCGTCCATTGATATCACCCCGGAGCAAGTATCGAGGCTAGGAGGACAGTGTGGCGGATCTAGGAATTAAATTTAGGTGGATTGCATAATGATATTTTGCTCTGCATGTTAGCATCTCGTACTAAAGTGCTACTAGAACGGATACATGAATATAATCTTGCGTTAATTACCAGACATCAGCAATGCATTTGGCAGTGTAAAAAACGGAATTGAGATCATATAAGCAGCAATGAACCCTCATGTACATGCATCTCTAGACTATATGATGCTAACATTTCTTAGTGGACAGGGGTTAATGATATTGGACTATTTTTTCCAGGGTATGCCATGTCATATGGGGCATAGCATGTAGGTACGCCATAATGGCCAGGGGTTTGCGGGCGGCGGGGTCATCATGGCACGCAAACGATGGGACATGGAGATGGAGGGAGACGCGTCTGGGAGGACAGTGAAGTGACCACCAGCAGGGTGTGGGCGCCGGCCGGTGCCAGAGTGACCGGCGGTGACATGGGTTTGCGGGCGGCGGGGTCATCATGACACGCGAAGGATGGGACATGGCGATGGTCGAGGGAGACGCGTTTCTGAGGACACTGAAGTGAGCAGCAGCAGGGTGTGGTCGCCGATGCCGGAGTGGCGGCGGCGAGAGAGCCCAGCATGCACGTGTAGGCATCAATAAATCACGCCATCACATATACTCACCAGCAGGGCGTGGGCGCCGGCCGGTGTCGGAGTGACCGGCGGCGACAGGGGTTTGCGGGTGGCGGGGTCATCATGACACGCGAAGGATGGGACATGGCGATGGTGGAGGGAGACGCGTCGGGGAGGACACTGAAGTGAGCAGCAGCAGGGTGTGGTCGCCGGTGCCGGAGTGGCCGGCGGCGAGAGAGCCCATCGTGCGTGTGTAGGCATCAATAAATCACGCCATCACATATACTGATTAACTGTTAACTGGGACTAGGAAACTACAATCGCAATGCTAAAATATTTAGTAGAGTCCGATACATATTTATACTCGTAGTACCAGCATGGGATGACGAATCTCGGGGTTCCTGAGCATCCGGTGTTGCAATATTCTCTACATACGATGCAAAGGAACTAACGTGTTATAAATATGTGTATTTTGATAGTAAACACATTTATAGTTATACCAGGTGCTTGTTGCCCATCACGATTACTTGTAGACGACATGACGGTTTGGTGTCTTGTTCCTAAAGTAAAGAGTATATATAGTAAGTAACAGTGATAACGTCAGATCACATGAGGATGTGTATTTTAGATCGGGCGGTGTGGTTGCTATGAACTGAAAATATTTGTTTTGAACGGAGGAATTAGAAATGAAGGAGTAGGGAAAAAAACCGTACAATCCGAGAAAGAAAAACAAGAAAAACGTGTATAAAACGTGGGAACTGAAAATCTTAGAAATACAAGTTTGGAACACAGGAATGAGAGTACAACATTGGGAGTGGTTGATAAGATAACTCTGGCGTCATTTACTTCTAAATCAAGAAATTACATAGTACATGCAGTTTTTAATAGTTATCTTTCCTGACATGGAAATGTACTAGTAATACACTACCATAAACTGTCAGAGCGACATTTGTTTTGGGGCAGAGGTGTAGTGTATTTTATATATGGAAAAAAGTAGAATGCAATCAGATGCTAGGGTAAAATAAAAAGATCAATCGACTGTAGGATGCAGATCTAACGATTGAGGATAGTTGATTGCACGATTGCACCATTAATCAGATTTTATACTAGACATTCATGAAACATAAGAGCATATAAGAAGGAGTTGGGACGACAACTAGGAATGAACTGGCTGCAGCTGTTGGGACGACAACTAAAGCAATAAGGAGGGAGTAGCTCTATAAAAAGACGGCATGGATCGTGTAGAACTTACGTAGCACAAAACTGGAGTCCGGGATGTCGCAAGGCAGGGTCGACGACAAAGAGGTTCAGTAGAGCCCGTCAAACTTGGTCGCTCGACGTTGTACCCACAGTCACCACCACCACTCACACAGGAATTTCTTAGGAATGCAAGTTTGGAACACAGCACTAAGAGGAGAACATGTGTGCCGGGAGCGGAAGCCACTGCAGGATTAGAGGGAGACGCACATTTACATTCGTTGTGAATAGCTACAAATGGGCGGGACTGGAATTTTGGGCGCACAGAGTGAAGTTTCAATTGTGAAAATCTCAATTGTGCGCGCCAAGAAGAATGAAAATTTTTTCGAGGGACCGCTACCTGCCGTTCATCTTTGTTTTCATGGAGATGTAAAAGCAGTCATGTGGTAGTGGGACATTCCAAAAAAATACGAACAAAAATATGAATCGCCAAATGTATCATTGTGCTAATGCAAATGACATGCAGATACAGAGAACACCCAAGTCCACGAAAGGAGGACGGCAAATCCATGGTCTAGTAAAAGGTAAACAATCAGCATTTTATATATAACATTCGTCGCAATGAAATGATAACATATACAAAGTATATACTACTACAAAAAAAAACATTTTCCCCTGTGGTGTCTAATCTTCAGGCCGTCGATCCAAAGCCGCCTGTGATACGAGTATCACAGGTACATACGATATATATATCAACAATGTCATCGAATATTAGTTACAACGGATAAAGTACTTTTCATGCACTTGTTGCATCAGGCAATGGACTAGTTAGCAATTTAGATGACGTAATTTCCTAATCAAGTTAATTATGCATCATGTCTGTTGTTAGTTCTATTACTTGTAAGGATAATGTTTACAGGATTTCATTCATTCAGCCACAAGAAATATAGACGGTCCCAAGTTACAAACATATAGGAGATGTTTTCGATAAAAGAAGTTTTTCGATGCTGCATATATAGAACACATTGTTCATGAACATAAAGACATATTTCATTAACAAACAAGTGATAGGAAAACACTTAGTAGACAGCAAGAACAAGATAAACTATACCTAATACTACTCTACTCAGAGATCACAAATAGATAAACCACTCCTAATACTACTCTACTGGGAGAAAACCACGTCCTCCTCCTCCGCCGCTGCCGCCTCCTCCGCCTCCGCCGCCGGTGTCGCCTCCTCCTCCTCCTCCTCCACCGCTGCCACCACTGCTTCCGCCTCCGACGCCGCTGCCGCCTCCTCCTGCTCCTCCTCCGCCGCTGCTGCCGCCTCCATAGCCGCGTCCACCTCGGCCTCAAGAGACGCCTCCTTCTCCGCCTCCTCTGCTGTCGCCGCTGCCCAAGCCGCCTCATACTCCTCAACCTCCGTCACAGTCCGAAGCTTCCCAGCGACGCGGCGCATAATCTTCAGGAGGCCCTCTACCCCAGCAACCTCTGCGATCGTCTCGTGGATGGCGTCGAGACGACCGGCCACAGTCATCAACCCGTAGCACTAGTGGCCCGCGGTGTCCATACTCGTGTGGAGGGGAAGGGTCCTAAGACCCAGACGGCAACACAAGCGATCTATGTCGGAAAAGACCTTCCGCGCCACTGCGTTGAGCGCTAGTGCGCTATGAGCAGCGGCGGACTTGGCGTCGGTGGCCACCTTAGGGCGCCGATCGACTTCGTCGATGCGGTCGGTGAGGAGTCTGAGAGTCTGCTCAACCCAACCGGGATGAGGAAGTGCAGGCGATGCAGGCGGAGATGCGGGCGCTGCCATTAGTTCCACTGGCATTGCCAGCGGCGATGGAAACGGGGAAGGAGGTTCGGAGGACGTCGATGGCCTAGATCGCTTCGGCACGGGGCTACCCATTTGTGTGGCGACGGAGGTGCAGAGAAAGAGCGAGAGGTGTTCGACGGTGGCGGGGGGAGAAGTTTAGAGGCTAGAATCTAAGGAGTGGTGCGGCGGAGAAGCAAGAGGACGGTGAGCCTTTATAGCGGGTCGTCGTCTAAGCGGGCGTGTTGAGATGATCGGACGCTAGAGGAAACCGCGCTTAATTATGAACCGGTCGGTGGCCCCGGTTTCCTCGAAACCTCGGTTTGCATCCTCTCGGTCCCAATGGCTCGATGCGTCCCATTAGGAGTAAATTTACACGTGGGGAAAAAAAATTTCGTTACATAAAAAAATCCGTCCGTACACGCCTAAGCCAACTTCGTGACCGCGCGTCCGTGCCAGGGGACGCCTTGCAGTGAACATGGGCCTAGTCCTGCACGCATTACCGAGGTTTGAGGTCTATATATATGCATGCATGTTAGTGTTGTTAAACATGACCGAGGTGTTTTAATTCTAGCTATGTCTAACATGCATGGACCGCAAACATGATCAACCAATTACACTACGTAAGAAACCCAAATAGGATACAACGATGGGCGACAGATCGGATGTCCATCGATCACAAAGTGATGCGAGACGCGCTTAAAGTCGTTTTTTGTCTCCTTTAGCTTTGCAATTACAAATCGAGACGAGCTTCAAACCCTAAGATCCTTTGTTTTTGTCCAATTTGCTCGGTTCACTTGTGACAGATTAACACATCACTAAACTTAGAGCACATTCACTTGATTGAAATCCTAAAATTCTAACACACCAGTATTCATTGACACGAATGAACACATATATATTACAAAACATAAGAAATATGTACAATAACAGAACTGAAGCTAAACATGTACAAGAACTCCTAAAACTACAAAAGAAATATGTACAAGAACTCCTAAAACTACTATGCCAGCCCCACCTCCTCCGCCCTCTCCCCAACTTCTCAAACCACGACAAGCGGTCCTCCTCATCCTCGTCGTCGTCGTGGTGGTGGTCGCCGTAGTCGTCGCCGTCGTCATCGTCATCATCGTCGTCATCGTCCTGATCATCATCGTTGTCGTCATCATCGTCGTCGTCATCCTCCTCCTCCTCCTCCTCCTCCTCCTCCTCCTCCTCCTCCTCCGGCGATGATGCAGCAGGAGAGTGGGCCGGCTGCTCCGGCTGAGCCGATTGCTCCGGCTGCACCAGTGGCTCCGGCTGCACCGGCGGTGGAACCCCTCCGCGACGGTAGTTCCTCTCCGTCGCCGCCACCAGGGCACTACAGCCCTCGGCGCCGAGCTCCTGGGCCATCATCCCGGACAAGATGTAAAGGCGATCGGCCACACCCGTGAGGGCGTAGAGGTAGCGGCCGGTGGTATCCATTTTCGGAAACTCAGGAAGGGTACCAAGACCCAAGGCATCCAAGGCCTGAGACGTACTGTTGTACACCTCTCGCGCCATAATGAGGCGCTGGTCATCGTTCACCCTCTCGGGGGAGCTGCAACATATCCGCTTGCAGGGTGGCTGCCTCGGCGGGCTAGGAGGTGGAAGGTTGGCCATGGCTGTGGTGGTTCGTCGGCGCCGGGCTAGGAGGTGGAACGATGGAAGAAGAAGAAAGGAGTGCAAAAGTTCTGTGCTTGTACATAACCGACGACGCGCCTATATGGTCTGTGCGGAGTAGACGAGGGAGCGGTTCGTTTCCTGCGCATTGAACTCTTTGCAGACCTCGTGCAGCGCAATTAAACTACTGTGGAAGACGATCTTCAGAGATCCTTCCGTCTCTCTTGTGGAACTGAATCCCCTGCAGTACTGCAGGTGCATTAGAGGTCACTGACTTGTGGGCCCTATGATCTATGGGAACCACATGTCAGTGACTTCTAAGGCACCTGCAGTACTGCAGGGGATTTCAGTATCCATGTGGAACGTCACACACGCGTCCCTGCACCATGGCTTCTTAACTTCTCCGCAGACCTTGTGCGGTGCGTCAGTTACTTGGCGCACTGGAAAGGCCAGCGGCGAGATCCCCGGGCGCGGTGAGCCCCGCCATGGCGGCGCCACGCTCGCGCCCTCGGCGCTAGGAAGAAAGGGTCTGTGATGTTGGTTTCCTTGTTTCGTGATGTTGTTTTTCTTGTTTTGTAGTAGTATTGTTTTATGTTAATGAACACAATGTCATTGTTCCTCTGTGAAGACCTTTTACCGTAGCCGGTTTCTACCATAACAGTAACCGCCTGAGATAATTAGGTTATCACAGATGGTTCTTTACTTTTATCTAGCCGTCTTTGATAATTGTTTTTCACAGACATGCCTAGCCGTTGGTTAATAACCGCCTGTAATAAGGTATAATCTATGCAGTACTATTGCTGTTATTTCTAATTTCCAGGTCAATTCAATATAATCACAGAACAAAAATCAATAATATCATCACAGAACAAAAGTCAACAATGTTATCATCACAGAAGTCAATTTTATTAAAACAATATACATATGTACAAGTTACAGATACAATTCATCTCAAAGTTTACAAGTTTCGCCTAAAAACTGTTTCTATTGGCATAGTCGCAATGTTCTGGCACATCAGCTAATGCACCATCCTCATCAAAGAACTTCCCTCTTTTGTGCAAAATTTCGTGACGAATGAATTGACAGAGTTCAGCAGCAATCCTGTCGGCTCCTCCACTAGGAATACTTCTACAAACCGGCCATTCTTCGTTCAGATTCTTCGTGTGTTGCAATATAACGCATAACAAGGTTTAGAATGTATTGGTTTGAACAATCTCAAAGTATAGATCAAAGTGAGAGTATACATGAATTTATTTGGTATTTTTGGAGCAGTTGTACTATGAGCAATTGAATTTTGAAGTTGGAATCAAAATATTAAAATAATGTTTCTGGTAATATTGAACAGCAGAGAATATAAGTATTAAACTATGCTAGTTACAATGAAAATGAAACACAAAAGTAAGAAAATAAGGTATCAACATTAAGGATAACTTACATCCTCACAATTCACTCTATATACGCCGGCGGTCCGAAGATGCTCGCATACATAATACCCGCATAAGACACTCCCAGCAGGCTGCTTCGGACAAGCATAATACGTTTTAATGTCCAATGCATTCGTATTGGAAGGTCTCTCACCGCCAAGCCGTTCCGCATAAAACCACCAAGCGCTGTAATACAAGAAATGTCATATAAAACTTGTCAACACATTCTAAATGTGCGTAAATTAAAATTATTGAATAAACGTACGATTTCAAAATGGAAAGGAAATATTTGTAACAATCTGGTGAGAAATCGGCCGAGTCCAAGACTGTTGCCATTCCCTGCGTTGGCTTGATGAAGATCATTATGTAGTGATTACTGCAAACATACAAACACACGTGTTAACAATTACCAATAATTACTATTTCAATGTCATGTGTTGAACTTACTCGAAGTGGTATGGAGCCTTTACGAGGTCCTTGCCGTCTCTGACAAAGTTAAACATCGCATGTCCTATGTAAGCTGCAACTTCTATCCTTTTATCCTTAAGTTTTGCGATTGCTTTTTCAAAATCTTTTCTTTTCATGTGTTTGAACTGTGCTGAGTCTTGATCCGCCTGGACGTCGAATAGCACCTTTGCAATTCTAGTAGGGTCAAGGATACCTGTCTTGCGCTCCAACTTTTCATTATCCATGTATTGCATCCTATTGAAGAAGTCCAGAATTGTTATAATCTCATGAAATGCGTATGCGTGTAGTATGAAAAGCAAATATAAAATATTAGAGCACTTACAAGCACCAGACGAGCAGCGGGTTGATTTCGAGCATGCCTCGATGGAAAAGGGCATGCCGCTCTTCAAATAAAATGACTCGTCTGTCCACTCCAATGCTCTAGAATGCTTCTTTTGGAATACGAAATGTGACACAATTAAGACCATATATTGTGCTGGCAAGGATGTACCACTCATGCATTCTTCTGAGCTGGACGGGTTGTTTGCTAAGTTGTACGGATGTCATGAACGGCTTCCCATTCTTAAATTCACGAGGAACATCCTCAAGCTTGTATATTGGAACTCCTAGTTTAACTAAATTCGTCCGCCAATTATACATGACATCGTATTCTTCCCACTCCTCGATATCTCCTAATGATGGCTCATGAGAAGAACGAGATGCACTCAATTTTATAATATTTTCCTTCATAGTTTCCAAATATTTTGACACTTCTGATGAAGGTTTCTTATTTTCGTATGAGGTAACTTTGATAGGCACTGATGATCGAGGAGTAGTCGTCGGAAGTTGGACACTGGCTTGTTGTTGAACCTGTTGTTCAACTGATTGCTCTTTACTCCCAGCAGTTGGCTCTAGTACTACTTCAAGCTGGTGCTCAACTGGTTGCTCTTTACTAGCAACAGCTTGCTCTGGTACTACTTGAAGCTGTTGTCCAACTTGTTGCTCTGGATATCATCCTTGCTGAGACATAGGGGGAGTAGATCTTCCTAGACTGGGAGTGGATCTTCATGCACTTTCGCCTTAGAAGATGGGGTTGCAGTATTTGGAGATGCGACGTGGCTACAAATTGTCTCATCGTCCAACATGATATCGCGTTGGTGCCAAAGGATTAATTGGTTGACAGCCTGCCCCAGAGTCTCGATCCCCTTAGGTGTGACGTGGTCTATTTCATAATCTTCATAATCATTATCAATGATCTGAAGAACTAGCACCACAGCATAATACAACGGAAGTGGATTCCCGTTGAAGTCACGATCAGGCTTTGCCATAGCAGTGGCACCTGTTTGGTTTTGTTCCCTGCTCTCCATATCGGGATAAGAAGACGACAAGATTTGTCGTTAGCAATATCATCGACAGGGAAATTATGGGTTGACCCTGAGCCTGGCACGGAACCAACGCTGCTAGGGTAGGCAGTTGGAGATACTAATTGCTCTTTTTGCACCGGAACCATCACTGTACTCGGTGCCACTAATTGTCCCGATTGTCTAAGTTATTCCATTATTTCTTGCATATTTTCTTTGACCTTTTGAGCAATCGTTTCATCAAGTGTTTTCTTAAACTTCTCACGTCTTCTATAAGTGTCTTTATCTTTAGGGAAACCATCTAGCCAAGACATTTGAGAAGAGACCGCTCGAACCCGTCCGCTGTGTTCAGGGTTTCCTAAGATAGCGGTAAGTTGGTCATTCTCCCTCTTCGGCTTGAAGAGACCATTCTGTTGCTTTTCAATTACTTCTTTCATTTTATCCTCTACTTCATTCAGAGAATTGGGCTTTTCAAGTTTGCCCTCGCTGGTCAAACCTAACCGAGCAAAGACCCAACGTTGAGTTCGCTCATCACACCCTTCTAATGGGTGAGGATTGCCCTTACTGGTAATTTCTTTTTTGCAAGCTCTGACCTAGTTGCAGTTAGCGCTTTAGCATCAAGTGTGCTCTTTTGACGAACAAACTCTTGCCACTGAGCTTGTGTGATTTTTCCCATCTTCCTCGGGCTAGGGACCTTATCGGCCTTAACATAAGCATTCATTTCACTCTTCCAGCATCAAAACTTCTTGCCGCAAGAGACCAATGTTGCTTTCTTTATAGCTTCTTCTGTGCCTTTCAGGAACTTGAATTGTTTCTTTATCCTTTCCCACAACTCATTCTTGGTCTGCTCGGGTAATTTCCTCCAATTCTCGATTGTGATCGGCACAACCTCCCTAACAAGAAAACCGCATGCACTACGGTACTTGGTAACTGAATCCAGTGGTTCTTGGGGAAGCCCACCTGGACCGACCCTTGTTATGTACATGATGCGGTCCAATGGACCCTTATTGGGACCTCGTTGCCCTCGTTTCCGCTTGAGTGAAGTTGAGGATTCATCCATTGGGGAACCTTCTACGGTTTTAGGAGCCGATGTCACCTCATTGTCTTCGCGATTAATCTAGGTAGAAAAAAATTATAAGACTTCGTATACTTGACAACCAACATTAACTTGAACTGCTGAAGTTAAGATTCGTGATCCATACCTCGTCGGTAGGATCATATTCTGGGTCTAGATCCACTGAAGTCTTTTTGATTTTTATATTCGGAAAAGGATCCGATGGACTGTGATAGGAGCCTGAACTGCTGGAGTCAATAAACTCCATATTGTCTTCTTTATTGTTACTACCAGGACCAGTCTTCTTAGGGCTTTCCATGCTAGAACTAATAAGACGAAAAATCTAATAAATGGCATATTAACTCTACATGAAGTGTTGCATGAAGAAAAAGATGGAAGCATTCTAGGATTTGATAAGGCATTCTAGGGTTTAAGGCGACTGACCAAAAGGTTCCTATACATTGCGAGGGTGACAAGCATGTTATAGTTGCTCACCAGCAATGGCAATTTTATCTTCTTATTCTAAATAGGCTAGCTTCGTTCAGAGTGGCGACCACGTTCTTGAGGTTTAATAGGCGGCGCCTAGCTCCGGACCTATAACTGATCAAGCAAGGGAAAAAAAGCAAATCCTCCAGCCTTTTTCTAGTATCAAAAATCGCAAAGTGTGGCACTTGGATTTGGATGGTGATGTGAGGCGAGGCGAGGTAGCTGCAGGCGAGAAGAGACACTCTTTTTCAGCGATGAGGGCGTACCTGGAAGTAACTATGGCAAAGCTCAGAGGCGACGGCGAAGCTCGGGGGCCTACCTGGAAGTGACGAGGGCGAACACTTGGCAGTCGAGGGTATATATAAACTCCAATTTTCTCAGGCGGATTTTAAGTACCGACCGTCTGAGAAGATGGTTACCTCAGGCGGGTTTTACTTACCAACAGCCTAAGAAGATAAAATTATCTTAGGCGGTTGGTTACTAACTGAGATAAACATCTTCTCAGGCGGTTATTAAGTACCAACCATCTATGAAGATATTTACTTCTTCTTAATTAATATTCTTGATTAAATGTGGGTCCTTTAAAAAGACAAAATTCCACTTTCTTGTAATTTTATTGATATGTAAAGGTTACCATTAAATTTCACTTCGTAAATCATTTGAAATTGATTAGAACATAAAAAACATACAACAAATGCTATTTTTCAGTTTTCTACCTTGATGAACATAATGCTTTATTCATTTATTTTTTCAGTGGACATTTTTACTCATCATACCAACCTCTATTAATTTTTTCAGATTTTTTTAATTTTTTTGAATCAATGTGTGTTCATAATTTGATGAACGCCTACATAAAGACCCCTCACCAACCTCCTGTGAAGACGTGTTGACGACCGTGCGCGACCTTTCTTTTCCCCGAGGCGCGACCTTTCAATGTGCGGTAAACCAACTGCTCCATCTTCCACTCCGCGCGGCCTTAAAGACGCGCTATCACCCGTTAGTTCTCCACAAGCACGTCACTCACTTTGAATCCTCTTTTTTCTTCGTCTTCCTCCGCTTCAATGACCCAACACCACTATGGCCGACCTTCCGCTGCCAAGCCCTCCGAAGGAGCCACCTTGCAAGAAATTATATTGCAGCTCCCCCGAGAGGTTCAACACCCAACAGCGCCTCCTCATGGCGCGAGAGGCGTACAACAATAAGTCTCGCGCCATGAGTGCCTTTGGGCTGGGTACCCTTCCAGAGTATACCGGAATGGGTACCATCGGCCACTACCTCTACGCCCTCACGGGGGTGGCTGATCGTCTCGACATTCTATTCGCGACGATGGCCCAGGATCTTGGCCCCGAGGGCCGCAGAACGCTGGTGGAGGCGACGGCTAGCAACATTGGGGTTGCACCGCCAGTGCGGCCGGTGCAGCCGGTGCAACCGGTGCAACCAGCCCCTATTGCAATTGCGCCGGACGACGAGGAGGAGGAAGAGGAGTAGGAGTAGGAGTAGGATTTAATTAGTTTTTCTTTGTTTTTTTAGTTGCTTCTGTTTTGCAAATATTGTTAATGAATGAAATCTATCTTTGTTCATCTATGTGACTGAATATTACTTGTGTATCTTGTGTTCTTTTGTGAGATGCGTGATTGAATATTGTTAATGAATGAGTATCTTGTGTGTTCTTCAACTGTGTGAATGAATGGATGTGTAGTGTGTTCATCGTGTTCCTCAGACTTGGGTATCATAAGGTAATTATCTTAGACAGTTGGTAATTCAAACTCGTCTTAGAAGAAGATTATCTCAGGCGGTTGGTAAGTAATACCCAACTGAGACAAACATCTCAGAAGGTTATTAAGTACCAACCACCTGTGAAGATATTTACTTCTTCTTAATTAATATTCTTGATTAAATGTGGGTCCTTTAAAAAGGCAAAATTCCACTTTCTTGTAATATTATTGATAAGTAAAGGTTACCATTAAATTTCACTTCATAAATCTTATGAAATCGGCCAGAACATAAAAAACATACAACAAATGATATTTTTCATTTTTCTATCTTGATGAATATAATGCTTTTTTCATTTATTTTTCAGTGGACATTTTTACTCATCATACCAACCTCTATGAATTTTTTCAGATTTTTTTAAAAAAATTTGAATCAATGTGTGTTCGTAATTTGATGAATGCCTCATATGTATATGAGCATTTAGTTAGAATGATGGATAATTTGAAGTTTGACATGTTGGAATGCTTTTAAAAAAAATTAACAAAATTCATACATGTATAAATGATACAAATATGTTCATACAAAAAAATTTGAGTGAAGCATCTTTTTTTTTACAAGATACACAAATGTGAATAATATGTGAGTAGAAATTAATTTGATATTTACCAAAACATTACAATGTCAGCTATACAAGTTTTAAAAATTTTTTTTCAGGTGGTAGATGTTAATTTTGTACAAATGTAGCAGAAAGAATCATATAATTTGGACACAATTTGCAGAATCTAAACACGTTTGAGTATTTATATTGGAATCTAAATAAAAAAGAAGCAAGGGATAAGGAAACTAAAGAACAGTATCGGGCATTATCTCAGACGGTTGGTAAGTAATACCCGACTGAGATAAAAATCTTCCTTTACGGTTATTAAGTACCAACCGTCTGTGAAAATATTTACTTCTTATTAATTAATATTCTTGATTAAATGTGGGTCCTTTAAAAAGGCAAAATTCCACTTTCTTGTAATATTATTGATAAGTAAAGGTTACCATTAAATTTCACTTCATAAATCTTTTGAAATCGGTCAGAACATAAAAAACATACAACAAATGATATTTTTCATTTTTCTATCTTGATGAATATAATGCCTTTTTCATTTATTTTTCAGTGGACATTTTTACTCATCATACCAACCTCTATGAATTTTTTCGGATTTTTTTAAATTTTTTGAATCAATGTGTGTTCATAATTTGATGAATGCCTCATATGTATATGAGCATTTAGTTAGAATGATGGATAATTTGAAGTTTGACATGTTGGAATGCTTTTAAAAAATTAACAAAATTCATACATGTATAAATAATACAAATATGTTCATACAAACAAATTTGAGTGAAGGATCTTTTTTTTTACGAGATACAAAAATGTGAATAATATGTGAGTAGAAATTAATTTGATATTTACCAAAACATTACAATGTCAGCTATACAAGTTTTAAAATTTTTTGTTCAGGTGGTAGATGTTAATTTTATACAAATGTAGAAGAAAGAATCATATAATTTGGACACAATTTGCAAAATCTAAACATGTTTGAGTATTTATATTGGAATCTAAATATAAAAGAAGCAAGGGATAAGGAAACTGAAGAACAGTATCGGGCATTATCTCATGCGGTTGGTAAGTAATAACCGAGTGAGATAAAAATCTTCTCAGAAGGTTATTAAGTACCAACCGCCTGTGAAGATATTTACTTGGGATGGAGGGAGTATAAGATGGTCACCCGCGCCATCGTCTTTTCCGCACAACCGTTCCAACATCCTCTCTTCTCTCCACAAAACCTAGCCGCGTCTAGTATACAACAACTGCTTTCAAGCTCGAGCAACCCTCCGCCACCGAGCCCGCCGGTAAGCGGCCGCGGCTCGACCCCCCCTCGCCGCCACGCGTGAAGGATACCCTCCTGTTCAACATGGCCCGATATTTATTTACGGATACATCTCACTCCATGGAACGCCTTGGGCTCAGTACCCTTCCACAAAGTACTGGAATGGACACCACGGGCCACTACGTCTTCGGCCTCTCACACGTGGCCTCTCGTCTCGACTCCCTCAGGGAGACGATGGCGGCCGAGCTCGGCGTCGCGGGTCATCGCAACCTCGTCGTAGCGGCGGCCTTGAGACTGGGTCACCTTCCGCCACCGGAGCCCGAGGCGCTAGAGGAGGGTCAGGAGCCCGAGGACCCACTGGAGGAGGAGGAGGTGGAGGCTGAGTAGAGTAGTATTTAGGTGTTTTCTTTTCATGTTTTTAGTTGGAGTTTTTTGTTTCATGTTTTTAGTTGTATTTTTTCATTTCATGGTTTTAGTTGTAGTTTATCTTTTCTTGTGTTTGTAATATACTCCCTACATCCAAAGCGATAAGTATTTTGGGACGGAGATACTCCCTCCATCGAAAGGGACAAGTAGTATTTTGGGACGGAGGGAGTAATGTTTTTAAGTTAAATGTACTTGGTGTTCTTGTTCATGGATGTACTATCTGTGCAAAATTAGTTCGAATTTTCCGATCGCCAAACCCTCCTTGTCTCCAAACCGGCGGAGTTGCCAGGAGATCGCCCGCAGCGGGGCCCGCAAAGCGGTCTGTAAAGTAGTAGTAACAGGAAAATGCAACAGGCCGGTAGCTAGGACTGGAAAGAAAAAAAGTTACGGTTATTAAGTACCAACCGCCCGTGAAGATATTTACTTCTTCTTAATTAATATTATTGATTAAATGCGGGTCCTTTAAAAAGTCAAAATTCCACTTTCTTGTAATATTATTGATAAGTAAAGGTTACCATTAAATTTCACTTCATAAATCTTTTGAAATTGGTCAGAACATAAAAAACATACATCAAATGCTATTTTTCATTTTCTATCTTGATGAATATAATGCCTTTATCATTTATTTTTTCAGTGGACATTTTTACTCATCATACCAACCTCTATGAATTTTTTTTCAGATTTTTTTAAATTTTTTTGAATCAATGTGTGTTCATAATTTGATGAATGCCTCATATGTATATGAGCATTTAGTTGGAATGATGGATAGTTTGAAGTTTGACATGTTGGAATGCTTTAAAAAAAATTAAAAAATTCATACATGTATAAATGATACAAATATGTTCATACAAACAAATTTGAGTGAAGGATCTTTTTTTTATGCGATACACAAATGTGAATAATATGTGAGTAGCAATTAATTTGATATTTACCAAAACATTACAATGTCAGCTATACAAGTTTTAAAATTATTTGTTCATACGGTAGATGTTGATTTTATACAAATGTAGAAGAAAGAATCATCGTATTTGGACACAATTTGCAGAATCTAAACATGTTTGAGTATTTATATTAGAATCTAAATAAAAAAAGCAAGAGATAAGGAAACTGAAGAACAGTATCGGGCATTATCTCAGGCGGTTGGTAAGTAATACACGTATGAGATAAAAATCTTCCTTGACGGTTATTAACTACCAACCGTCTTTGAAGATATTTACTTCTTCTTAATTAATATTCTTGATTAAATATCTTATCAGGCGGTTGGTAAGTAAAACCCGCCTGAGATAAACTTAAAAACCGCCTGTGAAAAACCGACGCCGAGACGGGGACCCCTCATCACACGCCCGCTATTAGACGATGACCCACTATAAAGGCTCACCGTTCTCTTGCTTCTCCGCCGCACCGCTCCTTAGATCCTAGCCTCCAAACTTCTCCCCCCGCCACCGTCGACCACCTCTCGCTCTTTCTCTACACCTCCGTCGCCACACAAATGGGTAGCCCCCCGCCGAAGCGCTCTAGGCCATCGACGTCCTCCGAACCTCCTTCTCCATTTCCATCGCCATCGGCAATGCCGGTGGAACTGATGGCGGCGCTCGCATCTCCTCAGCCCGACTGGTTACAGGAGACTGTCTGCCTCTTTACCGCCCGCATCGATGAATTAACGCGCCGAATTAAAGATGTCGAAGACGACGTGTCCCCCACCGCCGAACATGCAAGAGCGTTGGACACAATGTCGCGGGATGTATTTAACAATACATCTCTCATCTGTCGCCGTCTGGGTCTTGGGAGGCTTCCCCAGCTCCCCAGCATGGACTCCGCTGGCTACTACTTGTTCGAATTAAGCTTTGTGGCCGCTCGTCTCGACGACCTCCACGAGACGATCGCGGAGGATGCTGGGGTACAGGGCCGCTGGAAGATTCTGCACAGCGTCACCTGTAAGCTCGGTGTGGAGACAGAAGAGGAGTCGCCGCTGCAGTTGGAGGCAGAGGAGGAGCCGCCGGAGGATGCGTCAGCCGCGGCGCGCGCGGCGGCGGAGGTGGACGAGGCCCCCGAGTAGAATAGGATTAGGAGTAGTTTTTTTCTTGTTTCTACATGTTTTTCGTCCATGTTTTCTTTACTCTTGTTTGTAATATATGTGTCGGTAGTATTTTACTGTAATATGTCTTTTATGTTCATGAACAATGTGTCTGATGTATTATCGAAAAATTCTCCTTTTATCGAAAAACATCTCCTTTAACGACGCCAAGTTTTAACCTTTAACCCACTTTGTGCGTGAATCGAAACAGCATCTCCAGTCGTGATGTTGTGTTTCTCTTTTTTTTTGATATTTTTTCTTCTCATGTTTTGTCATGTTGTTTTCTTTGATGCAAACGGGGCTAAACAAAAGACGAGCGCGCATAGGGGAAACACAACAAGTGCAACATTCATCAGAGACGAGCATGCATATATAGGAGAAACACATCAACATGCCCTTTGTTCACTTTTCATTGGCGTTGGGAGAACTAGGGGTAGCGCATCCAAAAGGGAATGGAGGGAATATAACCCATAGAGTACAACACGTTATGGCAGAACAGGTCATACTCGCGCTCAATCCTACAGTTCTCAGTACAGAAGACGGTCCAGTCATACCACCCTCGCCGGCCGCAGTGGGCAGGCCCCTGGTTCCCCCCTGTTGGGCAGTGGCAAAAGTAATCGTCAATTTCGGGCAGCGCCACCGGCGGCGGTCCCAGAGAAGGCCTACGCAGAAACCTCCAGCTCACAAAAACGTCGAGCCTCTGCATGGCTTGATTCCGACACCAACAGCACTCCGTGTTGGTCCTATTCATCGCGACGGACCCGGCCGCGTTGTCGCCAACGTGGGCCTTGCCTTCGACCTGCCGGATATACTCGAGGGCGCCGCGGTCCCTGCAGTCGGTGTTGTAGCGGAGCATGGCGAGGACGTAGGCCGCCACCTTTTGGCCGTTCGCGGCCGCCCGGGCAAGGAACTGGGTGCCCCGCTGCGCCTGCGCGCGGTCGTAGTTGAAGACGAGGTCGAACCCGGTGATGTAGCACACATGAGGGTTGCCCACGTTGGCTAGGCGCTCCACAAGGGCGTCATAGCTCCCGTTCCCGTGCCGTTGGAACCACTCCAAGCTGCTCTCCCGCTCCAACGCCACGCGCCTGCCCACGGGGGATCACGGTACGCCGCGTGCATGGCCTTGCAAGTGGCGCGCAGACTGGAGAGGTCGTCCATGGGATGGGTGGAGGTTGCGGAGACCCACCCCGCGATCAGGACCGCAATATCGTGCGGCAAGGGGAACTCCATGGGCTTCGAAGGGAACCAATGAGGGCGCGCGCGACGGAGAGGAAGAGTACGCGCGGAGAAGAGGATAGTGTGTGTGGCGGAGTAGAGGATGGTGTGTCATCTTACTACTCTTTATTAGTACGCGCATAGAAGACGATGAGACGCCCTGTGATTTTTAGTACGCACGGAGAAGAGGGATGGTGGTGTGTGGGCAATTATTTCCGGCCAATTTTTTTTGTCCCAGCTCAACTTTACTTTCACTATATGGTCATGTCAGCTATGTGCTCTGCACATTTTCAGCTAATGTCCTTTGTTGCCCTAGCAACTTGCTGGCATTGAATGGAAAGTGGGAGGATATGTATTGATGAAGGGTGTTAGGGTAAGTTTATGTGTTGACTAATGTGCGGTTTGAATCCTAAAAATTAGTTTTTCTTTGTTGTTTTTAGTTGCTTCTTCTTTGTAAATATTGTTAATGAATGAAATCTATCTTTGTTCATCTATGTGATTGAATATTACTTGTGTATCTTGTGTTCTTTTGTGAGATGCGTGATTGAATATTATTAATGAATGAATATCTTGTGTGTTCTTCAACTGTGTGAATGAATGAATGTGTAGTGTGTTCATCGTGTTCCTCAGACTCGGGTATCATAAGGTAATTATCTTAGGCGGTTGTTAATTCAAACTCGTCTAAGAAGAAGATTATCTCAGGCGGTTGGTAAGTAATACCCGACTGAGATAAAAATCTTCCTTGACGGTTATTAAGTACCAACAGCCTGTGAAGATATTTACTTCTTCTTAATTAATATTCTTGATTAAATGTGGGTCCTTTAAAAAGGCAAAATTCCACTTTCTTGTAATATTATTGATAAGTAAAGTTTACCATTAAATTTCACTTCATAAATCTTTTGAAATAGGTCAGAACATAAAAAAATACAACAAATGATATTTTTCATTTTTCTATCTTGATGAATATAATGCCTTTTTCATTTATTTTTTCAGTGGACATTTTTATTTATCATACCAACCTCTATGAATTTTTTCAGATTTTTTTAAATTTTTTTGAATCAATGTGTGTTCATAATTTGATGAATGCCTCATATGTATATGAGCATTTAGTTAGAATGATGGATAATTTGAAGTTTGACATGTTGGAATGCTTTTAAAAAAATTAACAAAATTCATACATGTATAAATGATACAAATATGTTCATACAAACAAATTTGAGTGAAGGATCTTTTTTTTTACGAGATAAACAAATGTGAATAATATGTGAGTAGAAATTAATTTTATATTTACCAAAACATTACAATGTCAGCTATACAAGTTTTAAAACTTTTTGTTCAGGTGGTAGATGTTAATTTCATACAAATGTAGAAGAAAGAATCATATAATTTGGACACAATTTGCAGAATCTAAACATGTTTGGGTATTTATATTGGAACTAAACAAAAAAGAAGCAAGGGATAAGGAAACTGAAGAACAGTATCGGGCATTATCTCTGACGATTGGTAAGTAATACCCGACTGAGATAAAAATCTTCATTGACGGTTATTAGGTACCAACCGCCTGTGAAGATATTTACTTCTTCTTAATTAATATTCTTGGTTAAATGTGGGTCCTTTAAAAGGCAAAATTCCACTTTCTTGTAATATTATTGATAAGTAAAGGTTACCATTAAATTTCACTTCATAAATCTTTTGAAATCGGTCAGAACATAAAAAACATACAACAAATGATATTTTTCATTTTTCTATCTTGATGAATATAATGCCTTTTTCATTTATTTTTTCAGTGGACATTTTTACTCATCATACCAACCTCTATGAATTTTTTTAGATTTTTTTAAATTTTTTGAATCAATGTGTGTTCATAATTTGATGAATGCCTCATATGTATATGAGCATTTAGTTAGAATGATGGATAATTTGAAGTTTGACATGTTGGAATGCTTTTAAAAAATTAACAAAATTCATACATGTATAAATGATACAAATATGTTCATACAAACAAATTTGAGTGAAGGATCTTTTTTTACGAGATACACAAATGTGAATAATATGTGAGTAGAAATTAATTTGATATTTAACAAAACATTACAATGTCGGCTATACAAGTTTTAAAATTTTTTGTTCAGGTGGTAGATGTTAATTTTATACAAATGTAGAAGAAAGAATCATATAATTTGGACACAATTTGCAGAATCTAAACATGTTTGAGTATTTATATTGGAATCTAAATAAAAAGGAAGCAAGGGATAAGGAAACTAAAGAACAGTATCGGGCATTATCTCAAACGGTTGGTAAGTAATACCCGACTGAGATAAAAATCTTCCTTGACGGTTATTAAGTACCAATCGTCTGTGAAGATATTTACTTCTTATTAATTAATATTCTTGATTAAATGTGGGTCCTTTAAAAAGGCAAAATTCCTCCTTGTACCCAAACCGGTGGAGTTGCCAGGAGATCGCCCGCAGCGGGGCCTGCAAAGTGGTCTGTAAAGTAGTAGTAACAGGAAAATGCAACAGGCCGGTAGCTAGGACTGGAAAGAAAAAAGTGAAGACAATACGAGGAAGAAAATGTTTGAAAAAAGGAAGGACAAACCGAAATGTTAAATAGGAAATCTTTTCACGGAAATTAATCCAGTCGTAATCCTCTCAAACATAGGCTCCCTTTGAAGATAGGATTTGTAAAGGATTTTTAGTTTCCATAGGAAACATAACACATAAGCTAGGACACTTTGGTAGCCATACTAAAAGAGTTGCTTATTCGCCTCATCCACTTCCCCACGCCGCCAGTAGAATCTCTTTGGCCGCGGGAAGGGGTCCCCCGAAGAGTTCGAGGACACCGAGGAGTGTCCGTCAGAAGAGTCGCCTGATGACAAGGAGGTCGGGGAGTTGGGGTGGACCGGCGGCGTATAGTCAAGGTAGTGATCCAGGTGGATGATGAGCTCCGTCGTGAGGTCGCCAGGCCGAACCACTACGGCATGGTTGAAAGGTTCCGCCGGCGGCCCGCTGTCACTCCCAGTTCGGCCATCACTTCCTGCAAAGAAGGTGGCCATTTTGGCCCGAGGCAGGAGGCTTGGGTCTTTCATCCACCCAACGACTGTGCACAGGTCAGCACGCTCCCGGTGGTAAGTGGAAGCATCGAAGTGATCAAAGAGGAAGACGTCACCCAGAACCTGTCTGATACCCTCCGCAGACCAGACATGCAGAGGGAGGTTCTCGATGACAACCTGTACGTGGAAGAACCACCCGACGATCGGCACACCGATGCCAAAGATCCATGGCCGGAAGTAGTGGTTATCATCTGGCATGGAGATTATTGTCGTCTCGATGGCGAGCTCCCGATAGTCATCACGGGTGAACCGCACGAGGAACTCACCATCCCCAAACATGGACACGGTGAAAGCCCAATGCGGGATTTCAAGTTGGTGATGGATGGCCAGGGTGATCTCCATGGTCGTCGCCTCGCTGCGACCTCCTCTGGGTCCCAGAATAGCTACTTGGCGGCGCAAACGGATAAACTTCATCGTCATGAGGCGGTTGTTGACCACCGTGCATCGCCCCTCACGGGGGCACAGGGACGATGAGCCTGCAGGTACCTGGTCGCATCTAACATGGTTGCGAGGCATGGCGCTGCGACAACAGAGGCAATGGACTTATCAGGAAACACACGGGAGCATGGATGGGAATCAGTCGTGAACTTGAGCCTAGAAGCAATAGGGGGGGGGGGGGGGTTAAGAAGGCGAGGATGAAGAGGCCAAACATCGGAAGCAGCGTCCCTTGAGGATCTCACGAAAATCCGGTGATAGGACCGGACCTTTTGAGGCCTTCGGCTCTGTGCAAGCGTCATGAATGCGCAAAGGCCCAGCTTGAATATAAAGTGAATCAGCGCAGTTTTAGCCCACAAATAACAAACGGCCCAGCTTTTTCGTCCTACCTGCCTGCCTGCCCGTGGCGGGAAATTTTTGTCACTCCGAATGAAGAAGGAAAATAAGAAATGAAAATAATATTTTATTACAGTACCCTTTGACCCGCAACGCCGGCCACCTCTCCGCAACGCGCTTGTAGGAGCATTCGCCGGCCGCCACGATTGTAGGAGACATCCGCCGGCCGCCACGCTTGTAGGAGCATCCGCGGGCCGCCACGCTTGGAGGAGCATTCGTCGGCCGCCACGCTTGGAGGAGCATCCGCCAGCCGCCATGCTTGGAGGAGCATCCTCCGGCCGCTACGCTTGGAGGAGCATCTGCCGACCGCCACGCTTGTAGGAGCATCCGCTGGCCGCCACTTTTGTAGGAGCATCCGCCGGCCGCCAAGCTTGGAGGTCCAACTGCCGGCCGCCACGCTTGGAGGAGCATCCGCCGGCCGCCACGCTTGTAGGAGAATCCGTCGGCCGCAGCGCGTGGAGTAACAATAGCTAGGTACAATTGCTCACAAAATGTGTTCTTGTACATCTATCTTCTTACGGATAGGCTGATGGATGATTGAATTGTAGGAAGCGATGTCACAAGATAAGACATGGATGGGAAAAGACAGGCATACGAGGGAGTGGTAGGATGAAATGAAGTCATTTTTAAATTTTGCATTTCAGGGCACTCGTGAAGGAGGAACTATGCCTTGTCCTTGCACGAGATGTCGTAATATTTGCCACAAAACATGCAAGGGAGTTCATTTACACCCTCTCAGAAATGGGATGTTATTGGATTATACTTGTTGGATACACCATGGAGAAATACGAGTTCAGGAAAATATTACTGAGGAATCAGCAAATAATGAGGAGATAATTTCTGATGATGGTGCTATGCAAAATATGTTGTCCAGTCTACTTAGAGGCACTGATCATGGTGGTACTTCAACAGATGTTGATGATCAAGAAAATGCTATAAACCAGCAGGAGCCAACTGGGGATGCAAAGAAATTCTATGACTTATTAACTGATGCCAAAAAGGAGTTGTATCCAGGTTGTTCGCAGTTGGCCCAATTATCCTACATTGTCAGGTTCTACCAGATAAAGTGTTTAAGTGGTATGAGCAAAGTAGCTTGTAAGATGTTTCTTGAACTATTCTCATTTGTGCTTCCAAAGGGCCACTGCATTCCTAATACACTTTATAAACTTCAGAAGGTTGTTCGTGACCTCGGGCTGGACTACCAAAAGATCGATGCATGTGTCAATGACTGTGTGTTATTCCGGAAGGACTATTCTCTGCTGAATAGTTGCCCAAAATGTGGTGAATTAAGATGGAAAAATAGTAATGCTGGGGATGCAAGAGAGGCTTTACCTTGTGGAAAATCCAAGAAGCTTGTAGCACGCAAGGTTATACGTTACTTCCCTCTTATTCCCCGTCTATAAAGGTTTTATATGGGAGAATCAACATCATCAAACATGCGATGGAACAAAGAAGGTCGTACTGATGACGGAATATTACGCCATCCCGCCGATTCGAAAGCATGGAAGCATTTTGATAGCATTCACCCAAATTTCTCATCTCATCCTCGCAACATAAGACTTGGGCTAGCATCTGATGGTTTCAATCCTTTTGGAGTAATGAATGTTTCTTACAGTACATGGCCTGTGATTCTAATACCTTATAATCTACCACCTTGGTTGTGTATGAAGCAGTCTTATTGGGTGATGTCAATGATAATTCCTGGGCCAATGTCACCTGGAAACAACATTGATGTGTATCTGCAGCCTTTGATTGATGAGCTACTGAAATTATGGTCTGATGGTGTTGAAACATATGACAGTTTAAAGAAAGAGATATTTGTCATGCAAGCTTCTTTATTGTGGACAATAAATGATCTTCCAGCATATGCAATGCTATGTGGATGGAGCACAAAAGGGAAGCTAGCATGTCCATACTGCCATATAAACACTTACGCCTTTTGGTTG
Organism: Tuctoria greenei; assembly: GCA_036927565.1. Taxonomy (NCBI): domain Eukaryota; kingdom Viridiplantae; phylum Streptophyta; class Magnoliopsida; order Poales; family Poaceae; genus Tuctoria; species Tuctoria greenei. The sequence goes on along the minus strand of JAYESD010000010.1, from coordinate 135,030,009 downwards.
AAACATGGACGAAAGCATTGTTACATGGGTCATCATCGTTTCCTACCTCAGGATCACAGATGGCGTCGAAACAAAGGTTCTTTCAACAACAAGGCAGAGAATAGAGAGACTCCAACATCACTCTCTGGTGACGAAGTACTCTAACAATACGAGTGTTTTGATCAAGTGAGTTTTGGACCGACGAATAATAAGAGAAAGCACACCGAGGAAAATAGATGGCATAATTGGAAGAAGAAAAGTATATTTTTCGACCTCCCTTTTTGGAAGACATTGCTAATAAGGCATAACTTGGATGTCATGCACATTGAGAAAAACATTTGTGATAGCATATTGGGGACATTGCTTGCTATGGATGGTAAAACAAAAGATAGTCTACAAGCTCATCTTGATATGAAGGATATGGGTATACGGCCAGATCAACATCCGAAGTTCATAAAGAGCAAGTACACATTCCCACGAGCATTATATACTTTGGGGAAAGATGAGAAGACCACCTTGTGCAGGTTTTTGGGGAATGTGAAGGTGCCCGATGGTTATGCCTCAAACATCAAGAGATGTGTGGACATAAAAGCATGTAAGGTATCGGGTCTAAAAACTCATGACTGCCATATTTTATTTCAGAAGCTCCTTCCTATTGCAATACGTAACATATTGCCTGTGGAATTTGTTCTAAAGAATTGGCGAAACCAGATTTGGACAAGATGAGCAAACAAATTCCTGAAACAATTTGTAAGCTTGAGATGTTGTTTCCTCCCGCTTTCTTTGATATCATGGTACATCTTCCAACCCATCTTGCCGAAGAAGCATGGTTGGGTGGACCTGTTTCTTACAGATGGATGTATCCAATTGAGAGGTACCTTGGTACATTGAAGAGGTATGTACGTAACAAAGCTCACCCGGAGGGTTCTATAGCTGAGGGATATATTGCCGAAGAGTGTATGACTTTTTGTAGTCAGTTTTTGGATAACATCAGCACCAAGCGTAATAGGCCAGAACGTCATGAAGCTGTAGCTACAAATGAACCTTCTGTTGATAATTCTAACATATTTAAAGAAGTTGATAATTCTAAAAAAGGGTATAAATGGGACCAACTTACTATGGTGCAACTACATAACATCATGCATTATCTTATTACTAACGTTGAAGAGGCCGCTCCATGGATCAAGTAATAACGTATAACTCAGATGTTGTATACTATATATATGGCTTATTGTAGATGGCTAATTTAATTTGTACCCTTTTTAGTGAGCATATTGAAGAGCTGAAAAAGATTCATTCTCGTGATGTTGATAAATGCCATAGAGACAAGTTTGTTGATTGGTTTCAGAAATGAGTAAGTAAATGCATGTGACGCCCGGTTCTGAAAATGAACCAAGCTAACGCATATGTGTGCCCAGGATATTCAACACATATACACGAGTGATTCACAAATGATAAACAGATAATTACCACAGCTCAAATTATTAAATAAGTACTCTTATTACATAATTCATTGTATCCTCGAATACAAGCTCTAATGGATATTGATGACAAGTTTGAACTAATGCAGCAGAAATAAACTAATAAGCAACTAAGCAATTAAGCATAAGGGATAGCGCAGCTCCATGCAACACCACAGGCAAAGCTGACGGTAGACACGGCCTAGAACTCTGCATTATCGCCATTAAACTCACAATTCTGACCTGCAACTGTTGGGGGGATTGCAAGAGTGAGTACATGTCGTACTCAGCAAGTGTGGAAATATGACATGTGGCTGATTCAAATGACGACAATAATAATGGCTAAGTGCTGAAAAGTACAGTAAAACCATTTGGAAAAGCAATGTATCATATTTATGTGAAGTAAACCCATCATAAACCATGTAACCATAATAATACCAATCCATAATTTACCATTGCCAATAACCATAATCAATGTCATAAACCATGATTCCATCCAATAACCATAACCATAACCATAACCATAATATCAACCATAACCATTACCAAACCATAACCATCCCAAATCCCAATTTCCCTCTAATCATGTAGGTCATCTAGGCGATCATAACCGGGAGCACGGCTATCATGATAGTTTTAATACTCTGCAGAGTTTGTACCACTTTACCCACGTGTTTGTGATTCCATCACCCGTTGGCGACTAAAGAACCTCCCTTATGCTAATTACACTTCCTTTGGTGTATGGCCAAGAGATCACAAAATAGCCTTTACAAAGGGATTACTAGTCTATTCAGACCCCACTGAGGTTTCACCGGTGGCGATGCCTCCAACTGAGCACATCTTCAACCAAGGGCCCCCTCTTGAGCCATTCGGGTCCCAGGGTAGTCCCACCAATCCTCAACAAACCCAATCCGACTACCCCTTCCCCGAGCATCCACAATGGTCCAAGCAGCACTAGCAAAGGCCTAATTAATCAGCTACGCCGCACCCATACTTGGCCTCGTGGTGGCACTGTAGTCCTGGCCTATTCTCGCATGAACCGGTCCTTAGATCTAAAGCAAGCAAACCACCATAACATCCAACCCATCCACATACCGGGCTTGCTTAGATCACCCATTGTATTGGCCAGTTCACATTAACCAGAATATCATTGATGCATAATTAAATGTGTAGTGGTGTTTGCCATCCCAATTAATTGAGTGAAGCAAAAAGTAAAAATCCCATCCCGACTCTCTACCATAAATTCCAGGTGACAAGGGTGGTTAAACAAATATAGTAAACTTCCTACCATAGGATTCCCATCAAATTGACACAAGCATGCAGTTTTGCAAACAAAACATTTATTTTAAAAACGGGATCAATATGCTTCAAGGACACTTGCCTTACTCCGGCGGATAGGGTTGCTCAAGCGCTTCAAAGTCTTGATTCTAAAAATCCTCGTACACGACCTCTTGAGCACTTCCCTCTACTCGTGATCACACATACAAGAATATACATACAAATCAACATGATGCACACAAATTAATCAACATGCAATGATATGCATGCATGCAAAGTTCAATCATTAATTAACTATGGTTGTTTATTAATTAGATGCAACTAGTTCATACGTGTTCATATGAGTTTACGGGGGTTTTAGCGAGGATTAATGCTGCTGGAAATAAAAAGACGATGCAACTAAAATCAATTTACGTCTATTAGATCTAATACGTCGCTAAAATTTGCATCGGAAAAACGAACCCTACCGTAGATGCGACGGCTTCGAAGATCGCGGGACGAAGGTGACGCGTAGACGAAGCGGATGGTGCAGCAGTCCTCCGGCGGTACGACGACGATGACGATCTCCGGCGAATGACGGCACCCTCCTCTCCTTCTTCCTCCTTGTTCTGACGGCTGACGCTTTTCTTCTCTGGACGTGCCCTCTCCTTTGATCCTGGCGGCTAGGTTTTTGGGCGCTGGAACTACGATCGAAAACTAACATAGCTGCGCTTTTTATAGAGCCAGGGGCGCGAGCCAAGGCCGGCTCTGGGCCACGGCCGACTCGGCCACGGCACCGAGTCCCGTCACGCACGCGTTGGGCGCGTGCTTGGCGCTCACGGTATACGGGACTAGTGTCCCGATCGGAAGCGGCGCCAGTTACGTTAGGTGCAGCTCCAGAGCGAGCAACGCTCGATCTTTGTTTTTTTACCGGTTATTACTAACTGCAAGGCCGTGGCGCTGTAGTCCAGTACGGACTTGGTGCTGGCATGTACGCTCAAGTGTTGACTTCCTTTTTTTTTTGTTCTGTTTTACGGGCCTGGTGTCTACGTGCAGCATACATTGACTATTGTTTATTTTTTTTCCTTATCTCCTTGTGCAGTACGTGAGGTCAGTATGTGCGGCCATTTGTATGGCCACGGTTGACTTCTGTTGTTGTTTCTTTTATTTCTCTTTTTATTTTTTATTTATTTACATATATACTTATATTGGTTATCTTTATTTATTTTTATTATTATTTCCTCTTTCCTATTTACTTTATATTTTAATTTATTATCTATTATATATATATATATATTATTTCTACCTTTTTTATTAATTTTCTTCTGCGTCCGGCAAGGCCCTTTTGTGCGACAAGTGGTCTGCTCAGCAGTTGACTTATGTTTATTATTTATATATATCTAGTGTGGTGAATTGTCATAATGCGCCAAATTCTAAGTACCGGTCTAGTCCGTCCTCGATACAGAGAGATATATCGGACAAGTCCGGTATTGTACCGGACAAGTCCGTTGTTGTCCAGTAAAGACTCTCAGACTAGCGTGTTATTGTCCGAACTAATCCGGCACGTGCCTCAATTTTTACATGCTTCTTTATTTCTAATTATTTTAGTTTGTTCCTTATCATTGTACTTAATGGTTTGCATGAATTCATCATATAATTATACTATTATATTTATATCTATACCTTTAGTTTCATTTATTTCTTTGATATCATATTTGTTATGACAAATAAATACTTTTGGCATATTTATTTTGGTAACTAATTTTCAATGCTTGAGTATGAATGTAAAATGAAAAATGCAATATGAGATGCATATATTTTATAATTTTATTTATAAAAACAATTTCCTTCTATTATTAACTCTAAATTCTCATTTAAGTTTTTAATTTGCCCAAACCCGAAAATCAGGGTGTCACAATGCAAGTTTGCACTTTGATGAAATATTGAACAAATATGTGTTCTGAAATTGGTTTGTCGTCGATAACCCCTGTTATACTAATGTGTACAGATTACGACATTACACAAAGAAGGCAAAGCAACCGATTATCTGTATGCATTATCTAGAGGACCTGATCGTCGGGCACGTTTTTTTAGTCGATTATTCATCAATGGCTTCTTCTTTCGAACTGCAGATGTGGAAAAAGATTTACGGACCCAAAACAGTGGTATTGTTGTTCGGGGCACTGATCATGATTGGTTTGGAGTAATCAAGAAAATCATTGCTGTTGATTTTGAAAAAAATCAAGAGGTTCTGTTATTTCAGTGTGAATGGTTTGATCGGCCTTTTGGAAGCAGTCGGAACCAAAGCAGAGGCTACAAAAAGGATCAATACGGAATGATAGATGTTGACACTACTCTGTTTCAATTCCAGTATGAGCCTTACATTCTAGCCACCCAAGCAGAACAAGTTTTTTATGTTCTAAGTGTGAAGCATCCTAAATGGGATACAATTGTTAAAACGAAGCCACAGAACCTTTTTGCCATGCCCCTTGGAGACAGTGAAAATAATGTGACTGAGACGATGGAGGCTGAGACATTTCATGATGATCTGCTTACTGATGATATCAATAATGAGGATATGACTGCATGGGATAGGAATGACATTGAGGGAGCTAGCGGTGATGCTTCCACTCTTATAATGACAACGTCAGGTGATCGGTTTGAGGTAGATGGAGTTGCATCAGAAAATGAAGACGACGACGGCGATACATATACCAATGATGGTCATGTAGCTCCATTGTGGCGGGACGACCGCAAGGATGATGATTTTTAGTATAATTAAGTACGTGACATGTAGCTCCACAATGAATTCATCCGTTCGAACCCGACATTTATTTTTCAGTTATTTATATTTGCTACCCGAAAAGTACCCGATACCCGATATTTCGATCTTTTCAGTTCCGATCTCGGTTTTATCGGTTTCGGTTTTTCGGTCTCGGTTTATTTGCCCACCCCTAATTTACATAGTAGTAGCATATATATGGGATATACAGTATAACACTTTTTCAATGGGAAGTCTTAGGTTTCGTCAAATATATCTTTCAGATTTACGCAATTTTGATCTGTTTTAACAATACAAGAATTGTACTTTTAGATTCACCATGAAAAATATTTCCATAATATACAATCTAGTACTACATGGTATTTAAGTTAATAAATTCCATATAAATCATTTTTCAAAGGTAATTAGTTCGACCAAAACAAAAATAGAGTTGAGTTGGGGCGGAGGAAGTATTATACGTTGTTGTTTGCCGCATAAGGTTTCGACCTTCGTTCAAACCGTAGCAATTTGTACAGGCTGGTGATGCGACCGGGCACACCGAGCTTACATGTGCGCCAGTCACCGAGGTACCTTAGACGCGCGCAGCGCATGCGTTGAAATCACCTACGGTACTTTTAGATCTGCGCATTGGTATTCTCCCCCTCGTATTTGTTGATGCGTTAATACCTGATGTTTTACATCTTGAGTGTGTTACGGATCATCAGCGTCGTTAGTCCAGCACTGAGTCGTCAGGAGGCAAGAAGTAATGAACATCATTGATCAGCACTGCGCCAAGGAGAACGCAAAAATTGTTTGCTGATTCGTGGCAACAGATCCTAATGCAACGACTGTGTTCCGTGGCAATAAAGCTGTAACGCCACGAACCAGTATTTCGTGGCAACACATCCTAATGCAACTATTCTGTTTTGTTGCATTACGATCCAAATGCAACTGTTTGCTGATTCGTGGCAATAGATCCTAATGCAACGACTGTGTTCCGTGGCAATAAAGCTGTAACGCCACGAACCAGTAATTTGTGGCAACAGATCCTAATGCAATGATTGTGTTCTGTGGCAATAAAGCTGTAACGCCACTAACTAGTAATTTGTGGCAACAGATCCTAATGCAACGACTGTGTTCCATGGCAATAAAGCTGTAACGTCATGAACCAGTATTTCGTGGCAACACAACCTAATGCAACGATTCTGTTTCATTGCATTATGGTCCAAATGCAACTGTTTGCTGATTTGTGGCAACAGATCCTAATGCAACAACTGTGTTCCATGGCAATAAAGCTATAATGCCACGAACCAATAATTCGTGGCAACAGATCCTAATTCAGCGACTGTGTTCCATGGCAATAAAGCTGTAACGCCACTAACCAGTAATTCGTGGCAACAGATCCTAATGCAATGACTGTGTTCCGTGGCAATAAAGTTGTAAAGCCACGAACCAGTATTTCGTGGCAACACATCCTAATGCAACGATTATGTTTCGTTGCATTACGGTCCAAATGTAACTGTTTGCTAATTCGTGGCAACAGATCCTCATGCAACGACTGTGTTCCGTGGCAATAAAGCTGTAATGCCACGAACCAGTATTTCATGGCAACAGATCCTAATGCAACGACTGTGTTCCGTGGCAATAAAGTTGTAACGCCACGAACTAGTAATTTGTGGCAACAGATCCTAATGCAACGATTGTGTTCTGTGGCAATAAAGCTGTAACGCCACGAACCAGTATTTCATGGCAACACATCCTAATGCAACGATTCTGTTTCATTGCATTACGGTCCAAATGCAACTGTTTGCTGACTCGTGGCAACAGATCCTAATGCAACGACTGTGTTCCGTGGCAATAAAGTTTTAACGCCACAAACAAGTATTTTGCGGCAACAGATCCTAATGCAACGACTGTGTTTTGTGGCAATAAAGTTGTAACGCCACGAACCAGTAATTCGTGGCAACATATCCTAATACAACGATTGTGTTCCGTGGCAATAAAGCTGTAACACCATGAACCAGAGTATCGTGGCAACACATCCTAATGCAACGATTCTGTTTCGTTGCATTACGGTCCAAATGCAACTGTCTGCTGATTCGTGGCAACAGATCCTAATGCAACGACTGTGTTAGTGGCAATAAAGCTGTAACGTCACTAACCAGTAATTCGTGGCAACAGATCCTAATGCAACGACTGTGTTCCATGGCAATAAAGCTGTAACGCCACAAACCAGTATTTCGTGACAACAGATCCTAATGAAGCTGTAGCTACAAATGAACCCTCTGTTGATAATTCTAACATATTTACATAAGTTGATAATTCTAAAAAAGGGTATAAATGGGACCAACTTACTATGGTGCAACTACATAACATCACGCATTATCTTATTACTAACGTTGAAGAGGCCGCTCCATGGATCAAGTAATAACGTATAACTCAGATGTTGTATACTATATATATGGCTTATTGTAGATGGCTAATTTAATTTGTACCCTTTTTAGTGAGCATATTGAAGAGCTGAAAAAGATTCATTCTCGTGATGTTGATAAATGCCATAGAGACGAGTTTGTTGATTGGTTTCAGAAATGAGTAAGTAAATGCATGTGACGCCCGGTTCTGAAAATGAACCAAGCTAACGCATATGTGCCCAGGATATTCAACACACATACACAAGTGATTCACAAATGATAAACAGATAATTATCACAGCTCAAATTATTAAATAAGTACTCTTATTACATAATTCATTGTATCCTCGAATACAAGCTCTAATGGATATTAATGACAAGTTTGAACTAATGCAGCGGAAATAAACTAATAAGCAACTAAGCAATTAAGCATAAGGGATAGCGCAGCTCCATGCAACACCACAGGCAAAGCTGACGGTAGACACGGCCTAGAACTCTGCATTATCGCCATTAAACTCACAATTCTGACCTGCAACTGTTGGGGGGATTGCAAGAGTGAGTACATGTCATACTCAGCAAGTGTGGAAAGTATGACATGTGTCTGATTCAAATGACGACAATAATAATGGCTAAGTGCTGAAAAGTACAGTAAAACCATTTGGAAAAGCAATGTATCATATTTATGTGAAGTAAACCCATCATAAACCATGTAACCATAATAATACCAGTCCATAATTTACCATTGCCAATAACCATAATCAATGTCATAAACCATGATTCCATCCAATAACCATAACCATAACCATAACCATAATATCAACCATAACCATTACCAAACCATAACCATCCCAAATCCCAATTTCCCTCTAATCATGTAGGTCATCTAGGCGCTCATAACCGGGAGCACGGCTATCATGATAGTTTTAATACTCTGCAGAGTTTGTACCACTTTACCCACGTGTTTGTGATTCCATCACCCGTCGGCGACTAAAGAACCTCCCTTTTGATAATTACACTTCCTTTGGTGTATGGCCAAGAGATCACAAAATAGCCTTTACAAAGGGATTACTAGTCTATTCAGACCCCACTGAGGTTTCACCGGTGGCGATGCCTCCAACTGAGCACATCTTCAACCAAGGGCCCCCTCTTGAGCCATTCGGGTCCCAGGGTAGTCCCACCAATCCTCAACAAACCCAAGCAGAACAAGTTTTTTATGTTCTAAGTGTGAAGCATCCTAAATGGGATACAGTTGTTAAAACGAAGCCACGGAACCTTTTTGCCATGCCCCCTGGAGACAGTGAAAATAATGTGACTGAGACGATGGAGGCTGAGACATTTCATGATGATCTGCTTACTGATGATATCAATAATGAGGATACGACTGCATGGGCTAGGAATGACATTGAGGGAGCCAGTGGTGATGCTTCCACTCTTATAATGACAACGTCAGGTGATCGGTTTGAGGTAGATGGAGTTGCATCAGAAAATGAAGACGACAACGACGATACATATACCAATGATGGTCATGTAGCTCCATTGTGGGGGGACGACCGCAAGGATGATGATTTTTAGTATAATTAAGTACGTGACATGTAGCTCCACAATGAATTCATCCGTCCGAACCTGACATTTATTTTTCAGTTATTTATATTTGCTACCCGAAAAGTACCCGATACCCGATATTTCGATCTTTTCAGTTCTGATCTCGGTTTTATCGGTTTCGGTTTTTTGGTCTCGGTTTATTTGCCCACCCCTAATTTACATAGTAGTAGCATATATATGGGATATACAATATAAAACTTTTTCAATGGGAAGTCTTAGGTTTCGTCAAATCTATCTTTCAGATTTACGCAATTTTGATCTGTTTTAACAATACAAGAATTGTACTTTTAAATTCACCATGAAAAATATTTCCATAATATACAATCTAGTACTACATGGTATTGAAGTTAATAAATTCCATATAAATCATTTTTCAAAGGTAATTAGTTCGACCAAAACAAAAATAGAGTTGAGTTGGGGCGGAGGAAGTATTATACGTTGTTGTTTGCCGCATAAGGTTTCGACCTTCGTTCAAACCGTAGCAATTTGTACAGGCGGGTGATGCGAACGGGCACACCGAGCTTACATGTGCGCCAGTCACCGAGGCACCTTAGACGCTCGCAGCGCATGCGTTGAAATCACCTACGATACTTTTAGATCTGCGCATTGGTATTCTCCCCCTCGTATTTGTTGATGTGTTAATACCTGATGTTTTACATCTTGAGTGTGTTACGGATCATCAGCGTCGTCAGTCCAGCACTGAGTCGTCAGGAGGCAAAAAGTAATGAACATCATTGATCAGCACTGTGCCAAGGAGAACGCAAAAATTGTTTGCTGATTCGTGGCAACAGATCCTAATGCAATGACTGTGTTCCGTGGCAATAAAGTTGTAACGCCACGAACCAGTATTTCGTGGCAACACATCTTAATGCAACTATTCTGTTTTGTTGCATTGCGATCCAAATGCAACTGTTTGCTGATTCATGGCAATAGATCCTAATGCATCGACTGTGTTCCGTGGCAATAAAGCTGTAACGCCACGAACCAGTAATTTGTGGCAATAGATCCTAATGCAATGATTGTGTTCTGTGGCAATAAAGCTGTAACGCCACTAACTAGTAATTTGTGGCAATAGATCCTAATGCAACGACTGTGTTCCGTGGCAATAAAGCTGTAACGCCACGAACCAGTATTTCGTGGCAACACAACCTAATGCAACGATTCTGTTTCATTCCATTATGGTCCAAATACAACTGTTTGCTGATTTGTGGCAACAGATCCTAATGCAACAACTGTGTTCCATGGCAATAAAGCTATAATGCCACGAACCAGTAATTCGTGGCAACAGATCCTAATGCAACTACTGTGTTCCATGGCAATAAAGTTGTAACGCCACTAACCAGTAATTCGTGGCAACAGATCCTAATGCAATGACTGTGTTCCGTGGCAATAAAGCTGTAACGCCACGAACCAGTATTTCGTGGCAACACATCCTAATGCAACGATTATGTTTCATTGCATTACGGTCCAAATGTAACTGTTTGCTGATTCGTGGCAACAGATCCTCATGCAACGACTGTGTTCCGTGGCAATAAAGTTATAACGCCACGAACCAGTATTTCGTGGCAACAGATCCTAATGCAACGACTGTGTTCCGTGGCAATAAAGTTGTAACGCCACAAACTAGTAATTTGTGGCAATAGATCCTAATGCAACGATTGTGTTCCGTGGCAATAAAGCTGTAACGCCACGAACCAGTATTTCATGGCAACACATCCTAATGCAACGATTCTGTTTCATTGCATTACGGTCCAAATGCAACTGTTTGCTGACTCGTGGCAACAGATCCTAATGCAACGACTGTGTTCTGTGGCAATAAAGTTTTAACGCCACAAACAAGTATTTTGCGGCAACAGATCCTAATGCAACGACTGTGTTTTGTGGCAATAAAGTTGTAACGCCACGAACCAGTAATGCGTGGCAACATATCCTAATACAACGATTGTGTTCCGTGGCAATAAAGCTGTAACGCCACGAACCAGAGTATCGTGGCAACACATCCTAATGCAACGATTCTGTTTCGTTGCATTACGGTCCAAATGCAACTGTTTGCTGATTCGTGGCAACATATCCTAATGCATGTTAGTGGCAATAAAGCTGTAACGTCACTAACCAGTAATTCGTGGCAACAGATCCTAATGCAACGACTGTGTTCCATGGCAATAAAGCTGTAACGCCACAAACCAGTATTTCGTGGCAACAGATCCTAATGAAGCTGTAGCTACAAATGAACCTTCTGTTGATAATTCTAACATATTTACATAAGTTGATAATTCTAAAAAAGGGTATAAATGGGACCAAATTACTATGGTGCAACTACATAACATCACGCATTATCTTATTACTAACGTTGAAGAGGCCGCTCCATGGATCAAGTAATAATGTATAACTCAGATGTTGTATACTATATATATGGATTATTGTAGATGGCTAATTTAATTTGTACCCTTTTAGTGAGCATATTGAAGAGCTGAAAAAGATTCATTCTCGTGATGTTGATAAATGCCATAGAGACGAGTTTGTTGATTGGTTTCAGAAATGAGTAAGTAAATGCATGTGACGCCCGGTTCTGAAAATGAACCAAGCTAACGCATATGTGCCCAGGATATTCAACACACATACACAAGTGATTCACAAATGATAAACAGATAATTACCATAGCTCAAATTATTAAATAAGTACTCTTATTACATAATTCATTGTATCCTCGAATACAAGCTCTAATGGATATTAATGACAAGTTTGAACTAATGCAGCGGAAATAAACTAATAAGCAACTAAGCAATTAAGCATAAGGGATAGCGCAACTCCATGCAACACCACAGGCAAAGCTGACGGTAGACACGGCCTAGAACTCTGCATTATCGCCATTAAACTCACAATTCTGACCTGCAACTGTTGGGGGGATTGCAAGAGTGAGTACATGTCGTACTCAGCAAGTGTGGAAAGTATGACATGTGGCTGATTCAAATGACGACAATAATAATGGCTAAGTGCTGAAAAGTACAGTAAAACCATTTGGAAAAGCAATGTATCATATTTATGTGAAGTAAACCCATCATAAACCATGTAACCATAATAATACCAGTCCATAATTTACCATTGCCAATAACCATAATCAATGTCATAAACCATGATTCCATCCAATAACCATAACCATAACCATAACCATAATATCAACCATAACCATTACCAAACCATAACCATCCCAAATCCCAATTTCCCTCTAATCATGTAGGTCATCTAGGCGCTCATAACCGGGAGCACGGCTATCATGATAGTTTTAATACTCTGCAGAGTTTGTACCACTTTACCCACGTGTTTGTGATTCCATCACCCGTCGGCGACTAAAGAACCTCCCTTTTGATAATTACACTTCCTTTGGTGTATGGCCAAGAGATCACAAAATAGCCTTTACAAAGGGATTACTAGTCTATTCAGACCCCACTGAGGTTTCACCGGTGGCGATGCCTCCAACTGAGCACATCTTCAACCAAGGGCCCCCTCTTGAGCCATTCGGGTCCCAGGGTAGTCCCACCAATCCTCAACAAACCCAATCCGACTACCCCTTCCCCGAGCATCCACAATGGTCCAAGCAGCACTAGCAAAGGCCTAATTAATCAGCTACGCCGCACCCATACTTGGTCTCGTGGTGGCACTGTAGTCCTGGCCTATTCTCGCATGAACCGGTCCTTAGATCTAAAGCAAGCAAACCACCATAACATCCAACCCATCCACATACCAGGCTTGCTTAGATCACCCATCGTATTGACCAGTTCACATTAACCAGAATATCATTGATGCATAATTAAATGTGTAGTGTTGTTTGCCATCCCAATTAATTGAGCGAAGCAAAAAGTAAAAATCCCATCCCGACTCTCTACCATAAATTCCAGGTGACAAGGGTGGTTAAACAAATCTAGTAAACTTCCTACCATAGGATTCCCATCAAATTGACACAAGCATGCAGTTTTGCAAACAAAACATTTATTTTAAAAACGGGATCAATATGCTTCAAGGACACTTGCCTTACTCCGGCGGATAGGGTTGCTCAAGCGCTTCGAAGTCTTGATTCTGAAAATCCTCGTACACGACCTCTTGAGCACTTCCCTCTACTCGTGATCACACATACAAGAATATACATACAAATCAACATGATGCACACAAATTAATCAACATGCAATGATATGCATGCATGCAAAGTTCAATCATTAATTAACTATGGTTGTTTATTAATTAGATGCAACTAGTTCATACGTGTTCATATGAGTTTACGGGGGTTTTAGCTAGGATTAATGCTGCTGAAAATAAAAAGACGATGCAACTAAAATCAATTTACGTCTATTAGATCTAATACGTCGCTAAAATTTGCATCGGAAAAACGAACCCTACCGTAGATGCGACGGCTTCGAAGATCGCGGGAAGAAGGTGACGCGTAGACGAAGCGGATGGTGTAACAGTCCTCCGGCTGTACGACGACGATGACGATCTCCGGCGAATGACGGCACCCTCCTCTCCTTCTTCCTCCTTGTTCTGACGGCTGACGCTTTTCTTCTCTGGACGTGCCCTCTCCTTTGATCCTGGTGGCTAGGTTTTTGGGCGCTGGAACTACGATCGAAAACTAACATAGCTGCGCTTTTTATAGAGCCAGGGACGCGAGCCAAGGCCGGCTCTGGGCCACGGCCGACTCGGCCACGGCACCGAGTCCCGTCACGCACGCGTTGGGCGCGTGCTTGGCGCTCACGGTATACGGGACTAGTGTCCCGATCGGAAGCGGCGCCAGTTACGTTAGGTGCAGCTCCAGAGCGAGCAACGCTCGATCTTTGTTTTTTTTTACCGGTTATTACGTAACTGCAAGGCCGTGGCGCTGTAGTCCAGTACGGACTTGGTGCTGGCATGTACGCTCAAGTGTTGACTTCCTTCTTTTTTTTTGTTCTGTTTTACGGGCCTGGTGTCTACGTGCAGCATACATTGACTATTGTTTATTTTTTTTCCTTATCTCCTTGTGCAGTACGTGAGGTCAGTATGTGCAGCCATTTGTATGGCCACGGTTGACTTCTGTTGTTGTTTCTTTTATTTCTCTTTTTATTTTTTATTTATTTACGTATATACTTATATTGGTTATCTTTATTTATTTTTATTATTATTTCCTCTTTCCTATTTACTTTATATTTTAATTTATTATCTATTATATATATATATATATATATTATTTCTACCTTTTTTATTAAATTTCTTCTGCGTCCGGCAAGGCCCTATTGTGCGACAAGTGGTCTGCTCAGCAGTTGACTTATTGTGCGACAAGTCCGTTGTTGTCCAGTAAAGACTCTCAGACTAGCGTGTTATTGTCCAGACTAATCCGGCACGTGCCTCAATTTTTACATGCTTCTTTATTTCTAATTATTTTAGTTTGTTCCTTATCATTGTACTTAATGGTTTGCATGAATTCATCATATAATTATACTATTATATTTATATCTATACCTTTAGTTTCATTTATTTCTTTTATCTCATATTTGTTATGACAAATAAATACTTTTGGCATATTTATTTTGGTAACTAATTTTCAATGCTTGAGTATGAATGTAAAATGAAAAATGCAATATGAGATGCATATATTTTATAATTTTATTTATAAAAACAATTTCCTTCTATTATTAACTCTAAATTCCCATTTAAGTTTTTAATTTGCCCAAACCCGAAAATCAGGGTGTCACAATGCAAGTTTGCACTTTGATGAAATATTGAACAAATATGTGTTCTGAAATTGGTTTGTCGTCGATAACCCCTGTTATACTAATGTGTACAGATTACGACATTACACAAAGAAGGCAAAGCAACCGATTATCTGTATGCATTATCTAGAGGACTTGATCGTCGGGCACGTTTTTTTAGTCGATTATTCATCAATGGCTTCTTCTTTCGAACTGCAGATGTGGAAAAAGATTTACGGACCCAAAACAGTGGTATTGTTGTTCGGGGCACTGATCATGATTGGTTTGGAGTAATCAAGAAAATCATTGCTGTTGATTTTGAAAAAAATCAAGAGGTTCTGTTATTTCAGTGTGAATGGTTTGATCGGCCTTTTGGAAGCAGTCGGAACCAAAGCAGAGGCTACAAAAAGGATCAATACGGAATGATAGATGTTGACACTACTATGTTTCGATTCCAGTATTAGCCTTACATTCTAGCCACCCAAGCAGAACAAGTTTTTTATGTTCCAAGTGTGAAGCATCCTAAATGGGATACAGTTGTTAAAACGAAGCCACGGAACCTTTTTGTCATGCCCCCTGGAGACAGTGAAAATAATGTGACTGAGACGATGGAGGCTGAGACATTTCATGATGATCTGCTTACTGATGATATCAATAATGAGGATACGACTGCATGGGCTAGGAATGACATTGAGGGAGCCAGCGGCGATGCTTCCACTCTTATAATGACAACGTCAGGTGATCGGTTTGAGGTAGATGGAGTTGCATTAGAAAATGAAGACGACGACAACGATACATATACCAATGATGGTCATGTAGCTCCATTGTGGGGGGACGACCGCAAGGATGATGATTTTTAGTATAATTAAGTACGTGACATGTAGCTCCACAATGAATTCATCCGTCCGAACTCGACATTTATTTTTCAGTTATTTATATTTGCTACCCGAAAAGTACCCGATACCCGATATTTCGATCTTTTCAGTTCCGATCTCGGTTTTATCGGTTTCGGTTTTTCGGTCTCGGTTTATTTGCCCACCCCTAATTTACATAGTAGTAGCATATATATGGGATATAGAGTATAAAACTTTTTCAAAGGGAAGTCTTAGGTTTCGTCAAATCTATCTTTCAGATTTACGCAATTTTGATCTGTTTTAACAATACAAGAATTGTACTTTTAGATTCACCATGAAAAATATTTCCATAATATACAATCTAGTACTACATGGTATTGAAGTTAATAAATTCCATATAAATCATTTTTCAAAGGTAATTAGTTCGACCAAAATAAAAATAGAGTTGAGTTGGGGCGGAGGAAGTATTATACGTTGTTGTTTGCCGCATAAGGTTTCGACCTTCGTTCAAACCGTAGCAATTTGTACAGGCGGCTGATGCTACTGGGCACCCCGAGCTTACATGTGCGCCAGTCACGAGGCACCTTAGACGCGCGCAGCGCATGCGTTGAAATCACCTATGGTACTTTTAAATCTGCGCATTGGTATTCTCCCCCTCGTATTTGTTGATGCGTTAATACCTGATGTTTTACATCTTGAGTGTGTTACAGATCATCAGCGTCGTTAGTCCAGCACTGAGTCGTCAGGAGGCAAAAAGTAATGAACATCATTGATCAGCACTGCGCCAAGGAGAACGCAAAAATTGTTTGCTAATTCGTGGCAACAGATCCTAATGCAACGACTGTGTTCCGTGGCAATAAAGCTGTAACGCCACGAACCAGTATTTCGTGGCAACACATCCTAATGCAACTATTCTGTTTTGTTGCATTACGATCCAAATGCAACTGTTTGCTGATTCATGGCAATAGATTCTAATGCAAAGACTGTGTTCCATGGCAATAAAGCTGTAACGCCACGAACCAGTAATTTGTGGCAACAGATCCTAATGCAATGATTGTGTTCTGTGGCAATAAAGCTGTAACGCCACTAACTAGTAATTTGTGGCAACAGATCCTAATGCAACGACTGTGTTCCGTGGCAATAAAGCTGTAACGCCACGAACCAGTATTTCGTGGCAACACATCCTAATGCAACTATTCTATTTCGTTGCATTATGGTCCAAATGCAACTGTTTGCTGATTTGTGGCAACGGATCCTAATGCAACAACTGTGTTCCATGGCAATAAAGCTATAATGCCACGAACCAGTAATTTGTGGCAACAGATCCTAATGCAACGACTGTGTTCCGTGGCAATAAAGTTGTAACGCCACTAACCAGTAATTCGTGGCAACAGATCCTAATGCAATGACTGTGTTCCGTGGCAATAAAGCTGTAACGCCACGAACCAGTATTTCGTGGCAACACATCCTAATGCAACGATTATGTTTCGTTGCATTACGGTCCAAATGTAACTGTTTGCTGATTCGTGGCAACAGATCCTCATGCAACGACTGTGTTCCGTGGCAATAAAGCTGTAACGCCACGAACCGGTATTTCGTGGCAACAGATCCTAATGCAACGACTGTGTTCCGTGGCAATAAAGTTGTAACGCCACGAACTAGTAATTTGTGGCAACAGATTCTAATGCAACAATTGTGTTCTGTGGCAATAAAGCTGTAACGGCACGAACCAGTATTTCATGGCAACACATCCTAATGCAACGATTCTGTTTCATTGCATTACGGTCCAAATGCAACTGTTTGCTGACTCGTGGCAACAGATCCTAATGCAACGACTGTGTTCCGTGGCAATAAAGTTGTAACGCCACAAACAAGTATTTTGCGGCAACAGATCCTAATGCAACCTGTGTTTTGTGGCAATAAAGTTGTAACGCCATGAACCAGTAATTCGTGGCAACATATCCTAATACAACGATTGTGTTCCGTGGCAATAAAGCTGTAACGCCACGAACCAGAGTATCGTGGCAACACATCCTAATGCAACGATTCTGTTTCGTTGCATTACGGTCCAAATGCAACTGTTTGCTGATTCGTGGCAACAGATCCTAATGCAACGACTGTGTTAGTGGCAATAAAGCTGTAACGTCACTAACCAGTAATTCGTGGCAACAGATCCTAATGCAACGACTGTGTTCCATGGCAATAAAGCTGTAATGCCACAAACCAGTATTTTGTGGCAACAGATCCTAATGCAACGACTGTGTTTCGTGGCAATAAGATGTAACGCCACGAACCAGTAATTCGTGGCAACAGATCCTAATGCAATGACTGTTTTCCGTGGCAATAAAGCTGTAACACCATGAACCAGTATTTTGTGGCAACAGATCCTAATGCAATGATTGTGATCCGTTGCATTAGCATCCTAACGCCATGAACTAGTGAATCGTGGCAACAGATCCTAATGCAATGATTGTGTTCCGTGGCGATAGATCCTAGTGCCACGAACTAGTGAATCGTGGCAAAAATCCAAGCTTACTGCAACGATTTAGTATTCGTTGCAGTACAATTGTTGCAATAGGTCGGAATCCTTGTAGTGTAAGGAAGTGTGAGACGACATAATAGAGGTTCTTAGTCACTTAAAGGTGATGAAATCATGAACATGTGGGTAAAGTGGTACAACCTCTGCAGGGTGTAAAACTATCATTATAGCCGTGCTCCCGGTTAAGAGCACCTGTATGACCTACATGATTAGAGGATTTTGGTATTGGGATGGTTGGATTATGGTTATGGGTTGGTAATGGTTAAGGATGGTTTATGACTTATGGTTATGGATATGAATTTGAGTTATGGTAATTGGACATGGATAATGATGATGTTGGCAATACTTGGATATGGTTTATATTATGTTAATATGATGGTTATGAGGGGATTGTTGCACATAGACATAGTATAATGCTTTCAAATGTTTTAATGTACTTTTCAGCACTTAGCCATTATTATATTCGACATTTGTATCAGCTACATGTCATATTTTCCCACACTTGCTGAGTACGACATGTACTCACCCTTGCACTTCCACCACCAACAGTTTCAGGAAATGTTTGGGAGTATCATGATGATAATGTGGAGCACTAGGCATGCGTACTGCCGTTGATTGCCTATGGAGTTGGAGTCTCCTATGCTAGTTTATTTCTGCTGCAATAGAATCAAGGTATATTTACTATTCGTGACATGGTTAAATTCTGATTTCCATTTGTGATGCATCTGTGTATGTGTGAAGCAACATCCTGGACACACATACACTGCACTTGGTTCGTTTTATCTATTATATATATATATATATATATTATTTCTACCTTTTTTATTAAATTTCTTCTGCGTCCGGCAAGGCCCTATTGTGCGACAAGTGGTCTGCTCAGCAGTTGACTTATTGTGCGACAAGTCCGTTGTTGTCCAGTAAAGACTCTCAGACTAGCGTGTTATTGTCCAGACTAATCCGGCACGTGCCTCAATTTTTACATGCTTCTTTATTTCTAATTATTTTAGTTTGTTCCTTATCATTGTACTTAATGGTTTGCATGAATTCATCATATAATTATACTATTATATTTATATCTATACCTTTAGTTTCATTTATTTCTTTTATCTCATATTTGTTATGACAAATAAATACTTTTGGCATATTTATTTTGGTAACTAATTTTCAATGCTTGAGTATGAATGTAAAATGAAAAATGCAATATGAGATGCATATATTTTATAATTTTATTTATAAAAACAATTTCCTTCTATTATTAACTCTAAATTCCCATTTAAGTTTTTAATTTGCCCAAACCCGAAAATCAGGGTGTCACAATGCAAGTTTGCACTTTGATGAAATATTGAACAAATATGTGTTCTGAAATTGGTTTGTCGTCGATAACCCCTGTTATACTAATGTGTACAGATTACGACATTACACAAAGAAGGCAAAGCAACCGATTATCTGTATGCATTATCTAGAGGACTTGATCGTCGGGCACGTTTTTTTAGTCGATTATTCATCAATGGCTTCTTCTTTCGAACTGCAGATGTGGAAAAAGATTTACGGACCCAAAACAGTGGTATTGTTGTTCGGGGCACTGATCATGATTGGTTTGGAGTAATCAAGAAAATCATTGCTGTTGATTTTGAAAAAAATCAAGAGGTTCTGTTATTTCAGTGTGAATGGTTTTATCGGCCTTTTGGAAGCAGTCGGAACCAAAGCAGAGGCTACAAAAAGGATCAATACGGAATGATAGATGTTGACACTACTATGTTTCGATTCCAGTATTAGCCTTACATTCTAGCCACCCAAGCAGAACAAGTTTTTTATGTTCCAAGTGTGAAGCATCCTAAATGGGATACAGTTGTTAAAACGAAGCCACGGAACCTTTTTGTCATGCCCCCTGGAGACAGTGAAAATAATGTGACTGAGACGATGGAGGCTGAGACATTTCATGATGATCTGCTTACTGATGATATCAATAATGAGGATACGACTGCATGGGCTAGGAATGACATTGAGGGAGCCAGCGGCGATGCTTCCACTCTTATAATGACAACGTCAGGTGATCGGTTTGAGGTAGATGGAGTTGCATTAGAAAATGAAGACGACGACAACGATACATATACCAATGATGGTCATGTAGCTCCATTGTGGGGGGACGACCGCAAGGATGATGATTTTTAGTATAATTAAGTACGTGACATGTAGCTCCACAATGAATTCATCCGTCCGAACTCGACATTTATTTTTCAGTTATTTATATTTGCTACCCGAAAAGTACCCGATACCCGATATTTCGATCTTTTCAGTTCCGATCTCGGTTTTATCGGTTTCGGTTTTTCGGTCTCGGTTTATTTGCCCACCCCTAATTTACATAGTAGTAGCATATATATGGGATATAGAGTATAAAACTTTTTCAAAGGGAAGTCTTAGGTTTCGTCAAATCTATCTTTCAGATTTACGCAATTTTGATCTGTTTTAACAATACAAGAATTGTACTTTTAGATTCACCATGAAAAATATTTCCATAATATACAATCTAGTACTACATGGTATTGAAGTTAATAAATTCCATATAAATCATTTTTCAAAGGTAATTAGTTCGACCAAAACAAAAATAGAGTTGAGTTGGGGCGGAGGAAGTATTATACGTTGTTGTTTGCCGCATAAGGTTTCGACCTTCGTTCAAACCGTAGCAATTTGTACAGGCGGCTGATGCTACTGGGCACACCGAGCTTACATGTGCGCCAGTCACGAGGCACCTTAGACGCGCGCAGCGCATGCGTTGAAATCACCTATGGTACTTTTAAATCTGCGCATTGGTATTCTCCCCCTCGTATTTGTTGATGCGTTAATACCTGATGTTTTACATCTTGAGTGTGTTACAGATCATCAGCGTCGTTAGTCCAGCACTGAGTCGTCAGGAGGCAAAAAGTAATGAACATCATTGATCAGCACTGCGCCAAGGAGAACGCAAAAATTGTTTGCTAATTCGTGGCAACAGATCTTAATGCAACGACTGTGTTCCGTGGCAATAAAGCTGTAACGCCACGAACCAGTATTTCGTGGCAACACATCCTAATGCAACTATTCTGTTTTGTTGCATTACGATCCAAATGCAACTGTTTGCTGATTCATGGCAATAGATCCTAATGCAAAGACTGTGTTCCATGGCAATAAAGCTGTAACGCCACGAACCAGTAATTTGTGGCAACAGATCCTAATGCAATGATTGTGTTCTGTGGCAATAAAGCTGTAACGCCACTAACTAGTAATTTGTGGCAACAGATCCTAATGCAACGACTGTGTTCCGTGGCAATAAAGCTGTAACGCCACGAACCAGTATTTCGTGGCAACACATCCTAATGCAACTATTCTATTTCGTTGCATTATGGTCCAAATGCAACTGTTTGCTGATTTGTGGCAACGGATCCTAATGCAACAACTGTGTTCCATGGCAATAAAGCTATAATGCCACGAACCAGTAATTTGTGGCAACAGATCCTAATGCAACGACTGTGTTCCGTGGCAATAAAGTTGTAACGCCACTAACCAGTAATTCGTGGCAACAGATCCTAATGCAATGACTGTGTTCCGTGGCAATAAAGCTGTAACGCCACGAACCAGTATTTCGTGGCAACACATCCTAATGCAACGATTATGTTTCGTTGCATTACGGTCCAAATGTAACTGTTTGCTGATTCGTGGCAACAGATCCTCATGCAACGACTGTGTTCCGTGGCAATAAAGCTGTAACGCCACGAACCGGTATTTCGTGGCAACAGATCCTAATGCAACGACTGTGTTCCGTGGCAATAAAGTTGTAATGCCACGAACTAGTAATTTGTGGCAACAGATTCTAATGCAACAATTGTGTTCTGTGGCAATAAAGCTGTAACGGCACGAACCAGTATTTCATGGCAACACATCCTAATGCAACGATTCTGTTTCATTGCATTACGGTCCAAATGCAACTGTTTGCTGACTCGTGGCAACAGATCCTAATGCAACGACTGTGTTCCGTGGCAATAAAGTTGTAACGCCACAAACAAGTATTTTGCGGCAACAGATCCTAATGCAACCTGTGTTTTGTGGCAATAAAGTTGTAACGCCATGAACCAGTAATTCGTGGCAACATATCCTAATACAACGATTGTGTTCCGTGGCAATAAAGCTGTAACGCCACGAACCAGAGTATCGTGGCAACACATCCTAATGCAACGATTCTGTTTCGTTGCATTACGGTCCAAATGCAACTGTTTGCTGATTCGTGGCAACAGATCCTAATGCAACGACTGTGTTAGTGGCAATAAAGCTGTAACGTCACTAACCAGTAATTCGTGGCAACAGATCCTAATGCAACGACTGTGTTCCATGGCAATAAAGCTGTAATGCCACAAACCAGTATTTTGTGGCAACAGATCCTAATGCAACGACTGTGTTTCGTGGCAATAAGATGTAACGCCACGAACCAGTAATTCGTGGCAACAGATCCTAATGCAATGACTGTTTTCCGTGGCAATAAAGCTGTAACACCATGAACCAGTATTTTGTGGCAACAGATCCTAATGCAATGATTGTGATCCGTTGCATTAGCATCCTAACGCCATGAACTAGTGAATCGTGGCAACAGATCCTAATGCAATGATTGTGTTCCGTGGCGATAGATCCTAGTGCCACGAACTAGTGAATCGTGGCAAAAATCCAAGCTTACTGCAACGATTTAGTATTCGTTGCAGTACAATCGTTGCAATAGGTCGGAATCCTTGTAGTGTAAGGAAGTGTGAGACGACATAATAGAGGTTCTTAGTCACTTAAAGGTGATGAAATCATGAACATGTGGGTAAAGTGGTACAACCTCTGCAGGGTGTAAAACTATCATTATAGCCGTGCTCCCGGTTAAGAGCACCTGGATGACCTACATGATTAGAGGATTTTGGTATTGGGATGGTTGGATTATGGTTATGGGTTGGTAATGGTTAAGGATGGTTTATGACTTATGGTTATGGATATGAATTTGAGTTATGGTAATTGGACATGGATAATGATGATGTTGGCAATACTTGGATATGGTTTATATTATGTTAATATGATGGTTATGAGGGGATTGTTGCACATAGACATAGTATAATGCTTTCAAATGTTTTAATGTACTTTTCAGCACTTAGCCATTATTATATTCGACATTTGTATCAGCTACATGTCATATTTTCCCACACTTGCTGAGTACGACATGTACTCACCCTTGCACTTCCACAACCAACAGTTTCAGGAAATGTTTGGGAGTATCATGATGATAATGTGGAGCACTAGGCATGCGTACTGCCGTTGATTGCCTATGGAGTTGGAGTCTCCTATGCTAGTTTATTTCTGCTGCAATAGAATCAAGGTATATTTACTATTCGTGACATGGTTAAATTCTGATTTCCATTTGTGATGCATCTGTGTATGTGTGAAGCAACATCCTGGACACACATACACTGCACTTGGTTCGTTTTTCAAAATCGGCTGTCACAAATTGGTATCAGAGCCGTGTCAAAAATGCTTGCTGTTGCATTTTCTTCCTTATTCACCCTCAGCTTACTGTTGCACACCCTTTGTGCCCCCTCATCCTTGCTGCCGTATTTTAACACACTCTCCTCTAAATATTTTTCTTATTTACACATGCGTTTCTACTGCTCTAAAGTAAATTTTCTGCTTCTTTTTGCTGCCGCACAATCTCTTTTCTCCCTCCTTTTGCTGTTGCAAATTCTGGACTATTTTTACTCTCATCTATAATAAGAACATGGATTTGTTTTTGAAAATTGTTTTTAAAAGTTTCCATTCTCCGACTTATTTGACTTCTTTCTTTACCCCTTTCATATCCAACACTTCTTTTGTGAAAAATTATAGATGACCACCCTAGCACTTCTAAAGATCCAGAAGAGGTAGGAGCATTCGAAGAAGTACCAAAAGGAGCACACCTCAGGGAGAAGACTTTCGAGATGTACTTCATGTGGAGGAGCTTCGTATGGACCCGTTTCAAGCCGTTCTCCATAATATGATACTTTACCATCCCATAGTTACGATAATGTTTTATATCGTAATTAGGATTTAGAATCACCTTTGTATAAATGTGTAATAAACACTTAGATCATTAGTGCACGTGTTTAGGTTTGGTGTGATGACTGTATGATTGCTTGCTTGTATGTTTTTTTGTTTGGATGTGCATTGTGGAACACTTATATATATCCACATTCTCATCCATTAATGCATTATTTAGGATCATATACCTTAATGCATGCATATAGGTTGGGATTCCTTCTATCTCTCTTTTCATGTTCAACCTCTACTTCAATGGAAGACGAACACAATTGGAGGAATCATTATCCCAGACGAATCTACATGAGAGCGTGAAGATGTTATCAAAGTTTTTTTTCTCATCTTTTCTCCAATCCGTCCGAACCTCGAGGACGAGGTTCATGTTAAGGGGGGTTGATTGTAACATCCCCAATTTTCAAAATTTTGCTAATTCACATTTAAATAAGAACACCAGTTTAATTTCAAATCTCTTCTCTAATCCGCTCGAATCTTGAGGGCGATATTCATGTTAAGGGGGTAGAATTGTAACACCCCGATTTTCAGGTTTTGGCAAATTAAAATTCGAATAAGAAGTTAAAATTTAAATACTAGGAAATAATTATTTTATAAAAAATATAAAATATATGCATATCATCTTGCATTTGCATTCATACTCCAGTATTGAAATTCAATTACTAAGATAAATAGATTAAAAGTAATTAAGTTGAAATAACAAAATAAAAAAGGATATAACTATGACTAAGTAAATAAAAAATTTATATATGTAAATAACAAAAACCATGAAAATAAAAGATAATAGAAAAAAATAATAAGTGTAAAAAAAGAGACAAATATAAATAATAAACAAATAGAAAATAATAGTTAATAGGAATAAAAGAAAAATAAATAAAATCAATAAATAATATAATATAAATGAATAAAGAAGTAAAAAAGGTCAACCGTGGCCGTGCCCTGACCGCATGCGAATGCATGGCCAGGACCAACAACCGAAAAGAACGAAATCATAAATAAAAGGAAAAATAAAAAGAAAAAATAAAAAGAAAGAAAAAAAAGAAAAAAAGGACAAAAAAAGTCAACTCTGCCAGTGCTGTGGCCGCACAAGCGGCCATGACAATAGCGGTACCGTGGGCCTGCCCCTAGCGCCATGCAACAGAAAAACAAAAAAAAAACAAAGGTCGGCGGCCAGCGTGCTCGCACGCCCGGGACTCGGTCCTTTGGTCGAGCCTCGAGCCGGCCCTGGCTCCCGTGTCCCCGCCGCCTATAAAAGAATGTCGTAGGGTTTCGTTTACCTTCGATTGAGGCCATCGAGCGCCGCCAGGAAAAGGAGCAGAGGAGAAAAAAAAGACCTAGCCGCCAGGGAAATAGGAAGAGAGAAAGGGGAGAAGAAAAGGAAGAGAAGGAAGGCGCCGCCGTCGTCGTGCCGCCGGAGGATCGCATCATCGTCTCCTTCATCTACGTCACGCCTTCGTTCTCTTCGTCTACGCCAGGCCGCGATCATCTTCATCAACGGAACTCTAGATCCCGGAGACACACGTCGCGTCTCCGTTCCACGATCGTCCAGAATTGATGCGCACACAGTAGGTTATTACAGTCTAATCTAGACAACTATTTTGATTCTAATACTTGAAGTAGATCACGTGTAGGACGTATTTTATTTTGAGCGATCATTAATCATTGTCAAATCATCTCAAACCACTTGAAACTTACATATTAGGTTAAATCATACAAGATCAATCTGTTATTATAGATTTAACCAAAATTTATATTTTCAGTATTAATTAATCTGTTTTTCAGATTTAATAAATAAGAATAAAGCCCAGTTAATTCATAAAGTATCAAATTAAATCTAGAAAAAATCCTAAAAATTTAGAATAAATTATAGTAAGTTGGTAATATTATTTTCAGCATATTTAATGTTCTGTAATAAATATTTTGTCTCTGAATTTATTTTAATTAATTCCAGAATTGCTCAAATAAATAGGAAATCATAATAGAAATTTATTAAAAAGCCATAGAAATTTATATAACATTAATACAAGCATATTTTCTACATGCATCCATACTTTGCATATTGATTAGTGGTTGCAATGTATTTATTATGTATGTTTGCTTGTGTATGTGGTTGATTGCGAGTAGACCGGTACGCTCAAGAGGTTACGATCGAGAAGCAAGTATGCGTGGATCTTCGTGGGCAAGACTTTGACTTGGTTGAGCATTGAATTGCGGGATATAAAGGCAAGTGTCCTTGAAGCATATTGATCCTGTTTTAAAATAAATGTTTTGTTTGCAAAATTGAATGCTTGTGTCAATTTGATGGGAACCCTGTGGTAGGAAGTTTACTAGATTTGTTTAACCACCCTTTGAAAGTGCATCTAGGACTCTCTTGTGGGTTTTGGATGATTTATGACAAGCAATTGGGATCCTAACCTACTTGTTGAGATGAGTGCAGGCCTATGATAGGAAAATAAGCAAAATACCAAAAAGAAGGAAGGATGAGGAGCAAAGTGGAGATGAGCTCAAGGAAGAAGAGTAATAGATTATTGTGTATGGAGTGTGTTAAGGAAACTCACCCCAAGAGCTCAATCACAATTAAACACACACATTGCACAAAGTTTCACAGGACCGGACTAGTCCGATCGCAACCGGACTAGTACGATAACCTTTCTGCTCCAGATCGGACAAGTCAAATATCTGTCGGACTAGTCCGATATTCTTCTGACTAGAATCAGACTAGTCCTCCCCAGTACGGACTAGTCCTCAAAACACTTCACAAGTCACAAAAAATCGGACAAGTCCAATCATAACCGGACTAGTCCGATATTCTTTCTGATCCAAATCGGAAAAGTCCGATGTCTACACGAACTAGTCCGAAATACCCTCTGATCTGAATCGGACAAGTCCCCAGTGCGGACTTGTCATCCTATACACTTAGGGTCTCACATGTCCGGACAGGTCCGATGGATATCGGACTAGTTCGAAGATTTCCAGTAGCAAAATCGGACAAGTCCGTTTTCAGCCAGACTAGTCCGATATTTCGGGGTACTTAGGGTTTGCTACACACAGCACACCGGACTAGTCCAGTGACCACCACGGACTAGTCCGAACTTTCTGAACCCTAACGGTCACTTTTAGAAACCCCATATAAATAGAGGTGCACGGCCCAATTATGAACTCTCTCGAACCCTAGCGCCGTCACACCTCCCAAGAGCCTCAAAAACTACATCTCTCCACGAAATTAAGTACAACAACGATCAATCCTTTGAGGATTCACTCTAGATCATTGGCGAGACACTTGGAACATCACATTGAGCTCTTGGTTTGATTCTCTAACACACTCATGTGTTTTAATTGTAATCTTTTGAGTGTGTTTTCAATGGAAATTTGTGTTGTAATCTAAGGGAGCTCTCAACGTGTGAGAAGGCCCCTTGAATTCGGTTATTCACCCCTTTGTGATTAGTGGAAGAGGATTGGCCTTCGTGGCGATCCGACGAGGGTAGGGTTGGAGAAGACCCGGTCCTTTTGTGGACTCCTCAACGTGGACGTAAGTTGCCTTTGTGGTAGCCGAACCACAGGAGAAAACCTTGTGTCTTGCTTTTTGGTGTTCATCATTCTAATTCATCAATATAATCTAGGGTTTCATAATCATTACTCATCTTATGTTGGATTGTTAAACATAAGATTTAATTATGATATAATCTAAAATATAACTGTGAAACCTTTATTTGGTTCTATTTTTTCGCTGCACACATAAAAGAATCAATCTAATCGATCTAGCTTAATCAACTTAGTCCGTGAACACCGGACTAGTCCGCACTTTACCAGACTAGTCCGATATCTCTGGTATTGAGCTTGTTGTTGAGTGTTGCAGGATCCAACAACTTTCAAAAAGGCCTATTCACCCCCCTCTAGGCCCACATTCAATTGGTATCAGAGCAAGGTTCTTCAAGAAAGAGTCTAACCACTCGAAGAGATCATGTCGTACATGAAGGACGCCCACAAAATCAACAACCAAGAGGAGGTTAACAACGACAAGGCCCAAAAAGTGGAGAAGTACCTCGAAGCCATTCAAGACTTCGAGGACGACGATGAGGAGACGCTGGAGCTAAAGGCGCTCCTCAAAAAGAAGGCACTTTCCAAAGGGAAAGTGAAAGTTGAAGAGAAGAAGAAGGGGAGTAGTCACACCGACTACTCCCGATATCCTTTTAACTATGATCATCTAAATTCCAATAACAATCATTACTTATCTATCCCACTTGGAAAAGCCCCACACTTCGATGGAAGTGATTACTCAATGTGGAGGCAGAATATGAAAATGCATTTGATTTCCCTCAACCCAAGTCTATGGCATGTTGTATGCACAGGGATAGATATTCCGGACGACGACGAAGAGCTCACCCCAAGCCAAGAGCAGGCCATTCATAGAAATTCACAAGCCGCAGCTGTAATCACCTCCTCACTCAGTCGGGACGAGTTCACCAAGGTGGATGGACTCGAAATCGCTAAGGAGATTTGGGATACCCTGCAAACTGCACATGAAGGTGACCGACATGTGCGTGAAGCAAAGATTGAGATGATCGAAGGCGAACTAGGAAGATTCACAATTGAGGAAGACGAGTCACCCCAAGATATGTACAATCGATTGAAGACACTTGTCAACAAAGTTCGATCATACGGGAGCAAGAAGTGGAATGACCACGAGGTGGTAAAGCTCATCCTTAGAGCTTTCATGCCTCACAATGTCACGCTATGCTCCATGATTAGAGAAAGCCCCATATACAAAAGGATGACTCCGAATGAATTGCTTGGAAAAATCATCAACTTTGAGATGATGGAAAGACAAGCAAAGCACGTCAAGGAAATTGCCGATCTCACCTCGGCTAAGAAGAAAGGGGTTGCTCTAAAGTCCACCCTCAAGCCTCTATCCAAAGAAGCAAGGGAAGCACAACTAGAGGAAGACAGTGAAGACGAAAGCAGTGAGCTAGATGAAGAGGACATGATATTGTTCATGAAAAAGTTCAAGATAATAATGAAGAAAAGACAAGGAACAAAATCAAGTGAGGGAAAGTATAAGGAAAGAACAAAACCGAAGTTGAGGCGGGCATGCTACAATTGTGGTGAGTATAACCACTTTATAGTTGATTGCCCATATGAGGAGAACAAGAATAAGACCAAAGAATCAAAGCCTTAACCTAAGAAATTCTTCAAGAAGAAGAAGCAAGCCGAACAAGCGCACATTGGGAAGGAGTGGGACTCAAACGATGAGTCCTCATCATCCGAAGAAGAAGAGATGGCTAGCGTAGCCATCGAGAGCACGTCCAAGAAATATGCACTCTTCCCCACACTCGGCGCAAGGAAGGGAAATGTCACTTGCCTTATGGCAAAGGAAGGTAAACGCAAGGTAATCATCAAAACCCCTTTCGTGCATTCCTACTCTAGTGATGATGAAATAATTAGTGATGATGAAGATATGCTTAGTGGACTAGATAGGAAAGCTGCAACAAAAATGAAATTTTTACTTGATCAACTTGTTGAGAAGGAGAGGATGATTCATCGTCAAGAGGATATGATTATCTCCCAAAAGGAGGAGTATGTCGAACTTGACAAACTTCTAGAACTTGAAAAGGAGAAAAGCAACTCACTAGAGCTTGAGTTAGCTTCAAGCAAGAAAGCTTGCTTGGAGTTAACTGACTCAAATGTTGCAATCAAGGACCAACTTGCTGACCTGATCAAGGTCAACAAGATCCTTGAAGTGCAAGTTGAGTCACTCAAGCTGAGTGAACCTTCCTCCTCTTCAAGTTCACCTTCTCAATCCACTAAAACTGATTTTGCTCATATGTGCACATGTAGTAAAATAGACACCAGTTTGAAGGAGAAGTCAACCTCCACAAAGGATAAAAATCCTACCCAATGTGGCATATTTGACAAGGAGAAGATCAACTATGCACGTAGTGCATACTTGGTCCAAAGACCTCCAAATGTCAAGTATGGCATTGGTTACTCTTATGATGAAAAACAGCATGCTGGAAGTCATAAGAATAACAAGGGGAGGATTTCCATTGTGAAGGAAAGACCCTCTCAAACTCATAAGTCAAAGAGTAAGAACTTGAACTCACACAAACACCGGACTAGTCCGGTGAGTGTCCGGTCCTCCGGACAAGTCCGACCTTCCAGACTAGCCCTGTATACAAACAACAACAATTACTCTTTAGAACCTTTGATGCCTCCTATGTGTTAATGAGAAATAATCTTGGCAAGGTTTATGCTAATTATGTTGGGCCACGCCATGGGAACACCAAATCTCATGTGTGGGTGCCCAAATGTATTGTAACTAACCTTCAAGGACCCAAGCAAGCTTGGGTACCTAAAACCAAAGCATAATTTGTTTTTGAGAAAGACAGGCCTTGTAGCGCGTGCCAAGCCGGGAAGCAAGTTGGAGCACCTCATCCCGCAAAGAACGTCATGACTACAACAAGACCGCTCGAACTACTTCACATGGACTTGTTTGGTCCAATTGCTTACATAAGCATCGGCGGTAACAAATATGGTTTAGTAATTATTGATGACTTTTCTCGCTTCACATGGGTTTTATTTTTGCACGATAAGTCAGAAACACAAGGAACACTCAAGAAGTTCTTCAAGCGAGCTCAAAACGAATTCTCATTGACAATCAAGAGTATTTGAAGCGACAACGGCATGGAGTTCAAGAACACGCAAGTGGAGGAGTACCTTGATGAAGAGGGTATCAAGCACGAATTTTCAGCGCCATACTCGCCACAACAAAACGGAGTTGCCGAAAGAAAGAACCGAACACTCATAGAGATGGCAAGAACAATGCTCGATGAGTACAAGACCTCGGATCGATTTTGGGCGGAAGCGATTAACACCACTTGCCACGCCATAAATCGACTTTATCTTCATCGACTACTCAAGAAGACATCCTATGAGCTACTCACCGGTAACAAACCAAATAACTCATATTTTTGAGTTTTCGGTTCTCCATGTTATATCCTGAACAAGAAGCCTAGGACTTCAAAGTTCGCTTCGAAGTCCGATGAAGGTTTCTTGCTTGGTTATGATTCGAACACTTACGCCTATCATGTTTTCAACAAGGCCTCCGGACTCGTTGAAATAGCACGTGATGTAGTGTTCGATGAGACTAATGGCTCCCAAAAGGAGCAAGTTGATCCATGTGAATTAGGTAAAGAAGAAGCTCCTTGTCAAGCATTGAAAAGAATGGCTCTAGGTGAAGTTCGACCACAAGAGCCACCTTCACACGTACATGAGGAAGATGAACCACAAGAGGAGACCAAAGATCAAGGGGGAACTTTAGCACAAGCTCAACAACAAGAATACGAATATGATCAACAAGTCAACAAAGGCAACTACTTAGGGGGAGAAGCAGATGATCATGAAGACACAACTCCTCAAGTGCCACACCCAAGAGTACACCAATGCGTCCAAAGGGATCACCCAATCGACAATATCATCGGTGACATCCAAAAGGGAGTAACCACTAGATCTCGCATAGCTAACTTTGTGAGCATTATTCGTTTGTATCCTTTTTGGAACCACGCAGGGTTGAGGATGCATTGAAACATCCAGACTGGGTGATGGCAATGCAAGAAGAATTGAACAACTTCAAGCGGAACGAGGTGTGGGAACTTGTGGCAAGACCCAATGCAAACATCGTCGGCACCAAGTGGGTCTTCCGCAACAAACAAGACGAACATGGGGTGGTGACAAGGAACAAAGCACGACTTGTGGTCAAAGGGTATTCACAAGTTGAAGGTTTGGATTTTGATGATACTTTTGCTCCAGTAGCTAGGCTTGA
The DNA here is from genome assembly GCA_036927565.1 of Tuctoria greenei. Taxonomy (NCBI): domain Eukaryota; kingdom Viridiplantae; phylum Streptophyta; class Magnoliopsida; order Poales; family Poaceae; genus Tuctoria; species Tuctoria greenei. Next base: position 134,997,533 of record JAYESD010000010.1, on the reverse strand, counting down.
ATCTATTAGAATATTACTTGCATATGCTACTCACCATGATTTCAAGTTGTATCAAATGGATGTAAAAAGCGCCTTCCTCAACGGACCAATCAAGGAGGAGGTGTACGTGGAGCAACCACCTGGATTTGAAGACGAAGAGTTCCCCAACCACGTATTCAAAATTGCGTAAGGCTCTCTACGGCCTCAAACAAGCTCCTAGAGATTGGTATGAGTGTCTTAGAGATTTCTTAATTGAGAATGGTTTTCAAATTGGAAAAGTAGATTATACTCTATTTACAAAGAATTTAGACAATGATCTTTTTATTTGTCAAATTTATGTTGATGATATAATCTTTGGGTCAACTAATCAATCGTTTTGTGAGGAATTTAGCAAAATCATGACAGACAGGTTTGAAATGTCAATGATGGGAGAATTAAAGTACTTCTTGGGATTCCAAGTGCGGCAACAAAAGGAAGCGACATTCATAAGCCAAACCAAGTACACGCAAGACGTACTTAAGAAGTTTGGCATGGACAAGGCAAAGCCCATAAAGACCCCCATGGCAATAAATGGCCACTTGGATCTCAATGAAGATGGACCTAGCGTCGACCAAAAGGTATATTGCTCCATGATTGGATCTCTACTCTATTTATGTGCATCTAGGCCAGACATTATGTTGAGTGTATGTTTGTGTGCAAGATTTCAAGCCAACCCTAAGCAATGTCACTTGACAGCCGTAAAAAGGATATTGAGATATTTAGTTCATACACCCCACCTTGGTCTTTGGTACCCAAAAGGCTCAAAATTCAATCTCGTTGGTTACTTCGATGTAGATTATGCCGGGTGCAAAGTAGATAGAAAAAGCACCTCCGACACATGCCAATTCCTAGGGAGATCCTTAGTTTCTTGGTCCTCCAAGAAACAAAATTCCATTGCCTTATCCATAGCCGAAGCGGAGTATGTTGCAGCCGGGAGCTGTTGTGCACAACTCCTTTGGATGCGACAAACTCTAAGGGATTACGGTTACAATATGAACCGTATTCTACTCCTTTGTGACAACGAGAGTGCCATTAAAATTGCCCACAACCCAGTTGAGCACTCCAGAACTGAACACATAGACATAAGACACCACTTTTTGAGAGATCATGCCATGAAAGGAGACATAGACATCTCACATGTCAATACCAAAAAACAATTGGCCGACATATTCACCAAGCCACTTGATGAAAAGCGCTTTTGCGAACTCCGAAATGAACTAAATATCCTCGAGGCTCGGAGTGTGGCTTGAAAAGTTGCATACCTGTATGAATTCTTCAAAATATATTGATTGAATTGTGAAAATCAACTCTCTCTCGAATTTTCCCGAAAAACTATGTCAATTACTAGATCTTGGTGAATTATGATCATTGCTTGATTGTTGTATGCTTACTAGTCATATTCATCAAGATCATTTGATTTTATTTGCCTCTCTATTCTCTATTTATGAACCTTCAAATATATATGAATGGGCTATGCAAATTTCTCCTAGTGACCACGGACTAGTCCGTGGTTACCCGGACTAGTTCGCACATGCAGACTAGTCCGCTGAGTGCCAGTTAGGCCGGACTAGTCCGATAACACCACGGACTAGTCCGATGTTGCTCTCTGGATGAGTTCAGACTAGTCCAGTCATCTCTGGACTTGTTCGATTTTTCGTGTCCATAACTCTAGCCGCCACCAAACCCTAATCCCTTCATCCTCCACTCTTGCTCACGCGTTCTCTCTCCTCCGCTCGAGCTCCCAAGGCGATTTCTTGCTCCCTCCATCAAAAATCTCCGCATTTGGCGGAAATGAAGCTTGCCCTCTTGAGGATTGAAGCTAGCAGACTTGTCCTGCCTTCAACACCCTCATCTCCAAGCTTCAATCGATTTCTTCGGTAATTTTCACCCAAACCCTAGAAATCTCGTTTTTCTTCATTATTGATCGAATAGCCTAACATCCTTCACTATATCCATGCCTCCTTTATGTATCACATGTATGCTAGACTTATTGTGCATTAGGAATCATCGTTTGTTAAATCTCTTAGGTTTTTGAGGATGAACACCGGACTACTCCGGTCCATGAACGGACAAGTCCGGTCCCCCCGGACTAGTCCGTGCCTATGCACCGGACAAGTCCGATGTTTCTGAACTCAAAACCTAACTCTTCAATTCCTCAATGCAATTCCTTGCTATCCTTTCATACCTATGCCTTGTATCATTCATTATCATTCTTGAAACTCATTCTCACGTCATGTCGAGCTCAAACGATGAGGTTTCCGATTTTGAGGCTGAGATGGACCACGAGGTGGCACCTCGGACCTCAACGAGTCTTGGCAAGAAGCGCCAAGAGCGACCTACCGAGCCATCTCCGTCTCCTCCACAAGTTCGGAGGAAAGTGCTAGCGAAGAAGCCGGCCCCCAAGGTGCTAGTTTCTAGGGCTACCGCCAGTGGTGGCCCTAGCTCGACAAGTGCCCGCCTAGCCAAAGGCAAGGGCAAGGGGATAGCAACGGGTCCAGTTGGACCATTGAAGCTGCATGCTCCCAGCGAAGGGGTCCGGGACCCCACTGAAGAAAAGTTCAACGGGAAGGGCAGTGACTCGGCAGCCAAATTCAGAAGCATCGATTGGTATGGCCGACCGAAGCAAGCAGCTGATGGAAGATTCTAGTGCAACTTCCATGCTGATTTCTAAGATTGGTGTATCTACCGATGAAGACACCAGTGGTGCGCAGTCAGTGGATCGACTGGGCACATCTTGGGAAGAAAAGATGCTCTGCTTTTGATGAAGTGATTGCAGCAGCTGAAAGACATGTATTGAAGGACCTCTTTGCCTTCAAGTACAATTGGAACAATGAAGTGGTGGCTCAGTTCTATGCCACTTGCCACTTTGCAAGCGATGAAGAGGAAAGAGTGACTTGGATGACTCATGGATCCAAGTACACTATCACTTATGAAGAATTTGCAAGGATGTTGCATCTTGACACCTCCAGCAATGATAATGTGATTACTCACAATCTTGGTGTCATCGAGAAGGAGAAGATGAAGTTTCTCTATGAGCCCAACTCAAAGTTCATCCCCCCTTCCACAAAGAACATGAAGCCATTCTTTGTGGTGCTAAACAGAGTCTTGAGGAAGACCATTGCCCCTAAGGATGGGGATGCAGGGAGTGTACAAGGGTACCTCCGGACCCTAATGAGGGTCATAAGCAAGAACAGACAGTTTGATGTGTTTGACTACATATGGAACGATATGGTCAACATCTTCAGCACCCCCAACAGGTCCTGTGGCTATGCTCCCTATCTGATGTTTATGATTGAGAAAGTCACAGGGATTGAGTTTGTCAAGGATGTGGAGCACATACATCTGAGGATCAGAAGCCTCAACAAGTAAATGTCCAGGCTGCTCCCTCGCCGGCCTCCAGTCCTGAGGCACCAACAAGAACAAGAGAAGATGTCAGAGCTGCTCCAACTTCAAGGGCAGCCCCTCAGAGAGGATCAGCTAGTGGAATCCTCAAATTCCTGGTTGCCATCTTCACCTCCTGCAAGAAGGCCGAAGTGAAGGCCCACAAGCTCAACATGAAAAGAAAGGCGGACATGAAGTACATCAAGGCAAATGTGAAGCAAATTTGCTAGAAGCTGGAGATCGACCCCATTGGATCTCCAATGATCTCTGAGGACTCCGACCCGGACTACACTGAGCTCGGGCCCTTGACCCCATCCGAGCTTGCCTACTTTGGTGTTGGGGGCTCGAGTGTCTCCGCCCCTCCTCCTTCTCCTCCTCATCAAGCTGAATATGAAGATGACGAAGACGACGATGAGAGGACCGACAGTGAAGAGTGAAGACCCTAGGACCCTCCTCTCCTTCTTTTTGGTGTCTTGATGCCAAAGGGGGAGAGATTGAGGGGGAGTCTTAGCTTTAGCTGTAGGATGCGAGGAGAGAGCTCTTTTTATGCTTCTTGTCTATTTTTGAGTTTTGCAGTGTTTTAACTTTGTTCCTAAGTTAGTTGTGGTTCTGTGGTGCAATGCTTAATTAATTTGAGAAGTAATCTTGCTCTTGGAATGACATATATGCTTGGCTTTGGTTGATTAATGTAAATTATGTCATTCTCAATGTCTCAATATACTTAGTTATGCATCCCACCATAAAGAATGCACATATGGATAATTCTTTCACTGCTTGATGTATTTTTTGACTCATATGTGCATACTTTATGAAATCTCAATTTTTATCATATTTTGTGAAATCTCAATTGGTTGTCATCAATCACCAAAAAGGGGGAGATTGAAAGTGCATCTAGTACTCTCTTGTGGGTTTTGGATGATTTATGACAAGCAATTGGGATCCTAACCTACTTGTTGAGATTAGTGCAGGCCTATGATAGGAAAATGAGCAAAATACCAAAAAGAAGGAAGGATGAGGAGCAAAGTGGAGATGAACTCAAGGAAGAAGAGTAATAGATTATTGTGTATGGAGTGTGTTAAGGAAACTCACCCCAAGAGCTCAATCACAATTGAACACACACATTGCACAAAGTTTCACAGGACCGGACTAGTCCGATCGCAACTGGACTAGTCCGATAACGTTTCTGCTCCAGATCGGACAAGTCCGATATCTGTCGGACTAGTCCGATATTCTTCTGACTAAAATCGGACTAGTCCTCCCCAGTACGGACTAGTCCTCAAAAAACATCACAAGTAACACAAAATCGGACAAGTCCGATCATAACTATACTAGTCCGATATTCTTTCTCATCCAAATCGGACAAGTCCGATGTCTACACGGACTAGTCTGAAATACCCTCTGATCTGAATCGAACAAGTCCCCCAGTGCAGACTTGTCATCCTATACACTTAGGGTCTCACATGTCCGGACAGGTCCGATGGATATCGGACTAGTCCGAAGATTTCCAGTAGCAAAATCGGACAAATCCGTTTTTAGCCGGACTAGTCCGATATTTCGGGGTACTTAGGGTTTGCTACACACAGCACACCGTACTAGTCCGGTGACCACCACGGACTAGTCCGAACTTTCTGAACCCTTACGGTCACTTTTAGAAACGCTATATAAATAGAGGTGCACGGCCCAATTATGAACTCTCTCGAACCTAGCGCCATCACACCTCCCAAGAGCCTCAAAAACTACATCTCTCCACGAAATTAAGTGCAACAACAATCAATCCTTTGAGGATTCACTCTAGATCATTGGAGAGACACGTGGAACATCACATTGAGCTCTTGGTTTGATTCTCTAACACACTCCTGCGTTTTAATTGTAATCTTTTGAGTGTGTTTTCGGTGGAAATTTGTGTTGTAATCCAAGGGAGCTCTCAACGTGTGAGAAGGCCCCTTGAATTCGGTTATTCACCCCTTTGTGATTAGTGGAAGAGGATTGGTCTTCGTGGTGATCCAACGAGGGTAGGGTTGGAGAAGACCCGGTCCTTTTGTGGACTCCTCAACGTGGGCGTAGGTTGCCTTTGTGGTAGCCGAACCACAGGATAAAACCTTGTGTCTTGCTTTTTGGTGTTCATCATTCTAATTCATCAATATAATCTAGGGTTTCATAATCATTACTCATCTTACGTTGGATTGTTAAACATAAGATTTAATTGTGATATAATCTAGAATATAACTTTGAAACCTTTATTTGGTTCTATTTTTCCGCTGCACACATAAAAGAATCAATCTAATCGATCTAGCTTAATCAACTTAGTCCATGAACACTGGACTAGTCCGCACTTTACCGGACTAGTCCGATATGTCTGGTATTGAGCTTGTTGTTGAGTGTTGTAGGATCCGACAACTTTCAGAAAGGCCTATTCACCCCCCCTCTGGGCCCTCATTCACCCTTGTCACCTTGAATTATGGTAGAGAGTTGGGATGGGCTTTTTATCTTTTTGCTTCTCTCTAATTAATTGGAATTGGGAAAATAACCAAATGGCTTAATTGTGAATTAATGTGGTTATGGATGTTGAGAATTGATGGACATGGTTAATTGGTAATATAGAACTTGAGTGATCTAAGCAAGCATGGTTTTGTGGATGGGTTGGATGGTACAGTGGTTTTGCTTGCCTTAGATTTAAGGACCAGTTCATGCAAGAATATGCAAGGACAACAGTGCCACCACAAGGACAAGTATGGGTGCGGCGTAGCTGAATAATTAGGAGCGCTGCTAGTATTGTATGGACCATTGGATGGCGTAGGGAATGGGAGTCGAGGAGGGCTACCCTGGGATCCGCATGGAACACGAGGGGGCCCTTGGGTGGGAGAATGGAGATTCAAGCCTGTCGGTGAAACCTTAGTGGACCCGTACATATTAGTAGTCCCTTTTGAAAGGCTATTTTGTGATCTCTTGGCCACATACCTACGGAAGTGTGAGACGGCATAATAGAGGTTCTTAGTCACCGAAAGGTGATGAAATCATGAACATGTGGGTAAAGTGGTACAACCTCTGCAGGGTGTAAAACTATCATGATAGCCGTGCTCCCGGTTAAGAGCACCTGGATGACCTACATGATTAGAGGATTTTGGTATTGGGATGGTTGGATTATGGTTATGGGTTGGTAATGGTTAAGGATGGTTTATGGCTTATGGTTATGGATAATAATTTGAGTTATGGTAATTGGACATGGATAATGATGATGTTGGCAATAGTTGGATATAGTTTATATTATGTTAATATGATGGTTATGAGGGGATTGTTGCACATATACATAGTATAATGCTTTCAAATGTTTTAATGTACTTTTCAGCACTTATCCATTATTATATTCATCATTTGTATCAGCTACATGTCATATTTTCCCACACTTGCTGAGTACGACATGTACTCACCCTTGCAATTCCACCACCAACAGTTTCAGGAAATGTTTGGGAGTATCATGATGATAATGTGGAGCACTAGGCATGCGTATCGTCGTCGATTGCCTATGGAGTTGGAGTCTCCTACTCTAGTTTATTTCCGCTGCAATAGAATCAAGGTATATTTACTATTCGTGACATGGTTAAATTCTGATTTCCGTTTGTGATGCATCTGTGTATGTGTGAAGCAACATCCTGGACACACATACACTGCACTTGGTTCGTTTTTCAGAATCGGCTGTCACAGAGGTGCAGAAGTTGAGCCAAGCTGACGTGAGCTCGAAGGTTGTTGAGTTGGTCGCTCCTTGCCAGAATCTTCTTCTTGCGCAGTTGCAAGCGCGTGAAGTTCCTCCAACGCAGTGACCCCAGCAGTGTGATCCCCATGGATACAAAGGATGCCTTAGTGAGTCGGTATCTTCAACACCAGATAGCCGTAATGAGCTATGGCCATGAACCTCTACAGGGTTGGCCTGCTTAGGATGGCGTCGAAGGGAAGGCTGATGTGTGCCACATCAAAGACCAAATTCTTGGACCTATAGTTGTCCCTAGTCCTAAAGGTCACCGGGAGTGTAATTAATCCGAAAGGATTGATATCTCCTGGACCTACTCCAGAGAAAGGACGTGAGGGCCTAAGGTTCGACAGGCTGAGTTGGAGCTTCGTGAAAGCCACAAAGCTGAGGAGGTTGAGCGCCTCACCTCCGTCCACCATGAAATGATTGAGTTGGATGTTTTTTATGGTTGGAGATACAATCAAAGGCAACTGACCAGCTCCGATCATGTTCTTCAAAAAATCGAAGCATCGAAAGTGATGGCAGTATCCATAAACTTCTGATGAGGTTCTGCCTCGGCGGTGGGGGCTATGAGAGCCATCTCCCGACGCATAGTCTTGAGGATACGCATAGAGGTCATATCCCAGGACCCTCCATATATCATATGGAGAGTCTTCTGATGCTCATTGTCGAAGATGTCGAAGTTGGAATCCACAGTGTTGTAGACGGCCTTCAGGGACTCCTTGGTGTCCTGGAAGCCAAGCTCCTGTTCTGACGGATCTTCTCCAACTTTCTGTTCCCCCTCCCATTGGCGGTATGGGGCTTCTTCTTGGTGCTTGTTGTTGTGTTCAACAAGCCGTTGGACCTCACGACAGTCTTCAAGATTATGTGTGTTTTATTTATAAATCATACACCACATCTATCCACCATCGCCGTTCTCAGTTGATGGTCAGGGTCATTTTTCGGGGTGTGGCCCCCGGCCACTAGGAGCTGCAGCTGCAACAGCAGCAGTAGGTGTGCCAGCCAACGACTTTTTCTTGCCGTTGGACTTCTTATTCTTTCCACTACCAGAGGCAGTAGCTTCAGCCTTGGAGGAATATTTTCCAGCCTCTGCAGCTAGTTTGGAGTGCATCTCTCTGCCCTCCGCAGCCCTAGCACATTTGTCGGCTAGGCTGAAGAGCTCTGTGACGTTGCTGACATCTTTGGTTGCCAGCTTCTCCATCATCTTCTTATCTCTAACTCCCTATAGGAATGCAACAACAACAGAAGCATTGGAGATTGAAGGAATGGTGTTCTGTACCTCAGAAAACCGCTGGATAGATGATCGCAGCGATTCTCCCACCTTCTGTTGTATGATGAACAGGTCCAGCTCTGTGCCAGGTCGGGTATAGGAGCTCCTAAAGTTGGCAGTAAACTTGCGACAAAGTTCCCCCCAACTGTAGATGTAGTCAGGAGGTAGACTCATGAACCAGGACCTTGCTGTCCCGGTTAGAGCCACGAGGAAGTAGTTGGCCATCATGACCTCATTGCCTCCGATCGCGAGGATAGTGGTAGAGTAGATTTGAAGAAATTCGACGGGGTTGACTGCCCCGTCGTACTTCTCCGGCAGATGAGGCCGGATCGTAGATGGCTAGATGGCCATTCGGAGAAGCATGAAAAGGGCTAAACATCCGCCCCCCCCCCCCCCCCACTCCTAATGGAGAAGGGTTTTCCTGGGCCTCTCGCGAGTGCGCTTGATTTGGACGTGGCTGTCCTGCCTCATGTATCAGTGGTCGAGCTCTGACTGGAGATCATGTGTCGAGAGCCTCGATGCTGTATGAGTGTGGCGTGTTCCGGAGGGCATTGATGTCACTTGCTGGGAGGGCACACGTCTCCTGTGTTGTGACGCCTAAGGACCAAGTCTGCCAGACAAGGTCCTATTCCTTGAAGGTGCTTGCCCAGCAGGGGGCGGACCTTGATTGCTAATGGAAATTGTTGTGGCTGCAACCAAATGCTCCACATCAGTGCGCCACTATTCCATCGCTCCCAGTAGTGCTCTGGGCACTGGAGGATGCTGAAGCAGAGTCCATGCTGTGTTCAGCGTGTTCTCAGGATTGTTCATCGATGCAGTGACCGATGTCAATACACCATCTTGCTGAGTTAGTGGAGGTGGTGGTGGAACGACACCCACCAGGACAAAAACATTGGCTGGCTGCTGCACATTAGAGTGATTTCCTCCAGCAGACTGCTCAGCCAAATCGTTGGAAGAAGCTGCGACAGAGTTCACCATCTTGAGATCTTAGCCCCCCTACCTGACACGCCAAATTTCAAAGTGTTGCAATGACACTTCCCTTGGTACTACTAAAGCATAGTCCATGGAGGTTCGTATTTGGATGGGGTGCATAAGATCACAAACAAGATGATGCCACAGGAGTTTTTACGTGGTTTGGGCCGCATGAGCATAATATCCTACTCCACAGGGTGGTTGTTGATTGTATGGCGGGTGTCTGTAGTTGCTTGTATGCTTGTGTGCTTAGTTGACTTCTACCATGGGACGCAACCTTTTTATATGCTAAGGACTGGTCATCACAGTATATGCCTGGCCCAACAGGTGGCCCCGACTGTAATTAACCACCTATACATGATCTACATGTATAATATATTATTAATAGTGTGATAACACGCCTTAATAGTGGTGTTACCTATCTTGATAGTCCTCTGACCGTGTGTCATTAATTGTAACACTCTAATTTTCATGCATCATGCATTTCATAAGTTCATATACATGTTTAACATTAATCAACATAAAAAGGAATGAGTTTAAAATGAATTAGGAGCAAAATCGCACTTAAAAGTTCTGAGGAGTGCGGACTAGTCCGATTTCTCTCTGACCTCCGTCGGACATGTCCATTTTTGCTGCGGACTAGTCCGGTTTCATCTTTGTACAATTTTCGTACTTGTCCAGTCCATTGCGGACTAGTCCGGTTTCCCAATTCCTTGAAATTTTGCCAATTCCCTAGACTTGTCCGGACTTGTCCAACATCTAGCGGACTTGTCTGTTTTCCCCTCTGACTAAATTTGGACTTGTCCGATTTTGGCCAGACTTGTCTGTTTTTCTTCTGACTAAGTTCGGACTTGTCTGATGTTTGGTCCGTACTTGTCCGATATCTCTCTGACTAACTTCGGACTAGTCCGTCCTATTGCAGACTTGTCCGGTGATGGCGATTTCGAGTTGATCTTTTGTTCCACGACGTGTTCCTGGGTTTTACCTTAAGTGGGCCTAAGTATGTCATGTCTAACCCTTTTGGATCCCATGTAGGACCCCACACAGGCCTCCACCCACCCCAAACTCGAAATCCATCAAACCCTAGCCCTCCACCTCTATATAAACAACCCAACACCCTATTTTCACATCTTTTTGCCACCTTTTAGTCACACCCAAACTCTAGTTTGTGGATAGCCACCGTCAAGGAGGGAGAAGGAGATCCCGCAAGAAGAAGAGGAGGAAACAAAACAGGATCAAGTGATCAAGATCTCCATCAAGTTTTCATTCTTCATCAACAATTCACCTTCAAGTTTCTTCATCAACCCTAGATCGTCAAGATCGAAGTGTTCCCTCCAAAACCCTTGATTCATTGGAGTTCTAAACACCTGGTATACATTCTACTTGCTCTTTCTCACGTGAATTCAACCTCGTTTCTCCAAATTCACGTTGATCTAGAAAACCCTAGCTCGCTGTTTCTGCGAAGGGCGGACTAGTCCGGCCCTACAGTAGACCAGTCCGATTTTGCTGACTATTTTCTAATGAATTAATTCTAAATTGATTTGAATCAATTCCAAACCTGTACAAACTCATTAAAAACCATTACAACTAGATAGTAAGCATCATTAACAACTCAATAACTAGTTTTGCTTCACATTTGCATTAATCATGCATGTCATGACATGTTGAGTAATATATGTGCACTTATTGATTGTAATTCTTGTCTTGTATGTTTATTGTGCGGTTTGGATGGATTTGCGCAAGAGAGTACTGCGGAGGACCTCCTGTACCATAATTTTGATGCTTTTGACACAAATCAAGCCCAAGAGCAAGGCAATTGTCCTTGAACATATTGATCCCGTTTTTACAATAAATGTTTTGTTTCCAAAACTGCATGCTTGTGTCAATTTAATGGGAATTCCTATGATAGGAAGTTTACTAGCTTTGTTTAACCACTCTTGTCACCTAGAATACATGGTAGACAGTCGGGAGGGGCTTCTTACCTTTGCTTTGCTTAATTAATTGGGATAGGAAAACAACTATACCATTTAATTATGCAGTAATGAGATTATGGTTAATATGAACTAGTTAATATGACATGGTAATGGGTGATCTAGCCAAGCATGGTATGTGGATGGGTTGGATGATATGGTGGTTCCGCTTGCTTTAGATCTAAGGACCGGTTCGTGGAGCGACCATCCAGGATTTATAGTGCCACCACGAGGCCAAGTATGGGCGCGGCATAACTGATTAATTAGGGTTTTTCTAGTATTGAATGGATCATTTGGCGTACCGGGGAAGGGGAGTCAGATTGGGTTTGGATTTGAGGTGGGACTCTCTAGAGTCCAAATGGCACAAGAGGGGGCCCTTGGTTTAGGATGTGCTCAGTTGGAGGCATCGCCACCGGTGAAACCTCAGTGGGTCCATACATGCTAGTAGTCCCTTTCTAAAGGCTATTTTGTGATCTCTTGGCCACACACCTAAGGAAGTGTGAGACGGCATAATAGAGGTTACATAGTCATTGAAAGGTGATAAAATCACAAACACGTGGGTAAAGTGGTACAACCTCTGCAGAGTGTCTTGAAAACTATCATGACAGTCGTGCTCCCAGTCATGAGCAACTTGGACCCTCACATGATTAGAGGGAAACTTGGGATTTGGGATGGTTTTGTTATGGTTTGGTACTTGTTATGGTCAATAATATGGCTATGGCTGGTTATGGATTGAATTATGGTATTGGATATGGTTAATGGTAATGGTGAAATCTGGTATAATGGTGATGAATATGGAATATGGACTTATACTATGTTAATCATTATGGTATGTGATGGGTTTACTTCACTTACATATAATATACTGCTTTTCAAATGTTTTAATGAACTTTTTAGCACTTAGCCTTTATTATATTCGTCATTTGAATCCGCTACATGTCATACTTTCCACACTTGCTGAGTACGACATGAACTCACCCTTGCAATTGCCCCACCAACAGTTGCAGGTCAGGATTGGGAGTATAACGGTGATAATGCGGAGGTCTAGGCCGTGTCTGCCGTCAGCTTTGCCTGTGGTTATGCTTTGAGTCGCGATACCCTTATGTTTATTGAATGTGGCCTAGAGGGGGGGTGAAAAGGCCTTTTTGATTTTTAGTCAGAACCTAAAACACTAAGCAACTTGATCAAATACCGAGGAATCAGACTGGCCCAGTAGTGTGCGGACTAGTCTGGTGCGTGCAGACTAGATTGATCTAGTTAGATCAATGATCTCAATACCAGCACAGTACGCAGCGGAATATAGTATGTAACTTGCAGGTATTGAGTCAATGAAATTATGTGTAGAACAAACTAGCTTTGGTTTCAATGTTTTAACGTAAGATATGCAAGATCAAGTAAACCCTAGAATGTGATATGAAAAACTAAGAACAAGATTGACACAAGATTTTATGCTGTGGTTCGGTTCCCATAGAGGCAACCTACATCCACGTTGAGGAGCCCACGAAAGGACCGGGTCTTCTCGAACCCTACCCTCGTTGAATCACCACGAAGGCCGATTATCTTCCACTAATCACAAAAGGTAAATCACCATGTTCAAGCGGCCTTCTCACAAGTTGAGGGCTCCCCAAGATTACAAATCAAACACCACCAAGAACACACTCGTAAGATCTACAATAAAACAACAGGAGTGTGTTAGAGAATCAAACCCAAGAGATCAAACGTGAAGAATCGTGTCTCTCCTTTGATCTAGAGTTGATCCACACAAATTTGATCTTTCTTTTGTTGGATTGTGTGGAGAAACGTGTTTTCTAGGCTCGTGGAAGGTGTTACGGCGCAGGGGGTCAAGAGTTATGAAAGTACCGCTGTGCACATCTATTTATATGGAGGTTTCCAAAGGTTACCATTAGGGTTTCGAGAGTCCAGACTAGTCTGTGGTGGAGTCCAGACTAGTCCGGTGTGCGGCATGTAGGAAACCCTAAGTTCTCAGGAATGTTGGACTTGTCCGGCCTTGGGCGGACTAGTCCGATTTAGGCTCTGGAGATCTTCGGACTAGTCCGGCATATATCGGACAAGTCCGGCTAGGAGACTCCCTTTGTGAATTTGGGGACATGTCCACACTTGGAGGACTTGTCCGATTTTAGATAGAGGGTTTTTCGGACTAATCCGTGTAGATATCGGACTTGTCCGATTTAAATCAGAAAGATATGGGACTAGTCCGTGGTGATATCGGACTTGTCCGATTTCGTGCAAAGCTGTGAAGTGTTGAGGACTAGTCCGCACAGGGGAGGACTAGTCCGATCTTAGTCAGAAAGATATTTGACTAGTCCGTGGTAATATCGGACTAGTCCGATCTGTGTAAACCTGGACTATGCAGACAAGTCTGCACTGGGAGGACTTGTCCGATTTTGAACAGAGGGATTATCGGACTAGTCCGGTCCTGTATAAATTTGTGCAGTGAATGAGTTTTCTTGTGCTTGAGCTCTTGGGGTGTGTTTCTCCAACACACTCCATACACGATGATCTAATCCATTCAGCTCTTGAGCTCTTTTCCATATAGATCCTCATTCTCCTTTCTTTTTGCGCTTTCTTCATAAGTTCATTTAAAACCTGCGCTCATCTCAACAATTTGGCTAGGATCTCATTTTTTTGTCATAAATCAACCAAAACCCACAAGGGATGCCTATATGCACTTTCAATCTCCCCCTTTTTGGTGATTGATGACAACCAATTGAGATTTCATAAAAATGATTAAAAAATGCAGAATTTTTATAAAGTGTGCACATATGTGTTTGGAACAAATTAAGCATCACAACATAAGGCATGTGTGCACTCTTTATGGTGGGGTGCCAAACTACATGTGTGTGAACAATAATTGTGATGCGAAAGAAATAATTGACATAGATTTAACGCATCAAGCATAAATGTCAATTTTCGAGCATAAGCACATATTATATCAAACTTTCATCACGGATTTTAAAAGCATAAGCATAGACAAAGTCATTGTACCACATCACAAGTCCAAAAGCATGAGAGAGCATTAAAGTTTTACAACCCCAAAATGAACACAAATAGAGCTCTCCTCGCAACCTACAGCTACACTTAGTGACTCCTCCTTAATCTCTCCCCCTTTGGCATCAAGACACCAAAAAGGAAGGAGAGGAGGGATCTAGTGCCTTCGTTCCTTGCTGTTGGTCCTTTCCTCATTTTCATCTTCATCTTCAGGCTGTGGAGGAGGAGGAGGTGCGGATCCACTCGAAGTACCCCCAATTCCAAAATAAGCAAGCTCGGAGGGAGTCAAAGGTCCAAGCTCAGTGAAGTCAGAGGCTAAATATTTAGAGATAATAGGGGATCCAATAGGCTCGATCTCCAGCTTCTGGCAGATATGCTTGACATTTTCCTTGACATACCTCATGTTGGCCTTCCTTGCCTTGTTCAGCTTGTGAAGCTTTACCTCAGCCTTCTTGCATGAGCCAAAAATGGCTGCCAAGTACTTCAAAATGCCATTGGTGACCCTTTTTGTGGAGGGGCTCTAGTGGCGGGAGCAGTCCTCGCATCTCCTCGAGCTCTCCTTGGAGCCTCTTCACTAGACACCGGAGATGGAGCAGCTTGGAAAGTGGCTTGGGGAGGCTTTTGGGTCCTCAAGGGAGTGTGACACCCGGTTCCGAAAATGAACTAAGTAAACGCACATGTGTGCCCAGGATGTTCAATACACATACACAGGTGCATCACAAATGATATACAAACAATTACCACGGCTCAAATTATTAAATAAGTACTTTTATTACACAATTCATAACATTCTCGAGTACAAGCTCTAATGAACATTAATGACAAGTTCAACTAATGCAGTGGAAATAAACTAATAAGCAACTAAGCAAATAAGCAATAGAGACATATATGCACAGCTCCAATCAACACCATAGGCAAAGATGACGGTAGACACGGCCTAGAACCCCGCATTATCATCGTTAAACTCCCAATCCTGACCTGCAACTGTTGGTGGGGAGGATTGCAAGGGTGAGTACATGTCGTACTCAGCATGTGTGGAAAGTATGACATGTAGCTGATTCAAATGACGAATATGATAAAGGCTAAGTGCTGAAAAGTACATTAAAACATTTGAAAAGCAATATATTATATGTATGTGACATAAACCCATCATAAACCATGTAATCATCATAATACCAGTCCATAATTCATTACCATCATCCAAATTCTAGATTTCACATTACCAATAACCATAATCAATATCAAAAGTTAACTCATAACCAACCAATACCATAACCATATTGCCAAACCATATTCAAAAGTCATCCCAATACCAAGTTCCCTCTAATCATGTAGGTCATCCAGGCGCTCATAACCGGGAGCACGGCTATCATGATAGTTTTAGACACACTCTGCAGAGGTTGTACCACTTTACCCACGTGTTTGTGATTTCATCACTTTGAAGTGACTAGAACCTCTATTATGCCGTTTCACACTGTAGGATCGAAGAGCACGTGAAAAGCTACCATGGGGGTGAATGGTATATTTAAAAATCTTACGCAGCGAAAACAATTAAACCCTAACCCCTTCGGCATAAAAACGATCTGTTAAAGAAATCATGTGTGAGACTAATCTAAACGTTTTTCACCATGACAAAAGTGATAGATATCAGATAGAATCAAGTCACGAAGAAAGCACAAGAAGAATCACTCAAATCCGTCGAGAGAAACTCAAGTTATGATCGAAAGATCAAACAAAGGTCAATCTGCCCTACCCGAGAAAAAAAAAAACAGTTCTGGAACGCTGCAAAGAAACTTGTGTAGATCAAAGACCATAAATCCAATGACCGTGAAATTTTGACATATGATAGATAATCAAGTTTTGAAGACAACCAAAAAAGAATCATGTCAATTGAATCTGTAAAACTCGAATTATGATAAAACCAACGACAAAAGGTAGTGCTGTCCAGAAACTCGACGAGTAAAACTTGTCTGGAACAAGTCGGACGAACAAGGCACAAAAGTTCCTTCAAACTATGAATTTTATTCAATAGAACACAAGAGGAAACAGCCCAAAGTCGTGCACCACGAGCTCTGGGCTCCCTTGCTTATATAACCAGCTCGAAAGCCAACTCAACTCAAATCAGGAACCTAATCCTACTTTGTTCACGAATCGTAACTTTCCATAACTTCTTAGGATTCTTCAATACGCAGATAGAAGCAATATTAAGACTTCCAAGCACCTTAGGAACGTATCACACATTCCTAAACAACTCAAGTTCGTGACTAACATGAAATCCTATCATAACCAACTCAAATCTTTCCATATTTGAGTCAAACCCAACTCAGCCGCAGCCTGAGTCCATAACCTAGTCGGTTGGACCTTTCCGACCAACTCTTTACGTACACATATCTTCATCACATATCGGAACCATGTAGCCACGTCCATGCACTCCTTTCACATGTGCAAACATCTTCCATCGACGTCCACGATACCTTCACATGCATTGTTCTTGATTCAATCATGCTGCGCAACCTCCTGATCAGCTCAACCACAATTCCTCCTGAATTTAGTTGTTGGAACCTTATCTCCTCCCTGAGACTAGTCCGATGGATCCCGTCACCAGCCATGTCTTGAACTCAAGCAACACCTGCACATGAATAAACAACCAATCCATACAAGCCCAAGTCCTCGACTTGACTCACGTCAGTTCCGAACACAACACCTTACGTGAGAACCTCACATATGCATGTTGCAAAAACCACAGTAACACGATATCATCCATATCAACCAAAACGCACCAAAAACCTAGCAAATGAATACTAAGCAATCTTTCCAGAGATGTAAAGCAAGTACAAAACATTGCAAATAAAAAGCAGAAGCACTGCGGTCAAGTTCCGGACCTTGATAAAAAGGTGTTTTGGTGATATTCAAAACTTTTATCATCAAAGCCAAGTGTATTCACTACAAGCCAATGTATTCAGCACACATAGGTCTTACACACACTTCCATTGGTGTGTGACCAAGAGATCACAAAATAGCCTTTACAAAGGGATTACTAGCCTATTTAGACCCCACTGAGGTTTCACTGGTGGCGATGTCTCCTACAAAGCACATCTTCAACCAAGGGCCCCCTCTTGAGCCAATTCGGATCCCAGGGTAGTCCCACCAATCATCAACAAACCCAATCCGACTACCCCTTCCCCGAGCATCCTTAATGGTCCAAATAGCACTGGCAAATCCCTAATTAATCAGCTACGCCGCACCTATACTTGGCCTCGTGGTGGCATTGTAGTCCTAGCTTATTCTCGCATGAACCGGTCCTTAGGTCTAAAGCAAGCAAACCACCATAACATCCAACCCATCCGCATACTAGGCTTGCTTAGATCACCCATTATCACATCATATTAACCAGTTCATCATAATCTCATAAACACATAATTAAGATAAGTGGTATAGTTGTTTTCCCATCCTAATTAATTAAGCAAAGCAAAAAGGTAAAAAGCTCATCCCGACTCTCTACCATAAATTCCAGGTGACAAGGGTGGTCATACAACGCTAGTAAACTTCCTATCATAGGATTTCCCATCAAATTGACACAAGCATGCAATTTTACAAACAAATTATTTATTTTAAAATAGGATCAATATGCTTCAAGGACACTTGCCTCGCTCTTGGGATTGGCCGGATCGAAGGCTTCAAACTATTGGTGTTGTAGATCCTCTGCGGCACTCTATAGCACAAATCCATCTAATCTGCACAATAATCATACAAACAAGAAACACAACCAAAGAGTGCACAAATATTATTGAATATGATATGACATGCATGATTAATGCAAATGCAAGACGGAACTTGTTACTAAGTTGCTTTTAATGATGTCTAACTAGTTCTAATAGCTTTAACAAGTTTATATAGGTTTGGAGTTGATTAGATCTAATTTTCGAATTAATTCAACACAATTTAACAAGGAAGATCGGGCTAGTCCGCTACGGACCGGACTAGTCCGCACCGCGCGAGATCAGCAAATAAGGGTTTTCTAGATCGACGTGAATTTGGAGAATTGGGGTTGAATTCACGTAAGGAAAAAAATTATACCAGGTGTTTAGAACTCCAATGAACCAATGATCTTGGAGACACACTTGGATGTTGATGATCTAGGGTTAATGATGAACTTGGAGATGAATTGGTGATGAAGAACAAAACTTGATGGAGATCTTGATCATCTTTCGTTTCCTCCTCTTCTTCTTCTTGCTTGGGATCTCCTCCTCCCTCCTTGATGGTGGCTCTCCATGAACTAGGGTTTGGGTGGGGTGGAAAAGTGACAAATAGATGTCAAGTCAAGGGGTGGGGTTGTTTATATAGAGGTGGAGGCTAGGGTTAGATGGATTTCGAGTTTGAGATGAGTAGAGGTCGGTTTAGAGTCCCACATGGGCTCTAAAAGAGTTAGGCACGACGTCCCTAGTCCCACTTAACACAAAACCCAAGAAACAAGTTGTGAAACAAAGGATCAACTCGGAGTCGTGATATATTGGACAAGTCCGAAAATGGCCGGACTAGTCCGAAGTTGTCTAGAGAGAAATCGGACATGTCCGGACTGGATATCGGACAAGTTCGAACTTATCCAGAGGGGAAAAACAGACAAGTCTGGCCTAAAATCAGACAAGTCCCACTTTAGTCAGAGAGAAAAATGGACAAGTCCGCTGGAACACCGGACTAGTCCTGACAAATCTAGGGACTTAGCAAATTTTCCAAGGGTATTGGAACACCAGACTAGTCCGCAGCAAGACCGGACAAGTCTGAAAGTGTCTGAAGGCAACAACAGACTAATCCGCAACAAAACGCACTAGACCATTTGAAGTCAGAGAGAAATCGGATTAGTCCGCACCAAAATCAGACTAGTCCGCACTTCCCAGAATTCTTAAGTGTGGTTTTGTTTCTAATTTATTTTAAACTTGTTTCTTTTTATGTGGATTAATGTTAGACAAGTATATGGATGTATGCAGGTCATGATGCATGAAAATGAGGGTGTTACAAACCTACCCCCCTTAAAATGAATCTCGCCCTCGAGATTCGATGCGGAAGAGAAAAGATGGGGAAATTCCTTCTTGAGATCATCCTCCAATTCCCATGTTGCTTTCGATTCTGTGTGATGCTTCTATTGAACTTTACACCATTTAATAACATTGTTCCTTGTGGCTCTCTCCTTGCTTTCCAAGATTTTGATCGGTTGCTCAGCATAAGTTAAATCTTCCTCTAGTTCCAATTCTTCCATTGGCACTTGTTCTTCCGATACTCTCAAGCACTTTTTGAGCTGGGGAACATGAAAGACATCATGGACATCCGAAAGATGAGCTGGCATCTCCAACTTATACGCTACTTCTCCTCTTTTGTCCAAAATCTTGAATGGCCCAATGTATCGAGGTGCTAGCTTGCCTCTTATGTTAAACCTCTTATGACCTCTCATTGCTGATACCTTGAGGTAAACGAAGTCTCCGACATTGAAGGCTATTTTCATTCTCCTATTGTTCGCAAAGCCTTTTTGTCTTGATTGAGCGGCCCTCAAGTTCTCACGAATTACCTGAACTTGTTTCTCAGCTTCTTGCAACACATCCGGACCAAATACTTGAGTTTCTCCTGTCTCATTCCATAACAAGGGTGTCCTACACTTCCTTCCATATAGTGCTTTATAAGGTGACATCTTCAAACTTGCTTGGTAACTACTGTTTTACGAAAATTCTACATATGGAAAGGTCTTGTCCCAACTTTTCTCATGCTTCAAAGCACAAGCTCTTAACATATCCTCTAAAATTTGGTTGGCCCTCTCAGTCTGTCAATCCATTTGAGGGTGATATGCTGAACTAAAATTTAACCTTGTTCTCAATGCTTCATACAATTTATGCCAAAATTTGGAGGTAAATTGAGAATCTCTATCCTAGACTATGTTCTTTGGGACTCCATGTCGAGACAAAATGTGCTCCATGTATAGCTCTGCTAGCTTCGCGGTGGTATAAGTGGCCTTGACAGGAACAAAATGAGCTGACTTGGTTAACCGATCCACAATTACCCAAATTGAATCATGACCGGACTGGGTACGCGGTAAACCAACTATAAAGTTCATACCAATTTCTACCCACTACCATTCTGTGATCTTCAATGGTTGCAATAATCCAGCTGACCTTTGGTGTTTTGCCTTTACTCGTTGGCACACGTCACACAGTGCTACATATTCAGTTATGTCCTTCTTCATGCTAGCCCACCAATAGCACGTCTTCAAGTCTTTGTACATCTTTGTACAACCGAGATGGATTGAGTATGGTGAATCATGTATCTCCTTTAGTATCGTTTCCAAAATATGCTTCACATTCGACACGACAATCATTTTTCCGAGCCATAAGGTACCATGTTCATCCTCATCAAACCTGAATTGCCTTCCCTCTTGGGTCCTTTCCTTGATTTCTTGGATTTCCTCATCCTTCACTTGGCCTTCTCGAATTTCTTGCTCCAGGGTCAGATTTAACTCCATTATCCCCATCTCATTTACAAATCCAAGGTTCAAACATTCAAACTCCTTACATAACTGGGATGGTAACTCTCGAATTGTGAGTTGGTGACTTACTCCTTTTCTACTCAAGGTGTCGGCCACTACATTGGCTTTTCTCGGATGATAGTTGATCCCCAAATCATAATCCTTGATGAGCTCCAACCATCTTTGTTGCCTCAAATTCAGATCCGTTTGTGTGAAAATATACTTAAGACTCTTATGATCCATGTAAATTTCACACCTATGTCCGAGAATATAGTGTCTCCAAATCTTCAATGCATGTACCACGGCTGCAAGTTCCAAATCATGGGTTGGATAATTCTGCTCATGTTTCTTCAATCACCTCGATGCATAGTCTACTACTTGACCTTCTTGCATGAGCACACATCCATGTCCTTGTCTCGATGCGTCGCAATAAGTATCAAAACTCTTGCTTACATCTGACAATACTAAAACTAGGGCTGTAGTTAACCTCTTCTTCAACTCATCAAAACTTTCTTGACAGGCTTGAGTCCATTGGAAAACTTTCCCCTTCATTAGCAACTCCATCATTGGCTTGGCTGTCTTGGAAAAATCCTTGATGAATCGACGGTAATACCCAACCATCCCAAGAAAACTCCCGATCTCCTTTACGTTTTGCGGGGGCTCCTATTTTAACACGTCCCTCACTTTTCCTGGGTCGATCGATAATCCTCCTCCTGAAAAAATGACACATCTTTCAACCAAAACTGACACTTGGTGAACTTGGCATACAATTGATGCTCCCTCAATTTTTGCAACGTAAGCCTCAAGTGTTCCTCATGTTCCTTCTCATCCTTCGAGTAGATCATAATATCGTCAATGAACACTACTAAAAACTTATCCAAGTACTCCATGAAGACCTTATTCATGAGGTACATAAAGTATGCAGGTGCATTGGTCAATCCAAAGGACATCACGGTGTACTCATAAGATCCATATCGTGTCCTAAAAGCTGTCTTGGGTATGTCCGATGGTCTAATCTTCATTTGAAAGTATTCTG
Organism: Tuctoria greenei; assembly: GCA_036927565.1. Taxonomy (NCBI): domain Eukaryota; kingdom Viridiplantae; phylum Streptophyta; class Magnoliopsida; order Poales; family Poaceae; genus Tuctoria; species Tuctoria greenei. The sequence continues at coordinate 134,975,624 of JAYESD010000010.1, read as the reverse complement.
ACCTCAAATATATCTTAGAGAAGACACAAGCACCCTTCATCTGATCAAACAAGTCTTCTATGTGTGGCAAGGTGTACTTGTTCTTGATCGTCACCTCATTGAGAGCTCGGTAATCCATACACATCCTTTGGGACCCATCCTTCTTGTCCACGAAATGTACAGGCACTCTCCAAGGTGAAGAGCTTGGGCGAATGAAACCTTTCTCTAGTTGCTCTTGAATTTGCTTCTTGAGCTCCGCTAATTCCATAGGAGGCATCCTATAGGGCCTCTTAGCTATAGGTGCAGTTCCAAGTATTAAATCAATAACAAACTCAATGTCTCGATCAGGTGGCATACCTGGCAACTCGTCCGGAAAAACATCCAAAAATTCACACACAACTAGAATCTCCTCAATTGTGGCACCATCCATATGGTTCAGCTCCAATTGCTTAGGTGCGTGTTGAGATGCTTCAAACTCTATGGTGATCCCTTCCTCATTGGTCAACTTCACCGTCTTCGTGGCACACTCAACAACTCCATTGTGCTTCCTCAACCAGTCCATACCAAGTATAATGTCCAATCCTTGAGAATCCAAGACATTGAGGTTGGCGGAGAAGTCTACCCCCCTTATCCCAAGGCTTACTTTTGGACATACTATATTTGTCCTCATCTCTCCTCCAGAATACTTAACCAAAAGAGTAAACTTCATATGAGAGATAGGCAAACTATACTTGGCAACATATTTCGATGCAATGAATGAATGCGATGCTCCAGAATCAAATAACAGAGTCACCGGGTTAGAGTTTGCGAAAAACATACCAATCACCATGTCATCCGCTTGTTGAGCATCCTCCGTAGAGACATGGTTCAAGGTGCCACGAGCGAAATTCTGCTGTCCACGGTTTCCTTGTGGCGCTCCTCCATTGGCCTGACTTAGGAAATTGATGCGCAAAGGGTCCAGCTTCTCCACAAGTATAGCACTTCTTTACTCTAGAATTTGGACAGACTTGATTTTGAACATTTGCACCAGGAAAGTTGGCATGAGGTGCAAAGGGCATTGGAGGCCTAGGTGCTTGCATGACAGGGCACTGCTGCACAAACTGAGTTGGGCGCGGTGCAAATCCAGGGCGATAAGCAGGCACAGAAGAGCTAAAGTAAGGCACACTTGGCAGAGCAAAGCGGGGGCGCACATTACTTCCTTGTTGTTGTCCTTGATATGGCGCCTTCCTCTTGTTGTCTTGCTCCATCTCCCGGACCTTGTTCTCCACAACAATTGCTTTGTCCACAAGATTCTAAAAGTTGGCGTAATCACAATTTGGCAATTGCACTTGGATCTCATTGTTAAGGCCCCTCATGAACAAATATTGCTTCTGGCTGTTCCGACTAACATCTTCAGGGGCATACCTTGAAAGTTGAGTGAATTTGTTGAGATATTCACCCACACTCGATCTTCCTTGCCTCAAGTTCTCAAATTCTTGCCTCTTCAAGATCATGACTACCTCCAGCACATAATGAGAACGTAATCTCTCCTTGAATTCGGCCCAAGTAATCCTCTCTTGGTTCTCATGAGCATTGCATAGAGAGTCCCACCAATCAGTAGCTGCTCCAACAAGTTGATGAGAAGCAAATAGAACCTTCTCCCGGTCGCTGCATTGAACAATAGCAAGCTTCTTCTCCAGAGACTTGAGCCAATCATCAGCATCCATAGGGTCAGCGGCTTGAGAAAAGGTTGGCAGCCTAGTCCTCATAAATTCTCCCAACCGGTTATGAGGAGGCGGAGGTGGCAGCGGAGGCATGTGGGGCTGATTGTTGATGTTGCCAGCCTGCATCTGTCCCATAGTTTGTATCATGGTCTGCATGAGCTGGTTCTGCATTGCCAAAAGCTGCTCAATGTTGATAGCTCCATGAGCATGTCCTTGTCCATTGTTGTTTTGAGGTGATCCATTGTTTTCCTCCTCATCATTAGCATCCCTCTGGTTGCGAGTCCTCACCATCTGAAGAAAAGCAAGAGATAAGAATTTAGAAACGTCCCCAACTATATGCATCAAGAGATATGGAACTAAACAAGTATCTATACTAGCCTAGGTGGACATGGCAATGCTAAAGCATCCCAAAATCCTCTATTAAGCACACAAGCAAGCAATATATAGCAAACAGCACACCAAACAAAAACACATCAATTCCTGAGTGTTCCTATGTGCTCTAATGTGTCCATTCTATCTAGGCTGCGTTCTACAGTCAACCTGTAGCTCTGATAACAATCTGTGACACCTGGTTCCGAAAATGAACCAAGTGAACGCATATGTGTGCCCAGGATGTTCAACACACATACACAGGTGCATCACAAACGATATATAGACAATTACCACAACTCAAATTATTAAATAAGTACTTTTATTACACAATTGATAACATTCTCGAATACAAGCTCTAATGAATATTAATGACAAGTTCAACTAATGCAGCGGAAATAAACTAATAAACAACTAAGCAACTAAGCAAATAAGCAATAGGAACATATATTCGCAGCTCCAATCAACACCACAGGCAAAGCTGACGGTAGACACGGCCTCGAACCCCACATTATCATCGTTAAACTCCCAATCCTGACCTGCAACTGTTGGTGGGGGAAATTGCAAGGGTGAGTACATGTCGTACTCAGCAAGTGTGGAAAGTATGATATGTAGCTGATTCAATTGATGAATATGATAAAGGTTAAGTGCTGAAAAGTACATTAAAACATTTGAGAAGCAATATATTATATGTATGTGACATAAACCCATCATAAACCATGTAATCATCAAAATACCAGTCCATAATTCATTACCATCATCCATATTCCAGATTTCACATTACCAATAACCATAATCAATATCGGAAGTTAACTCATAACCAACCAATACCAAAACCATATTGCCAAACCCTATTCAAAAGCCATCCCAATACCAAGTTCCCTCTAATCAGGTAGATCATCCAGACGCTCATAACCGGAAGCACGACTATCATGATAGTTTTTAGACACACTCTGCAAAGGTTGTACCACTTTACCCACGTGTTTGTGATTTCATCACTTTGCAGTGACTAGAACCTCTATTATGTCGTCTCACACTTCCATTGGTGTGTGGTCAAGAGATCAAAAAATATCCTTTACAAAGGGATTACTAGCCTATCTAGACCCCACTGAGGTTTCATCGGTAGCGATGTCTCCTACAGAGCACATCTTCAACCAAGGGCCCCCTCTTGAGCCATTCGGATCCGAGGGTAGTCCCACCAATCATAAACAAACCCAATCCGACTACCCCTTCCTCGAGCATCCTTAATGGTCCAAATAGCACTGGCAAAGCCCTAATTAATCAGCTATGCCGCGCCCCATACTTGGCCTCGTGGTGGCACTGTAGTCCTGGCTTATTCTCGCATGAACCGGTCCTTAGATCTAAAGCAAGCAAACCACCATACCATCCAATCCATCCGCATACCAGGCTTGCTTAGATCACCCATTATCACATCATATTAACCAGTTCATCATAATCTCATAAACGCATAATTAAGTTAAGTGGTATAGTTGTTTTCCCATCCGAATTAATTAAGCGAAGCAAAAAGGTAAAGAGCCCATCGCGACTCTCTACCATAAATTCTAGGTGACAAGGTTGGTCATACAATGCTAGTAAACTTCCTATCATAGGATTTCCCATCAAATTGACACAAGCATGCAATTTTACAAACAAAACATTTATTTTAAAACAGGATCAATATGCTTCAAGGACACTTGCCTTGCTATTGGGATTGGTTCGGATCAAAGGTTTCAAACTCTTGGTGCTATAGATCCTCCGCGGCACTCTCGAGCGCAAATCTGTCTAATCCGCACAATAATCATACAAACAAGAAACACAATCAAAGAGTGCACAAATATTACTCAATATGACATGACATGCATGATTAATGCAAATGCAAGATGGAACTTATTAATAAGTTGCTTTTAATGATCACTAACTAGTTCTAATATCTTTAAACAAGTTTATATAGGTTTGGAGTTGATTAGATCTAATTTTGGAATTAATTCAACACAATTTAACTAGGAAGATCGGACTAGTCCGCTACGGACAAGACAAGTCCACACTGCGCGAGATCAGCAAATTAGGGTTTTCTAGATCGACGTGAATTTGGAGATTTGGGGTTGAATTCACGTAAGGAAAGGAGAATAGAAGGTATACCAGGTGTTTAGAACTACAATGAATCAAGGATCTTGGAGACACACTTGGATCTTGATGATCTAGGGTTGATGATGAACTTCAAGATGAATTGGTGATGAAGAACGAAACTTGATGGAGATCTTCATCCTCTTTCATTTCCTCATCTTCTTCTTCTTGCTTGGGATCTCCTCCTTTCTCCTTGATGGTAGCTCTCCACGAACTAGGGTTTGGGTGGGGTGGAAAAGTGGCAAATAGATGTCAAGTCAAGGGGTGGGGTTGTTTATATACAGGTGGAGGTTAGGGTTAGATGGATTTCGAGTTTGAGATGAGTAGTGACCGGTTTAGAGTCCCACATGGGCTCTAAAAGAGTTAGGCACGACGTCCCTAGGCCCACATAATGTAAAACCCAAGAAACAAGTCATGAAACAATGGATCAACTCGGAGTCGCGATATATCGGACAAGTCCGAAAAGGGGCGGACTAGTCCGAAGTTGTCGAGAGAGAAATCGGACAAGCCCGGACTGGATATCGGACAAGTCCGAACTTATCCATAGGGAAAAAACAGACAAGTCTAGCCTAAAATTGGATAAGTCTAACTTTAGTCAGAGAGGAAAATGGACAAGTCCGCTGGAACACCGGACTAGTCCGGACAAATCCAGAGACTTAGCAAATTTTCCAAGGGTGTTGGAACACCGAACTAGTCCACAGCAAGACCGGACAAGTCCGAAAGTGTCCAGAGGCAAAAACAGACTAATCCGCAGCAAAACAGACAAGTTCGTTTGAAGTCAGAGAGAAATCGGACTAGTCCGGACCAAAATCGGACTAGTCCGCACTTTCCAGAATTCTTAAGTGCGGTTTTGTTTCTAATTGATTTTAAACTTTTTTTATGTGGATTAATGTTAGACATGTATATGGATGTATGCAGGGCATGATGCATTAAAACAAGGGTGTTACAGGGAGTGTGCTCCACATCCTTAACGAACTCAATTCTTGTGACCTTCTCAATCATGAAAATGAGGTAGGGCGCATAGCTACAGGAACGGTTCTATGTGCAGGAGATATTAACCATGTCATTCCAAATATAGTCGAAGCTATCGAACTTCTGGTTCTTTCTAATCACTTTCATTGGGGTCCTCAAGTACCCTTGCACACTTCCTGCATCCCCATCTTTTAGAGCAATTGTCTTCCTAAGGACCCTGTTGAGAACCATGAAGAAGGGCTTCATGTTCTTGGTCGATGGAGGGTTGTACTTCAGGCTAGTATCATAAAGAAAGTCCATATTATCCTTTCCCAAGACACCAATGTTGTGGATAGTCAGCTCATTGTTGTCGGTGTCTTCTAGGTGAAGCAGTCTTGCATAATCATCATAAGTTATGGTGTACTTGGATCCGTGTGTCATCCAAGTCACCCTCTCCTCCTCATCACTAGCAAAGTAGCAGGTGGCATAGAATTGAGCGATGATTTCATCGTTCCAGTTGCACCTGAAGGCAAACAAGTCTTTGAGCCCATGCCTTTCCCCAACTTGTATCACTTCATCGAAGGTTGGGCAGCTCTTCCTCTCAAAGTGACTCCAGTCAATCCATTGACTATTGACCACTGGAGTCTTCATCTGCATGTACACGGAGTTGTAGTAATCCACGTGGAAGTTGCTCCGGAATCTGGCATCAGCTGCCTTCTTTGATTTGCTGTAGCAATCCACAAATCTGAGCTTGGAAGTTGTATCGCTTCCCTTGCCATTGAACTTCTCCATGGAGGGATCCCTGTTCCCCTGCCTTAGAGCTGCCATCTTGAGAGGGACGAATGGGCCCGAGGCAATTCCCATTCCCTTGCCCTTAGCTTGGCGAGAGGCCACTGAGCTAGGGCCAGCTGCATCCTTGGCCTTGGACGCAGGCTTCTTGGCTAGAACCTGCGCCTCACCTGAGGTGGAGAAGGTGCCGGCTCAGAAAGACGCTCTTGGCGCTTCTTCCCTTGGCCCGTTGAGGACCGAAGCATAGAGTCTTGGTCCAACTCGGCCTCATAATCGGAAATATCATCGTTGGAGCTCGACATTGTCCTGAGAGGGAATTATACAATGTATGTATGAGAATTGATGGCAAGGAGGTGCATTGAGTAGTTAGGAATTAAGGTTGAGTTCAGTTGAAAATCGGACTTGTGCGGTGTTCAGGTACGGACTAGTATGGGGTGTTCGGACTTGTCCGTACGAGGAACAGACTAGTTCGATGTTCATCACCTCAAACCCTAACTATGAGACAAATGGTGTTGCTCAATGCAAGACTAGCTTAACATAGATGTAATACAGCAAGGAAGCATGTATTATCTGAAAGGAACTAAGCTATTTGATCCAAAATGGAAGAAATCAAAGTTTCTAGGGTTTGGAGGGAAATTTACTGAAATTCTTTGATTCTTGACGAAGGAGGAGTTGGAGGTGCGGACAAGTTCGTGGTCTTCAATCCCCTAGCAATGGAGATCGATTTCCACCCAAACTTGAAGGGATCTGATGGAGAGAATGCAAAATCACCTTTGGGGCTCTCAAGTGAAGAAAGAGAATGTGAGGTGCATTGTGAGGGTGAAGGAGATTAGGTTTTGGCGGCACATAGGGTTATGGAGTCTAAAAATCAGACTACTCAGTGGTCGGCTGGACTAGTTCGGACTACCGGACCTCTGCGGACTAGTCTGCAGTGTGCGGACTAGTCCGGATAACCATGGACTAGTCCATGGTCACCAGAACAGATTTAATTAGCCCATTCGTATATATTCGAAGGTTCTTATAGAGAAAATAAAACATTCAAGTAATCTTGATGAATATGATCAGTAAACATCCAATAATCAAGCTATGACCATAATTCACCAAGATCAAGTAATTGAAATAGTTTTTCCAAGAAAATTGAGAGAGTAATTTTCACAACACAATCAACAAATTTTGAAGAAACCATACAGGTATGCAAGTTTTCAAGCCACATTCCGAGCATCAAGGATATTTAATTCAATTCGGAGCTCGCAAAAACATTTTTCATCAAGTGGCTTGGTGAATATATCGCCTAGTTGTTTTTCAGTGTTGACATGGGAGATGGCTATGTCTCCTTTCATTGACTGGTCTCTCAAAAAGTGATGTCGGATGTCTATGTGTTTGGTCCTAGAGTGCTCAACGGGATTATGAGCAATTTTAATGGCACTCTCATTATCACAAAGGAGTAGAATACGGCTCATATTGTAACCGTAATCCCTTAGAGTTTGTCGCATCCAAAGGAGTTGTGCACAACAACTCCCGGCTGCAACATACTCCGCTTCGGCTGTGGATAAGGCAATGGAGTTTTGTTTCTTGGAGGACCAAGAAACTAGGGATCTACCTAGGAATTGGCATGTACCAGAGGTACTTTTTTAATCTACTTTGCATTCGACATATTCTGCATCGGAGTATCCAATGAGATTGAATTTGGAACCTTTAGGATACCAAAGGCCTAGGTTGGGTGTATGAACTAAATACCGCAAGATTTTGTTTATGGCTGTCAAATGACACTCCATAGGATTGGCTTGAAATCTTGCACACAAGCACACATTCAACATAATATCAGGCCTAGATGCACATAAGTAAAGTAGGGATCCAATCATGGAGCGATATACCTTTTGATCCACGCTTGGTACGTCTTTATTGAGATCCAAGTGTCCATTTGTTGCCATGGGAGTCTTTATAGGCTTCGCCTTGTCCATTCCAAACTTCTTGAGTATGTCTTGAGTGTACTTGGTTCGGCTTATGAACGTCCCCTCCTTTTGTTGCCTCACTTGGAATCCCAAGAAGTATTTTAGCTCTCCCATCATAGACATTTCAAACCTATCTGTCATAATCTTACTAAATTCTTCACAGAAAGATTTGTTAGCTGAGCCAAAAATGATATCATCAATATAAATTTGACAAATAATGAGATCATTGTCAAAATTCTTCGTGAATAATGTATAATCAGCTTTGCCAAATTTAAAACCATTTTCAATCAAGAAATCTCTAAGGCACTCATACCAAGCTTTAGGAGCTTGTTTGAGGCCTTAGAGAGCCTTACACAATTTGAACACGTGGTTGGGAAACTCTTGATCTTTGAATCCGGGGGGCTGCTCCACGTACACCTCCTCTTTGATTGGTCCGTTGAGGAAGGTGCTTTTCACATCCATTTGATAGAGCTTGAAATCATGGTGAGTAGCATATGCAAGTAATATTCTAATAGATTCAAGCCTATCTATGGGAGGAAAGGTTTCGTCGAAATCCAAACCTTCGACTTGTGAATACCCTTTGGCCACAAGTCGTGCCTTATTCCTTGTCACCACCCCGTGTTCATCTTGCTTGTTGCGGAAGACCCATTTGGTGCCGACGACGTTGGACTTGGGCCTTTCGACGAGTTCTCACACCTCATTCCGTTTGAAGTTGTTAAGTTCTTCTAGCATTGCCACCACCCAATCCGGATCTTTCAATGCATCCTCAACCTTGCGCGGTTCCAAAAAGGATACAAAAGAGTAATGTTCACAAAAATTAGCAGTTCAAAATCTAGTAGTTACTCCCTTTTGGATGTCCCCAATTATGTTGTCGACGGGGTGATCTCTTTGGACGCATTGGTGTACTCTTGGGTCTGGCACTTGTGGTCTTGAGTCCTCATGGTCATCTTCTACTCCCCCTAGATGGTTGCCCTCATTTGTGTGTTGTTCATATTTGTCTTCTTGAGTTTGATATAGTGTAGAAGCTCCCCCTTGATCCATTACTTCCACTTGTGGTTCATCTTCTTCATTTTGATTTGGAGGTGGCGCTTGTGGTCGAACAACGCCCAACGCCATTCGTCTCAACGCTTGACAAGGAGCTTCTTCTCTATCTAGCACACAGTGATCAACTTGCTCTTCTTGAGAGCTGTTAGTTTCATTGAACACTACGTCACATGCAACTTCAACAAGTCCGAAGATCTTGTTGAAGACACGATAGGCGTAAGAGTTCGAATCGTGGCCAAGCAAGAAACCTTCATCGGACTTTGAAGCAAACTTTGAAGTCCTAGGCTCCTTGTTCAAAATATAACATTTAGAACCAAAAACTCAAAAATAGGAAATATTTGTCTTGTTACCCGTGAGTAGCTCATATGATGTCTTCTTGAGTAGGCGATGAAGATAGAGTCGGTTTATGGCGTGACAAGCGGTGTTGACCGCTTCAGACCAAAACTGATCTAATGTCTTGTACTCATCAAGCATTGTTCTCGCCATATCTATGAGGGTTTGGTTCTTCCTTTCGGCCACTCCATCTTGTTGAGGTAAGTACGATGCTGAAAACTCATGTTTTATGCCTTCTTCGTCTAAGTACTCCTCAACTTGGGTGTTCTTGAATTTCGTGCCGTTGTCGCTCCTTATGTTCTTGATCTTCAATGAGAACTCATTTTGGGGCACACTTGAGAAACTTCTTGAGGGTTCCTTGAGTTTCCGCCGCTGATGCTTATGTAAGCAATTGGACCGAATAGGTCCATGTGAAGTAGCTCGAGCGGTCTTGTTGTTGTCATGACGTTCTTCACGGAATGGGGTGCTCCTACTTGCTTCCCGGCTTGGCACGCGCTACAAGGCCTGTATTTCTCAAAAACAACATCCTTCAAATCTCGGATGTGATCGCCTTTCAGGAGTTTTTGAAGATTGCTCATACCAACATGTGCTAGCCATCTATGCCACAGCCAACCCATGTTGGTCTTTGCAATCAAACACGTGTCAAGTTCGGCTTTATCATTGTTGAAGTCAACAAGATAAAGCTTTCCCTTAAACACACCCTTGAATGCAACCAAGTCATCATTCCTTCTAGAGACGGTCACACCCTCATTAGTAAACAAGCAATTATAACCCTTGTCACATAATTGAGATATGGACAGAAGGTTATAATCTAAGGAGTCGACATGCAAAACATGAGAAAGCGTGTATTGAGATGAGATTGCAATTTTACCGGTACCGAGCTCCCTTTCTTGACTATTGTCTCCAAAATAGATGCCCTCGCTTGGATCCTAATTTACTTCATATTCTACAAACATTCTTTGTTCTCTGGTCATATGGTTGGTGCATCCACTGTCTAGCACTCATTTTGCTCTTGGTTGGTGTGAGCTCTTTATCGTCGTCTGGGATATCTATACCTGTGCACACTATATGCCACAAGCTGGGGTTAAGTGAGATTAAATGCATTTTCATGTTTTGCCTCCACATTGAGTAATCATTGCCATCAAAGTGTGGTGCTTTTCCTAGAGGAATAGACAAATAATGGCTATTGTTAGAATTTAGACGATCATAGTTGAAAGGATATTGGGAGTAATCGGTGTGACTACTCCCATTCTTCTTCTTCTCGTCCTCGATCTTCATTTTCCCTTTGGAGAGGGCTTTCATCCTTAGGAGTGCCTTGAGATCAAGCGTCTCCTCATCGTCATCCTCGAAGTCCTGAATGGCATCGAGGAGCTTCTCCAATTTTTGGGCCTTTTTGTCTTCAACATTCTCTTGGTTGAGGCTCTTGTGCACATCCTTCATGTCCGACATTTTCTCTTCGAGCGATTAGTCTCCTCTTGAAGAGTCTTGCTCTGATACCAATTGAATGTGGCCTAGAGGGGGGTGAATAGGCCTTTTTGATCTTTAGTCAGAACCTGCAACACTCAGCAACTTCATCAAATACCAACGAATCGGACTAGTCCGGTAGTGTGCGGACTAGTCCGATGCATGTGGACTATATTGATCTAGTTAGATCAATGATCTCAATACCAGCACAGTACGCAGTGGAATATAGTATGTAACTTGCAGGTATTGAGTCAATGAAATTAAGTGTAGCACAAACTAGCTTTGGTTTCAATGTTTTAATGTAAAATATGTAAGATCAAGTGAACCCAATGTGATATGAAAAACTAAGAACAAGATTGACACAAGATTTTATCCCGTGGTTCGATTCCCATAGAGGCAACCTACATCCACGTTCAGGAGCCCACGAAAGGACCGGGTCTTCTTCAACCCTACCCTCGTTGAATCGTCACACAGGTCGATTCTCTTCCACTAATCACAAAGGGTAAATCACCAAGTTCAAGGGGCCTTCTCACAAGTTGAGGGATCCCCGAGATTACAAATCGAACACCACCAAGAACACGCTCGTAAGATCTACAATAAAACAACAAGAGTGTGTTAGAGAATCAAACCCAAGAGCTCAAATGTGAAGAATCGTGTCTCTCCTTTGATCTACAGTTGATCCACACAAATTTGATCTTTCTTTTGTTGGATTTTGTGAAGAGACGTGTTTTCTAGGCTCTTGGAAGGTGTGACAGCGCAGGGGGTCGAGGGTTACGAAAGTAGAGACGTGCACATATATTTATATGGAGGTTTCCAAAGGTTACCATTAGGGTTTCGAGAGTCCGTACTAGCCCGTGGTGGAGTCCGGACTAGTCCGATGTGCAGCGTGTAGGAAACCCTTCTTAGGAATGCCGGACACTTTCGGAATTGGGCGGACTAGTCCGATTTAGGCTCAGGAGATCTTCGGACTAGTCTGGCATATATCGGACAAGTCTGGCTAGGTAACCCCCTAACTGAATTTGGGGACAAGTCTGCACTTGGAGGACTTGTCTGATTTTAGACAGAGGGTTTTTCGGACTAATCCATGTAGATATCGGACTTGTCCAATTTAGATCAGAAAGATATTGGACTAGTCCTTTGTGATATCGGACTTGTCCGATTTCGTGCAAAGTTGGGAAGTGTTGAGGACTAGTCCGCACAGGGGAGGACTAGTCCGATCCTAGTCAGAAAAAATCGGACTAGTCCGTGGTAATATCGGACTAGTCCGGTCTGTCTAAACATGGACTGTGCAGACAAGTCCGCACTGGGAGGACATGTCCGATTTTGAACAGAGGGATTATCGGACTAGTCTGGGGTGTATCGGACTAGTTCGGTCCTGTGTAAATTTGTGCAGTGAATGAGTTTTCTTGTGCTTGAGCTCTTGGGGTGTGTTTCTCCAACACACTCCATACACAATGATCTAATCTATTCAGCTCTTGAGCTCTTTTCCATATATATCCTCATTCTCCTTTCTTTTTGCGCTTTCTTCATAATTTCATTTAAAACTTGTGCTCATCTCAACAATTTAGTTAGGATCTCATTTGTTTGTCATAAATCAACCAAAAACCGCGAGGGATGCCTATATACACTTTCAATCTCCCCCATTTTGGTGATTGATGACAACGAATTGAGATTTCACAAAAATGGTTAAAAAATGCAGAATTTTCATAAAGTGTGCACATATGTGTTTGGAACAAATTAAGCATGACAACATAAGGAATATGTGCACTCTTTATGGTGGGGTACCAAACTACATGTGTGTGAACAATAATTGTGATGAAAAAGAAATAATTGACATAGATTTAACAGCATCAAGCATAATCTTGTATTGTGGTAATTTTTTGTATATCTTTTTGTGAATGCACTCGTGTATGTGTGTTGAACGTCTTGGGCACACATATGTGTTCACTTGGTTCATTTTCGGAACCGTGTGTCACAAATTGGTATCAGAGCCACAGGTTGACTGTAGAACGCAACCTAGATAGAATGGACACTTTAGAGCACATAGGAACACTTAGGAATCAATGTGTTTTTGTTGGTGTGTTGATTGTTTTGTATTGCTGCTTGTGTGCTTAGTAGAGGATTTTGGGATGCTTTAGCATTGCCATGTCCATATAGGCTAGTATAGGTAGTTGCTTAGTTTCATATCCCTTGATGCATATAGTTGGGGACGTTTTCTAAATTCTTATCTCTTACTTTTCTTCAGATGGTGAGGACTCGCAACCAGAGGGATGCCAATGATGAGTAGGAGAATATTGGGGCACCTCAGAACAACAATGGACAAGGACCTGCCCAGAGAGCTATCAATCTTGAGCAGCCATTGGCTATGCAAAATCAGCTCATGCATACCATGATACAAACTATGGGACAGCTGCAGGCTGGCAACAACAACAATCAGCCCCACATGCCTCCACAGCTACCCCCACCTCCTCATAACCGATTGGGAGAGTTCATGAGAACCAGGTCATCGACTTTTGCTCAAGCTGCTGACCCTATGGATGCCGACGATTGGCTCAAGTCTGTGGAGAAGAAACTTGCAATAGTCCAATGCAGTGACCGGGAGAAGGTGCTATTCGCATCTCATCAACTTGTTAGAGCAGCTGCTGATTGGTGGGACTCTTTATGCAACGCCCATGAGAACAATGAGAGGATTACTAGGGCTGAATTCAAGGAGAGCTTCCGTTCTCATTATGTGCCTGAGAGTGTTATGATCTTGAAGAGGCAAGAGTTTGAGAACCTGAGGCAAGGAAGATCAAGTGTGGGTGAATATCTCAATAAATTCACTGAACTCTCAAGATATGCGCCTGAGGATGTCAGCCGGAACAACCAGAAGCAATACTTGTTTATGAGATGCTTGAACAATAAAATCCAAGTACAATTTCTCAACTGTGATTATGCCAACTTTCAGAAGCTTGTGAACAAAGCAATTGTGGTTGAGAACAAGGTCCGTGAGATGGATCAAGACACCAAGAGGAAGGCGTCATATCAAGGACAACAACAAGGAAGTAATGTGTGCTCTCGCTTTGCACCACCTAATGCGACTTATTATAGCTCTTCTACTCCTGTACAGCGCCCAGGATATGCACCACGCCCAGCTCAGTTTGTGCAACAATGCCCTATCGTGCAAGCACATATGCCTCCAATGCCTTTTGCACCTCGAGCCAACCTTCCTGGTGCAAATGCTCAGAATCAAGTTCGTCCCAATAATTCTGGTGCAGTTAGGAAGTGTTATACATGTGGAGAAGCAGGACACTTTGCAATTCAATGTCCAAAGTCAGGCCTTGGTCAAGGAAGCAATGCTCCAAGACAGAACCCAAAACCGAATGGAGGAGCGCCACAAGGCAAACGTGGATAGCAGAATTTTGCCTGTGGCAACATGAACCATTTCTCTACGAAGGAATCTCAACAAGAGGATGACGTGGTTATTGGTATGTTTCTCGCAAACTCCAACCCGACGACTATGTTATTTGATTCCAGAGCATCACATTCATTCATTGCATCGAAGTATGTTGCCAAGTATAGTTTGCCTATCTCTCATATGAAGTATACCCTATTGGTTAAGTCTCCTGGAGGAGAGATGAGGACAAATATAGTATGTCAAAAAGTAAGCCTTAGAATAAGGGGGGTAGACTTCTTTGCCAACCTCATTGTTTTGGATTCTCAAGGATTGGACATTATACTTGGTATGGACTGGTTGAGGAAGCATAATGGAGTCATTGAATGTACCACAAAGACGGTGAAGTTGAACAATGAGGAGGGGATCAACATCGAGGTTGAAACAACTCAAAATGCACCGAAGCAATTGGAGCTGAATCTCATGGACGGTGCCACAATTGAGGATATTCCAGTGGTGTGTGAATTCTTGGATGTGTTTCTAGATGAGTTGTCAGGTATGTCACCTGATCGCGATATTGAGTTTGTTATTGAATTAATACCTGGAACTGCAACTATAGCTAAGAGGCCATATAGGATGCCTCCTAAGGAGTTAGTGGAGCTCAAGAAGCGGATTCAAGAGCAACTAGAGAAAGGTTTCTTTTGCCCAAGATCTTAACCTTGGGGAGCGCTCGTTATTTTCGTGGACAAGAAGGATGGATTACAAAGGATGTGTGTGGATTACCAAGCTCTCAATGAGGTGAGGTGACCATCAAGAACAAGTACACCTTGCCCCGTATAGAAGACTTGTCTGATCATATGAAGGGTGTTTGTGTCTTCTCCAAGATATATTTGAGGTCGGGATACTTTCAAATGAATATTAGACCATCGGACATACCCATGACAGCTTTTCGGACACGATATGGATCCTATGAGTATACGGTTATGTCCTTTGGATTGACAAACGCACCTTCCTATTTTTATGTACCTCATGAATAATGTCTTCATGGAGTACCAGGACAAATTTGTTGTGGTGTTCATTGATGACATTATGATCTACTCGAGAAGCAAGGAGGAGCATGAGGAACACTTGAGGCTTACGTTGCAGAAATTGAGGGAGCATCAATTGTATGCCAAGTTCAGCAAGTGTCAGTTTTGGTTGAAAGAGGTGTCATTTTTGGGTCATATCATCTCCGAAGGAGGAGTATCCATTGACCCCGAAAAAGTGAGGGACGTGTTGAAGTGGGAACCACCGCAAAACGTAAAGGAAATAAGGAGTTTCCTTGGGTGGCTGGATATTACCGTAGGTTCATCAAGGACTTTTCCAATAGCCAAGCCCAAGACGGGGTTGCTAATGAAGGGGAAAACTTTCCAATGGACTCAAGGATGTCAAGACAGCTTTGAGGAGTTGAAAAAGAGGTTAACCACGGCCCCAGTTTTGATATTGTTGGATGTGAGCAAGAGTTTTGATATTTATTGCAACACATCAAGACAAGGACTTGGATGTGTGCTCATGCAAGAAGGTCAAGTGGTTGCATATGCATTGAGACAATTGTAGAAACATGAGCATAATTATCCAACACATGATTTGGAACTTGCAGCCGTGGTACACGCATTGAAGATTTGGAGACACTATATCCGTGGGCATAGGTGTGAGATTTACACGGACCACGAGAGTCTAAAGTACATTTTCACACAAATGGACCTGAATTTGAGGCAACGAAGATGGGTGGAGCTCATCAAGGATTATAATGTGGAATCAACTAAGGCTAATGTAGAGGTTGATGCTTTGAGTCGGAAAGGAGTAAGTCACCAGCTCATGGTTCGAGAATTGCCATTCGAGCTATGCAAGGAATTTGAACGGTTGAACCTTGGATATGTCAATGAGATGGGAATGATGGAGTTAAATCCGACCTTGGAGCAGGAAATTCGAGAAGCACAAACAAGGGATGTGGAAATCCAAGAGATCAAGGAAAGAATCCAAGAGGGAAGAGAATCCATATTTTATGAGGATGACCATGATACTTTATGGCTTGGAAAGAGGATTGTTGTGCCCAATGATAAGCATATTCGGGAGACAATATTAAAGGAGGCACATGACTCGCCACGTCCCGATTGTACGAAGATGTACAAAGACTTGAATACTTGTTATAGGTGGGCCAGCATGAAGGACATAGCTGAATATGTAGCGTTGTGTGATGTGTGCAAACGAGTGAAGGCAGAACATCAAAGGCCAGTCGGATTATTGCAACCATTGAAGATTCCAGAATGGAAGTGGAAAGAAATCGGGATGGACTTTATAGTCAGTTTACCGCGTACCCAGTCCGGTTATGACTCCATACGGGTAATTGTGGATCGGTTAACCAAGTCAGCTCACTTTATTCCCGTCAATACCACCTTTAATGGGGAGAAGTTAGCTGAACTATATATGAGAAGAATAGTATGTTTGCATGGAGTTCCAAAAAATATAGTGTTGGTAGAGGTTCTCAATTTACCTCTAGGTTTTGGCAGAAATTGCATGAAGCATTGAGAACAAGGTTGAATTTTATCTCAGCATATCACCCTCAAACGGATGGACAAACTAAAAGGACCAATCAGATTTTGGATGACATGTTAAGAGCTTGTGCTTTGAAGCATGGAAGGAGCTGGGACAAGAGCTTGCCATATGCAGAATTTCATATAATAATAGTTACCAACCAAGCTTGAAAATGTCACCTTATGAAGCACTATATGGGAGGAAGTGTAGGACACCTTTGTTCTGGAATGAGACAGGAGAAAATCAAGTTTTTGGACCTGATATGTTGCAAGAAGCTGAAAAACAAGTTCAGATCATTCGCGGAAATTTGAGGGCTCCTTAATCGAGACAAAAAGGATATGAGAACAATAGGAGAAGGAAACTAGCCTTTGAAATAGGAGATCTTGTTTACCTCAAGGTGTCACCAATGAGAGGTCATCAGAGGTTTAACAAAAGAGGCAAACTAGTACCTCGATACATTGGGCCGTTCAAGATTATGGACAAAAGAGGAGAAGTAGCATATAAGTTGGAGATGCTAGCTCATCTTTGTAGGATCGAAGAGCACGTGAAAAGCTACCAGAGGGGAGTGAATGGTAGATTTAAAAAATCTTACACAGCGGAAACAATTAAATCCCAACCCCTTCGGCAGAAAAACGATATGTTTAAGAAATCATGTGTGAGAATAATCTCAACGTGTTTCACTGTGAAAAAAATGATATATATCAGATAGAATCAAGTAACGAAGACAACACAAGAAGAATCACTCAAATTCGTCAAGAGAAACTCAAGTTATGATTGAAAGATCGAACAAAGGTCAATCTGTCCTACCTGAGAAAAACAGTTTTGGAACGCTGCAAAGAAACTCGCGTAAATCAGAAGCCACAAATCCAATGACCGTGAAATTTTGACAGATAATATATAAACAAGTTGTGAAGACAACCCAAAAAGAATCACGTCAATTGGATCTGTAAAACTCGAGTTATGATAAAACCACCGACGAAAGGTAGTGCTGTCTAGAAACTCAACGAGTAAAACTTGTCTGGAACAAGTCGGACGAACAAGGCACAAAAGTTCATTCAAACTACGAATTTTATTCAATAGAACACAAGAGGAACAGCCCCAAAGTCATGCACCATGAGCTTTGGCCTCCCTTACTTATATAACCAGCCCTTAGGCCAACACAATCTCAACTAGGACTCCAATCCTACTCCGATCACGAATGGGAACTTTCCATAACTGCTTAGGACTCTTCTATACGCAGATAGAAGAAATCTTAAGACTTCCAAACACATCTTAAGCATGATGCAAAGCATACCAAAACGATATCAGCCATATCAACTAAAGCGCATCAAAAACTTAGTAAAATAATACTAAGCAAACTTTCCAACAATGTAAAGCAAGTTCGAAACATTTCACATTAAAAGCCGGAACATTGCGATCAAGCTCCGAACCTTGCCAAAGCTTACCGAAGCTTGAGCTGGAGCTTACCAAAGCTAGTACAACCTAGCGCTGGAGCTTACCAAAGCTAGTCGAACCTAGTGCCGGAGCTAACCAAAGCTAGTCGGACCTAGCGCCGGAGCTAACCAAAACTAGTCGGAACTAGTCATCCCAAAAGTCAGAGCTAGAAAAATATGTCGGGGCTATCAAAGACATGCCGGAGCTAAAGACAAAGCTCACCGGAGCTACCCAAAAACGTGTCGGATCTAGACAAGGAAAGTTGGACCTATTGTCGGACCTTACAGAAGCTCGGAGCTAGAGTCGGACCTTGCTAAAAAGATGTTATGGCAGCATTCAAAACTTTTATTGACAAAGCCAGTGTATTCATCACACATAGGTCTCACAATCTTTCAGATGTGCGTGATGTGTTTCATGTTTTCCAGCTCAAAAAGTGTTTAAGGGTCCTGGACAAGTGCCATTGGAAGAATTGGAACTAGAGGCAGATTTGACTTATGCCGAGCAACCGGTCAAATTCTTGGAAACCAAGGAGAGAGTCACAAGAAACAAGATTATTAGATGGTGTAAAGTTCAATGGAAGCATCACACAGAATCAGAGACAACTTGGGAGTTGGAAGATGATCTCAAGAAGAAATTTCCCTATCTTTTCTCTTCCATGTCGAATCTCGAGGGCGAGATTCATTTTAAGGAGGGTAGGTTTGTAACACCCTCATTTTCATGCATCATGCAATCCATAAGTTTATATACATGTTTAACATTAATCCACATAAAAAGGAATGAGTTTAAAATGAATTAGAAGAAAAACCGCACTTAAAAGTTTTGAGGAGTGCGAACTAGTGCATTTTTTGTGCGGACTAGTCCGATGTCTCTCTGACCTTCATCGGACATGTCTGTTTTTGCTGCGGACTGGTCCGGTTTTGTCTCTGTACAATTTTCAGACTTGCCCGGTCCATTGCGGACTAGTCCGGTATCCCAATACTTTGAAATTTTGCCAAGTCCCTAGACTTGTCCGCACATGTCCGACATCTAGTAGACTTTTCCGTTTTACCCTCTGACTAAAATCGAACTTGTCCAGTTTTGGCCAGACTTGTCTGTTTTTCCTCTGACTAAGTTCGAACTTGTTCGATGTTTGGTTCGGACGTGTCCGATATCTCTCTGACTAACTTCAAACTAGTATGTCCAATTGCAGACTTGTCCGGTGATCGCGATTCCGAGTTGATCTTTTGTTCCACGACGTGTTCCAGGGTTTTACCTTAAGTGGGCCAACGGACGTGGTGTCCAACCCTTTTGGAGCCCATATAGGACCCCACACCAGCCTCCACCCACCCCAAACTTGAAATCCATCAAACCCTAGCCCTCCACCTCTATATAAACAACCCAACACCCTATTTTCACATCTTTTTTCCACCTTTGTGTCACACCCAAACCCTAGTTCGTGGATAGCCGCCGTCAAGGAGGGAGAAGGAGATCCCGAGCAAGAAGAAGAAGAGAAGGAAACGAAAGAGGATCAAGTGATCAAGATCTCCATCAAGTTTTCATTCTTCATCAACAATTCACCTTCAAGTTTCTTCATCAACCCTAGATCGTCAAGATCCAAGTGTTACCTCCAAAACCCTTGATTCATTGCAGTTCTAAACAACTAGTATAGCTTATACTTTCTCTTTCTCACGTGAATTCAACCCCGTTTCTCCAAATCCACGTCGATCTAGAAAATCCTAGCTTGCTGTTTCTACGAAGGGCGGACTAGTCCGGCCCCACAGCAGACTAATCCTGTTTTGCTGACTGTTTTTATGAATTAATTCTAAATTGATTCGAAACAAGTGGAAACATGTCCAAACTCATTAAAAACTATTAGAACTAGATAATAAGCATCATTAACAACTCATTAACTAGTTTTGCTTCATAGTTGCATTAATCATGCATGCCATGACGTATTGAGTGATATATGTGCACTTATTGATTGTAATTCTTGTCTTGTATGTTTATTGTGCGGTTTAGACGGATTTGCACTAGAGAGTGCTACGGAGGACCTCCAGTACATAAATTTTGAAGCTTTTGACCAAAATCAAGCCCAAGATCAAGGCAAGTGTTCTTGAACATATTAATCCTGTTTTTACAATAAATGTTTTGTTTTCAAAACTGCATGCTTGTATTAATTTGATGGGAATTCCTATGATAGGAAGTTTACAAGATTTGTTTAACCACCCTTGTCACCTGGAATACATGGTAGAGAGTTGGGAGGGGCTTTTTACCTTTGCTTCGCTTAATTAATTGGAATGGAAAAACAACTATACCATTTAATTATGCATTAATGAGATTATGGTTAATATGAACTGGTTAATATGACATGGTAATGGGTGATCTAAGCAAGCATGGTATGTGGATGGGTTGGATGATATGGTGGTTCCGCTTGCTTTAGATCTAAGGACCGGTTCATGGAGCGACCATCCAGGATTTACAGTGCCACCACGAGACCAGGTATGGGTGCGGCATAGCTGATTAATTATGGTTTTGCTAGTATTGAGCGGATCATTTGGCACACCAGGGAAGGGTAGTCGGATTGGGTTTGAATTTGAGGCGGGACTCCCTAGGATCTGAACGGCACAAGAGGGGGCCCTTGGTTTAGGACGTGCTCAGTTGGAGGCATCGCCACCAGTGAAACCTCAGTGGGTCCGTACATGCTAGTAGTCCCTTTGTAAAGGCTATTTTTTTGATGTCTTGGCCACACACCTAAGGAAGTGTGAGACACATAATAGAGGTTCCATAGTCATCGAAAGGTGATGAAATCACGAATACGTGAGTAAAGTGGTACAACCTTTGTATAGTGTCTTGAAAACTATCATGATAGCCGTGCTCCTGGTCATGAGCAATCTGGACCCTCATATGATTAGAGGGAAACTTGGGATTTGGGATGGTTTTGTTATGGTTTGGTACTGGTTATGGTTGATAATATGGCTATGGCTGGTTATGGATTGAATTGTGGTATTGGATATGGTTAATGGTAATGGTAAAATCTGGTATAATGGTGATGGATATGGAATATGGACTTATACTATGTTAATCATTACAGTATGTGATGGGTTTACTTCACTTACATATAATATACTACTTTTCAAATGTTTTAATGTACTTTTAAGCACTTAACCTTTATTATATTCGTCATCTGAATCATCTACATGTCATACTTTCCACACTTGCTGAGTACGACATGTACTCACCCTTGCAATTCCCCCACCAACAGTTGCAGGTCAAGATTGGGAGTATAACGGTGATAATGCGGAGTTCTAGGCCGTGTCTGCCGTCAGCTTTACCTGTGGTTATGCTTGGAGCCGCGCTACCCTTATGCTTATTTTGCTTAGCTGCATCGTTGCTTATTTAGTATATTTCCGCTGTATTCAAACTTGTCATCAATATTCATTAGAGCTTATATTTGAGGATATTCTAAATCGTGTAATGAAAGTGCTTAATTAATCTTGCTCTGTGGTAATTTTTTGTATATCCTTTTGTGAATGCACTCGTGTATGTGTGTTAACGTCCTGGGCACACATATGTGTACACTTGGTTCATTTTTGGAACCGGGTGTCACATTAATAACGAAATAATGACACGTTAATCAGGTCTGGTAACGGCTGTTTAATAGCCTCTGTAAGGATCAAATGCCCAAGAGGGGGGTGAATTGGGCTTCTTTTCAAAAAATAAAGCAATACCACTTAGTTACTAAAAGCCCAATTCCCTACGCAAACAGCCCATGCACTCAAGTGACTAGAAACTTTGCGGTATATGAAATGCATAAGTGTAAAGTGAGAGTAGGAGAACGCAAACTCCAGAGGAGACACAAAGATTTATCCCGTGGTTCGGCAAGATCGTCAAGATCTTCCTACATCCACGTTGTGGCACCCACCGAAGGGTATAGCCACACCCAAGTCACCGAGACTAGGGATCTTCACTATTCTTCTCCGTTTGCCAACCTCGGCAAGGTGGAGCTCAAGCCTTGTACAACTTGGATCCTCCGGGATTCCACAACCGTCTTGGCAAGCTCCGGAAGTCCCTCTCTATTACAATCACCAAGGGACACTCCCTTACAGCTCTCACTACATTAGAGATTCCAATCACCAAGAATGGAAGCACACAAGCACTATCTCTAGCTAGTTCTAGCCTATCTCTTGGTGTGTAAGTGGTGTAGATGATGTAGAAGTGGTAGCTCAATGTCTTGAATGCTTGAGAATGTGTAGAGTAGGTCTGGTAGTCAAGTCTTGTCGAATAGACTGGTTGAAGGGGTATAAATAGTCAGCCTCCACGAAATAGCCGTTAGAAAAGTATGCTGACATCACTGTTCTGCGAACACCGGATGATCCGATGTCCCCCCTTCAGTTGTCATCGGTCGTATCCAAATTAGTTGATGTCACTGTGTCAGATATGACCGTTGTTAGACTGATGTTACACTTGTCTTCTCATCGGATGATCCGGTGGCACTTCCTCCAGAATTGGTTCAGACTTGATGCTTACTGGAGTGATTGACTGATGTGTTTATAGTTGTACATCGGATGATCCGGTGTTACACTTGGTCCAGGTATATTGCTTACTGTACTGATGGACTGATGTAACATGCCCTTTATCATCGGGTGATCCGGTGAGTACTTAGTTCTGAGGTCTTCTTCTTCTGCTAAACCAACTCGACTGATTTGTTGTTTTCTGGAAACATCGGTGGATCCGGTGAGTTGATTTTGTTTGCTTCGAGTGATTCTTTTGTAATTTACTCGATTGACCTCTTAGACATTGGATGGAAATATTCTTCTGATGATTATTAAGCATTGAGTGCTGTCAATTATGGTTGAATAATTTTGACATATGAGCTTTTACTTCTAATCTTCATAACATTGATTGATCTCATAAAATGATTGTTTAGGGGTCTCCAATTGTATCCAGTTATCAGTAGATGATATTCATATTCATATAGATTTCATTGTAATGAGTGATATGGGAGACCTTGCATCCACAAATTCATTAGTAAAATCCAACGGTTGTCATTAATCACCGAAACCATACCTCATGGGGGCCTAGATGCTTTCAATCTCCCCCTTTTTGGTGATTGATGACAACACAACAAGTGAAGCATAATAGTAATGAATTTGACAATGCGATACTCAAGAAGATATGCAATGAGTACAAGATATGGCACATTAAACTTGAAGACTCAAAAGAGATTAATAACTTGAAAGCTTAACGATCAATAACATATGAGAGAATTAAGAGTCACAAGAATACTCAATGAATAGCAAAGGAGTAGCAAATCTTCAAATTACAAAAGAACTCCCAAAAAGATAAACTCCCCCTACAACTAGGACTCCCCCTGGGACTAAGCTATCCCTCCCCCTAACACCTCTCTAACTCTTCTCCCCCTTTGGCATCAAGACACCAAAAAGAAAGCCGAGTGCCTAAGAATCCTGAGTGCTCGGAGCGATGACGAACTGGTCACCGTCGAGGGTGTTGTCGTCGGAGCTGCTGCCTGCTGCTGCGGCTGAGGCTGGAGTAGAGATGGTGGGAGCTGTAGGAGCCGTTGTCGGTGCCTGCTGAGTCGGAGCTTCTGGCAATAGGGCACTGACAACGGAAGCCGACGTCTACTGGAAAAGTGTCGTAGCCGGCAGAGGAGAGTGGATAGGGGCACCTGGAGCAAGCAGTGGGGACATGCTGATCGTCGAGATCGGTGTGGTCGGCAGTGGTGCTGAAGATGGCGCTAGGACAGGCGGGGCTAGAGCAAAGCCTGGAAGTTGCGACGGCAGGGCAATCCCGGTCTGTGTGTAGAGGTTGGTGATCAACCCCTGGATGCCCATCATCGCCTGCTGCGTCTGCTGCTGCTGGTCAAGAGAGCACTGGTGCATCTGATCAATCAGCCCAGTCAGCCTGTTAGTGTCCTCTCGCCTCTCGCGGGCGATCTGTCGCTGCATCTCCTGCTGCTGCTGCTAGAGCTCTAAGAGACGTGCAGCCTACTCAGCTCGGGCCTGCTCAGCTGCAAGCCAGTCCAGGCGCTGCTGCTCAACCATCTGCTGAAGTAGGGAGCTAAGCTCAGATGGCTGAGAGACATGTGCCTCTGACACCAGAGGTGGAGTAGGAGGCGGCACAGTCGAGCCTCCAGCCTCCGCGTCGTGTTGCCTGGGTGAGGGAGGAGGTGGAAAGTACTCCTCAACGCTGTCATTCGTGTCACTCTCAGACCAAATATGCTGAAGGTCCTCACCCTGAGCCTCTGCTTTTGCTAGTCTCTCGTCTTCCTTCTCCAGGTCTGACCAGTCTTCCTCGGATAGACGAGCACGAACCTGACGCTCAACTGGACGGCCAAGGCGGCGGTCTCGAGGAGCTGGAGCACGGTAGTGGCTGAACCGTGTGACATTCTTGTCGGTGAGACTGTCACGCATGGCCGTCCCCTCAGGAGCAACCATGTAGAGAAAGTAGCTGATCCAGTGACCAAATACGAGTTGTCTCATCATCCCAACTCCATCAGTCACGTCCTCCATCTCACATATAAGGATGTCCACAATGTCGAACTCCATCCCGTTCATGATGTAGAACAGGAGAGTCTGCTGCAAGCTAGTGAACCCCTCAAGGTATCCGGACCTCGGGAGTAGTGTGCGGCGCAAGGCAAGGTGCACAGTGCGCTCAGCTGGACTGAGCAGTGCTGGTACCCTCGGCTGGTCTGGAGAGAATGGCTGAGCAAACAGTGAGCGTATCTCCTCCAGCGGTGGTGCCACTCCTCCAGTGAGTGGCCTCCTCGGTGGGTCAGCCTGTCCATACACCCTCTCATGCAGGCAAGTGTCATGGAGATCCACTCCTAGCAGCTATCCCAAGGTCTGCCTAGTCAAGTGATGATGTTGGCCTATGAACATAAAATCTATGGATCTGCGGTCCTTAGAGATGTAGAGTGTGGCATAGAAAACGCGGACCCAGTCCTCCACGTAGGCACTCCTCTCGTAGGACATCAGCTCCACCAGCCCTCTATACCTCTCAAAGTAAGGGCGTATCTCAGTCTCAGCTGCCAGTGCAAGCTGATCCCAATCTAGAAAGTTGTGCTGGAAGAGCTTATGGCCCCAACGTCTGTACGTCTCGTACAGCGACGCCTGTGTCAAGGTCCAAAAGCGGCTATCCACAAGTGCTTCTCTGGGCTGCGGGAACCACTCCTCAAGCAAGATGCTCCATTTGAGTTTTCTGAGCTGCTTGGCCTTCAATTTCCTATAGTCTGCCAGCCGGACACCTTCACCAACACGGATGTTGGTGTCCATCTCATAGACGGCTCTCTGGGCTGCCCTGTCCTCTCGAAGATCAGCAGCTGACGGTCTGGGTCGTGGTACTGCCGCTGGATGACCCCCACGGGTCCTGGCTGAGCGCCGGTGAACAAGTGGCACTTTGGGCTCTTCTTCTTCTTCGGACTCCTCTGGCACGGGAGGCTGCCTCTGACGGGCCTCGCGGATCCTCAACGACCCTCCTCGGCCACGCTCTCGCTCCTCGGCAGCGCGAGCGGCCATCAGTGCCTTCTTCTCTTCCTTTGATAGCTTTTGCTTCTTTGCGGCCGGCTCGGCAATGGCCTTGCCCTTTCCCTTCTTTTCACGACCCATTGCGATGAGACAAGTGACGACGGCGAGGATGAGGTTGTGGAACGATGATGTCGGGTGCACGGAACAGCGACGCAAAGGTTGTCGCGGCCGGGAAACCTAGCGGCAAAACGACGGCGACCGTAGAGGGGAAGCACCACAGCAGCAGAGATACGGCGGTGGTGTGATGTGGACGGCGGCAGAGATGCGGCGGCGCTGCTTGGAGAGCGGTGGCGGCGGCGCTTAGGGCAGCTGGACAGAAGCGGCGGCCAGGGTGTGGCGGCGCTGGAGGGCAGCGGTGGCGGCGGCGCTGCTGCGGCGGTGCGGCGGCGTCTAGAGGGCGGCGGCGACCGGAGGGCAGCGGCGGCCGGAGGGCGGCGGTGGCGGCAGGGCGAGCGAGCAACGGGGTCGGGGAGAGAGAAAAGAAGGAGAAGAGGCGCGCTTAAAAGGTGGGGCCCAAACCCTAGCTTAAAATTTAACACCGGATGAACCGACGTCAAAAGATTGGAGCATCGGTCGAATGGCACAGTAAGGGTATTCCAAAAGGTACCGTTGACACCCGATGGTCTGACGTTGAAAGGATTTGCATTGGTGGAATTTAGCACAGTTCTAGAAATGTGAACATCGGATGGACTGATGTTTCTCAGAATGAACTCGTCGGTTGATTTGTCTTACTGACTGAACTGACTCTTGGCATTTGAACACAAACTGATCCGATGATGGTCTGGCCTAAGCATCAGATAATCCGATGACTACAAAACAGCAACATCCCATATATGTCCTTTGACTCAAATAAACAATCACGAAGAAACAGATGTCTTAGGACCTTTTGGGCAACCCCTTACCCCTCAAAAATATGCCAATAACTTGGCTAGGCCTTAAAGCAAATAGAACACCAAAGAAAATAGGGAGGAAATTATCCAAATAAAATGTAGGGCCCATGCTTTGTGAGCTAGAGGATGAAGACTTCTATCTCTTTAAAGCATGTTCCTTTAGGCATTAACGCACCTAACATTTTGTTCTTTCCACATCATATGAGTTGAGATATTGCATTTCAAACAAGTCTCTTTCTCATGAGGTGGGTTCCCCTTTGTGACAATCTACCGTATGCAATGCCAAACAATTTATAATGCAATAAATTTAAATATGAGTGCAAGTCTATATGGCAGGTATCATGCAAGACATAAAGTAAATCTATCTTTCCAAGTTTGAACCTTTCAAAGGCTTCTTTAGGGAGAGCCACTTTCCAAGCCTTGGGGAAACCCAAAAGAACCTCCATCCCAAGCTAATCCCTTGCTCACCCCTATCCTTTGAAAGTTAGACAAGACCTATATGAGATGCATTCTTACATGATCATGGCAATTTACATGACGTTCGATGCATCTAGCACATTTAATTCACTTCTTAGTCTAGATAAGGTTTTCTCATCAAGTGGTTTAGTGAAGATATCCGCCAATTGTTCTTCGGACATAACACCTTGCAATGAGATGTCTCCCTTAGCTTCATGGTCCCTCAAGAAATGATGGTGAATATCAATGTGCTTAGTGCGGGAGTGTTGAATGGGGTTTTTAGCTATCTTAACCGCACTTTCATTGTCACAATGGAGAGGCACACAACCAAGTTTAATACCAAAGTCCAAAAGGGTTTGCTTCATATAAATAATTTGGGCACAACATGCACCGGCCGCAATATATTCCGCTTCCGCCGAGGACAAAGCGACGGAATTTTGCTTCTTGCTAGACCAAGATACTAGGGAACGCCCAAGCAAGTGGCACCCACCGGAGGTACTCTTGCGATCCACATGGCATCCGGCAAAGTCCGAATCCGAGTAACCCAAGAGATGGAATTTCGCACCTTTAGGGTACCACAAGCCCACACTAGGGGTATGCTTAAGATACCAAAGTATCCTAAAGACCGCCTTCCGATGTGATTCTTTAGGTGCTGCTTGAAAGCGAGAACACAAGCATACACTAAACATGATATCGGGCCTAGATGCGCTAAGATAAAGCAATGAACCAATCATAGAACGGTAGTTAGACTGATCGATAGGTTTACCGTCCTTATCCGCGTCGAGATGACAATTTGTTGCCATTGGAGTGCTCCTTGAGCTACAATCTCCCATCTCAAATTTCTTCAAGAGGTCCTTGGTATACTTCTCTTGATGGACGAAGGTCCCCTCTTGAAGTTGCTTTATTTGAAATCCAAGGAAGAAGTTGAGCTCTCCAATCATTGACATCTCGAATTCCCTAGACATCATTTTGCCAAACTCATGGCTAAGAGCTTCGTTAGTTGAACCAAAAATAATGTCATCAACATAAATTTGACAAATAAATAATTCTCCATTGACGTCTTTGGTGAAGAGTGTAGTGTCCACCCTCCTGATCTTGAATCCTTGCATGATCAAGAAATCCCGTAGTCGTTCATACCATGCCCTAGGTGCTTGCTTGAGCCCGTAGAGCGCCTTGTGCAACCTAAACACATGATTAGGATTCCTCGGATCTTCAAACCCGGGAGATTGTTCAACATAGACTAGCTCGTTAATATAACCATTAAGAAAGGCACTTTTCACATCCATTTGATAAAGCTTTATGTTATGATGTGATGCAAAAGCAAGGAGTATACGGATGGCTTCTAACCGGGCGACCGGAGCAAATGTCTCCCCAAAGCCTAGTCCTTCAACTTGCGAGAACCCCTTGGCTACAAGTCTTGCCTTGTTGCGTACCACCACACCGTTCTCGTCTTGTTTGTTGCGGTACACCCACTTTGTTCCGATGACGTTCTTGTCCTTGGGTCGCTCCTCCAACACCCAATTTTCATTGCGGATGAAGTTGTTAAGTTCTTCTTGCATGGCCATCACCCAATTTGGATCTTGGAGTGCTTCCTCAATGTGAGTGGGTTCTACAAATGAAACAAACGAGTAGTGCTCACAAAACGAAGCGAAATGGCGAGAACGTGTACTTACTCCCCTTGACGGACTTCCAATAATTTGGTCCATCAGATGCGCCTTGGAGATGCGTCCATGCCTCATAAGTGGTTGTGAAGCACTTGGCGGTGGTGATGCGTGTTGCTCTTCTTGTGGTTGGACTTATGGACTTCTTCTTCTTCTTGATGTTGTGTGGCTTGTGAATCTTGAGTCGGCAACGGATCATCCTTCTCTTCTTCGTCAACTTGAGGCGCCATAGATGTGTTGATGTTGGAACTTGAAGCTCCCCCTTGATCATGGCTCTCCTCAACTTTAGGCTTGATGTCTCCAATGGTCATGTTCTTCATAGCTTCTCGTAGAGGCTCATCATCTATTTCATCATGACCAAAACTCTCCTCTTGGGAGCCATTAGTTTCATCAAACTCAACATCACAACTTTTCTCAACTAAACTGGAGGTTTGGTTGAATACTCGATATGCTTTTGAGTTTGATGCATAACCAAGAAATATACCAACATCATATCTTCTTTCAAACTTACCGAGCCTTTTCTTGCGGTAGATGTAGCACTTGCACCCGAAGACCCAGAAATAGGAGATGTTAGGCTTTCTCCCAATGAGAAGTTCGTATGGGGTCTTTTGAAGTAGTCGGTGAAGGTAGACCCTATTTGCGGCATGGAACGCCGTGTTGATTGCTTCGGCCCAAAACTTCTCAGACGTGCCATAGTCATCAAGCATTGCTCGTGCAAGAGTGATGAGATTCTTGTTCTTCCTTTCAACGACACCATTTTGTTGAGGAGTGTACGTGGCCGAAAACTCATGCTTCACACCTTCACGATCGCACCACTCCCCAATGTTGTAGTTCTTGAATTCAGTGTTGTTGTCACTCCGGACCTTGATGATGGGAAGTTGAAATTCCCTTTGAGCACGGTTGGCGAAGGTCTTGAACACTTCCGGAGTTTCACTCTTGTCACCTAGAAACAAAGTCCAAGCATAGCGAGATTAGTCATCAACTATAACAAGACAATAGAGGTTACCGCCAAGACTTTGATATGTGGACGGTCCATGTGAAGTAGCTCAAGTGGCTTGGAGGTTGACACCATTGTCTTCATTGGGTGGTGTGAAGCAACTTGCTTCCCAGCTTGACAAGCGCTACAAATCTTGTTCTTCTCAAATGTGACATCCTTCACGCCGGTCACCATCCCAAGCTTGAATGACTTCTTGAGCTTGCTCATCCCTATGTGCGCTATGCGTCGATGCCATAGCCAACCCAAACTTGTCTTAGTGAAAATACAAGTGGTCAAGCTAGCATCCTTGTTGGAGAAGTCTACTAGGTAGAGATGTCCATGCCGAAATCCTTTGAAGATTAGTTCTTGGCTTGTTTCACTACTCACAACAACATAATTTTTGCTAAAGGTGCACGTTAGTCCAAGATCACATAATTGTGCAATAGAAAGTAAATTAAAACTAAGTGACTTAACGTACAATACATTAGAAATAGATAAGTCATTTGAAATAGCAATCTTACCAAACCCAATTACCTTGCCCTTAGAGTTATCACCAAAGGTGACTTGTTCATGATTGTCGGGATTTTCTATGGTGGTGAACATACCATCATTGCCGGTCATATGTTGAGTGCACCCGCTATCTAGTACCCAATGCTTTCCTCCAGCTTTGTAGTTCACCTACACACATGAATTCAGTTTTTAACTTTAGGCACCCAAGCCAACTTAGGTCCTTGTATGTGTGATACAAGTGTTTTTGGGACCCAATGTTGCTTGGGGAGCTTCCCCTTCATGCCCTTTATGTCTTTGCCAATGAACCTTGCCTTCACTTTGCCATCTACTTTACTCATGAGATAATAATGATCATTGAAAGTAGACTTGTAGTTAGTAGGCAATTTTGGAGAAGGTCGGTTAGGAAGAGGACACTCCCTTGTATGGTGACCGGTGATCTCACAATGTTGGCAATAGGAACCAAATTCCTTGATGAAGCTTGTTCTAAGCTCCGGTGAGGGCACCTTTCCTTTGTTAGGCACCGGGAAGGATCCAAGTCCTCTCTTGTTTAAGGCCTTTGCTTGTTGGAAGAGGATTTCCTTGTGCTTGACTTCTCCTTTTGATTGTCTTGCCACACTAGTGCGGAGACTCTCAATTTATTCCAACAAGTCCTTCTCCCTAGTGTTCTCTTTCAAAGGCAAAGACTTGTGCAATACATTAGTGGCATGAGAAGTAATGGATACCTTATCATTAAGAGTTTGTTTCTTTACATTTTTCACTTCTTGATCAAGCGCTTCATAAGCAAGGTTAAGGATTTGATGCTCTTGGATTATCTCATTGTGCTTTCCCAAGAGTGCTTGGTGGGCTAAGTCAAGCTCATGATGATCTTGCTTAATTTGAGCCTTTTCCTCCTCAACTTGCTTGACATGGGATTTGAGCGTGTCATGCTCTTTAAGTATGCTTTCATACTTTTCAAGCAAATCGATGTTAGCGCTCTCAAGCTTAGCACGAGTTTCTTCAAGAGCCTTAACCTTACTCTTTTCCCTCTTAATGATAGTGTGATATTCATTTATTAGTGAAGTTAAATCCTCGGGGGAAAGCTCATCATCGCTAGAGTCATCACATACCTTGGTGTTACCTTTAGCCATGAGGCACATGGGTGGTGGATGAGGAGATGAGTCATCATTTTTGGCAATGGCAAGGCCGGCCAAACTTTCTTCTTCCGCTTCACTCTCCTCATCACTTGATTCTTCGTCGGTGATCCATTCATTTGCCTCACACATGAACACCTTTTGTGGACCATTTCTCTTCTTTGGGAAGAGTTTTGCCTTCTTGCCCTTGTCATGTTTCTTCTTCCCAAAGGATCTTGGTTTGGGTTTAACCTCTTCTTCATCATCTTCACTATCTTCAAGCTTGCGGTGCTTGCTCTTGTGGTTCTCTATTCTTCTGTCCGGTTTTGGACAATCATAGGAGATGTGGCCTTGATCATCTCTCCTTGGTAGGAACCCTTTCTTCTTGGGATCAAAGGTGTATCTCTTCTTGGCAATCTTGGAGTTCAAGCGAGAGAACTTTCTCATCATCAATGCAAGCTCATCATCATCATCATCACTTGATGCTTGCTCTTCTTCACTTGAGCTAGGCTCAACCACCTTCTTTTTCTTGAGACTTGTTTTCTTGGTGGAGGCCTTTAGAGCAATTGTCTTTGAAGATGATTGCTCCATCATCCCAAGTACACTCATCTCATGAGCGTGAATCTCTCCAATAAGTTCCAAAACTTCAATGTGGTCAAGAGATTCTTTTTGAAGCATGGAGTTGATGATGTTGTACTTTGGCTTGGGAAGAAGCATAAGAATCTTGCGGTTGATGAGTCCTTTGCCAAGAGAAGCAATGTCAAGAGCATTAATTTCTTCAATAAGCACATTCAAGCGAGAGAACATTTCATTGACATTTTCATGAGGTAGCATTTTAAACTCATCATATTTGGCTTTAAGCATATGATATTTTAGTTCTTTGACACGAGAAGAACCCTCGTGAATTTCTATCAAGCAAGCCCAAATTTCACAAGCCTTTTCTTTGCTAGCAATCCTAGCAAACACATCTTGACTAATGCATTCATAAATTGCATTCCTAGCTTTAGCATCCCACTTGATTTGATCACCAACATAATTATGCTCACCAAACCCCGCGTGGGTCGCTTCCCATACTTCGGGAGCAATATCCTCTAGATAAGCGCGCATGCGTGCTTTCCAATAGGCAAAGTTCTTGCCCTCGAAGATAGGAACCGAACCCCCAATCTTGGCCATTTTAGCTCTCTAGCGGTGAAGCTAGAATGATCCAATGAGCAACCTTGCTCTGATACCAATTGTAAGGATCGAATGCCCAAGAGGGGGGTGAATTGGGCTTCTTTTCAAAAAATAAAGCAATACCACTTAATTACTAAAAGCCCAATTCCCTATGCAAACAGCCTATGCATTCAAGTGACTAGTAACTTTGCGGTATATGAAATGCATAAGTGTAAAGTGAGAGTAAGAGAACGCAAACTCCCGAGGAGACACGAAGATTTATCTCGTGGTTTGGCAAGATCGTTAAGATTTTTCTACATCCACGTTGTGGCACCCCCTGAAGGGTATAGCCACACCCAAGTCACCGAGACTAGGGATCTTCACTATTCTTCTCCGTTTGCCAACCTCGACAAGGTGGAGCTCAAGCATTGTACAACTTGGATCCTTCGGGCTTCCACAACCGTCTTGGCAAGCTCCGAAAGTCTCTCTCAATTACAATCATGTAACACCCTAATTTTCATGCATCATGCCCTACATACACTCACATACATGTTTAACATTAACCCGCATAAAGAGGAACGAGTTTAAAATTGATTCGGAGCATTTAAAATTGATTTGGAGCAAAACCGCACTTAAAACGCAAGAAAATGCGGACTAGTCCGATTTTAGTGAGGACTAGTCCGATGTCTCTCTGACTAAAAATGGACTTGTCCGTTTTTGCTGCGGACTAGTCCGATTTTGCCTCTGGAAACCTTCGGACTTGTCCGATTTTGTGCGGACTAGTCCGATATTCCAAGAATCCTTGAAAATTTGCTAAGTCCTTGGACTTTTATGGACTAGTCCGGTGTTCCAGCGGACTTGTCCAATTTCCTCTCTGTTTAAAGTTGGAATTGTCCGATGTTTGGCCAGACTTGTCCTATTTTCTCTCTGGAGGACTTCGGACTAGTTCGGTCTTCTCCGGACTTGTCCGATATTTCGCGACTCCGAGTTGATCTTTCGTTTTACGACTTGTTTCTTGGGTTTCACGTTAAGTGGGCCTAGGGACGTCGTGCCTAACTCTTTTAGAGCCCATGTGTGACTCTAAACCGGCCTCTACTCATGTCAAACTCGAAATCCATCTAACCCTAGCCTTCACCTCTATATAAACAGCCCCACCGCTTGGATTGACATCTATTTGCCACTTTTCCACCCACCCAAACCCTAGTTCGTGGGGAGCCACCATCAAGGAGGGAGGAGAAGATCCCAAGCAAGAAGAAGAAGAGGAGGAAACGAAAGCGGATCAAGATCTCCACCAAGATTCGTCCTTCACCACCAATTCATCTCCAAGTTCATCACCAACCCTAGATCATCAAGATCCAAGTGTTACCTCCAAGTTTCTTGATTCATTGGAGTCCTAAACACCTGGTATACCTTCTATTCTCTTTTCCTTACGTGAATTCAACCCCTAATCTCTGAATTTACGCCGATCTAGAAAGCCCTAATCTACTGATCTCATAAAGTGTGGACTTGTCCGGTCCCTAACGGACTAGTCCGATCCTTCTGGTTAAATTGGGTTAAATTGATTCTAAAATTTGATCTAATCAACTCCAAACCTGTATAAACTTGTTAAAAGCTATTAGAACTAGTTAGTGATCATTAAAAGCAATCTATTAAAAAGTTTTACCTTGCATTTGCATAAATCATGCAGGTCATGTCATATTGAGTAATATTTGTGCACTCTTTGATTGTGTTTCTTGTCTTGTATGTTTATTGTGCGGATTAGACGGATTTGCGCTAGAGAGTGCCGCGGAGGATCTCCAGCACCAAGAGTCTGAAGGCTTTGATCCTAATCATCAGCAAGAGCAAGGCAAGTGTCCTTGAAGCATATTGATCCTGTTTTTAAAATAAAATGTTTTGTTTGTAAATTGCATGCTTGTGTCAATTTGATGGGAATCCTATGATAGGAAGTTTACTAGAATTGTTTAACCAACCTTGTCACCTGGAATATATGGTAGAGAGTCGGGAAGGGCTTTTTACCTTTTTGCTTCGCTTAGTCAACTGGGATGGGAAACAACTATACCACTCAATGTAATTATGCATTAATGATATTCTGGTTAATGTGAACTGGTCAATACGGTATGGTAATGGGTGATCTAAGCAAGCCTGGTATGTGGATGGGTTGGATGTTATGGTGGTTTTGCTTGCTTTAGATCTAAGGACCGGTTCATGCGAGAATAAGCCAGGACTACAGTGCCACCACGAGGCCAAGTATGGGTGCAGCGTAGCTGATTAATTAGGGCTTTGCCAGTGCTATTTGGACCATTATGGATGCTCGGGGAAGGGGTAGTCGGATTGGGTTTGTTGATGATTGGTGGGACTACCCTGGGATCCGAACGGCTCAAGAGGGGGTCATTGGTTGAAGATGTGCTCAGTTTGAGGCATCGCCACCGGTGAAACCTTAGTGGGGTCTAAATAGGCTAGTAATCCCTTTGTAAAGGCTATTTTGTGATCTCTTGGCCACACACCGATGGAAGTGTGAGACGGCATAATAGAGGTTCTAGTCATCAAAAGGTGATGAAATCACGAACACGTGGGTAAAAAGGTACAAACTCTGCAGAGTTAATTAAAACTATCATGATAGCCATGCTCCCAGTTATGAGCACCTGGACAACTTCCATGATTAGAGGGAACTCGGTATTGGAATGGTATTTGGGATGGTTATGGTTTGGTAATTGCTATGGTTGGTTATGGATTTATTTCTGGTATTGAATATGGTTACTGGCAATGGTGAAATCTAGAATTATTGATGATGGTAGTGAATTCAGACCGGTATTATGATATTACTTATGATTATGATGGGTTTATTTCACATACATGTAATATATTGTTTTTCAAATGTTTTAATGTCCTTTTCAGCACTTAGCCATTATTATTGTCGTCATTTGAATCAGCCACATGTCATACTTTCCACACTTGCTGAGTACGACATGTACTCACTCTTGCAATTACCCCCCCCCAACTGTTGCAGGTCAGGATTGGGAGTTTAATGGTGATAATGCGGAGTTCTAGGCCGTGTCTACCGTCAGCTTTGCCAGTGGTGTTTATTGGAGCTGCGCTATCCCTTATGCTTAGTTTGCTTAGTTGCTTATTTAGTTTATTTCCGTTGCATTAGTTAAACTTGTTGTTAATATTCATTAGAGCTTGTATTCGAGGATAATCTGGTTTGTAATAAAATTTGGTTAATTAATCTTGTTCTGTGGTAATTTTCTTTATACTCGTTTGTGAATGCACTTGTGTATGTGTGATGAACATCCTGGGCACACATATGCGTTAGCTTGGTTCATTTTTCGGAACCGGGCGTCACAGATTGGTATCAGAGCCACAGGTTGACCGTAGGACGCAGCCTAAATAGAATGGACACTCTAGAGCACATAGGGGCACTCAGGAATCGATTTGATTTTGTTGGTTTGCCATTTGCTATATATATTGTTTGCTTGTGTACTTAATAGAGGATTTTGGGGTGCTTTAGCATTGCCATGTCCACCTAGGCTAGTGTAGCTAGCTGTTTAGTTTCATATCCCTTGATGCATATAGTTGGGGACGTTCTCTAATTCTTACCTATTGCTTTTCTTCAGATGGTGAGGACTCGCAACCAGAGGGATGGCAATGATGAGGAGGAGAACAATGGAGTGCCTCAGAACAACATTGGACAAGGTTCTACGCAGGGAGCTATCAACATTGAGCAGCTTTTGGCTATGCAAAACCAGCTCATGCAGACTATGATACAGACTATGGGACAGCTGCAGGCTGGCAACATCAACAATCAGCCCCACATGCCTCCACCGCCACCCCCGCCTCCTCATAACCGATTGGGAGAGTTTATGAGGACTAGGCCACCGACCTTTGCTCAAGCCGCTGACCCTATGGATGCGGATGATTGGCTCAAGTCTGTGGAGAAGAAACTTGCTATTATCCAATGCAGTGACCGGGAGAAGGTGCTATTTGCTTCTCATCAACTCGTTGGAGCAGCTGCGGATTGGTGGGATGCTTATTGCAATGCTCATGAGAATCAGGAGAGGATTACCTGGGTGGAATTCAAGGAGAGCTTCCATTATCATTATGTGCCAGAGGGTGTTATGATCTTGAAGAGGCAAGAATTTGAGAATTTAAGTCAAGGAAGATCAAGCGTGAGTGAGTATCTCAACAAGTTCACTCAACTCTCAAGGTATGCGCTTGAGGATGTTAGTCGGGACAGCCAGAAACAATACTTGTTCATGAGGGGATTGAACAATGAAATCCAAGTGCAACTACTCAATTGTGACTATGCAAATTTTCAGAAGCTTGTGGACAAAGCAATTGTGGTTGAGAACAAGGTCCATGAGATGGAGCAAGAAATCAAGAGGAAGGCGCCATATCAAGGACAGCAACAAGGAAGTAATGTGTGCCCTCGCCTTGCACCACCCAATGCGCCTTATTACAGCTCTTCTATTCCTGCTCAACACCCTGGATTTGCACCAAGCCCAACTCAGTTTGTGCAGCAGCGCCCTGTTATGCAAGCACCTAGGCCTCCAATGCCTTATGCGCCTCGTGCTAATTTTCCTGCTGCAAGTGTTCAAAACCAAGCTCGTCCCAATAACTATGGTGGGGTTAAGAAGTGTTATACTTGTGGAGAAGTTGGACACTTTGCGCATTAATGTCCTAAGTCAGGCCTTGGTCAAGGAAGCAATGCACCGAGGCAAAACCCAAGACCCAATGGAGGACAACCACAAGGGAACCGCGGACAGCAAAATTTTGCTCGTGGCAACGTGAACCATGTCTCTACGGAGGATACTCAACAAGCGTATGACGTGGTCATTGGTATGTTTCTCGCCAACTCCAACCCCGCGACTATGTTATTTGATTCTGGAGCATCACATTCATTCATTGCATCAAAATATGTTGCCAAGTATAGTCTTCCTATCTCTCATATGAAGTTTACTCTATTGGTTAAGTCTCCTGGAGGAGAGATGACGACAAATATAGTATGTCCAAAAGTAAGCCTTAGAATAAGGGGGGTAGACTTCTCCGCCAACCTCATTGTTTTGGATTCTCAAGGATTGGACATTATACTTGGTATGGACTGGTTGAGGAAGCACAATGGAGTTATTGAGTGTGCCACGAAGACGGTGAAGTTGACCAATGAGGAAGGGATCACCGTAGAATTTGAAGCATCTCAAACCGCACCGAAGCAATTGGAGTTGAATCATATGGACGGTGTCGCAATTGAGGAGATTCTGGTGGTGTGTGAATTTTTGGATGTTTTTCCGTACGAGTTGCCAGGTATGCCACCTGATCGAGACATTGAGTTTGTTATTGATTTAATACCTGGAACTGCACCTATAGCTAAGAGGCCGTATAGGATGCCTCCTTTGGAATTAGTGGAGCTCAAGAAACAAATTCAAGAGCAACTAGAGAAGGGTTTTATTCGCCCTAGCTCTTCACCTTCAGGAGCGCCCGTGCTGTTCGTGGACAAGAAGGATGGATCCCAAAGGATGTGCGTAGATTACCAAGCTCTCAACGAGGTAACAATCAAGAACAAGTATACCTTGCCACATATAGAAGACTTGTTTGATCAGATGAAGGGTTCTTGTGTCTTCTCTAAGATTGATTTGAGGTTGCGATACTTTCAAATGAAGATTAGACCATCGGACATACCCAAGACAGCTTTTAGGACACGGTATGGATCTTATGAGTACACAGTGATGTCTTTTGGATTGACAAATGCGCCTGCCTACTTTATGTACCTCATGAATAAGGTCTTCATGGAGTACTTGGATAAGTTCGTTGTGGTGTTTATTGATGATATTATGATCTACTTGAAGGATGAGAAGGAACATGAGGAACACTTGAGGCTTACGTTGCAGAAATTGAGGGAGCATCGATTGTATGCCAAGTTCAACAAGTGCCAGTTTTGGTTGAAGGAGGTGTCGTTTTTGGGTCATATAATCTCAGGAGGAGGAGTATCGGTTGACCCCGGGAAGGTGAGAGATGTGTTGAAGTGGGAACCACCGCAAAATGTCAAGGAAATAAGGAGTTTTCTTGGGATGGCTGGATATTACCGTAGATTCATCAAGGACTTTTCCAAGATAGCCAAGCCTATGACGGAGTTGCTAATGAAGGGAAAGGCCTTTCAATGGACTAAAGCTTGTCAGAATAGTTTTGAGGAGTTAAAGAAGAGGTTGACAACAACCCCAGTTTTGGTACTGTCGGATGTGAGCAAGAGTTTTGATATTTATTGCGACACATCAAGACAAGGACTTGGATGTGTATTGATGCAAGAAGGTCAAGTGGAAGCCTATGCATCAAGACAGTTGAAGAAGCATGAGCAGAATTACCCAACACATGATTTAGAACTTGCAGCCGTGGTACATGCATTGAAGATTTGGAGACACTATATTCTTGGACAGAGGTGTGAAATTTATACGGATCACAAGAGTCTTAAGTATATTTTCACACAAATGGATCTGAACTTGAGGCAACAAAGATGGTTGGAGCTCATCAAAGATTACGATTTGGGGATCAACTATCATCCGGGAAAGGCCAATGTAGTGGCCGATGCTTTGAGTAGAAAGTGAGTAAGTCACCAACTCACAGTTCGAGAGTTACCATTCGAATTATGTAAGGAGTTTGAAAGTGTGAACCTCGGATTTGTAAATGAGATGGAGATGATGGAGTTAAACCCAACCTTGGAGCAAGAAATTCGAGAGGCACAAACCGCGGATGAAGAGATCAAGGAAATCAAGGAAAGGACCAAAGAAGGGAGAGAATTCAGATTCGATGAGGACGAACATGGTACCTTATGGCTTGGAAAAAAGATTGTCGTGCCTAAGGTGAAGCATATTCAGGAGACAATATTAAAGGAGGCACATGACTCGTCGTACTCGATTCACCCTGGTTGTACAAAGATGTACAAAGACTTGAAGGCTTGCTATTGGTGGGATAGCATGAAGAAGGACATAGCTGAATACATAGCATTGTGTGATGTGTGTCAACGAGTCAAGGCGGAACATCAAAGACCAGCTGGATTATTGCAGCCATTGAAGGTCCCGGAATGGAAGTGGGAAGAAATTGGAATGGACTTCATAGTTGGGTTACCACGTACTCAGTCTGGGTATGACTCAATTTGGATAATCGTGGATCGCTTAACCAAGCCAGCTCATTTTGTCCCTGTGAAGACCAAAGATACAGCTGCACGATTGGCTGAAATATACATGGAGCATATTGTGTGTCGACATAGAGTCCCTAAGAAGATAGTCTCAGATAGAGGTTCACAATTCACTTCCAGGTTTTGGCAAAAATTGCATGAAGCCTTGGGAACGAGGTTGAATTTTAGTTCAGCATATCATCCTCAAATGGATGGACAAACTGAGAGGACCAATCAGATTTTGGAGGACATGTTAAGAGCTTGTGCTTTGAAGCATAGGAAAAGTTGGGACAGAAGCTTGCCATACGCAGAATTTTTATACAACAATAGTTACCAAGCAAGCTTGAAAATGTCACCGTATGAAGCGCTTTATGGGAGGAAGTGTAGGACACCTTTATTCTGGAATGAGGCAGGAGAAACTCAAGTATTTGGTCCGGATGTGTTGCAAGAAGCCGAAAAGCAAGTCCAAATAATTCGTGAAAACTTGAGGGCTGCCCAATCAAGACAAAAAGGCTACACGGACAATAGGAGAAGGAAATTAGCCTTTGAAATAGGAGATTTTGTTTACCTCAAGGTGTCACCAATGAGAGGTCATAAGAGGTTTAACATAAGGGGCAAGCTCGCACCTCGTTATATTGGACCATTCAAGATTTTGGACAAAAGAGGAGAAGTCGCAGATAAGTTGGAGATGCCAGCTCATCTTTCAGACATACATGATGTCTTTCATGTTTCCCAGCTCAAGAAGTGCTTGAGAGTACCAGAAGAACAAGTGCCAATAGAAGGATTGGAGCTAGAGGAAGATTTGACTTATGTCGAGCAACCGGTCAAAATCTTGGAAACTAAGGAGAGAGTCACAAGGAACAAGGTTATTAGATGGTGTAAAGTTCAATGGAAGCACCACACAGGAAAAAAGCAACGTGGGAATTGGAGGATGATATCAAGAAGGACTTTCCCTATCTTTTCTCTTCCGCGTC
Source organism: Tuctoria greenei (assembly GCA_036927565.1). NCBI lineage: Eukaryota > Viridiplantae > Streptophyta > Magnoliopsida > Poales > Poaceae > Tuctoria > Tuctoria greenei. The sequence goes on along the minus strand of JAYESD010000010.1, from coordinate 134,935,122 downwards.
GAATCTCGAGGGCGAGATTCGTTTTAAGGGGGGTAGGTTTGTCACACCCTAATTGTCATGCATCATGCCCTACATACACTCACATACATGTTTAACATTAAATCGCATAAAGAGGAACGAGTTTAAAATTGATTCGGAGCATTTAAAATTGATTTGGAGCAAAACCGCACTTAAAACGCAGGAAAGTGCGGACTAGTCCGATTTTACAGAGGACTAGTCCGATTTCTCTCTGACTAAAAACGGACTAGTCCGATTTTGCCTCTGGAAACCTTCGGACTTGTCCGATTTTGTGCGGACTAATCCGATATTCCAAGAATCCTTGAAAATTTGCTAAGTCCTTGGACTTTTCTGGACTAGTCCGGTGTTCCAGCGGACTTTTCCGATTTCCTCTCTGTTTAAAGTTGGACTTGTCCGATGTTTGGCCAGACTTGTCCGATTTTCTCTCTAGACGACTTCGGACTAGTCCGGTCTTCTCCGGACTTGTCTGATATTTCGCGACTCCGAGTTGATCTTTTGTTTTACGACTTGTTTCTTGGGTTTCACATTAAGTGGGCCTAGGGACGTCGTGCCTAACACTTTTAGAGCCCATGTGAGACTCTAAACCGGCCTCTTCTCATCTCAAACTCGAAATCCATCTAACCCTAGCCTCCACCTCTATATAAACAGCCCCACTGCTTGGATTGACAACTATTTGCCACTTTTCCACCCACCCAAACCCTAGTTCGTGGGGATCCACCATCAAGGAGGGAGGAGAAAATCCCAAGCAAGAAGAAGAGGAGGAGGAAACGAAAGAGGATCAAGATCTCCACCATGTTTCGTCCTTCACCACCAATTCATCTCCAAGTTCATCACCAACCCTAGATCATCAAGATCCAAGTGTTACCTCCAAGTTTCTTGATTCATTGGAGTCCTAAACACCTAGTATACCTTCTATTCTCTTTTCCCTACATGAATTCAACCCCTAATCTCTGAATTTACGCCGATCTAGAAAACCCTAATCTGCTGATCCCGTAAAGTGCGGACTTGTCCGGTCCCTAACGGACTAGTCCGATCCTTCTGGTCAAATTGGGTTAAATTGATTCTAAATTTTTCTCTAATCAACTCCAAACCTGTATAAACTTGTTAAAAGCTATTAGAACCAGTTAGTGATCATTAAAAGCAATCTATTAACAAGTTTTACCTTGCATTTGCATAAATCATGCATGTCATGTCATATTGAGTAATATTTGTGCACTCTTTGATTGTGTTTCTTGTCTTGTATGTTTATTGTGCGGATTAGACGGATTTGCGCTAGAGAGTGCCGCGGAGGATCTCCAGCACCAAGAGTTTGAAGGCTTTGATCCTAATCATCAGCAACAGCAAGGCAAGTGTCCTTGAAGCATATTGATCCTGTTTTTAAAATAAAATGTTTTGTTTGTAAATTGCATGCTTGTGTCAATTTGATGGGAATCCTATGATAGGAAGTTTACTAGAATTGTTTAACCACCCTTGTCACCTGGAATATATGGTAGAGAGTCGGGAAGGGCTTTTTACCTTTTTGCTTCACTTAATCAACCGGGATGGGAAACAACTATACCACTCAATTTAATTATGCATTAATGATATTCTGGTTAATGTGAACTGGTCAATACGGTATGGTAATGGGTGATCTAAGCAAGCCTGGTATGTGGATGGGTTGGATGTTATGGTGGTTTTGCTTGATTTAGATCTAAGGACCGGTTCATGCGAGAATAAGCCAGGACTACAGTGTCACCATGAGGCCAAGTATGGGTGCGGCGTAGCTGATTAATTAGGGCTTTGCCAGTGCTATTTGGACCATTATGGATGCTCGGGGAAGCGGTAGTCGGATTGGGTTTGTTGATGATTGGTGGGACTACCCTGGGATCCGAACGGCTCAAGAGGGGGCCCTTGGTTGAAGATGTGCTCAGTTGGAGGCATCGCCACCGGTGAAACCTCAGTGGGGTCTAAATAGGCTAGTAATCCCTTTGTAAAGGCTATTTTGTGATCTCTTGGCCACACACCGATGGAAGTGTGAGACGGCATAATAGAGGTTCTAGTCATCGAAAGGTGATGAAATCACGAACACGTGGGTAAAGAGGTACAAACTCTGCAGAGTTAATTAAAAATATCATGATAGCCGTGCTCCCGGTTATGAGCACCTGGACAACTTCCATGATTAGAGGGAACTCGGTATTAGAATGGTATTTGGGATGGTTATGGTTTGGTAATGGTTATGGTTGGTTATGGATTTATTTCTAGTATTGAATATGGTTACTGGCAATGGTGAAATCTGGAATTATTGATGATGGTAGTGAATTCAGACCGGTATTATGATATTACTTATGATTATGATGGGTTTATTCCACATACATGTAATATATTGCTTTCCAAATGTTTTAATGTACCTTTCAGCACTTGGCCATTATTATTGTCGTCATTTGAATCAGCCACATGTCATACTTTCCACACTTGCTAAGTACGACATGTACTCACTCTTGCAATCCCCCCCCCAACAGTTGTAGGTCAGGATTGGGAGTTTAATGGTGATAATGCGGAGTTCTAGGCCATGTCTACCGTCAGCTTTGCCTGTGGTGTTTATTGGAGTTGCGCTATCCCTTATGCTTAGTTTGCTTAGTTGCTTATTTAGTTTATTTCCGCTGCATTAGTTAAACTTGTTGTTAATATTCATTAGAGCTTGTATTCGAGGATAATCTGGTTTTTGTAATAAAATTTGGTTAATTAATTTTGTTCTGTGTTATTTTTCTGTATACTCATTTGTGGATGTACTCGTGTACGTGTGATGAACATCCTGGGCACACATATGTGTTAGCTTGGTTCATTTTTTGGAACCGGGTGTCACAAATCACCAAGAGACAGTCCCTTACAGCTCTCACTACACTAGAGATTCCAATCACCAAGAATGGAAGCACACAAGCACTATCTCTAGCTAGTTCTAGCCTATCTCTTGGTGTGTAAGTGGTGTAGATGATGTAGAAGTGGTAGCTCAATGTCTTGAATGCTTGAGAATGTGTAGAGTAGGTCTGGTAGTCAATTCTTGTTGAATAGACTGGTTGAAGGGGTATAAATAGCCAGCCTCCATGAAATAGCTGTTAGAAAAGTAGGCTGACATCACTGTTCTGCGAACACCGAATGATCCAATGTCTCCCCTTCAGTTGTCATCGGTTGAATCCAAATTAGCTGATGTCACTGTGTCAGATATGACCGTTGTTAGACCGATGTTACACTTGTCTTCTCATCGGATGATCTGGTGGCACTTCCTCCAGAATTGGTTCAGACTTGATGCTTACTGGAGTGATTGACCGATGTGTTTATAGTTGTACATCAGATGATCTGGTGTTACACTTGGTCCAGGGATATTGCTTACTGTACTAATGGACCGATATAACATGCCCTTTATCATTGGATGATCCGGTGAGTACTTAGTTCTGAGGTCTTCTTCTTCTGCTGAACCAACTCGATCGATGTGTTGTTTTCTGGAAACGTCGGTGGATTCGGTGAGTTGATTTTGTTTGCTTCGAGTGATTCTTTTGTAATTTACTCGATTGACCTCTTAGACATTGGATGGAAATATTCTTCTGATGATTATTAAGCATTGAGTGCTGTCAATTATGGTTGAATAATTTTGACATATGAGCTTTTACTTCTAATCTTCATAACATTGATTGATCTCATAAATTGATTGTTTAGGGGTCTCCAATTGTATCCAGTGATCAGTAGATGATATTCATATTCATATAGATTTCATTGTAATGAGTGATATGGGAGACCTTGCATCCACAAATTCATTAGTAAAATCCAACGGTTGTCATTAATCACTGAAACCATACCTCATGGGGGCCTAGATGCTTTCAGCCTCTTGAATGTCCGCGCTGTTGGAGATCATGTAGTCTTTCCGTTGCAGGCTTAGGTCCGGTGGTTCAAGACATGGCAGCTCCGGAGCTTCCCTCTGTGGGGAGGCAGGTACGGAGCCACTTGACGCGTGGCGGCGCCAAAGCTTCCCTCTAGTGGGAATTAGGTTCGGAGCTGCTGGACACGTGGTGGTACTGGAGCTTCCATGTGAAGGAAGGTAGGTCCGGCCCAGCAGGACACGTGTCAGCACCGGAGCTACCCAAACGAGGGATGCGGGCCCAGTGCTGTAAGACGTGTGTTTCCTTCGGAAGTCTTCAACTCGGACATAGGAACTCATTGGTTTTAAGTGCTATATCAGGGATACCTGGTATCCAGGGTACCGACAGTATCAATTTTTGCGAGAAATCCAGAGGGGTTAGCCTTCGATTTTATCGAGAACCGAGTTTTCCACAAAAATGGGTTGTAAATACATTTTTTTAGATCGAGCTTGTACTACATGTCGGATATGTGTTAAGTAGTCATACTTAATTTTTGGGGAAGTTTCAACGATACCAAATTTTCGTGAGAAATTCAAAGGGGATAGCCTTGGATTTTATCGAGATCCGATTTTTCCACGAAAAATGGGTCGTAAATTCATTTTTTTAGATCAAGCTAGTATTACATGTCGGATATGTTTTACATAGTTATACTTAATTTTTGGAGAAGTTTCGATGGTATCAAATTTTCGCGAGAAATCCAAAGGGGTTAATCTTCGATTTTTTTTAGAACCAAGTTTTTTGCGAAAATGTCTTGTAACTTCATTTTTCTTCAAAATCAATCTTGTATTACATTTCATATATGCGATACATAGTCATACTTAAGTTTTGGAAAAGTTTCGACGGTATCAAATTTTCGCGAAAAATCCAAACAGGTTAGCCTTCGATTTTATCAAGAACCAAGTTTCATGCAAAAAGTGGGTCTTAAATTCATTTTTCTTTGAGATCAAACTTGTATTACATGTTGGATATGCGTTATATAGTAGTACTTAATTTTTGGAGAAGTTTCGACGGTATCAAATTTTGGCGAGAAATCCAAAGGGGTCATAAATTCATAAATAGGTTAGCCTTCAATTTTATCGAGAACCGAGTTTTCCGCGAAAAAGGGTCATAAATTCATTTTTTCGAGATGGAGCTTGTATTACATGTTGGTATGCGTTACGTAGTCATCACATTTTTGCAAGAAATACAAAGGAATAACCTTCAATTTTATCGAGAACCGAGTTTTTTGCGAAAAATGGGTAGTAAATTCATTTTTCTTCAAAATCGATCTTGTATTACATGTCATATATGCATTACGTAGTCATACCTAATTTTTGGAGAAGTTTTGACAGTATCCAATTTTTGAGAGAAATCTAAAGGGGTTAGCCTTCGATTTTATGGAGAATCGAGTTTTCCGCGAAAAATGGGTCGTAAATTCATTTTTCTTTGATATCAAGCTTGTACTACATGTCGGATATGCATTACATAGTCATACTTAAGTTTTGGAGAAGTTTCAATAGTTTCAAATTTTCACGAGAAATCCAAACGGGTTAGCCTTCGATTTTATTAAGAACCGAGTTTTACACAAAAAATTGGTCGTAAATTCATTTTTCTTCGAGATCGAGCTTGTATTACAAGTCGGATCTGCGTTATGCAGTCATACTTAATTTTTGGAGAAGCCGACTGTTTCTAATCTTCACGAGAAATTCAAAACGGTTAGCCTTCAATTATATAGAGAATCGAGTTTTCCGCCAAAAATGGGTTGTAAGTTCATTTTTTTCGAGATCGAGTTGTATTACATGTCGGATATGTGTTACATAGTCATAGTTAAATTTTGGAGAAGTTTTGACGGTATCAAATTTTCGCGAGAATTAGCCTTCGATTTTATCGAGAATTGAGTTTTCCGTGAAAAATGGGTCATAAAATCATTTTTTCCAAGATCTCGCTTATATTACATGTCGAATGTGAGTTACGTAGTCATTTTTAATTTTTTTGAGAAGTTTCGATGGTATCAAATTTTCGCGAGAAATCCAAAGGGCTTAGCTTTCGATTTTATCGAGAATCGAGTTTTCCCCAGAAAATGTGTCATAAATTTATTCTTTCCGAGATCGCGCTTGTATTAAATGTCGGATATGACTTATGTAGTCATACTTAATTTTTGGATAAGTTTCAATGGTATCAAATGTTTGCGAGAAATCCAAAGAGGTTAGCCTTTGATTTTATCGAGAACCGAGTTTTCCGCAAAAAATGGGTTGTAAATTCATTTTTTCCGAGATCGCGATTCTATTACATGTAGGATATGCATTACATAGTCAAAATTAAGTTTTAGAGAAGTTTTGATGGTACAAAATTTTTGCAAGAAATCCAAAGGGGGTTAGCTTTCAATTTTACCGAAATCCGATTTTTTAATGAAAAATAGGTCGTAAATTCATTTTTTTGGAGGTCGAGCTAGTATTACATGTCAGGTATGCGTTACTTAATCATACTTAAGTTTTGTAGAAGTTTCGAGCGTATTAAATTTTTACAAGGAATCCAAATGGATTAGCCTTCGATTTTATCGAGAATCGAGTTTTCTGCAAAAATAGGTCTAAATTCATTTTTTCAGAGATCCAGCTTGTATACATGTCGGATATGAGTTGTGTAGTAACACTTAACTTTTGGAGAAGTTTTGATGGTATCAAATTTTCGCGAGAAATTTGAAGGGGGTAGCCTTCGATTTTATCGAGAACCGAGTTTTTTGCGAAAAATGGGTCATAAATTTATTTTTCTTCGAGATCGAGCTTGTATTACATGTTAGAATGCGTTATGCAGTCATACTTAATTTTTGGAGAAGTTTTTATGGTATCCAATTTTCGTGAGAAATTCAAAGGGTTTAGCCTTCGATTTTATCAAGAACCGAGTTTTTCGCGAAAAATGGGTCGTAAATTCATTTATCTTTCGAGATCAAGCTTGTATTACATGTCGGATATGCATTACATAGTAATACTTAATTTTTGGAGAAGTTTCGACGGTATCAAATTTTCGCATGAAATCAAAATGGGTTAGGCTTCAATTTTATCGAGAACCTAGTTTTCCACGAAAAATGGGTCATAAATTCATTTTTCTTCGAGATTGAGCTTGTATTACAAGTCGGATATGTGTTACATAGTCATACTTATGTTTTGGAGAGGTTCCGACGGTATCAAATTTTTGCGAGAAATCCAAAGGTGTTAGCCTTCGATTGAGAAAATAGTTTCCGCAAAAAATAGATCATAAATTTATTTATTTTTTTCAAGATCGAGCTAGTACTATATGTTGGATATGCGTTACGTAGTCATACTTAATTTTTAGAGCAGTTTTCGACGGTATCAAATTTTTGAGAGAAATTTTAAGGGGTTAGCCTTCGATTTTATCAAGAACCGAGTTTTTTACTAAAAAATGGGTCATAAATTCATTTTTCTTCGAGATCAAGCTTGTATTATATGTCAGATATGTGTTACGCTTTCATAATTAAGTTTTGGATAAGTTTTGACGGTTTCAATTTTTCGCGGGAAATCTAAAGGTGTTAGCCTTCGATTTTATCAAGAATCGAGTTTTTCGCGAAAAAAAGGTCATTAATTCATTTTGCCGAATCTGATCAACTCGGTGACTCCCTCATCAAGCTCTTGGAACTTCGACCTATCTCCCATCATGTGACTGCTGGTGCCGTTGTCAAGGTACCAAGTGTCTCCCATGGTCGCGCCCACAACGACGAGTTGCAATCTACCAGATACCTTCTCTTCATTGAGGAAGACAGTCTTGACAGGTTCTTCAGTCTTGACTGATGACACCTCCTCTGTCACCGTGAGCATCAACACGAGTTCTTCTTCCCGCTCTTGCCAAATTCACCTCCTCCTTCTTTGGCATCTTGCATTCACTCGCATAATGCCCGAACTTGTCGCAATTGAAGCACTGTATATGGCTCTTGTCACGAGTCTTGCCACGCGCGTTCGCGCCACTGCCTTTTGACGCAGTCTCGCCGCGCTTGCCATTCCCGCGACCTCGGCCTTATGCGTGTCTACCACAGCCATGTCCGCTGCCGTCTGACCCTTTCCCCTTGCCTGAGGATTCTTCACACTCCTTCTTAAGGTGTGCTTTCCACTCGGCTCGAGTGAGCAGGAGCTATTCGTCATCACCGGCACCGCCTCCTGTAAATCGGCTGACTCGCTCATCATAGGCCTTCAACTTTCTTAGTGCTTCTTCAAACATGATCATCGACAGATCACATAATTTCTCCATCTCCGCAATGCAGTGTATGAATCGCTCTGGCACCGAATCAAGCAGCTTCTTCACCTGTGTTGCATTTTCAAGTGACCTGCCAAGGTTGGTGTACCGGATCGACATCGCCGAGATCCTCCCGGCAAGCTGGTCAAGCGATTCTCCCTCCTTCATGCGCAGCGCGTCAAATTTGCTCTTCAATGTCTGCAATCTTGCCTCCTTGACGTGTTTTGCTCCGATGAATTGTGCTTTGAGAAAATCCCACACCTCTTTCGCTGTCTTATACTTCGCCACCTGAAGTATAAGACCTTCTGGAAGATCTTGGAGAAGCCTCGTCCGCGCCCGCTTGTCCTTCTTGACATCGAGAGTCTACTGACTCACTGACTCGATCGCCTCCCAGAATCCCTCCGCCTCCAGCACCGCTTGGACGACCCGAATTCCCCACGTGATGTAGCTCATTGTTGTGAGCTGTGGAAGCTGGTACAGCATGTCGTCGCCATTCCGATCTTGCGACATGATCGTCGTGGCTCTGATACCATATGTTGAATCTTGGCGTGCGTTCATGAGCAACATAGAGAAAAAAGTGTGTTTTCGACGAGGAGGAAGACAGAGTATATGGGGCACTCAACTGAGACTTTTTTATTAATTGACTACTCACTGTGATACACTACTACAATAAGCCTTGTCACAGGCGGCTCCAAACCTATTATCACACGCGGTTTTTAAAACCGCCTAAAACAACGAGTCTGTGATAATCCGCAATTTCACAGGCGGAGAAGTGATACCACCTGTGAAGAAACATTATCACAGGCAGTTTTTACTTATGCTAGCCGCCTGTGAAGATAAGTTATCACAGGCGGGTAGTGCAGCATACATACCCGCCTGTGATAATTGTCTTATCACAGGCGGGTCTTGCAGCATATCTAACCGCCTCTTATAATGGTGTTATCACAGGCGGATGTTGACCTACATCAAGCCGCCTGTGAAGACTATTTACCGCAGCCAGTTTCTACCATAACAGTAACCGCCTGTGATAATTAGGTTATCACAAATGGTTCTTTACCTATATCTAGCCGCCTGTGATAATTGTTTTTTACAGGCATTCCTAGCCGTTGGTAAATAACCGCCTATGATAAGGTATAACCTATGCAGTACTACTGCTGTTATTTCTAATTTCCAGGTCAATTCAGTATAATCACAGAACAGAAGTCAACAATATCATCACAGAACAGAAGTCAACAATATTATCCTCACAGAAGTCAATTTCACTAAAACAATATACATATGTAAAAGTTACACATACAATTCATCTCATAGTTTACAAGTTTTCACTAAAAAATTTTTCTATTGGCATAGTCTCAAAGTTCTGGCACATCAGCTATTGCACCATTCTCATCAAAGAACTTCCCTCTTTTGTGCAAAACTTCGCGAAGAATGAATTGATAGAGTTCAGAAGCAATCTTGTCGGCTCCTCCATCAGGAATACTTCTACAAACCGACCATTCTTCGTTCAGATTCTTCGTGTGCTGCAATATAACACATAACAAGGTTTAGAATGTGTTGGTTTGAACAATCTCAAAGTATAGATCAAAGTGAGAGTATACGGGAATTTAGTTGGTATTCTTGGAGAAGTTGTACTATGAGCAATTGTATTTTGAAGTTAGAATCAAAATATAAAAATAATGTTTCTAGTAATATTGAACAGCAGAGAATATAAGTATTAAACTATGCTAGTTACAATGAAAATGAAACTCAAAAGTAAGAAAATAAGGTATCGACATTAAGGATAACTTACATCCTCACGATTCAGTCTATATACTTCGGTGGTCCGAAGATGCTCGCATACATAATACCCGCATAAGACGCTCCCAGCAGGCTGCTTCGGACAAGCATAATACATTTTAATGTCCAATGCATTCGTATTGGAAGGTCTCTCACCGACAAGCTGTTCCGCGTAAAACCGCCAAGCGCTGTAATACAAGAAATGTCATATAAAACTTGTCAACACATTCTAAATGTGTGTAAATTAAAATTATTGAATAAACGTATAGTTTCAAAATGGAGAGGAAATCTTTGTAATGATCTGGTGGGAAATCAGCCGAGTCCAAGACTGTTGTCATTCCCTGCGTTGGCTTGATGAAAATCATTATGTAGTGATCACAGCAAACACACAAACACACGTGTTAACAATTACCAATAACTGCTATTTCAATGTCATGTGTCGAACTTACTCGAAGTTGTACAGAGCCTTTACGAGGTCCTTGCCGTCTCTGACAAAGTTAAACATTGCATGTCCTATGTAAGCTGCAACTTCTGTCCTTTTATCCTTCTTAAGTTTTGTGATTGCTTTTTCAAAATCTTTTTTTCATGTGCTTGAACTTTGCTGAGTCTCGATCCGTCTGGACATCGAATAGCGCCTTTGCAATCCTAGTAGGGTCAAGGATACCTGTCTTGCACGCCAACTTTTCATTATCCATGTATTGCATCATATTGAAGAAGTCCAGAATTGTTATAATATCATGAAATGCGTATGCGTGTAGTAAGAAAAGTAAATACAAAATATTAGAGCACTTACAAGCACCAGACGAGCAGCAGGTTGATTTCGAGCATGCCCTGATGCAAAAGGGGATGCAGCTCTTCAAACAAAATGACTCGTCTATCTTCTCCAGTGCTCCAGAATGCTTCTTTTGGAATACGAAATGTGACGCAATTAAGATCATATCTTGTGCTTTCAAGGATGTACCACTCATACATTCTTTTGAGCGTGACAGGTTGTTTGCTAAGTTTTACGGATGTCATGAACGGCTTCCCATTCTCAAATTTAGGAGGAAGATCCTCAAGCTTGTATATTGGAACTCCTGGTTTAACTAAAGCCGTCCGTCGATTATACATGACACCGTCTTCTTCCCACTCCTCGATATTTCCTAATTCTGGCTCATGAGAAGAACGAGATGCACTCGATTTTATAATATTTTCCTTCATAGTTTCAAAATACTTTAACACTTCTGATGAAGGTTTCTTATTTTCGTATGAGCTAACTTTGATAGGCACTAATGATCGAGGAGTAGTCGTCGAAAGTTGGACACTGGCTTGTTGAACCTGTTGTTCAACTGATTGCTCTTTACTCCTAGCAGTTGGCTCTAGTACTACTTCAAATTTTTGCTCAACTGGTTGCTCTTTACTAGCAACAGCTTGCTCTGGTACTTCTTGAAGCTATTGTCCAACTTGTTGCTCTTGGATATCTTTACTAGCAAGGTTAATATCATCCTTGATGAGACATTGGGAGAGTGGATCTTCCTGGACTGGGAGTGGATCTTCATGCACTTTCACCTTAGAAGATGGGATTGCAGTATTTCGAGATGCGACGGGGCTAGAAATTGGCTCATCATCCAACACAATATCGCGCCGGTGCCAAAGGATCAATTGGTTGACAGCCTGCCCAGAGTCGCAATCCCCTCAGGTGTGACATGGTCTTTTTCATAATATTCAAAATCATTATCAATGATCTGAAGAACTTGCACCACAGCATAATACAACGGAAGTGGATTCCCGTTGAAGTCACGATCAGGCTTTGCCATAGTAGTGGCAACCTGTTTGGTTTTGTTCCCTGCTCTGCCGATTGAGATAAGAAGACGACAAGATTTGTCGTTAGCAATATCATCGACAGGGAACTTATGGGTTGACCCTGAGCCTGGCACAGAACCAACGCTGCTAGGGTAGGCAGTTGGAGATACTAATTGCTCCTTTTGCACCGAAACCATCGTTGTACTCGGTGCCACTAATTGTCCCGATTGTCTAAGTTGTTCCATTATTTCTTGCATATTTTCTTTGACTTTTGAGCAATCGTTTCATCAAGTGTTTTCTTAAACTTCTCACGTCTTCTATATGTGTCTTTATCTTTAGGGAAACCATCTAGCCAAGACATCTGAAAAGAGACCGCTCCAACCCGTCCGCTGTGTTCAGGGTTTCCTAAGATAGCGGTAAGTTGGTCATTCTCCCTCTTCGGCTTGAAGAGACCCTTCTATTGCTTTTCAATTACTTCTTTCATTTTTTCCTCTACTTCATTCATAGAGTCGGGCTTTTCAAGTTTGCCCTCGCTAGTCAAACCTGACCGGGCAAAGATCCACCGTTGAGTTCGCTCATCGCAGCCTTCTAATGGGTGAGGATTGCCCTTACTGGTAATTTCGTCTAATATCTTATTCCATTTCTGGACTTTGGGGGCATATCCGGCAGACCCAAGCGATGATGGTATTTGTTCTTTTTTGCAAGCTCCAACCTAGTTGCACTTAGAGATTTAGCATCAGGTGTGGTATTTTGACAAACAAACTCTTGCCACTGAGCTTTTGTGATTTTTCCCATCTTCCTCGGGCTAGGGACCTTATCGACCTTAACATACGCATTCATTTCGCTCTTCCAGCCATGAAACTTCTTGTCGCAAGAGACCAATGTTGCTTTCTTTATAGCTTCTTCCGTGTCTTTCGGGAACATGAATTGTTTTTATTCTTTCCCACAACTCATTCTTGGTCTGCTCGGGTAATTTCCTCCAATTCTTGGTCGTGATCGACACGAGCTCCCTAACAAGAAAATTGCATGCATTACGGTACTTGGTAACTGAATCCAGTTGTTCTTGGGGAAGCCCACCTGGACCGACCCTTGTTATGTACATGATGCGGTCCAATGGACTCTTATTGGGACCTCGTTGCCCTCGTTTCTGCTTGAGTGAAGCTGAGGATTCATCCATTGGAGAACCTTCCGCGGTTTTAGGAGCCGAAGTCACCTCGTTGTCTTCACGATTAATCTAGGTAGAAAAGAATTATAAGACTTCATATACTTGACAACCAACATTAACTTGAACTGCTGAAGTTAAGATTTGTGATACATACCTCGTCGGCAGGATCATACTCCGGGTCGAGATCCTCTGAAGTCTTTTTAGTTTTTATATTAGGAAAAGGATCCGCTGGACTGTGAAAGGAGTCTGAACTGCTGGAGTCAGTAAACTCTATATTGTCTTCTTTATTGTTACTACCAGGACCAGTATTCTTAGGGCTTTCCATGCTAGAACTAATAAGACAAAAAATCTAATAAATGGAATATTAACTCTACATGAAGTGTTGCATGAAGAAAAAGATGGAAGCATTCTAGGATTTGATAAGGCATTCTAGGGTTTAAGGCGACTGACCAAAAGGTTCCTATACATTGCGAGGGTGACAAGCATGTTAAAGTTGCTCACCAGGATAGTGACACCGATCTCGAAGAAGCACAACCCTGTGAGATGAAGTGCGGGACGGCTACACTCTATTTTCAGTACAGATGCTACTATTCACTCATGATCCTACTATAAATTACGATCCAAATAGCAACTGAATACATAACTTTCCAGATTCTGGATTGTTACGATACCTTAAACAGTACTTCAATTTAGACCTGGTTATTGCGTGTTTTAGCCTTAGTGTTGAATAGGAAATTGATAGAGGACTCTTTAAACTTTCCAGACATGTAAAGATATGCTTAGGTTGCTTTTCTAATTTAAGAATTATGGTTGTTCAAAGTTCAGAAATTTTGTGGTTGTTTCAGATAACACTATACACAGGTACTAACTTCAACTCCAGTTTCTAATTAGTTCTAAACCAAATTTGAGGTAACAATGAATAGAAAAGTTGTATAATAGTTCTTCCACTTTCAAAAAATATAGCACAACAGACTAGAAGAGCTTTCTACAGATAATTATGGCAAAAATTCAAATGCTTGTTCATACAATTTCAATACCCTAAGTACAATTTCAAGCTTGCTGATCTACACAATGCTATGCTTAGTAAGCATATTTAACAGAAGTCTCTTTTTGTGCTCACATTATTACGATAAACCATATTTGTAATGCATTTAATCCTTCTCAAAATCCATTAATTTACCTTTCCATCTAAAGATATGACCAACTAGCCTTTATTTCGCTGAACAGAGAGACTTCTTCATTTAACTAAAATTAATTTTCTCAAGAGGGGTTTCTTTGTTTATTTTATCACATATTGGAATATTTCCATGTGCAATATCAGATAAAATCATTGAATGGTCATATTTCCATGTGCAATATTTCCATGTACTAACTCACAAAACTTTGAATGGTCAAGTATGTGCAGTATAGTGTTATCTAATGGCACCTAAAACGCTTTTATTAAAACATCTTACTTGTCAAAGAAAAGGACATGAGCCGATAGAAATGTCCTCGCTTCTATGGTTTACCGACAACCCAAGGATGCCTACCCACCGAACCCTAACCAATGATGCCACCGAACTTGACAGATTTTTGAATTCCACCGAACCCTAACCAAGGACGCCTACCATTTTCCAATTCTCGAACCCTAACGAAGGATATGCAAGGCGGCGGCGAGGGCGGGGAGGGAGGTGGCACGGCGACGGAGGATGGAAGGTCGAAGGGTTTAGGGTTTACCTTGAAGCTCGGCGGCAACAGCAATGGCTTCGCTCGGCGTACCTGGAAGCAGCGACGGCGAAGCTCGGCGGCGACGGCGGCGAACACTTGGCGGCAAACGAAATTTCGGCAGCCTAACGGCATCTAAGTGTTTCTCCCGGGTTAGGTTTTTCCAACGTTGTCGAGGGGTATATATAGACTCCCATTTTCTCAGGCATATTTTAAGTACCGACCGCTTAAGAAGATGGTTGCCTCAGGCGGGTTTTACTTACCAACCGCCTCAGAAGATACAATTATCTCAGGCGGTTGGTAAGTAATACCCGCATGAGGTAATAATCTTCTCAGGCGGTTATTAAGTACCAACAGCCTGTGAAGATCTTTACTTCTTCTTAATTAATATTCTTGATTAAATGTGGGTCCTTTAAAAAGGCAAAATTTCACTTTATTGTAATATTATTGATAAGTAAAGGTTACCATTAAATTTCACTTCATAAATCCTTTGAAATTGGTCAGAACATAAAAAACATACAACAATTGCTATTTTTCATTTTTCTATCTTGATGAATATAATGCTTTTTCATTTATTTTTTCAGTGGACATTTTAACAAAATTCATACATGTATAAATAAGAAAAATATGTTCATACAAACAAATTTAAGTGAAGGATCCTTTTTTTTATGAGATACACAAATGTGAATAATATGTGAGTAGAAATTAAGATGATATTTACCAAAACATTACAATGTCAGCTATACAAGTTATAAAATATTTGGTTTAGGTGGTACATGTTAATTTTATACAAATATAGAAGAAAGAATCATCGAATTTGGACCGAATTTGCAGAATCTAAACTGGTTTGAGTATTTATATTGGAATCTAAAAAAATGGAAGCAAGGGATAAGGAAACTGAAGAACAGTATCGGACATTATCTCAGGCGGTTAATAAGTAATACCCGCCTGAGATAATAATCTTCTCAGGCGGTTATTAAGTACCAACCGTCTGTGAAGATCTTTACTTCTTCTTAATTAATATTCTTGATTAAATGTGGGTCCTTTAAAAAGGCAAAATTCCACTTTCTTGTAATATTATTGATAAGTAAAGGTTACCATTAAATTTCACTTCATAAATCCTTTGAAATTGGTCAGAACATAAAAAACATACAACAATTCCTATTTTTCATTTTTCTATCTTGATGAATATAATGTTTTTTCATTTATTTTTTCAGTGGATATTTTTACTCATCATACCAACCTTTATGAATTTTTTCAGATTTTTTTAAATTTTTTTGAATCTATGTGTGTTCATAATTTGATGAATGCCTCATATGTACATGAGCATTTAGTTAGAATGATGGATAATTTGAAGTTTGACATGTTGGAATGCTTTTAAAAAAATTAACAAAATTCATACATGTATAAATAATACAAATATGTTCATACAAACAAATTTAAGTGAAGGATCCTTTTTTTATGAGATACACAAATGTGAATAATATGTGATTAGAAATTAATATGATATTTACCAAAACATTACAATGTTAGCTATACAAGTTATAAAATATTTTGTTCAGGTGGTAGATGTTAATTTTATACAAATATAGAAGAAAGAATCATCGAATTTGGACTCAATTTGCAGAATCTAAACTGGTTTAAGTATTTATATTGGAATATAAAAAAAAGCAAGGGATAAGGAAACTGAAGAATAGTATCGGGCATTATCTCAGGCGGTTGGTAAGTAATACCCGACTGAGATAATAATCTTCTCTGGCGGTTATTAAGTACCAATCGCCTGTGAAGATCTTTACCTCTTCTTAATTAATATTCTTGATTAAATGTGGGTCCTTTAAAAAGGCAAAATTCCAGTTTCTTATAATATTATTGATAAGTAAAGGTTACCATTAAATTTCACTTCATAAATCCTTTGAAATTGGTCAGAACATAAAAAACATACAACAATTACATTTTTCATTTTTCTATCTTGATGAATATAATGCTTTTTTCATTTATTTTTTTAGTGGACGTTTTTACTCATCATATCAACCTCTATGAATTTTTTTCATATTTTTTTCTAAAATTTTTTTGAATCAATGTGTGTTCATAATTTGATGAACGCTTCATATGTATATGAGCATTTAGTTAGAATGATGGATAATTTGAAGTTTGTCATGTTGGAATGCTTTTAAAAATACTTAACAAAATTCATACATGTATAAATAATACAAATATGTTCATACAAACAAATTTAAGTGAAGAATCCTTTTTTTATGAGATACACAAATGTGAATAATATGTGAGTATAAATTAATATGATATTTACCAAAACATTACAATGTCAGCTATAAAAGTTATAAAATATTTTGTTCAGGTGGTAGATGTTAATTTTATACAAATATAGAAGAAAGAATCATCAAATTTGGACTCAATTTGCAGAATCTAAACTGGTTTGAGTATTTATATTGGAATCTAAAAAAAAAGCAAGGGATAAGGAAACTGGAGAACAGTATCGGGCATTATCTTAGGCGGTTGGTAAGTAATATCCGTCTGAGATAATAATCTTCTCAGGCGGTTATTAAGTACCAACCGCTTGTGAAGATCTTTACTTCTTCTTAATTAATATTCTTGATAAATGTGGGTCCTTTAAAAAGGAAAAATTCCACTTTCTTGTAATATTATTGATAAGTAAAGGTTACCATTAAATTTCACTTCATAAATCCTTTGAAATTTGTCAGAACATAAAAAACATACAACAATTGCTATTTTTCATTTTTCTATCTTGATGAATATAATGATTTTTTCATTTATTTTTTCAGTGGAAATTTTTACTCATCATACCAACCTCTATGAATTTTTTCAGATTTTTTTAAATTTTTTTGAATCAATGCGTATTCATAATTTGATGAATGCCTCATATATATATGAGCATTTAGTTAGAATGATGGATAATTTGAAGTTTGACATGTTGGAAGGCTTTTAAAAAAATTAACAAAATTCATACATGTATAAATAATACAAATATGTTCATACAAACAAATTTAAGTGAAGGATCCTTTTTTTATGAGATACACAAATGTGAATAATATGTGAGTAGAAATTAATATGATATTTACCAAAACATTACAATGTCAGCTATACAAGTTATAAAATATTTGGTTCAGGTGGTAGATGTTAATTTTATACAAATATAGAAGAAAGAATCATCGAATTTGGACTGAATTTGCAGAATCTAAACTGGTTTGAGTATTTATATTGGAATCTAAAAAAACAAGGGATAAGGAAACTGAAGAGCCTCGGGCATTATCTCAGGCGGTTTGTTAGGAATAACCGAGTGAGATAATGGTTTTCTTAGGCGGTTATTAATTACCAACCGTCTGTAAAAAATTGTCGCCTGTATAAAGACCCCTCGCCACAGTCGAAACGTAACCCTGGAGAATTTTCCACCGCCGCAAGGCTGCCGAAATTTCCCACCGCCGCGCCAGCACTGCCGCGGCGCCGCCCATCCTGCACTGTCGCGCCGCCGCTCAGCCCGCACAGCCGCGCCGCCGCACCGTCGCCCAGAGCCCGCACTGCCGTGCTGCCGCCCAGCTTCGCGGAGGCATGCCTGATCTGCCTAGTCCCACATTGCGCCACAAGGTAAATTCTCACGCCTAAGTAAATTCTCATAGTTTCCTTTTGCATGTTGTGTTGGTATATGGATTGTGTCCTTTTGCATGTTGGTATATTCTCATAGTGTGTTGGTATATGGATTATGTCATAGTGTGTTGGTATATAGATTGTGTCCTTTTGCATGTTGGTATATTCTCATAGTGTGTTGGTATATGGATTGTGTCATAGTGTGTTGGTATATGGATTGTGTCCTTTTGCATGTTGGTATATTCTCATAGTGTGTTGATATATAGATTCTGTCATAGTGTATTGTGTCCTTTTGCATGTGTGTACATATGCATTTGGACTCAATAATTTGGATGTTTGATCTTTTAGATATTGATGTATGGACTATATTATAATAATCTTATTGTAGTTATTAGGGTTAGCTTTCTAGGGAGATGGTTTTATAACTCACCCATTTAGTTACCATCGTTGGATGGGATCTGACATCAAGATATAACGGACCGGATCCCACCCAGACCTAGCCCATGCCACTAGGCCTGTTTGCCCCACAACTTCAATCCTTCACCCCCGCTTGCTACTCCCGACGCATTCGACTCCGTCCGCCTCAAGACGTCGCCCGTCTGCTACATTAGTCGCCCTAATCATACTTGTTATGTCTCTATAAATTCATTTTATAGAAGACATTTAGGGAATATTTGTTGCCAAATTTTGTAAATCTGACAAAAATTCTATTATTGAAGCATAGACCGTCGAGCGTGGATGTATAACATGTCAAGACCCGATCCTATGTACATTGATAATGTTGCAAATTTTATTGAAGCATCCAAGAGACATGCGAAGTTGCAAAAGATAGATGACATATTATGTCCATGTATCAACTGCGAAAATAAGATTGCTTGGACGGATACTATAGTAATCCAATCTCATTTGGTGAAAAGAGGTTTCAAAAATAACTACACGATATGGATAGAGCATGGTGAGTTAGATACACATGATGTGGATAAATATGATGAGAGAGGTTCAGATGATGATACTGTTCATATCGATGATGGTAGTGACAATCAAGCTGGTGAAGATGATGATGAGTTCGATTGTGAGGAGATGTTGTGTCACATTGAACCATATGTATTGACTTCTATGGGAGCAAGCAAAGGTTTATGTAAAATGGAGACATTGCAGAATGCGGCGATGGATCTTTTATATGATGAATCAAATGGTTGTGATAAAGAGTTTACTACATTGTGTGCAGTCTTAGAACTACTAAAGTTGAAAGCTACGCACGGAGGGTCCGATTGTAGTTTATCTGATCTTTTGAATCTTCTGGCAGAAATTCTTCCAAATCCAAATAAACTGCCCAGAAGCACTTATAAAGCGAAGAAACTTCTTTGCCCGATGGCACTAGGTGTGACAAAAATACAAGCTTGTGTGAACTATTGTATTCTGTATCGCAAAGAGTATGAGCTCGCAATTAGATGCCCCATTTGTGGTGTCAGTAGATATAAGAAGGACTACAATCACCAATATGTTACCAACATGAAAAAGTCTCAGAAGAATAAGAAGTTTATTATTGGTCTTGAAGGTGACGATGACGATACTTCTGGCGATACAGACGGGAAGAATAAGAGAAAAATTCTTGCCTTGGTGATGTGGTACCTTCTGGTAATTGATCGCTTGAAGTGTTTGTTCTCAAACCCTAGGGAGGCTGAACTTATGCGTTGGCATTCCAAGCAACGCAAGAAGAATGAAAAACATATATGACACCCTGGTGATGCAACGCAGTGGAAAAATTTTGATATTCAGTATCCAGAATTTGCAAAGGAAATTAGAAATGTGAGGTTTGCCTTGGGTACAGACGGAATGAATCCGTTTGGTGAAAAAAGGAGCATACACAACACATGTCCCGTGGTCTTAACGATGTACAACCTACCGACGTGGTTGTGTCACAAAATGAAATATATCTTGTTATCTGTTCTTATCCAAGGTCCGAAACAACCCGGCATCGAAATTGATGTGTTCTTGGAACCTTTAATGGAAGATATGGCAAAATTGTGGAATGAAGGGGTAAGTACATGGGATGAGTACAAGCGGGAGTATTTCACGTTAAGTGCAATGATATTCGTTACCGTGCATGATTATCCCGGACTGTTTACATTATCGGGACAAATGAAAGGGAAGAAAGGTTGTGTAAGGTGCGTGGATAGAACTGGATTTCTATACCTCACTTCATCCAGAAAGACGGTGTACATGAGACATCGACGGTTCCTGACAGATACACAAGTATAGGAAGATGAAAGAACAATTTGATAACAAAATCGAAAAAGATACTGCACCACAACCTTACAGTGGAAAACGTGTGTTTGAAATGGTCAAGAACATTCATATTGCTTTCGGTAAGGGCATAAATTGTAAAGGAATTAAGAGAAAGAAAAGTACATCTTCGGATGATACAACTGACACGACTTTCAAGGAACAATCAATTTTTTTCAAGTATCTTCCGTATTGGAAGAATCTGGAATTTTTCCATAGTATTGATTTGATGCACGTTACAAAGAATGTATTTGACAGCATCATTGGGACCTTGCTGGACATGCCGAGGAAAACAAAGGACGGATTAAATTCACGTATGGACCTAGTAAATCTTGATTTGAGACCAGAGCTTCATCCAGTAGAAAAGGCGAACGGGAAGCATTACCTTCCCCCAGCTAGCTACAACTTGACGCTAGAAGAGAAAAAAGCAATTTGCGAATGCTTGCGTGGAATCAAAGTGCCCACGAGTTTCTCATCCGATATCCGCAAACTAGTCTAGATGAAAGACTTGTCTTTATTCGGTTATAATTCTCATGACTGTCACATGATGATGACAGTTTTCCTTGCCATTGCAATAAGAGTCATCAAACTTGAGCATATAAAAGTTGTCATCACACGTTTGTGTTACTTCTTCAATGCAGTATCGCAAAAGGTGATAGCACGTGAAGATTTAGACTATATGAAAACATACATCGTCGAGACAATGTGCAAGCTTGAGATGTGTTTCCCACCATCCTTTTTTGATATGCAAGTACACCTAATCATACATCTTGTTGATCAGATAAAAGCATTGGGGCCACTATATTTACATCATATGTTTTTGTTGGAGAGATATTTAGGAGTATTAAAAGGTTATGTGCGGAACCGTGCTCACTCAGAGGGTTCAATTATGGAAGGATACACCACTGAAGAAGTGATTGAGGGTTGCGCTGATTACATCAAAGATGGAAAATCAATAGGTGTGCCTATACCGGTACATGAGGGTAGACTACGTGGGAGAGGCAAAGTGGGTAAGAAAACTTTTATCGTTCAAGATTACAAGAATGTACACCGTACACATTTTGGTGTACTACAACAGCTCGCAATAGCTGAGTTGTACATCGAGGAACACCAAATTGAGCTTCGTGATAAAAACCAAGACCGCACAGAGGACTGGATCATGAAAGAGCACAGAAGATGTTTCACTGAATGGTTAGTGGACAAAAATATACCATACGGAAACACTATAGAAGAGGCAACATTGAAGAAGTTAGCTTCTGGCCCATCTGCTTTGGTGACATCATGGCAAGCATATGACATCAATGGTTACACATTTTACACTAAAGAAAAAGACGGTAAGAGGGTTGCACAAAATAGTGGTATTCGTATTGAGGCTTATGATTCACAAGGGCAGAAGACCACATACTTCGGGATCATAGAGGAAATATGGGAAGTTGATTATGGCGAAATAATGGTAATGCCCGTATTTAAGTGCCAATGGGTCAGACATCCTGATGGTGTGAAAATGGACAATTACGGGCTAACACTGGTAGACTTGAATAAAGTGGGTTATAAAGATGACATGTGGGTTCTCGCCGATAATGTTGCACAAGTTTTCTATGTTCAAGATCCAGAAACTGAGAAGATGCACGTAGTTGTTTCTGGAAAGCAAAATATTGTTGGGGTTGAGAATGTGGGAGATAATGAAGAGGAATATAATCGTTATGAAGAGATGTACTTTTTCACCGAACCAGAAAACATCAAGCGCATAGAGAGAAACATTAAAAAGAATTTGAAACCCTATATGCGAGAAGATGTCAATGCTGGAAAAAATGTATATAGCAATGCTAGATGATATATATTGTATATATTTGTATCTTCTGAAATCAACTTAGAACAATGTTCTCTTTCAGCTTTAGATAGCATGTTTCGAACATTACTAAATTCAGCTTCTGTTTCAAGCTCCTGTCAATCTAATCTCTTCACAGCAAGCTCTTGTAGATGCAAGTAACACCCGAGACTCATCATTTGGATTGTTAAAATCTTCAATTGAAGTCTGACGATACTTCCCGTCAATTTGAGGGATTGTTTGGATAGGAGTACACCCAAAAAAGCCCTGCAAGATTTCTTTCTCTTCTCTCCATTTTGATAACTTACAAAGATGCTACTTTATCAGTTCTAATGGCTGAATATATTGACTACAAATCAGTACCATCTCTCTTAGTGCTTTACACAAGCGACAAAGCGTACAACTTCAATCACAAATCTTGTTTTTACCATTTCCATAGGAATTTGACCTTAATCTTTCAAGCATAGATTTATCAATAATTGAAGCTTCTTCATCAGACATGTTAATGGAAGTTACAAGTGAAGGGTGTGTCGAAACTAACGAAATCTCAATGGGACTAAAGACAAAGAGATGTTGCATATGAGTGACAATGTCCAGGTTAGACAGCATGAAGCTATGATGACAGCCTTCAACAACATGAAAAGTGATGCCAAGGTTATGCTTGCATCAACCAAGACATGTTGTGAGGGTATAACACTTGTTGGGGCAAGCATAACCTTGGCCAAAATCAGAAATCATGCCATCATTGATTACTCTGAAGCCGCCATGGATTACTCTGAAGTTTACCGAGCATGCACGGAGAAAACTTCAGAGTAATCCATGGCGACTTCAGAGTAATCCACGGTGGCATGATTTCTGATTTTGTCCAAGGTTATGCTTGCCCCAACAAGTGTGATACCCTCACAACATGCCTTGGTTGATGCAAGCATAACTTTGGCATCACTTTTCATGTTGTTGAAGGTTGTCATTATAGCTTCACGCTGTTTAACCTGGACATTGCCACTCATATGCAAGATCTCTTTATCTTCAGTCCGATTCAGATTTCGTTAGCTTCGACACATCCTTCACTTATAACTACCATTAACATGTGTGATAAGGAAGCTCCACTTATTTGATAAATCTATGCTTGAAAGATTAACGTTAAATCCCTATGAAAGTGTAATAACAAGATTTGTGATTGAAGTTGTTCGCTTACTCGCTTGTGTGAAGCACTAAGAAAGTAGGTACTGATTTTTAGTCAATATATTTAGGCATTAAAACTGAGAAAGGAGCACCTTCCTAAGTTTTCAAATGGATAGGAGGGAAAGAAATCGTTCAAATGGATGGGAAAATCCTTCCAAGGATCGTCAGGCTTCAAATTGATGCTTTCAACAATTCAAATGATGAGCCACAGGTGTTACTTGCATCTACAATAGCTTGTTGTGCAGGGATTAGCTTGACAGGAGCTTAGCAGCATCAGAGGCGGTTGGTAAGTAAAACCCGTGTGAGATAAACATCTTTTTCTTACTATGCATTGTATGCTACCTTACTATGCATTGCATGCTACCTTTTTCTTTGTATATTTTCATAAGCTGCAAGTTTTGTGTGTTGGTATATGGATTGTGTCCTTTTGCATTTGTGTACATATGCGTTTGGACTCAATAATATGGAAGTTTGGTCTTTTAGATAGATGTCTCGGGCGTGTAGCCGATTGAAGGAGGAGCGCTTGGCGTGGCGCAAGAACCATCCCCATGTATGTACATATGGCACACTGGTTGCATGGTTGTATATACATATGTATCTGCAACGGACTGATGAACTTGACTGTAGTTTGTTTTTCCGTCTTGTTTGTTTTTGGTATTTTCAATTTCTCTATGTAGGGTTTCTCTACGAAGCCTGCATCGGGAGATTTATTGAAGTGGCAGTGCATCGTACCTGGTAAAGAATGGGTAAGTCATGAAGAACAAACACAATATGAGTTTAACCATCGTCCTCCTATTAATAAATTTCTTTTGCAGACTGAATGGGAAGATGGTTACTACCCCTGACAATCTCCTGCTCTTAGGACTATCCCTTGGTGCCTCCAAGATGCGCCTTTCCAAGTGGGTTCTTCCACCCAAATGTCCATCGTTCGGGAGCACTCTGCATCGGGATTCTTGATCAAGAGACTGTAAGATAGACCTATTTTGCTCATGTAATTAATACTTAATTGTTGTCAAACTTATTTAAATTGTTTTTTTGTATTGCTTAAATTATAGTTCGTAGGGGTGGTGCAGTGGTTTTACAATCAAAACTATACTACTTGAAGTTCAGCGTTTGCTGCATTAGCCAAATGTGCCCGATGTTGAAAATGATTGCTATAATCTACTTATCAAGGTTAGATGACACTTTGACTTAGTGACCAATGTAGATTTTTCATTACTCCTTCGACATTTGTTAATTTAAATAATGTCAATATTTTTAGGATCCAGCGGAATATAAGAGACGTGTTCGGGAGCAAGCAGGACGGACAATTTAGACTGATCGATGGGAGCTTCAAAAATAAGTTTAAATTCGAATTTAGTTTAGAGGGCACGCAATGTATGATCTATGGAATTCATCGAGTTGCGAATTACCTCTGAATTGCAATGTCATTTGCGTTTGTTTATCCTTGTATTCCATTTAAATCACTTAATTGCAATGTCATTGCGTTTGTTTATCCCTGCAACGGACGCTCACGATCTAGGGCACTCTGGCGTTTCCGGGGACACAAAATAAGTGGAAACAATGACTTTCCCTAGGCAGTTCTTCAGTGAAAACCGTTTTTGATAATTGAACAACTACATATGGTTCTTACACAATGACCGCCGGTGAAAATACATGATCTTCACTACAGGAAAAGCAATCATTTGCGACGGCTGATTTTATTTGCGACGGCCAGCCGTCGCAAATAGCTTAAATTGCGACGGCCCGCTTCTGGCCGTCGCAAATAAGATGGCCGTCGCGAATAAGAGGTTATTTGCGACGGCTTTCGGACTGGCCGTCGCAAATAAGTGGTTATTTGCGACGGCCAACCCTAGGACCGTCGCAAATAACGGAGCCGTCGCAAATAAACCCTTATTTGCGACGGCCGGTCAAACGGCCGTCGCAAATAGGATTTAATTGCGATGGCCGTAAGTCGAGGCCGTCGCAATTAATCCGGCCGTCGCAAATTAGGGCTTATATCGGGACGCTCCACCCCGACTCTTCATTTTCCTCATAACACCCCGCCGCCGCGCCCTCGCCACCGCCGCCGCGCCCCCGCCGCCGCGCCCCCGCCACCCTGCTGCGCCCCCGCCACCGCGCCCCCGGCTCCGCCGCCCTCGGCCCCGCCTCCACGCCCGCCTCCGCGCCCGCCGCCCTCAGCCCCCACCGGCGTTGCCTGCCTCCGCCTCCGGCCCGCCTGCCTCCGCCTCCGGCCCACCGCGCCACCGGCGTCGCCGCTGCCGGCCCGGACCGCTGCACCCCCGACCGGACCGCCGCGCCCCCGACCTTGAGGTCAGTGCTACTCCCCCTGTTTTAGGGTTTTTTTTTCAGATGTAGCTAGCAATTTTGTTAAGAGGTAGTAGCAATTAGCTATAGTAGCTTAGAATAGCTTGTATAGTTTATTTAAGGATTGAATCACTTAATTATAGAAGATGTAATAAAAAGGGCATTTGCTAGTGCAGTTTTATGCATACGGCGAAAGAACTTGAGTGTGTGTATGTATGGGAACGATGCCATGTAATAGGCCGTCGCAAACTAAGTCTAATATCGGGACCCTCCGGCCCCGACTCTTCATTTACAATTCCCCACCGCCGCCGCGCCCCGACACCGCCGCCCCCAGCGCGCCCACCGCCCCTGGCCCCCCGCCGCCCCTGCGCCCCCGGCCCCGCCGCACCCTCGCCATCGGCCCGTCGCGCCCCGACCCCGCCGCCCCCAGCGCGCCCACCGCCCCCAGCCCCCCGCCGCCCCTGCGCCCCCGGCCCGCCGGCCCCGCCGCTAGCCGCTAGCCGCGCCCCTGAGCCGTCGCAATTTAACTGGCCGTCGCAAATAATTGCCTTCATATGGATTGTTCAATCTTCGAATGATTGTTGATCGAATGAGTAGAAATTGTTGCTCGATCTTGATGTTAATTATGCTTAGTTGTTAATGATGTTGGTTATGCAAATTTGTTGATAATGTTATTGATTATGTAGATGTTAAGCATGCTTATGTTTTGCTTTAGTATTCTTAATGTTTATGTTCATTGCTGCTTATCGTTATTGAATTAAGTTATTAAATGTTCAAATTTTGATTAATTGTTATATTTCTTTTAGCATGTTTAATATTCTTTATATATATAAATATATAAATATAAATATGTATATATATATATATACATAAGCGGGTTAAAACGATAATGTATCAGAAGAAATATCAAAAGAGAGAGGAGATATTCTACGCCATATCGCCTGCGGCGAGCATGACAGTGGCGAGACCGAAGCCGATGGCGGTGGTCTTGGTAGCGGCAGAGGATCCTCCGGAAGGCGTGGACGGCAGCGAAGGAGAGGCTCCGGGAGCGAGGGCTGGTGGTCGTGCAGGTACCCACCAATCTGATCACCGGGGAGGAACCTCTTGGAGGTGACCCAGTTGGCGTAGTTGGTCTGCAGGTCCCAGGAGCCGCTCGGCTCGCCACGACTGCAACTGCAAGAAGTCCCACGACCATGAAGGCCACGACGCCATGCCGAACACAATTATCGTGGACGGCCCTGACTATGAAACTTTCAACTCCCACTTTTCTCCTCACTCTCGTTCTCTTTCCTCATTCGTAAATGATTTATAAATGAACATGAGCAACGTAACCTATAGAAATTGATTACCCGTTTCGGATCGGCACGTCTCACATGCCATTGGCATGTGAGACATGCAGGTTCGGAATTGTCCCTTTTTGGACAGCCTCGGAGTGACCGAGGGGGCGTGGCTTGTGACGAGACGCGGGTCCGGATTTGGACGAGATTTCGGTGGCGTAACCCTGTTGTTCTCTGCTGCACCATTTTTGGGCGTGCAGTGGAGAACAGCGGGGTTATGCTGCCAAAATTTCGTTCGAATCCGGATCACGCGTCTCGTCATGAGCACGCTCCGCTCGGTCACTCTTGGGTGGGTTTAGGATCTATCTGCCTAGGTTGTAGGGTCGTGACATAACACAACAATACATTAACGACAATTTCTTTCGCATTAAACTGCAGAGTCAAACATGGGTGAAGACCGCAGTTGGATGTATACTGGCTGGAAGAGCAGAAATGGTGGTCACTCCGATGAGTGGTTTATCAAGTTAGATCAATTTTTGGATCGAGCATTTTTGTTGTCAACGGAAGATATAGTGCGGTGCCCATGTACAAAATGCCGGAACACTATGTTTTTGAGAAGATTGGAGCTTTCGTTTCACTTATGTCGAAACGGTTTCACTCCACAATATGAAGTGTGGACCTTCCACGGCGAGACTAATTCTCGAGTCATAGCCGAAGTGGATGAGGATGATGATATAACAGAGGTTGATAGGATGGATGAGATGTTAGAAGCTCTTGAAGTGGAGGATCCTCTTACAAATGAGGCAGAGAAGTTCTTCGAGGAGCTAAAGAAATCACAAGAGCCATTGCATGAACACACGGCTGTGACCGTACTTGCTTTCTTGACCAGATTTATGGCAATTAAGTCCAAGTACTTTTTTTCCATCAACTGCTACAATGATCTCATGAAATTGATCTGCGATATCCTTCCACAACCTCACAAAGCGCCACCAGATATGTATCAGTCAAAGATCAAGATATCTGGTCTCGGTATGAAGTATGAGAAAATTGATGTGTGCCCAGACAACTGCATGCTATTATGGAAAGAGCACGCCAATGAGAAGATGTGCTTGAAATGTGGTAAATCGAGGTATGTCGAAGTTGTTAATGACGATGGCGATAATGTGATGACAGATGTCGCACATAAGCAGCTTCGTTACTTGCCTGTGACACCTCGGTTGAAGCGGATGTTTCTTTCAAAAAGAACCGCAAGACACATGAGATGGCACAAAGAAGGTAAACGTGAGAACAAAGAATTCTTGACGCATCCGTCCGACGGTGATGCATGGAAGGCGCTAGACCGTTTCGATCCAGACTTTTCTCGTGATGCGAGGAATGTTCGCATCGGATTAGCGACAGACGGATTCTCACCGTTCAGTACGAATGCCACGCCATACTCATGTTGGCCTGTCTTTGTCATTCCGTACAACCTGCCACCTGCTTTTTGTACGAGGAACGAGTTCATGTTTCTCAGCCTCATTGTACCTGGACCTGATCATCCCGGGTCACGTCTCAACGTGATGTTAAAACCGTTGATCGAAGAATTGAAAGTCTTGTGGACAGGAGTCGAAGCGTACGACAGTTACAAGAAGCAGAAATTCAACCTTCGAGCTGCTTATTTGTGGTCCGTCCATGATTTGCCGGCATACGGCATGTTTTCCGGATGGAGCACTCACGGTCGTCTGACGTGTCCGATATGTGCTTCAGACACGGATTGCTTTCGACTAACTCATGGAGGCAAAATATCTTACTTCGATTGTCACAGGCGTTGGCTGCCCTCGAATCATATATTTAGGCAGCAGAGGCATGTCTTTCGAAAGAACACTGTTGTCACTAAAGGACCACTGAAGCGTCTCAACGGGTCAGAAATTTCTGATATGTTGGACAAACTGGTGCCTGATGAAGGTCGTCCTGGATATTTCGTAGGTTATGGAGAGGAACACAATTGGACTCACATATGTGGACTTTGGGAGCTACCATATGTGAAGTCGTTGATTCTAATGCACAACATTGATGTCATGCATCAGGATCGTAATATGAGCGAAAGTATCATAAGCACTTGCATGGATATGCCTGGCAAAACGAAAGACAATTACAAAGCTAGACTAGATTTGGCAGACATTTGTCACCGTCCAACTCTTGAAATCTCTGAAAGTGGTGGAAAGCCACGTGCTTCTTTCTGTCTTCGATCGAAAGAAAAGAAAGAAGTTATGAAATGGATGAAAACTTTGAAATTCCCAGATGGTTACGCAGCTAGCCTGAAACGAGCCGTAAATGTTAACACAGGAAACCTCACTGGGTTGAAGAGTCATGATTATCATATTATAATGGAAAGACTCCTACCTGTTATGTTCCGAGGCCATCTAGATGATGCGGTGTGGAAGGTTTTAGCCGAGCTCAGCTATTTTTATAGACAGCTTTGTGCTAAAGAAATCAAGATCGGTATGATGGATAAGTTAGAGAAGGAGGTACCCATACTTTTATGTAAGATGGAAAAAAATTTCCACCGGGTTTCTTCAATACAATGCAACATCTGCTTATCCATCTTCCATTCGAAGCTAAAGTTGGCGGTCCTGTGCAATATAGGTGGATGTATCACATTGAAAGAGTGCTACGATATCTGAAACCAATGGTTGGCAACAGGGCAAGGGTGGAAGGGTGCATCGCTGAAGCATATGCTCTTAAGGAAGTTGGATACTTTTCAAGTGTCTACTTTGCGGAAGAAAACAATATCAATACTTCGGATGCGGTACAATGTGGACGAAACACCCCCCCTAAGCGACCTTTCCATTTTTCAAACGAGAGGTGCCACCGTTGGTAGCTACACGACCTACGAGCTATCCGAACAGGAAAGGACTGTTGCTTTACTCTACATGTACGCGAATATAGAAGGCACAGGAATACTTCGAGTAAGTGTTTCTCCTATGTTTATGTTAATCTACATATTTTGCTACACATGTACTCTAAAAGATGTTTTTTCATGTTCAGCGAGTTCCACAGACAATATTGGCCACATAGGCATCAACCTATGGCCAAACAAGTAGAAGCGATGCGAAAGGAAGGAATAAATGGGGGGCAGAGTTTTCTATCTTGGTTTCGAGAATATGTAATATTCTCTCGTCTTCTATGTATTATAAATTACTATTATTAAAGAAGTATTATGTAATATTCTCTCGTCTTTTATAACAGTGTCGGACTCACAATGTCCATGAAGATTTGCGGCAGCTATCTTATGGATTGGTGAATGTTAGAAGCTATGGTCGATATGACGTAAATGGCTTCCGATTCCGTACAACTCATTTTGAAGCTCATCGTCCTCTTGAGGCAACATCAAATTCCGGTGTTGTGACGAGAGCAATGGACACTCAAGGGAATTTAACCGATTATTATGGTATCATTAACAAAATCCTTGAATTTACTTTTACCGAAAATAAGAACCTTCGAGTTGTCTTCTTTGACTGTGACTGGTTTGATCGTACTCATGGAACTCGAGAAAACCAATTTGGAATGGTGGAAGTGAAACATAAGGACCGACTACGAGGTTACGATACATTTGTTCTTGCGCATCAAGTTGAACAAGTGTATTATCTACCTTATCCATGCACGAAGCTCAGTGCTTGGTGGGTGGTATATAAGGTGAATCCTCGTGAGCGGCTATATACTCCTGGGGATGATGGTTACCATGATAGCGAAGACGTTGAAGAAGTGTACCAAGAAGAAGAGTTGCCAGACACTTTTATCGTTGAGCTTGGTGCAGGACTCGATCAATTAGTTGGAGATGTTGAAGACGTTGAAGATGTAGAGGCAGATTATACGCGAAAACGAAAATTAAAACAGGCCACGATGGAAGATCGTTGGGCTGGTTTAAGGAGTAGGGCACGGGCACATGACAATGATGTTGATGAATTTTGAAAGTGACTACAAGTAATGTTTTCTTGAAGATAGTAACATGAATTTTATATATTTTATTTGCATATTTACTAATTATCTAATTATAATAGGATGGCATCAAAGAAGGGTAAGAAGGTGCCGCCGACGAGGGGGTTCTACCCCTCTAGACCTGAGGACGCTTTCGTTGGTGCCTCGTCGACTGGCAGCAGACGCTCTCAGCTGCTGGGGCACGTTCAGACCAGCTCTAGAGCTTCGTCACAGGTAAATGTCACTCGTTTTTGACAAATTCTTTAAATTCAAATTCACATTAAACTTACTTATGAATCATTTGAATGTTGTAGTCCTCACCGGCTGACTCAGAGGCTGCGGCGCCTTCGGTGAGCCAGCCCTCGGCGAGGCAACCCTCGGCGAGGCAGCCCTCAGCCAGCCAGCCCTCGGCGAGGCAGCCCTCGGCGAGTCAGCCCTCGGCGAGCCAGCCCTCGGCCAGCCAGCCCCCGGCTGACGATGAGTTTGTTCCTGAGGCCTTTGACTCGGCTGGTGAGGAGCCGTCTGGGTCACCTGACGTGGCGCCCCAGCAGACGCGGAGGACGAGGAGGACTCACTTTGTCAGTCCTCCCGCGGTCCCTTCACAGAGGACCGTGATTCGTCCAGTCGGAGACAGGTAATAAAAATTATAGTTTTCAATTTTAGTTTCTTTTGATTACTTAAGTAATGAATGAATGAATAAATATCTTACAGGGCTTGGGACGACTTGTCTTTCACCGGTGAGAAACACCAAAGACCGGTGAACGGTGTCCTCGGGTCTATAGTGCGTTTGCACTATCCCGGGGTCATCGACGGGGTGCCTGCTCTTTCGTGGGAGGACTACGCACGCGTCCATCACCAGGAGCACGGCAACCTTCAGGAGGCTGTATGGGCCGATTTTATGGTAAGTATGTTAAAAAAGTTTCTAAGTTACAACTCTTAAACTCTTTTAGTGAACATCTCTTCAATATATTCTTTATCGCAGGCAAGATATACTTTAGAGGACCCGAACGACCGTCGCATGTTTGAGGATGCGAGGCGAGTGTTTCACTTCAACGCTGCCAAGGCGCTTCGACAAGCTTTGTCGAACGCCCGTGTTCAAATCATTAATGAGCACTTGAAGGCGAACCAGCAGCACGTGTTACACTTCCGACAAGAGAGCGAGAGGCACCTGACGGAGGAGGAGTACGCGTAGGTACGTGGAGTGTAGTAAGTATTTTTTTCTGATAATGTCCTCGATGGTACTTTTAACGACTTCGAACTATGTGCAGGGCCACGTGAGCTGGTTGCAGGGTCGGACCGATGCATTTCGGGCCCTTTGTCGCTACTGGGCTAGCGACGAGTTTAAAGCTAAGTCTGAGAAGGCTCGAGACTGCAGAGGGGTGGAGGGGAAGAGCAGGAACGGGCAAGATAACCACTTGCGTTTAGCTAAACGCATGGTAAGTGTGTATAACTTATGTTTATATATTAATAATATATTGTTCGTACTAACACGTATTGATAGGAGCGCGAGACGGGGGTGCCGCCCACCCCTGCTGAGGTTTGGAAGAGAGGTCACAGGGACCCTTCTCAGCCGACGGGGTGCAGTCAGGCTGCAGCCGAGCGTTTGGTAAGTTTAGAAATCATTCATATTAAATATAACTATATAGATTGTTGAACTTACACGATTTTATTGTTTTGCAGGCTAAGTACGGGGAGGAGGCTAGGAAGATACACGGCGAGGATTTCGATTGGGAACGTCAACCGATCGATCCTCAAGCCGCGTATGCAACCGGTGGTGGAAAAGCACATGGAAGGTGAGTTTGCAAGTCATTTTATCGTTTTCAATTCAAAGTATTCAAGATATTTTAATTTCATATTACCGACTCTCTTTTTTATAGGCTCGCCATATTCGACGGAGTTGTCGACTCGAGGGCGGGTAGACCTGCGAGAGGCAGCTCCACGCAGGCTTCAGGTACGGGAGGTCGCCGCGTGTCGCAGAGGGACATTGAGATGCAGTCCCTCCGAGAAACTGTAGAAGAAAATGAAAGGCGACATGAGGAGGAAAGGAGGGCGATGGAGGCCACGATCCAAACCCAGGCAGCAGCGTTGGCGCAGATGCGGGAAGCAATGGAGGTAACAATCTAAAAATTAAAATTCTCATTAATTCAGCTTAAATGACTTACTAATAGGTAGCATTTAATGTTTGCAATGACAGGCCATCGCTCGGGCGCAGGGTCTGGGAATCCAGCTACCGGTACTACCACCGGTCCTCCCAGGCGATCCTTCTTCAGCGGGTCAGGTAAGTCTCTATGTAATCCTTCTTCTCCAGCGTAATAAGATTGAGATAGATGAAAGAGAGAGATAGTTAGATAGAAGAAAATGATTGAGATAGAAGAAAGAAAGAGATAGAAGAAAGGGAGACAGAAGAAAGAGTGAAAGATAGATAGAGTAGGATGGGAATAAAGAGAGAGTAAGATGTAGATGGAGATAGAGAGAGGGGAAGATAGTGGGAGGGAGATGTAGATGGAGATAGAGGGAGGAAGATAGAGGGAAAAGGATAGCAATAGAGAGATAGAGTGAGCAAGAAAGATAGAGTGAGAGACAAAGAGAGAAATGAAAAGAGAGAGGAAGAGAGGGTGATCTAGATGAAGATAGAGGGAGAGGGAGGGAGAGAGATGTTGATGCATTTATATTCTAACTCTAAGTTTTATTAATTGCAGGGATCCGCGACGGCTGCACAAACGTCGTCGCCTTCGCTACCGCCGCCTGGATTGAGGCGCGACAACGACGACTTCGACTTTGGAGGTGGCTTCGGAGGTTAGATGGGCGAGTGAGCCCTTTTATTTACTTTGTTGATGACGATGTGAGATGTATCGGAATTTTAGTTTGTGATTGTGATGATCTTTGTGTATGTTGTGTATATATTGTGTATATTGTGTTTGTTGTGAATCTGGCCATCGAGCCGGTTAGTGTTTTCTATTTTTTTAAAAAAAATAAAAAACCTTATTTGCGACGGCTTTTTATACAGTACCGTCGCAAATAAGAGTACAAGCCGTCGCAATTAAACCACAGTTATTTGCGACGGCCAGACCGTCGCAAATAAGCATTAATTGCGACGGCCTGGCCGTCGCAAATAGAGTCGTGGGTCCCGGAGGAGGACACGTGGGCCCTGTCCTCTGAACTTATTTGCGACGGCCAGGCCGTCGCAAATAGTGGCCCTTAATTGCGACGGCTATGCCGTCTCAAATAAGCTTTAATTGCGACGGCTGGGCCGTCGCAAATAAGTTCGCGGGGCCCACCAGCCCGCAGCAACAACTTGCGACGGCCTCTCGTAGCCGTCGCAAATAAGTTTATTTGCGACGGTGGCCGTCGCAAATAAGCTTATTTGCGACGCCATATTTGCGACGGCCGAAAGGCGTCGCAAATAAAGAAAGCCGTCGCAAATAGCTTATTTGCGACGGCATCTGGCTTATTTGCGACGGCCCCGGTCGTCGCAAATCGTCGGGATTCCTGTAGTGCTTCTCAGGCCGTTGTTAATTAAAAACCGCCTGTGAAGTTCATTACATTACAGGCGGTTCTTAATTAATAACCGCCTGAGAACATCATGTATTTACTCAGGCGGTTGTTTCTTAAAATCCATCTGTGATGTTATTTTATTGCAGACGGTTCTTAAGTAATAACCGTCTGAGAAGATCGAGTATTTACCCAGACGGTTGTTTTTTAAAATCCGTCTGTGTTGTTCTTTCATCACAGGTGATTATTCGTCATTACAGTCGCATATTTTTAAGAACCGTTTGTGTTTGAAAAATTGAGACGCCTGTAAAAATGCTTTTTGTAGTAGTGATAACTGCGTGCATGACTGGCACGTTTATTTTACCACACCCGGTCCTAACTGAAACCTGTTAACTCGGATACTTGACACCTTCTCCCGCTTGACTGAGACAAACTCGGAGCACTTTCCGAGGATCAAGTCCAACAGCAAGTTGGTCCAGGTGACTAACTGGCTGCTTAGTTGAGGACTCTGCATGACTTCCTAACATCCCCTTGCGATTCGTTCTTGAGGTCGAGCTGCCCCATCTTGAGCATCCCCTGCTGGAACGTGTAGAAGAACATGGGTTGGCTCTCCGCGAACATGTTCACGAGCATCCCCGTCTCCGGCGATTCCACTAGCGTTTGGTCCGACGTGAGCAGGCCCCGGCTCTCCTGCAGGCCACTGAAGTAGGCCGTGTCGAACGCCTCGCTCGTGGTGTCCAACGTCGCTGTCGCGCCGTCTCCGCCGGTGCTGCAGGTGCTCGCCAGAGACGCCGCCAGGCTCGGCTCCAGCGACGGGTCCACGTCGTTGGTGGAGTCGAAATTGCTCAGCCGATTCTTGAAGTTGGCGCAGTGCGCGACGCCCAGCGTGTGCCCGCCTGACAGGGCCACGAGCTCCGGAACAGTGAAACCGTGCGAGCCGAAAAGCTCCACCAGCGCTGAGGCGTTGAGCGTAGCCGCCGGGAGCGCGACGGTGTCGGCCGCGTCGGAGCTGAAGCCGTCTCTCCGTCCGGTGGGCACGTCGTAGTAGGGGCCTCCGGCCATGACAACGGCGTCCCTAGCGGCGAGAGCGAGGATGTCGGCGCAGGAGATGACGGAAGGACACTGCGCCTCAAGCGCCTCCTTCACGGCGTCGACGACCTCGAATCCACGAAGGGTCCTGTTGGGGGGAGCGTCCTTCTCGGCCTTGTGGTCCGTCGTGGAGTCCAGCAGCAGTGAAGCGTCGCAGCCCTGCATGCATGCACAGATTAATTATCTATTCATTTCACGCGTGCATATATATATATATAGAATTACTAGTATGCAATCTCATCTATGGTGCAATCATACAATCATCCACTCCCAACCATTGGATGTCCATTCTAAGGTGGTTGCGTTTTTTCACTTATCTCCCTCCACCACACGGAGGGGGTTAAGTGAAAAAACACAACTACCCTAAAATGAACATCTAATGGTTGATGATGGATGATTGCATGATTGCATCATAGATGAGATTGCATACTAGTCATTCCCATATATATATATATATATATATATATATATATATATATATATATATATATATATATATATATATATATATATATATATATATAATGAAATGAAAGACCTGGACAAAGCAGTCGTGGAAGTGCAGTCTGAGGATGCTGGCGGCGAGGGTGGGGTCCTTCATGATAGCGTCGCCGACGACGTCGCGGACAATCATCTCCGCCATGGGACAGCCCTGCATGTAGTAGTATTCCATGCTCAGCTCACCGGTGACCCCGCACGCTGCCGCCGCCATTAGCATCACCGCCGCGATCATCATATAGTACGACCCTGACGGCTTCGGCTTGTTTGTATTGGCCATCTAGTCTCGTTCTACGACTCTAGCTAGGTGTGGCAGCACTGAACTTTACACTACGAGGGCTAGCGAGAGCTGCTGTGGCTTGTTGTGATGAGCCCTGTCGATCACATATATAGAGAGATGGCCGCCAGCCATGCATGCACCAGCAACTATTATTATACAAGCCACTTGCCCACTTCTCGGCTACATCAATTTTTATTAAACACTATCAATCCTAGAATAGTCAAAGTGGATTACCTGCATGCCACTTTTGGGGTTTGCACATTGGGCATGTATTATGTTTACGGGAACAACTGCTGTGTAATTTGCTGTTTTGTGCAAGCGTGCAATCTTCAAATCCCAACCGTTTCCTATCTATCCAAGGGTGCTGCACTTTTAGCACTTAAACCCTCCCACCTGGTGCTGCTGACAATATGCAAAAAGAACCCTGAGTGCACCCTTGGATAGATAGGAAACGGTTGGGATTTGAATATTGCACGCTTGCACGAAACAACAGATTGCACAATAGTTGTTCCCAGAACTGACACCTAAACCCTAATCATACGTATAAATCTATGCTGAGTGAAAGTTATTTTCAAAGAAAATTCATACTGAATATACATATCCAAAGGGTATATATATATATATATATATATATATATATAGGCGGGATATTGATTTCACTAATCTTGATGCGTATTTGGATAATGTACGTTCAACATCTGCATGTGAAATAAGTTTTGGTCATGTATATCCCCGTTGCCGTCCAAGCAAATGGTGGTGGAGAGGAGCCACCCACCACTCATCTCGATCGAGTCGGCGGCGGCGGCGGCTGCTGCTGCATGATCTAATTAAAAATTAATATTGTTTTGAAATTAAGAGATAATGATCTGACGGTGATCAATTCAATACGATCGCATATCAGAAGATGCTAGTAAATATTAATTTGCCGCCCGCGACACCCACTCTATCGGTGGAGCACTATATAGTTGCTTTGATGCGCCAGTAGTCTGCAGCGGGTGTATATACACAGTGCATATTGCCAGCAGTTAGCCGCCGGTATAGTAGTATTTGTCGATGCGTGCTGAGTTCATAGCACTGCGCACGCGCGCCGGAAGACGCATATTATAAGATAACACAACACATAATAGTAGTTAATAACCAGAAAAATATGTGGCTTCTAAGGTGTTGATGTACACAAGCTAGGCAACCACCATCCAATCCCCTGTTACGGCGTCCAGCATGTCAAGATACTCACTCCATTTTAAAATATTTATCGTTTACAGTATGATTTTTAGTTTATTTAGAACTAAACTTTTATTCTAAACAACAAATATTTTTGAAGGAAATGATTACCTCACAGGAGGGATGAGGGACGCGGCTTCCTTACACTCGTTTTGTCCTCCCATACGTCCTCACGCTGATGTGTCAAAATGTTATTGGTCTCTTCATTTTGTCCTCCCATGCGTCCTCTCGCTGATGTGTCAAAATGTTATTGGTCTCTTCATTAATGCTCAACTTAACTATCATACCTTTACAACAAATAAGATGGTGACACATTAGCGGGAGCACGCTAAAGAGTACAAACGAGAGGAGGGAAGCCGCGTAACAGACACATGCATCACTACAAGAATTAGACAAAAGGCCGTCGACCATATGTATGTCGGTAACTTAAAGAAACCGACATAAATAATGTATAAAGGTCGGTAACCCGATGTTCATAACCAATGACTTAGATTCGACGTTTTTAACTGATATGTACGTCGGTACCGACATCTTTATTCTTTTTCATGGACCGACATATTTAGGCCCTGTTTGGAACCTCTAGAGCTAATAGTTAGCTGCTAAAAATTAGCTATAGAGGTTCCAAACAGTCCAGCTAATAACACAACTAATTATTAGTTAACCCTCCAACTAACAATAATCTCATTAGCTGCTCAAACCCAGCTAATTTCAGCTAATTGTTGGCTAAAGTCCATTTTACCCTTGCCATCTCTCATCCCTCCCTCTCCTTGAGGGGTACTACAGTCAATTAGTGTATAGAAACAAAATTAGTTCTAGAGGTTCCAAACAAACACCAACTAATAATTAGCTAGCTAATAATTAGTTGGTACAAGTCAACTAATAAATTATTAGCTAGCTAACAATTAGCACTAGGGGTTCCAAACGGGGCCTTAATTGTTATAACCGTCAGCCCTCATATGCCCGACTCCTTTATATCAGTAGGAGCGTCAGCCACAAAGTTAAACCGACGTTTTTACCTTTCTGACACAACAAAAAAAACTAATGATTTGTTCCGCGCGCCAGTTCCAGTGGCTTGAAGATGAAAAAACAGATGCTCACAAGATTACACGGCTCAGATGAA
The DNA here is from genome assembly GCA_036927565.1 of Tuctoria greenei. NCBI lineage: Eukaryota > Viridiplantae > Streptophyta > Magnoliopsida > Poales > Poaceae > Tuctoria > Tuctoria greenei. The sequence continues at coordinate 134,896,408 of JAYESD010000010.1, read as the reverse complement.
CAACAACGCTCGCAAGATCGATCCATATGCTCACAAGCATGATACAAGCACGAATTTAATCTATAATATGACACAAGTACAAACATCAAGTCGTTACTCTGCCCAACAAAAGATCAACAAAAGCAGAAAAAAAAAAGATGAGCACAAGCTTGGAGCCGTAGAGACTTCGGTCGATGGAGCCCGCCGTGGAGACTTTGGTCGACGGAGCCGTGGAGGCGTCGCCGGACTCCGTCGACGACCGGCGGGCACGAAGGTTGACGAGTGGCGCGCGGCTGACCGACGGCGGATGGAGGAGAGGCGGCTTGCGGCCGACGGATGATCGGGAGGCGGCGCGCGGCCGACATGTGGCGGTGCGCATACGACGGAGAGGCGCGCGGACTCGGTCGACGGCCGGCGCGGACCTCGACGGGAGGCACGCGACCGACGGCCGGCGCGCGACCGACGGGCGGCGGATGACGATGAGGCGGCGCGCGGACAACGGGTGACGGTGCGCGAACAACGGAGAGGCGCACCGACGGAGAGGCGGTGCGCGGACGACGATCGACGGACGGCGCGCGAACTCGGTCGACGGGTGACGCGGACCTTGGTCGACAGCGGCGCGGACCTCCGGCTTGTTGGCGAGAGCGCATCAGGACCTCGCGTCGCCTGAGCCCGCCCGGCGGAGGCACCGGTGTTGGGCGGCGGCGGGCTAGGCTTTTGGTGGGCGGCAGCTAGGATAGGAAAGAAAGAGGGAGACCGGGGAAGAGAAAGGAAGAAATAATAGGGAGGCGTGACGGGAAATCCGGCTGTGATTTAAGGACGTGGAAGCAGGAATAAAGAAAGAGAGGATATGGATGCGGAAACGGGAATAAAAAAAGAGAGGAGCCCTGGAATCCGGGGATATGGACTGAAAACGGGGCCCACTCCGTAGGGACCGTCGGTCGATATTGACTGACCGACGCCTTTATTTTCCACGCAGGCCCAGCACATAAAGCCGTCGGAAACTAAGATTCCACCGACGGTTTTAAAATTTTGAATGCCGGGCTAAGCGGTGCTCCGACGTGTGTATTTACAGCCGTCGGGCTCTATTGCCGCGTGTGTATTTACAGCCGTTGGGCTCTATTGCCGCACCGACGTTCACAGCAGGTATAATAGATCCTAGTCAGCTGGCTCAAAAGAATTCACATCAGAATATTGCTTACGTGGATGAGGGAGTAAAGAAGAGAGAGAGCTGCAGGCGCCAGAATAGTAGCCAGCGCAGCAGCACTTAAGAGGTGACTCTACCGATGTGCATGCATGCGATTGGGGGTGAGAAAAACAGGGCATTTATTCCAATCACTTTCCAGTCAATCTAATAGCTAGTCTATTATATAAGAAGGTTAAACTATTAACTCTAAAGTGACATGGCATTGAGTTACAGCCTGCAACCAGCTACTCTATTATCCTTGCTCTTATAAGTTTGTGCCGTCGTTTTATAAACTGACGACTTTATTAAAAATATGTTCGACGGTCTCGACGGTTCTATATTTACAAACGGCCTATTCCTCTTTTCTTGTAGTGCATGCATGTGTCGATCAGGGTTGTTGGATCGACTTAGGCATATCCTGGGCCTAAACACATGTAAATTAAGTATATGTGTATAGCGCTAGCTTTTCTGTTGGCCTGCTGCCTCAATCATCAAGTGATTGGTTGGCTGTGTATCGTACGGGCATTGGAAACTGTTGAACCTATTCACGGACTCACGCGGAAAGACATCTGCCGCTTTCTTTTAAAGGAAGGCAGGAGGACTGCCTTTGTATTAAACAGAGAGGGATTACAATCTAAGGGTACATCATCTAACAAGTTATATCAAGCAGAAAGAAACAATTTAAGGATACAATATCCAGCGGGTTACATAACACAGAGAGCATTCTAATGGATATAACACTATTAATATGGACAGGAGGTGGCTGCTGAATGGAACTGGATATCCTCCTTTACCAGTGGAGTAACTTGTTGATATGGTAGTTCTTTCTACTGAAAAATGTGTCTGTTAATTTCCTTCTAAATCCGCCACCAAAAATAAAATAGATATCCCAGCGTCTTGTTCCTTTGAGACTTGGGACAGGAATCTACATCTGCCGCCGTAGCTTGCATACAAATAAAATAGAGAGCCTCACGCGCTCACGCGGCGTGCCACGGCCCGCCGGATTGTGCTGCTGCGGTGGGAACCAAGATGGTCTTTGTAACACCCTAAATTTTTCGCATCATGCATTGCATACATGGTCATGCATTAAACACTAGTAGAATAAAAGGAAATAAATAAAACATATGCGTATACAAATACGTGTGGCAAAAGAAGGAAAGAAAACAATATTTATAGGCCAAAACTTGTAATAGGGAGTAAGAATAAAAAAAAAAAGAATAATATAAATATATATAAATAATATATATATAAAACAAAATAAAAAAAAAAGTATAATAGAAAAAAATATATAACATTAATAATATATATTATAAGAATAATAGATAAAAAAAAAATAATAATAAATAAAATATAAGTAATAAAATATATTATAATATATATATATAAAAGAATAAAAAAAAAAAGAAAAAAAAAAAAAAGAAGGGAGCCGCTCGGCGGCCAGGCCAGCGCCCAGCCGGCCGAGCCGGCACCGCGCCCCGAGGCCTCGCCCGCACGCGCGAGCGAGCGCGCCCGCCCGGGGGCCCCACGCCGCTGCCGCCCCCTGACCCGCGCCGCCTGCGGCGGCTCTGCAGCGCAGCGCGCTGCGCTGGCCCGCCCGGTCCCCTCCCCCCCCTGCCTCGATCGCCCCCCCCGATGCGACCCGTCCGCACGCCCGAGGCGCGCCGGGCCGCCTGCGCCTGGGCCCCGCCGACTCCTGGCCGCACACGCCCATCCCCACCGCGCGCGTCTCCCGCGCCGTCCCGCCTCCAACGTCCCATCCCGAAACTCCCGCTCTCCCTCCCGCGTCCGACTCTTCAGCCGCGTTCCCGGTGCCGCGTGACTCCCAACCGAGTCGGTACAAGCCGTACCCTAGTGCCGCCCCTATAAATAGGACCCAGGCCTAGGCTTTTTTTTCCCACGAACCAGCAGCCGCCAAAGCCGACGGAACCAGCCGCCGTTCCAGAGAAGAAAAGGCACCAGGAGCTCTGCGCCAGGAAGAAAAAGAAGAAGAAAAAAAAGGGAAGAAGAGGGAGAAAAAGAGGAGGACACCGCCGTTCTCCGGAGATCGTCGCCGACATCGCGCCGCCGTCATCATACCGCCGAAGGACTGCTGCACCGCCTATTTTCGTCTTCGCGTCGCATTTATTCCGCGACCGTCACGCCGTCAGATCTACGGTAGAGTTCGTTCCCGATGCGAATTTTTGCGACCATATTAAATCTAGTAGGCATAAATTAATTTTAGTTGCACCATGATTTTATTTTCAGCAGCATTAATCCACCCTAAAATCCCCGTAAACCCTTGTGAACACGTATGGACTAGTCGCATCTAATTAATAAATGACCGTAGTAAATTAATTATTAAATTGTGCATGCATACATGTCATTGCATGTTGATTATTTTGTGTGCATTATGTTGAATTGTATATGTTTTCTTGTATGTATGATCACGCGTAGAGGAACGTGCTCAAGAGGTTGCATACGAGGATTTCCAAAACCAAGACTTCGAAGCGCTTGAGCAACCCCATCCGCCGGAGCAAGGCAAGTGTCCTTGAAGCATATTGATCCTATTTTAAATTAAATGTTTTGTTTGCGAACTTGCATGCTTGTGTCAAATTGATGGGAACCCTGTGGTAGGAAGTTTACTAGTTTTGTTTGACCACCCTTGTCACCTGGAATTATGGTAGAGAGTCGGGAAGGGTTTTTACCTTTTTGCTTCGCTTAATTAATTGGGATGGTAAACAACACTACACATTTAATTATGCATCAATGATATTCTGATTAATGTGAACTGGTCAATACGATGGGTGATCTAAGCAAGCATGGTTATGTGGATGGGTTGGTCGTTATGGTGGTTTGCTTGCCTTAGATCTAAGGACCGGTTCATGCGAGAATATGCCAGGTCAACAGTGCCACCACAAGGCCAAGTATGGGTGCGGCGTAGCTGAATAATTAGGAGCGCTGCTAGTATTGTATGGACCATTGGATGGCGCGGGGAATGGGAGTCGAGGAGGACTGCCCTGGGATCCGCATGGCACACGAGGGGACCCGTGGGTGGGAGAATAGAGGTTCAAGCCTGCCGGTGAAACCTTAGTGGGGCCGTACATACTAGTAGTCCCTTTTGAAAGGCTATTTTGTGATCTCTTGGCCACACACCTACGGAAGTGTGAGATGGCACAATGGAGGTTTCTTAGTCATCGAAAGGTGATAAAATCACAAACATGTGGGTAAAGTGGTACAACCTCTGCAGAGTGTTAAAAACTATCATGATAGCCGTGCTCCCGGTTATGAGCGCCTGGATGACCTACATGATTAGAATTAGATTTGGGATGGTTATGGTTTGGTGATGGTTGTGGTCATGGTTATGGAATTGAGTTATGGTAATTGGACATGGATGATGGTAATGTTGGTAATAATTGGATATTGTTTATACTTGTTAATATGATGGGATTTATTTCACATAGACATAGAATAATGCTTTTCAAATGTTTTACTGTACCTTTCAGCACTTAGCCATTATTATTGTCGTCATTTGAATTAGCCACATGTCATACTTTCCACACTTGCTGAGTACGACATGTACTCACTCTTGCAATCCCCCCCCAACAGCTACTGGAGATAATTGGGAGTAGTTTATTTTCCGCTGCAATTATTTAGAGTTTTATTATTTGTGAACTATTGGATTATTGTAATAAAGTACTTATTTATTAGTTAAGACGTGGTTAAATTCTGTTTATCATTTGTGAATCATTCGTGTATGTGTGTTGAACATCCTGGGCACACATATGCGTTACGCTTGGTTCATATTCGGAACCGGGTGTCACAAATTGGTATCAGAGCCGCGTTGACCGTAGGACGCAAGCCTAGGTAGAATGGACACTCTAGAGCACTTAGGAACACTCTTCTAATATGCTATTTTCGAAAATTTTTGCTGCTGTTTTGTTTCCTTTATTTTCGGCCGCAAAAAGTATCGATCGCTGCTGCGTTTTTGATAAAATTTTCAGAAGTGTGCAATATTAAGTGCTGCTGTTTTGCGGTGTAAATTTTCGCAAAAACGGTGTGTTTTGCTGCTATTATGTGTGGGTAAAATTATTGTGTTGGTTGCTGTAATTTTTCTCTTTATTTTTCGTTCTTTTGGAACCGCTGCACCGCTTTTTGTCCGCCGTTTAATTGCTGAAATTTTCAGATTTGTTTTTCATTATTTTTCTAATGTACTCTTGTTTCTTGTAGATGGCCCGCACCAAGACAACCCCCCGTAAGTCGACCGGTGGACTCGTGCCCCCGCGTAGGTTGGCTAGTCGCTCCCCGGCCGTCGACCCCCGCCACCCGGTGGTGATCCGTTCTGACGGCAGAGCCGCAGGACAGCTGCGACACCGTCTCCGTGCCCTACTCCGAGAGGCTGGCTACCGCCACCACAGTCTCTCGCTCTCCTACCACACCACTGGAGTGCAGCGCCCCGGTAGGAAGGAGTGGAGCTGCAAAATTTATATCTACTACGGTGACGAGTTGGTGAAGACCCACAGCAGCCCTGCTTGGAGGAGCTCCCGCCGATCTGCAGAGCAGGATGCTAGCTGGGAAGCAGCCACTTTCTGGAGCCACGCACGCCGTTTCCGTCTGGAGGACACGGTTCACGCCTTCGTCCCGCAGCGTCCCAGTGGCACTGCGCGCTTCGTCTCCAGACACGTGGAGAGACCCCTGGACCTCCCGCAGTCTCGTCAGACTGTTGGCGACGTGACCCAGCTGAGTGCCCGACTTCAGAGGGCGCAGCAGGAAATCCAGGATGGACGCGACCTCGCCCAGCGTCACGAGGCGATAATCAGGAGGTATCGTCGGATCACCGACGAGGACCCGGACGACTACGCGTCCGACACCCCGATGTGGACCCCGGACTCTCCAGACCGTCGCAACGGTCAGCGTGAGTCATCCTCTGAGGAGTCCTCCGACGAGGAACCTTCCAGTGTGGCGTCTACCGCACCACCGCCGCCTGCTGCCTCACCACCCCAGGACCCACAGGACCCCGAGGACCCCGACGACGACGACGACGAGGACCCGGATGAGTTCCCGCTCGACGACGACTAGTCCTCGACCTATGCCACGACTCAAGGATAGGCACACCCCCATTAGTAAATAAGAGCGATGTAGATATACTTGTGTGGCCTTGAGTTGTATTACTTCTTTTAGGATCTTTGTAAATTCTGTTTGGTGCTTGTTTGAGTGCTTGTGTGCTTAGTAGAGAGTTGTGGGATGCTTCGGCAATTGTCCACACCCTCTTAATATAGGTCTATATTAATAAAGGATTATTTAGTGTCAAATACCTTGATGCATATAGTTGGGACGTTTCCTTCCAAATTCTAAATCTTTCTGTCCTTACCTTTCCTTCGCCAACAGATGGTGAGAACTCGTAACCAGAGGGATGCTAACGATGAGGAGGAGCGCAATGAAGTACCTCAGAACAACCAGGGACATGCTCATGGAGCTATCAACATTGAACAACTATTAGCTATGCAGAACCAGCTCATGCAGACCATGATACAGACCATGGGACAGCTGCAAGCTGGCCACAACAATCAGCCCCATATGCCTCCACCACCACCCCCGCCACATCACAACCGTTTGGGAGAGTTCATGAGGACCAGACCGCCTACCTTTGCACAAGCCACAGACCCAATGGAAGCTGATGATTGGCTGAAGTCCGTTGAGAAGAAACTTGCTATTGTCCAGTGCACTGACAGGGAGAAGGTTCTCTTTGCATCACATCAACTAGTTGGAGCAGCCGCTGACTGGTGGGAAGCTCTTTGCAACGCTCATGATAATCAGGAGACAATCACTTGGGCTGAGTTTAAACAGAGTTTCCGTTCCCACTATGTACCTGAAGGAGTTATGATATTGAGGAGACAAGACTTTGAAAATCTCAGGCAAGGAAGGATGAGTGTGAGTGAGTATCTCAACAAATTCACTCAATTATCAAGATATGCTCCAGAAGACATCAAAACTGATAGTAGGAAGCAGTATCTATTTATGAGGGGTCTCAACAATGAAATTCAAGTCCAGTTACTCAATACTGATTATCCAAACTTCCAAAAGCTGGTTGACAAGGCTATTGTGGTTGAGAACAAGATTCGTGAGATGGAACAAGACAACAAGAGGAAGATGTCACATCATGGACCGCAGCAAGGAAGCAATGTTCGCCCCCGCTATGCACCACCTACTGCACCACAATACAACCCCTCTGCTCCTGCATACCGCACTGCCTATCCGCCCCGCCCAAATCAGCCACCGCAGCAACGCCCTGCCATGCAAGCGCCTCGCAATCCTGTTCCACCTGCGCCGCGTCCTAACATGGCGGCAAATGCTCAAAACCAGATGCGCCCAAACTTCCCCAATGCTATGGGTGGTAAGACATGCTATGCGTGTGGAGAACCCGGACATTTTGCAAGTCAATGCCCCAAGAGAAACAATGGACCTATGAACAATGCACCAAGGCCAAATCACCCGCGACCAAATGGAGGAGCACCACAAGGCAACCGTGGACAGCAGAATTTTGCTCGTGGCAACGTCAATCATATCTCCACTGAGGAAGCCCAGCAAGCTGATGACGTCGTGATTGGTATGTTTCTCGCCAACTCCAACCCCGCGACTGTTTTATTTGATTCAGGAGCATCTCATTCATTCATCTCGTCAAAGTATGTTGCCAAGTACAATTTGCCTATATCTCATATGAAGCAAACTATGCTAGTAAGTTCTCCTGGCGGAGAGATGAGGACAAATATAGTATGTCCGAAAGTAAGCATTAAAATAAGGGGGGTAGACTTTCTCGCAAACCTCATAGTATTGGACTCCCAAGGAATAGACATAATACTTGGAATGGACTGGTTGAGCAAGTATAATGGAGTCATTCAATGCGCCGAGAGGATTGTGCAGTTGACAAGTGAACATGGTACACGCATTGAAGTTGAAGCAGCCCAACCTGCAAGAGGAAAAGCGATGCTGAATCACGTGGAAGAAGTGACATTGGAAAGCATTCCGATCGTTCGCGAGTACCCGGACGTGTTCCCAGATGAGTTGCCAGGTATGCCACCTGATCGTGACATAGAATTCACCATTGAGTTGATACCCGGAACTGCACCTATAGCTAAGAGGCCGTATAGGATGCCTCCTAAGGAATTAGCAGAGCTCAAGAAGCAAATTCAAGAGCAGCTAGAGAAGGGTTTTATACGCCCAAGTTCATCCCCGTGGGGAGCCCCAGTGCTCTTCGTAGATAAGAAGGATGGAACCCAGAGGATGTGTGTGGACTATAGGGCTCTCAACGAAGTGACAATTAAGAACAAGTACTCACTGCCCCGTATAGAGGATTTGTTCGACCAAATGAAGGGTGCATGTATCTTCTCCAAGATCGACTTGCGGTCAGGATACTTCCAAATGAAGATTAGACCATCAGATATACCCAAGACAGCATTTCGGACACGATATGGATCTTATGAGTACACCGTCATGTCATTTGGATTGACGAACGCACCGGCGTACTTTATGTATCTTATGAATAAGGTCTTCATGGAATATCTGGATAAGTTCGTTGTAGTGTTCATCGATGATATTATGATCTACTCGAAGGATGAGAAGGAACATGAGGAACACTTGAGGCTTACGCTACAGAAATTGAGGGAGCATCAATTGTATGCCAAATTCAGTAAATGTCAATTTTGGTTACGAGAAGTTTCTTTCCTAGGCCATCTTATTTCCGGAGGAGGAGTATCAGTTGACCCAGGGAAGGTGAGAGATGTGCTTAAGTGGGAACCGCCACAGAATGTCAAGGAGATTCGGAGTTTCCTTGGAATGGCTGGATATTACCGCCGATTCATTAAGGATTTCTCCAAAATAGCCAAGCCTATGACCGAATTACTCATGAAAGGAAAGGCATTCCGATGGACTCAAGCTTGTCAGGATAGCTTTGAGGAGTTAAAGAAAAGGTTGACAACCACGCCAGTGTTAGTATTACCGGACGTGAGCAAGAGTTTTGATATATATTGTGATGCATCAAGACAAGGATTAGGATGTGTGCTCATGCAAGAAGGCCAAGTGGTAGCTTATGCATCGAGGCAACTAAAGAAACATGAGCTGAATTATCCTACGCACGACCTTGAACTCGCAGCCGTGGTACACGCCTTGAAGATATGGAGACACTATGTTTTTGGTCACCGATGTGAGATTTATACAGATCACAAGAGTCTCAAGTACATATTTACGCAAACGGATCTGAACCTGAGGCAACGCCGATGGTTGGAGCTCATCAAGGATTATGACGTGGGAATCAACTATCACCCAGGGAAGGCCAACGTAGTGGCCGATGCTTTGAGCCGGAAGGGAGTAAGTCATCAACTTACAGTTCAAGAACTGCCATCCGAGTTATGCAAGGAGTTTGAACGGTTGAACCTCGGATTTATAAATGAGATGGGAACGATGGAAGTCAACCCAACATTAGAGCAGGAAATACGGGAAGGACAGACGAAGGACAAGGAAATACAAGAAATCAAGGAAAGGACCCAAGAAGGAAAGGAATTCAGATTTGATGAGGACGAACAGGGTACCTTGTGGCTTGGAAAGAGGATTGTGGTACCTAATGTTAGGCATATCCGAGAAGCAATATTGAAGGAGGCACATGACACGCCTTACTCAATTCATCCCGGCTGTACAAAGATGTACAAGGACTTAAAGACATGTTATTGGTGGGCCAGCATGAAAAAGGACATAGCCGAATATGTTGCACTTTGTGATGTGTGCCAACGAGTTAAAGCTGAACATCAAAGGCCAGCCGGATTGTTACAACCATTGAAGATCCCAGAGTGGAAGTGGGAAGAGATTGGTATGGACTTTATAGTTGGATTACCGCGAACTCAGTCTGGCTATGATTCAATATGGGTTATTGTGGATCGATTGACAAAATCAGCTCATTTCATCCCCGTCAAGACCACATATACCACCGCAAAGCTAGCAGAATTGTATATGGAGCATATTGTGTGCCGACACGGAGTACCGAAGAAGATAGTCTCGGACAGAGGTTCTCAATTCACCTCCAGATTTTGGCAGAAATTGCATGAAGCAATGGGAACAAGGCTGAACTTTAGTTCGGCGTATCACCCTCAAACAGATGGACAAACCGAGAGGACCAACCAAATTTTGGAAGACATGTTGAGAGCATGTGCTTTAAAGCATAGGAAAAGTTGGGATAAAAGTTTGCCGTATGCTGAATTCTCGTACAACAATAGTTACCAAGCAAGTTTGAAAATGTCACCCTATGAAGCACTATACGGAAGGAAGTGTAGGACTCCCTTGTTTTGGAATGAAACCGGAGAGAATCAAGTGTTTGGTCCCGACGTGTTACAAGAAGCTGAAAGGCAAGTCCATATAATACGGGAAAACTTAAAGGCTGCCCAGTCTCGACAGAAAGGTTATGCTGATAATAGGCGAAGGAGTTTGACCTTTGAAGTTGGAGATTTTGTATACCTCAAAGTGTCACCTATCAGAGGTCAACGACGATTTAACGTCAAGGGAAAACTCGCACCACGTTACATCGGACCATTTAAGATTCTGGACAAGCGAGGAGAGGTAGCTTATCGACTCGAGCTGCCGACGTATCTCTCCGATGTACACGACGTGTTTCACGTCTCTCAACTCAAGAAGTGTCTCAGGGTACCGGAAGAACAAGTGCCGATGGACGAGTTAGAACTTCATGAGGATTTGTCCTATGTCGAGCAACCTATCAAAATTTTGGATATGAAGGAAAGGGTCACGAGAAATAAGAGGATCCGTTGGTGCAAAGTGCAATGGAAACACCATACAGAATCCGAAGCTACATGGGAACGTGAAGAAGACCTGAAGGCAGAATTCCCTCATCTTTTCCCCACGCTATCGAATCTCGAGGGCGAGATTCACTTTAAGGGGGGTAGGTTTGTAACACCCTAAATTTTTCGCATCATGCATTGCATACATGGTCATGCATTAAACACTAGTAGAATAAAAGGAAATAAATAAAACATATGCGTATACAAATACGTGTGGCAAAAGAAGGAAAGAAAACAATATTTATAGGCCAAAACTTGTAATAGGGAGTAAGAATAAAAAAAAAAAAGAATAATATAAATATATATAAATAATATATATATAAAACAAAATAAAAAAAAAAGTATAATAGAAAAAAATATATAACATTAATAATATATATTATAAGAATAATAGATAAAAAAAAATAATAATAAATAAAATATAAGTAATAAAATATATTATAATATATATATATATAAAAGAATAAAAAAAAAAAGAAAAAAAAAAAGAAGGGAGCCGCTCGGCGGCCAGGCCAGCGCCCAGCCGGCCGAGCCGGCACCGCGCCCCGAGGCCTCGCCCGCACGCGCGAGCGAGCGCGCCCGCCCGGGGGCCCCACGCCGCTGCCGCCCCCTGACCCGCGCCGCCTGCGGCGGCTCTGCAGCGCAGCGCGCTGCGCTGGCCCGCCCGGTCCCCTCCCCCCCCCTGCCTCGATCGCCCCCCCCGATGCGACCCGTCCGCACGCCCGAGGCGCGCCGGGCCGCCTGCGCCTGGGCCCCGCCGACTCCTGGCCGCACACGCCCATCCCCACCGCGCGCGTCTCCCGCGCCGTCCCGCCTCCAACGTCCCATCCCGAAACTCCCGCTCTCCCTCCCGCGTCCGACTCTTCAGCCGCGTTCCCGGTGCCGCGTGACTCCCAACCGAGTCGGTACAAGCCGTACCCTAGTGCCGCCCCTATAAATAGGACCCAGGCCTAGGCTTTTTTTTCCCACGAACCAGCAGCCGCCAAAGCCGACGGAACCAGCCGCCGTTCCAGAGAAGAAAAGGCACCAGGAGCTCTGCGCCAGGAAGAAAAAGAAGAAGAAAAAAAAGGGAAGAAGAGGGAGAAAAAGAGGAGGACACCGCCGTTCTCCGGAGATCGTCGCCGACATCGCGCCGCCGTCATCATACCGCCGAAGGACTGCTGCACCGCCTATTTTCGTCTTCGCGTCGCATTTATTCCGCGACCGTCACGCCGTCAGATCTACGGTAGAGTTCGTTCCCGATGCGAATTTTTGCGACCATATTAAATCTAGTAGGCATAAATTAATTTTAGTTGCACCATGATTTTATTTTCAGCAGCATTAATCCACCCTAAAATCCCCGTAAACCCTTGTGAACACGTATGGACTAGTCGCATCTAATTAATAAATGACCGTAGTAAATTAATTATTAAATTGTGCATGCATACATGTCATTGCATGTTGATTATTTTGTGTGCATTATGTTGAATTGTATATGTTTTCTTGTATGTATGATCACGCGTAGAGGAACGTGCTCAAGAGGTTGCATACGAGGATTTCCAAAACCAAGACTTCGAAGCGCTTGAGCAACCCCATCCGCCGGAGCAAGGCAAGTGTCCTTGAAGCATATTGATCCTATTTTAAATTAAATGTTTTGTTTGCGAACTTGCATGCTTGTGTCAAATTGATGGGAACCCTGTGGTAGGAAGTTTACTAGTTTTGTTTGACCACCCTTGTCACCTGGAATTATGGTAGAGAGTCGGGAAGGGTTTTTACCTTTTTGCTTCGCTTAATTAATTGGGATGGTAAACAACACTACACATTTAATTATGCATCAATGATATTCTGATTAATGTGAACTGGTCAATACGATGGGTGATCTAAGCAAGCATGGTTATGTGGATGGGTTGGTCGTTATGGTGGTTTGCTTGCCTTAGATCTAAGGACCGGTTCATGCGAGAATATGCCAGGTCAACAGTGCCACCACAAGGCCAAGTATGGGTGCGGCGTAGCTGAATAATTAGGAGCGCTGCTAGTATTGTATGGACCATTGGATGGCGCGGGGAATGGGAGTCGAGGAGGACTGCCCTGGGATCCGCATGGCACACGAGGGGACCCGTGGGTGGGAGAATAGAGGTTCAAGCCTGCCGGTGAAACCTTAGTGGGGCCGTACATACTAGTAGTCCCTTTTGAAAGGCTATTTTGTGATCTCTTGGCCACACACCTACGGAAGTGTGAGATGGCACAATGGAGGTTTCTTAGTCATCGAAAGGTGATAAAATCACAAACATGTGGGTAAAGTGGTACAACCTCTGCAGAGTGTTAAAAACTATCATGATAGCCGTGCTCCCGGTTATGAGCGCCTGGATGACCTACATGATTAGAATTAGATTTGGGATGGTTATGGTTTGGTGATGGTTGTGGTCATGGTTATGGAATTGAGTTATGGTAATTGGACATGGATGATGGTAATGTTGGTAATAATTGGATATTGTTTATACTTGTTAATATGATGGGATTTATTTCACATAGACATAGAATAATGCTTTTCAAATGTTTTACTGTACCTTTCAGCACTTAGCCATTATTATTGTCGTCATTTGAATTAGCCACATGTCATACTTTCCACACTTGCTGAGTACGACATGTACTCACTCTTGCAATCCCCCCCCAACAGCTACTGGAGATAATTGGGAGTACCCTGAGGATCACGAGGAGTACTAGGTTGCGTACCGCCGTCAATTGCCTGTGGATTGGAGTCGTGCTGTTTAGTTTATTTTCCGCTGCAATTATTTAGAGTTTTATTATTTGTGAACTATTGGATTATTGTAATAAAGTACTTATTTATTAGTTAAGACGTGGTTAAATTCTGTTTATCATTTGTGAATCATTCGTGTATGTGTGTTGAACATCCTGGGCACACATATGCGTTACGCTTGGTTCATATTCGGAACCGGGTGTCACAGTCTTCCCGGGACTCAAGAAACTCAAGGAGCGGATGGACCTCATCATCGCCTACCTCAAGGAATTCACCACCGCTCCGTGACAATTCATTATTTGTTATTTTTCACAATCCATCTGTATTATATACTCTCTCTTTTCCACAATAATTATCATTTTGGACAAGATTTTTAGTTCAAAATGAACTAAAAATCTCGTCCAAAATATAATTATTGTGAGAAGGAAGGAGTACTTTACAAATGTAAATCCGTAAAATATATATGTATGTACGTACGTACGCACACACGCACTAGCTAGCAGTTATTTCGTTCATTTCTAGTGTCAATCAACGTCCCTTTCTTCGATTATTTCCCTCTGTCTCTGTTTCTTTTTCTTTGGTTGAGATATCTTTTTCTTTGGTTGAGATATCTTTTTCTTCGCTGGTTGGTGAAGCAATTCCGACCTATGATCCTATTTTTGTCTGAGACGAAGATGGGAGATCAAAGAGCGAGGAACTTTATGTGGTCGTTGGGATATACAGGTTCCTACGCAGTGAGTTGCGAGGGTCGCAGTGGCGGCCTTGTGCTATTTTGGAAGCAGCCAACATCTATTTCTCTTCGAGATTTCAACTCACATTTCATTGATGTGATTATTACCGCAGATGATATGGTAGTTTGGCGAGCTACCTTTGTGTATGAGGAGCCAAGGCATGATCTTCGAGCTACCTTTGTGTACGGGGAGCCAAGGCGTGATCTTTGACATGTCTTTTGGGAGATGCTACGCCAGCTTAGCCGTGATTGGAGGGGACCGTGGATTTGTTGTGGTGATTTCAACGAAGTGGTTAGCCATGATGAACACTACGGTGCATGAGATCGCTCAGAGGCTCAGATGGAACAGTTCTGAGAAAGTACGGATGTATGTAATTTGGTGGACCTCGGATATTTAGGCCCCAAATTTTCATGGACGAATCGTAGCAATGATAGAGTGCGCCTCGATAGAGTTGTGGCCAATGCAGAATTTATGTCGCTCTTTCCAAACTGCCAGGTGGAGAATGTCATCACGACATCCTCGGATTATTATGCGCTACTAATCACTCTATATGGACATGTATTTTGTCGGGCTTCAGCACCTGTACAACAATGTTTCAGATATGAAGCTGCATGGCGAAGAGCTGAGGAGTACAAAGATGTGATGAATTAAGCTTGGAAGATCAAAGATGGGGAACCAAGTTCGCTGCATTCATTGTGGGCTGGTCTCAATCAAATGGCTTGTTATTTAAAGAATTGGAGTCAGGTCTCGTTCGGTTCCATTAAGCAGCAGATACAGAAGCTTGAACAACAATTACATGCACTGCGCACATCTCCTCTAACCAACACTGGGATCAGGGAGGAGAGGAGGTTAGAAAAGCAGTTGTGCGAGTTATTTGAGCGAGAAGAAATAATGCCTCGACAGAGATCGCGAGTTGATTGGCTCCGTGGGGGAGACCGGGATACAAAATATTTCCATGCTAGGGCATCAGCTAGAAAGGGAACAACTGAATAAGTGCTCTAATACGTGAAAATGGTACCATCTGTAATGATCAAAGAAACATTAAAGGTATGGTGCATGACTTTTATGGGAAACTATTCACCACTGAGCCGTCATTGGTGATGGATCTTGTGATTGATTCAATTCCCGTTAAAGTGAATGATCAAATTAATTTTGAATTGTGCAAGCCATATTCTAATGACGATATTAAATTTGCAAAATTTAAAATGGGTCTGACCAAAGCTCCTGGTTCTGATGGTTTCCCAACATTATTTTATCAAGTGCACTGGGATATTCTAGAACATGATGTGTGTAATGCTGTTCGCAGTTTCTTGGAAGGCTTGGTGTTACCGGATGGATATTGTGATTTGGTGATAGTTCTAATTCCGAAGGTATCTGTTGAAGCGTATGAACGACACTTCCCCCTGTACTACTAAATTGTAGCCCGCGGAGGTTCTTGTATCGGCTTGGGCGCACGGAGATCTTAGTCAAGATGATGACACGAATGTTTTATGTGGTTCGGGCCGCCTGAGCGTAATACCCTACTCCACGGGGTGTGTGTTGTTGTATTAAGGGTTCACTGGTGTTTGTGTGCGTATGAACTTGCTTGTCTTGTAACATGCAACACATCCGTTTTATACACCAAGGGATGTCTGTTACATGAGTTGCCTGGCCCGACATGTGGCCCCGGCGGTTATTATTGCCTAACACACAATTAAGTGTGTTTAAGCACCATAATAGCGTGATAACGCGCCTTAATGGTGGCGTTACCAGTACTAAGTGTCTTTTGATCGTGTGCCATTAATATTGTATTAATGGCACATAATCAGGCCTTGTAACTGTAGCAATCACCGTTCCTTGAATGTTCATGCCGTTGGATATCCGTCAGTGTATCCGCTAGTGTCATAGGTTCAGAGGCTCGACACATGGCAGATCTGGAGCTTCCCCTCGCGGGGAGGTAGGTCCGGAGCCGCTACACACATGGTGGCATTGGAGCTTCCCTCTTCTAGGGGTTAGGTTCGGGGTCACTGTACACGTGTCAAGCACGGAGCTCCTCTATGTAAGGAGTTCCAGTCTTGTATTACACGTAGTAGTGCTGAAGCTACCCATAAGAAGGAGGCGGGTCCAGTAACGGGTGACATGTGGGGCCTATGGAGGTCTACAACTTTGACAGGTGGAACTCTCTTGCACTTCTTATGGTATCATGGGGTACCCGGTACGTAGGGTACCGACAGTGGCCCTCAGGCCCACCTCTAGGAGAAATCCTTTGGGTTAAGTTATTGTACCAGAGGTGGAGCCATCCTCGATTCGCGCACTGCGACTTCAAAGGTCTTTTGATGTACCATTGGGGCGATGGTCTGGGGTTGAACCCTCGCCGCATGGCTTGTTTTGAATGCGGCATATGAGATCTTTGAGTGTGGATCTCATGCAATTGAAGGTCGCCTGTTCCCAAGACAAAAACCGTATCGGTTCCGAGTGCCTTGTCAGACAGCCACCCTTGGGCTTCCCGCCGCACATCATGACAACGGTTCGCCTGGGGTTATAACCTCGACTCCTTCATCGAAGCAGCCCCTGGCCCATCCTTCATTGATGGGGTAGATTCTTTGTAATGTGTCCTTGCTCTCGTTGCGGTTTCTATCCAAACATCGTGGATGGTTAATTAAGAAGGAATGTCCGCAAGGTTTGAGGAGTCTTTATTGTAACACCCTCATTTCCATCCATCATGCATTGCGTACCTCCTAATATATGTTTAACATTAATCCACATAAAAAGGAACAAGTTTAAAATTGAATTTAGAATTAAACCGCACTTAAGAGTTCTGGGAAGTGCAGACTAGTCCGATTTCCCTCTAACTTCGATCGGACTTGTCCGTTTTTTCTGCGGACTAGTCTGTTTTTTCCTCTGGACACCTTCAGACTTGTCCGGCCCTAAGCGGACTAGTCTGGTGTTCTAATTCCCCTGGAAATTTCGCTAAGTCCCTGGACTTGTCTGGACTAGTCTGGTATTCCAGCGGACTTGTCCATTTTCCTCTCTGACTAAAGTCGGACTTGTCCGATTTTTTGCCAGAATTGTCCATTTTTCCCCTCTGGATAAGTTCGGACTTGCCCGATGTATAGTTTGGACTTGTCCAATTTCTCTTTGGACAACTTCGGACTAGTGCGGCCCTTTTCGGACTTGTCTGATAAATCGCGACTCCGAGTTGCTATTTTGTTTCATGACTTGTGTGACACCTGGTTCCAAAAATGAACCAAGTGAACGCATATGTGTGCCCAGGATGTTCAACACACATACACCAGTGCAATCACAAAAGAGTATACATAAAATTACCACATAACAAGATTATTTGACCAAATTTTATTACACAATTCATATTATCCTCGAATACAAGTTCTAATGAATATTAATGACAAGTTCAACTAATGCAGCGGAAATAAACTAATTAAGCACACTAAACAGCTAGGCAACATAAGCGATAGGGTATAGCGCAGCTCCATGCAACACCACAGGCAAAGCTGACAGTAGACACGGCCTAGAACTCCGCATTATCGCCATTAAACTCCCAATCCTGACCTGCAACTGTTGGGGGGATTGCAAGAGTGAGTACATGTCGTACTCAGCAAGTGTGGAAAGTATGACATGTGGCTGATTCAAATGAAGAATATAATAATGGTTGAGGGTTGAAAAGTACATTAAAACACTTGAAAAAGCAATATATTACATGTATATGAAATAAACCCATCATAAGCCATGTAGTTATCATAATATCACTCCATATTCTGTATCCATCATCATATACCAATATCCATATTCAATACCAGAATTCAATTCATAACCATCCATAACCATAATACCAACCATAACCATCCCAAAATCCCAATTTTCCTCTAATCATGTAAGGGTCCAGGTTGCTCATAACCGGGAGCACGACTATCACGATAGTTTTAGACACACTCTGCAGAGGTTGTACCGCTTTATCCACGTGTTTGTGATTTCATCACCTTTCGATGACTATAGAATCTCAATTATGCCGTCTCATAGTTCCGTAGGTGTGTTGCCAAGAGATCACAAAATAGCCTTTACAAAGGGATTACTAGCCTATTTAGACCCCACTGAGGTTTCACCGGTGGCGATGCCTCCAACTCAGCACATCTTCAACCAAGGGCCCCTCTTGAGCCATTCGGATCCCAGGGTAGTCCCACCAATCATCAACAACCCAATCCGACTACCCCTTCCCTGAGCATCCTTAATGGTCCAAATAGCACTGACAAAGCCCTAATTAATCAGCTATGCCGCACCCATACTTGGCCTCATGGTGGCATTGTAAATCCTGGATGGTCGCTCCACAAACCAGTCCTTAGATCTAAAGCAAGCAAAACCACCATAACATCCAACCTATCGGAGTCTGGTTCCGGCAATTCTCCTGGTACTACTGTTGGTAGCCCGCGGAGTTTGTAATTCAGTAGTGGGCGCTCAGAGATTCAGAACACGATGGCAAGTTGACACGGGGATTTACGTGGTTCGGGCCGCCTAAGCGTAATACCCTACACCACGGAGTGTGTAGTTGTTGTATTGAGCGTCTGAGAGCTTGTTGGCTTGTGTCAGAGCGGAGTCTAGAAGAAGTCTTCGATCCCCACCTCCCTTGTGTATGGTACAACCAGTCCTTTTATAGTACAAGGACTGGTCGTTACATCGTTAGCCTGGCCCGACATGTGGCCCTGGCGGTTACTGATGCTTAATACACAATTAATGAGCTTAATTACCCTAATAGTACGGTAACGCTCCTAGACAGTGGCGTTACTGGTATTAAGGGCCCTCTGATCGTGTGTCATTAAGATGGTATTAATGACACTTAATCGGGTCTTGAAGTGTTTGATTGTCCCTTGAAAGTTCGAGCCGTTGGGGGTCTACCAGTCTGCTTGTTGAAGTTGAAGGTCCGACGGTTGGGCACGTGGCAGCTCTGGAGCTTTACGTCTGGGACGGGTAGGTCCGGTGTTGTTGTACATGTGTCAGTACCGGAGCTTCCCTCTATCGGGGGGTTAGGTCCGGGGGTGCCGCACTAGTATTTAGCCTGGAGCTATCCCATGTGTGGGATGTAGCTCCGGTTGCAGGATAAACGTGGCAGCACTGGGACTAACGATAGAAGGGAGGCAGGTCCAGTTTCGTATGACACGTGGGGCCTTTGGAGGTCTTCAACTCAGACAGGTGAAATTCCTTTTCTCTTTTTGCAGTCCCAAGGGGTATTCGGTACATAGGGTACGGACAGTGGCCCCCTGGGCCCACCTTTGGGAGAGACCTTTTGGATGAAGTCGTTCTGCCGGAGGTGGGTCCATACTTGGTTTTTGAGTCGTGTCTTCAAGGGTCTTTGGATGTGCCGTTGGCGGTAGTTCGCAGTTAAACCATCGCCGCGTGGCATATCCAGGATGCGTGAGGTGAGATTTGAGCGTTCGGATCTCAAGCAATTGAAGGTCGCCGGTTCCCGATACAAAAATCGTATCGGTTCCACGCGCCTTGTCAGGCCGCCGCCCTCGGGCTTCCCGCTTCTCATGATGACAGCTGTTCGCCTGGGGTAAGGACCTCGACTTGATCGTCGGGGTGGCCCCGGGCCCCCTTGTCATTGGCGGGGTGAAGTTTTTGAACGTTATTGTCGGCCCCTCTGCGGTTTCCATCCAAGCGTTGCGGGGGCTTACTTAAGAATGAAAGCGCGCACCGTTTGGGGATTCTTTACGCCTTCATTTGAACTTGCGCTCGAATCCTCCAAACTTTAGCCTGCTTTTCATCTCTCGCCCCGCTGTGCTACGATGGAGTTGGGTCTCCGCAAGAGCCGTCTTAAGACCGACGGTGATTTGAAGAAGGTCCAGGCCCTCATTGGATGGTCCAGTGACACCTTCAACCACCTGGTCCGCTCCGGCAAGCTTCCGTTCAAGAAGGAGCGCACTGGCAACATGGTGTACTTCTACGCGTACGCCATGGTGGGACTAATCCCACCCTTCTCCACTTTTCTCTTGATGCTGCTAGACTTATATGGTCTGCAGCTGTACCACCTTGGCCCCCACTCCATTCTTCTGGTGTCGACCTTTGTCCACTTCTGCGAGATGTGGGTGGGTATTCCCCCCTGCGTCGAGCTCTTCCGCACCTTCTTCACCATCCACACCACCGGCAAGAGTGACGAGTACCTTGGCTTCTATTATTTTGTGAAGCGCAAGAAGTGCTCGTACAAGTACTTGAGGTCGTTCCCTTTTGGCAAGTGGGACGACTGGAAGAAGGATTGGATTGTCATCACGGCAGAGGAGCACGAGAAGTTGGAGCTGACCGAAGGCCTCCCCAATGTTGACATTGAAGCTTGGAGCGAAGTTCCGGTGCTATCAGACGCCTTCAACCCTGCCCTGACCAAGATCCGCCAATGTGTGGAAGGAGGGGTGACTCCCAAGCGGTATTCGAAACTTCCTAGTCAATAGGTGGGCTCCGCTGAAGAAGAGGGAGAAGCTCGCCTGGGCCCTCAACAGCGTGATGGACGATGACCGGATCGAGACCAGTTTGAAGTCCAACCTGAAAGGCGCAGCTTTGGAGCTTTACCTCAAGAAGTTCCAGCACGGCATCGACGTCGAGGGCGATGAATTGACTCCACCGGCGGCTTTCCTCCCTCTGAACATGGAGGCGGAGTTCAGCAGGGAGCTCCGGCGGAAGATGCCGGTGCTTGACGACCTTGGTGAAGTTGAGAGGCGTTCGACCACCGGGTTGGCGATCCCCGGAGCTTCCAAGGGTGGTCCCCCTTCCGCCCCGAGACAGAGAGTTGAAGTCGTGGGCAAGGGCAAAGAATTAGCCGAGCCCTCAAGCCGTAAGAGGAAGTTGAAGCACTCCAACGGGAGGTCCGTCAGACCTGCTCCTTCCGCAGCAGCTCCTTCTCACCGGAGGGGGAGGTATTCAACGGCGGCAACCACTCCAGCATCGGCATCTCCCCGGGACGCTAGCTCCGGCCATTTGGCATTGGTACCAAGGCCAGCTGAGGGCTCTAGGTCCGGGGGTCCTTCTCAGTCGAGGGGGGCCTCTACCAAGGCAACACCGATGGAGGCAGCAAGCTTCGAGGAGCCTTCCGGAGCTACTACGCCAATGGCGTCAGGGTCCGGCCCCGAGCGTCCGGTGAAGATGTTCCGCGCTAGCTGGAGCGGAAGCCTTCTGAGGTAAATTTGATTTTTTACCTCATCTGATTGTTTTTGTTGTAACTATGTTTTGAGTTTCTTCGTCCTTCATCCACAGAGTGACCAAGAAAGGGGCCGAAGCTCCGATTCCTGCAGCAGCAATTGATGCTGTGCATACGGAGGCTCCAGCTCCAGTTCCAGCGCCGCCCCAAGAGGTGGCTGAGGCCGCGGCAGCTCCGGCGCCAATTGTCATGTTCCTTGACCACGAGTCATCCCCTGAAGCTCCCGTGGTAGCGCCAGACCATGGGAATGAAGATGTACTAGCGACACCAGTCCTGGAGGTTGAAGCTCCGGGTTTGGATGCTGAGATGATGGACGCTCTGGCCTTAGAGATGGAGGTAGTTATGGTTCTGGCCCCAAAGCCAGATGTTGTTGAAACCCCGGCAGTGGAGTCGGTGGTTGATGAAGCCCCGGCGGTAGAGCTGGTGGTTGATGAAGTTTCGGCGCCTGAGCCGGTTGTCGTAGAAGTGCCGGCCTCCGAGCCAATGGCGGTCGAAGCACCAGCGCCTGAATCGGCGGTGGAGGAGGCGCCAGCGTCGGAGCCAGAAGTGGCTTAAGCTCCGACCGAACCTTCAACGCCTGCCCCGGAGGTGGTGGTTCCGGAGGTGCCCGCGCCTGAGCTAGGGTGCCAAGAAGAAGCTGTCGGTCCCCCGCCTGAGGGACCAGTTGCTGATGACCTGGCGGCGGGACCTTCGGAGCTGATTCGGAGGTAGAGAGTTCTGCTACAGGACCTTCCTCGACGGTAGCTGAGGATATCCCAGAGGGTGGAACTAGTGCCGTGGAAGCTCAGGGGACCTCTCTTGTAGAGTGGGACCCGATTTTTGTTATGGAGAACCCGCTGGAGCCAGCGGAGAAGACCCCGGCAGGTCCAGAGCCGATCCCTTTGTTGGTATCTATCGACAACGCCTGCTCCAGTCTTCGTCAGGTCCAGCTGGCCTTTTACCACGACAGCAAGGCCCTCGAGGAGGAGCGCCAAACCCTTAGGAGGTGGCGCAACCGACTCCAATTCGAGACCAAGCTGGCGCAATCGAGGCTGGCCGACGACAAGGAGTGGGTGAAAAGGGAGAAAGTCCGATTGGAGTACTGGGGTCAGCTGCTGTATGAGAGGGAAAGCATGACGCGATCCCTCGACGACCAGTCCCGGGCCATCCACGAACAGGCCGTGGCTGCTAATGAAGCAACGAATGACCACCAAGAAAATCTCAGCACCATCCACGACATCCTCGTCATGCGCTGGGAGGCTCTTGAGGAGCAGGAGAAAAAGCTCGAAGATGAAGAGAAAAAACTCTTGGAGCTAAGGGATGACCTCGTGAAGAGGGAGGAGGAGCTTACTCAGAGGTTGACTCTGGGTGACAAGAGTCTCGCGAAGCGCACCAAGAAGCTGGAGGAGCACTGCGAGAAAGAGGAGAAGAAGATCTGGCAACAAGGACAGGACCTCAACAAGACGGAGAATGAAATTGCTGCCAGGGAGAAGAAAGTGCGGGGCCGAGAGAAGGACCTGGTCGACCGCCGGTACAAGATCCACCTCCGGGTGGCGGAGCTCGGTAAACATGAAAGGCAAGTTGCTGAAAAGATTGAACAAAACGCCATAGAGGTCGAGCGCCTTGCCCAGGAAGATTCGGAGCTTGCGGCGATCAAGAGATCCTTGGAAGAGATGCGAGGCTCAAGGGCTGCAGAGTCCCAACAAGTTTAAGACTGCTTGGGCAAAGCCAATGACGCGCTGACGCTGATGGGTTTTAGTCCCGTGCGTCCGGATATCCGGAGCCGGAGCTGGACCAGGCGTTGAGCTCGGCGGGCAACAAACTCACCAAGATGGGCGATGTCATCGCGGACCAGTTGGAAACTGAAGGACAATCCCTGGCGAAGAACATCGCAGAGTACATGTTGACGTGCTACACGAGTCGGGACCCTCACTGGGGAGTCTTCCCACCATCTTTTTTTTACGTTGACGGCTGGCCCCCTGGATTTGCCGGAAGTTTGTAGCTCCAGCAATGTCTACTATCAATGTTTGAAACATCGACCGCATACCACCATAGGGGCTGTCGGAGCTTTGATAGCTCCAGCTTCATCCACCATCATCATGAGATCTTTATTTTTCCTGCACACTGAAGTCAAGAAAAACAGTAAAATCCATTTCCTATCTATAATTCGTTTGTGGCTTACTATTCCCGAAAGAAATTTTTAGGTCGAACACAATTCTACATACAATCAAGTGCATTGGCTTTTTTTCTCCAGGTCCGATCGTTTCTGAACTCGCCTTACTTTGGCATGCCGAGGTGTAGGTAGAGTGGCGTACTTAGGGTGCAGGACCAGGCTAAGTTGATAGCACACTCCGGACCTAGATTGGCTTGGCGGCATTCAGAAGAGTATACCATTAACAATGTTTAGACCTGGAAGAATTGACAATGCAACTTGAATTATATATGAATTGGTCGAGCTAAAGTTTCTTAATAATTGCACAACTTTGTTATAGACAAGAAAGAGAAAAATAAAAAATATTGATCCTGTACAAAATAAATGCACATGGAGTCTGTATTCACACAATGATGTCTTTCATTATAGGTCCGAGTACTGGGTAAACAAGTACACTCTTAGGGTACGGAACCAGGCTAAGTGTGTTGCGTTTCTCGTTTGACCCAAGGTAGCTAGCTACACTTTTAGTTCTGAGACTGTGACAAGTGTTGCCTGATCTTTGCAGACCTTCCGGGGAAGGTCCGACTGTTCTCCCGAAGAAGCTACCCGACTCTGTACAATGACTCTATAACATACATCACATGTAACTACAGACTCACCTCCGTGATATTAAGCGTAGAACTTACGGAAGTGCTCGATGTTCCAAGGATTAGGAACAGGTGTCCCATCCTCGGTTGACAAGCGAACGCATCCGAGACGGGATACTTTGATCACTCGGAAGGGTCCTTCACAGCTGGGGGAGAGTTTGTTTAACCCTTCTCGAGTTTGTATTCTCCGTAGCACCAGATTGCCTTCCTCGAGCTGTCGGCTGTGAACATGCCATTGGTGATAGCGCCGAAGAGCTTGGCGGTATCTGGCATTCCAAACAGTTGCTCGACACCTTCCCTCCTTAACGAGGTCAAGGTCTTCACGCCGGAGCTGGTCCTGCATGGCATCGTCGAAGGTTCGGACCCGGAGCGACCCCAAGGTGATTTCTGAAGGAAGGACTACTTCAGCTCCGTACACCAGGAAGAAGGATGTCTCTCCTGTTGATCGTTTTAGAGTTGTCCTGTTTGCCCACAAGGTGGGCAGAAGCTCTTCGATCCAGTTGGCTTCATGTTTTTTCAGGCGCTCATATGTGCGCGTCTTGAGTCCTTTTAGAATTTCTGCATTTGCTCTCTCAGCTTGGCCATTGCTTGCCGGGTGAGCTACTGAGGCGTAGATGACTTGAATGTCGAGGTCTTTGCAGTATCCTTGGAATGCGGAGCTTGTGAATTGGGTCCCATTATCAGTTATGATCTTATTTGGGACTCCAAATCTGCATACTATGGACTGCAAGAAGTTGATAGCTGATTGCTTATTTATTGTCACAACTGGAGTTGCTTCCGACCACTTGGTGAATTTGTCGATGGCAACATACAGGAACTTGTAACCTCCGACGGCTCTTGGGAAAGGTCCCAAGATATCCATCCCCCACACAATGAATGGCCATGTAGGAGGTATCATTTGTAAGGGTTGAGCTGGTGTGTGAATTTTCTTTACATGGAACTGTCATGCTTCGCATTTCTTCACTAGCTCAGTTGTATCCTGGAGTGCTGTAGGCTAGTAAAAACCACGCCGAAAGGCTTTACCGACCAGCGTGTGGGAAGACACGTGGTTTCCACACTCGCCCCCATTGCTTTCTGCGAGGAGCTCGCAACCTTCTTCCCTTGTAATGCACCGCATTAGGACGTCGTTGGCACCACGCCGGTAGAGATCCCCTTCTACCAGTGTGTATCTTTTTGCCAATCTGACTATCCGGTCAGCGGATACACTATCTTCAGGAAGGAAATTGTCTTTCAAGTAGCTCCGGATCTTCGAGATCCATGCATTGGAGCTAACTTGAGGATTTGAGTCTAACGTGCTGGGTTGCTCAGAGCTTCCTACAGCACCTACAACCCTTGATGGATGCCATGGTAACAGGGCCATCGGAACCGCCAGCTTCAAGGTGCTGGTCTCGCCCCCTTCGCTCAGTTCGGCAGGCTGAGCTATTGGTCTTGACAATATCCGGACAAAGGTTCCACCAGGAGCCGGAGCTCTGGTTGAAGCTTTCGTGGAGAGTTCGTCGGCTTCAGCGTTGTTGAGACGCTGGACATGGCAAAGATCCAGGACATCGAAGTCCTTATGAAGCTTCTGGACTTCAAGTTGGTATGCAGCTAGTTGAGTGTTGTTGCAGCAGCATTCACCTTTGACTTGTTTTATGACGAGCTGGAAATCACCCTTTACCAACAGCCGCTTGACACCATATGATAGTGCCACCTTGAGCCCATAGATTAGTGCTTCATACTCTTATATGTTGTTGGTCGCCTTGAAGTCAAGGTGAACCATGTATTGACCTTCTCCCCGGTCGGAGAAAGGAGAAGGACTCCAGCTCTGGCCCCCTGCTTCTGCACGGAGTTGTCGAAGTAGAGAGTCCAGTGAGGCTCGATGAAAACCGGAACCTTGGGTTCCAGCTTCTGTTCACTGGGGCCCCCAGGATTTGATGGAGAGGGGGTCCATTCCGCCACAAAGTCCGCCAATGCTTGACTCTTGACCGCTTGTCTTGGGACGAATTCAAGGTTGAACTTAGCCAATTCCGCTGCCCACTTTGCAATGTTCCTAGTAGAGTTGGGGTTATGCAAGATTGCACGCAGTGGATAAGAAGTTACCACTGGAATATTGTGAGCTTGGAAGTAGTGTCGGAGCTTCCTAGAAGCAATAAGGACTACGTAGAGCAGCTTATGCACCTCCAGGTACCGAGTCTTGGCATCATGGAGTACTTCGCTGATGAAGTACACTGGGCGTTGGACTGTTCGGACCCTCCCGAAGGGGCCTGGAGCTTCCTCCTCATCAACCCGAACCTTCCTGGAGGGGTCCGGACCTTGTTCGGTGACCTCTGGGTTCCTGCTGGAGGAACCCAGAGCTTCTTCTGCAGTGATTTAGACCTTCCCGGAGGGGTCCGAATCTTCTTGTTCAGCAGCAGTGACTCCTTCATTTGAAGGAGATTGATCCTCTGGCATCTCGCCTTGAGGATCCGGGTCTGGGAGCTGGAACCCAGCCTCGTCTTCAGGTAGCTCCGGACCCTCCCGAAGGGGTCTGATTCCTGAACTGGAGATGGTTCTGGTTTTTCCGCAACCAGGACCATGCTGACAACTTCGCCAGTTGCCGAAATGTAGAGCAGAAGTGGCTCACCAGGATTCGGAGCTACCAAAGTTGGTAGAGTGGTGAGGAGCTGCTTCAGCTCCTGGAATGCCTTTTCTACTTCTTCAAACCATTGAAATGGTCCAGACTTCCTCATCAATTTTAAGAAGGGTAGCGCCTGTTCTGCCAGTCTTGAGATGAACTGGCTGAGGGCAGCTAGACATCCAATCATCTTCTGGACGTCCTTGATGCGGGCTGGTGGCCACCTGTCTTCAATAGCTTTAATCTTCGCTGGATTTGCTTCTATTCCTCGGTGGTTCACCAAGACACCAAGAATTTCCGGAGCTAACCCCAAAGACACACTTGTTCGAGTTCAGCTTCGTGCGTGTGATTCGCAACTTGTCGAAGACAGCTTGCAAGGTGTCAAGGAATGACTCCTTGTTCTGGATCTTGACGACGATGTTATCGACGTACACTTCCACTACATCTCTGATGAGATCTCCAAAAGTTTTGTACATAGCTCATACAAATGTTGAAGCATCATTTTTGAGACCGAATGGCATGGCAGTGTAACAATATAATCCATCTACTATGATGAAAGGAAGTATGCTCTTCATCTTCCCTAGACATTCTAATTTGATGATACCCAGAATATGCGTCTAGGAAACACAGTAATTCGCACCCGGAGGTGGAATCCACTATCTGATCTATTCTAGGTAGTGGGAATGGATCTTTTGGACATGCCTTATTCAGTGTAGTGTAGTCGATACACATCCGAAGTTTCCCGCCGGCCTTGGGTACAACGACTGGGTTTGCCAGCCATTTTGGGTTGAAGACTTCTCGGATGAATCCAGCTTCGAGCAACTTCTTCACTTCTTGATGTATGATGTTTTGTCGCTCTACTGATTGCTTCCGAGGCTTCTGATGTCCAGGCCGAGCGTCGGGATAAATCTTCAAATTGTGCTCGATCACTTATGTAGGGATCCCAGACATTTTTGACGAGTGCCATGCAAACACATTAACATTAGTCCGGAGGCGAGTTCCTATTTGTCATTCAGACCTCCCAATATACGGGTGGTCTGAGCAGCATCAGAACCAATTTGGACGACTTTTACGGGAATGTCGGTGTCGCCGCTTGGTTGCACGCGAGGTGCGGAGGTTGAGCCTCGATGACGAATGCTCAGGGGTTTCAGAGCTTGCTCCTTTCCGGATTCTTCCTCCTGCGCTGTAGCAAGCGCATGGAGTTCTTCTAGAGCAATCACTTCGACGGTGCGATCTCTGCGGATCCGAAGAACGCTTGCTGGTGTTGGCATCTTCAACACCAAATAGCCATAATGAGCAGCAGCCATGAATTTGTACAAGGCTGGTCTGCCCAAGATGGCGTTGAATGGCAAGTTGATATGCACCACGTCAAAGACCAACTTCTCAGTGCGGTAATTCTCCGGGTTCCGAAGGTCAACGGGAGAGTAATAGCACCGAGTGGAGTTATGGCCCCCGGACCACCTACTCTAGAGAATGGTCGGGAGGGGTGAAAATCAGAAGGTTGGAGCTGAAGCTTGACGAAAGCTTTGAATCTTATGAGATTCAGCCCCGAATCTCCGTCCACCATCATATGGTGGAGCTGGATGTTGTTGATGGTTGGAGATACCATCAATGGGAGTTGGCCAGCTCCGATCATGTTCCGAGGGCAGTCCGAAGCATTGAAAGTGATGACAGTGTCCATCCACTTCCGGTGTAGCTCCACCCTGGTGGTGGGAGCTACTGAGGCCATATCCCGCCGCATGGTCTTGAGGACACGGCGGGAGGTTATGTCCCACGAACCACCAAAGATGGTGTTCATGGTCTTCAGGCGCTCGTTGTCGGAGACGTCATCAACGAAGGTGTAAATAACCTTCAAGACCTTTTTAGGGTCCAGAAAGCCTAACTCCTCTTTAGCCGGAGCTTCGTCGACTTTTTGTTTTCCTTCCCTTTGATGGAAAGGAACTTATTCCCGGCGCTTGTTGTAGCGCTCGGCAAGGTTCTGGACCTCTCGGCAGCCTTCCAAGTTGTGGTTGTTCGTCTTGTGTATAGGACACCACATCTTGGAGCTGCCTCCGTCTTCAGATGACGGTCGAGGTCATTTCTCAGGGCGTGGCCCCCGGCCACCCGGAGCTGCAACAGCTGCAGCAGTAGGTGTGCCGGCCGACGGCTTTTTATTGTCGTTGGATTTTTTCTTCTTCTTGCCACTCCCGGAGGTAGTGGCTTCTCCCTTAGAGGAATTTTTATTGTCCTCCGGAGGTGGTTGGGAGTGCATTTCACGGCCCTCCGCAGCTTTGGCGCACTTGTCTGCCAAGCTGAAGAGTTTCGTGACGCTAGTGACTTCCTTGGTCACCAGCTTCTCCAGCATCTTCTTGTCTTGTACGCCCTGTCTAAATGCCACAATAACATAAGCGCTTGAGATAGAAGGTATGGTGTTTCATACCTGGGAGAACCTCTGGATGAAGGATCGCAGGGACTCTCCCCCTTTCTACTTGACAGCAAAAAGGTCCATTTCTGTGCCTGGTCGGGTATATGAACCCCTGAAATTGGAAGTGAACTGTTGTCACAGTTTCGCCCAACTATTGATGGAGTCGGGCGGGAGGCTCATGAACCAAGACCTGGCGGTCCAAGTCAAAGCCATGGGGAAATAATTGGCCATTACGGCCTCATTGCCTCGAGCCACAAGGATAGAGGTGGAGTAGATTTGGAGAAACTCAACGGGATTGACAGTCCCATCAAATTTCTCCGGCAGGTGAGGCCGGAACTTCTGCGACCATCTGACCATGCGTAGGTGCATGGACAGGGCAGAACAGCCTCCTCCTACTCCCTCGGGAGCAGGACTGTCCCGAGCCTCTCGCCTTTCGCGAGCGCGCTCGATATGGACGTGGTCGTCCTGTTGACAGTAACGGCGATCAAGCTTCGCCCGAAGGTCATGAGTTGAAAGCCTTGTTATCGTGTGGGTACGTCGCGCCCCAGTAGGCAGCGACATCGCCTGCTAAGACACAACACGCCTCCTGTGTTGTGAAGCGTGTGGACCAAGTCTACCCGACACGGTCCGATGCTGCGATGGGGCCCGCCCCGAGGGGGGAGGACCTTGGTTGCTGATGCGGTCGGCTGCTAGTGCAACCAAATGTTCCACATTAGCTCTCCACTACTCCATTGCACCCCGGGATGCTCCTGGAGGCGGTGGACGTTGGAGAAGAGCACACACAGCATGGAGCGCGTGTTCAGGGTTGTTGTTCGCCGATGCAGTGACCGACGCGGATGCCCCATCTCGCTGTCCAGCTTGATTCACCGGTCCGGACGGTGGTGGCGGTGGCATGACTCCTGCTGGAGCCACAACACCTATTGGCTGCTGCATGTTGGAGGGGTTGCCTCCAGCAAGTTGCGCAGCAGGGTTGCCGTTGGATGATCCAGCAGCAGAGTTCACCATTCTTGAATCCCAGGTGGCCCTACCTGGCGCGCCAACTATCGGAGTCTGGTTCCGGCAATTCTCCCGGTACTACTGTTGGTAGCCCGCGGAGTTTGTAGTTCGGTAGTGTGCGCGCAGAGATTCAGAACACAATGGCAAGTTGACACGAGGATTTACGTGGTTTGGGCCGCCTAAGCGTAATACCCTACTCCACGGGGTATGTAGTTGTTGTATTGAGTGTCTGAGAGCTTGTTGGCTTGTGTCAGAGCGGAGTCTGGAAGAAGTCTTCAATCCCCACCTCCTTTGTGTATCATTCGACCAGTCCTTTTATAGTACAAGGACTGGTCGTCACATCGTTAGCCTGGCCCGACATGTGGCCCTGGCGGTTACTGATGCTTGACACACAATTAATGAGCTTAATTACCCCAAATAGTACGGTAACGCACCTGGACAATGGCATTACTGGTATTAAGGGCCCTCCGATCGTGTGTCATTAAGATGGTATTAATGACACTTAATCGGGTCTTGAAGTCTTTGATTGTCCCTTGAAGGTCCGAGCCATTGGGGGTCTACCAGTCTGCTTGTTGAAGTTGAAGGTCCGGCGGTCGGGCACGTGGCAGCCCTGGAGCTTTACGTCTGGGATGGGTAGGTCCGGTGCTGTTGTACACGTGTCAGTACCGGAGCTTCCCTCTATCGGGGGTTAGGTCCGGGGGTGCCACACAGGTATTTAGCCCGGCGCTATCCCATGTGTGGGATGTAGCTCCGGTTGCAGGATACACGTGGCAGCACTGGGACTAACCATAGAAGGGAGGCAGGTCCGGTTCCGTATGACACGTGGGGCCTTCGGAGGTCTTCAACTCAGACAGGTGAAATTCCTTTGCTCTTTTTGCGGTCCCAAGGGGTATTCAGTACGCAGGGTACCGACACAACCCATCCACGTACCAAGCTTGCTTAGATCACCCATTACCATATCATATTAACTAGTTCATGTTAATCATAGCCTCATAAATGCATAATTTAGTGTGTAGTATTATTTTCCCATCCCAATTAATTAATCAAAGCAAAAAGTTAAAAAAGCCCTTCCTGACTCCCTGCCATATATTCTAGATGACAAGGGTGGTCAACAAAACTACTAAACTTCCTACCATAGGAGTTCCCATCAAATTGACACAACATGCAGTTTTGCAAACAAAACATTTATTGCCAAAACATGATCAATATGCTTCAAGGACACTTGCCTTGCTCTTGGGATTGATTCGAGTCAAAGCCTTCAAACTCTTGGTGCTGGAGATCCTCTACGCCACTCTCTAGTGCAAATCCGTCTAATCTGCACAATAAACATACAAGACAAGAAACACAATCAAAGAGTGTACAAATATTACTCAATATGACATGATATGCATGATTGATGCAAATGCAAGGTAGAACTTGTTAATAGATTGCTTTTAAATGATCACTATCTAGTTCTAATAGATTTAACAAGTTTATACAGGTTTGGATGTGATTAGATCAAATTATAGAATTAATTCAACACAATTTAACTAGGAAAATCGTACTAGTCCGCAGCAAAAATGGCCATGTCCGTTTGAAGTCAGAGAGAAATCGGACTAGTCCTCATCAAAATCGGACTAGTCCCCACTTTTCAGCATTTTAAGTGCGGTTTTGTTCCAAATCAATTTTAAACTCATTCCTCTTTATGTGGGTTAATGTTAAACATGTATATGAATGTATGTAGGGCATGATGCATGAAAATGAGGGTGTTTCAAACCTACCCCCCTTAAAATGAATCTCGCCCTCGAGATTCGACGCGGAAGAGAAGACATAGGGAAATTCCTTCTTGAGATCATCCTCTAATTCCCATGTTGCTTATTTTTCTGTGTGGTGCTTCCATTGAACTTTACGCCATCTAATAACCTTGTTCCTTGTGACCCTCTCCTTAGTTTCCAAGATTTTGACCGGTTGTTCGGCATAAGTCAAATCTGCCCCTATTTCCAATCCTTCCATTGTCACTTGTTCTTCCGGTACTCTTAGGCACTTCTTGAGCTGGGAAACATGAAAGACATCATGGACATCCGAAAGATGAGCTGGCATCTCCAACTTATACGCTACTTCTCCTCTTTTGTCCAAAATCATGAATGGTCCAATGTAGCGAGGTGCTAGCTTGCCTCTTATGTTAAACCTCTTATGACCCCTCATCAGTGACACCTTGAGGTAAACAAAATCTCCCACTTCAAAGGATAATTTCCTCCTCCTATTGTCCGCATAGCCCTTTTATCTTGATTGGGCAGCCCTCAAGTTTTCACGAATAACCTGGACTTGTTTTTCAGCTTCTTGCAACACATCGGGTCAGAATATTTGATTCTCCCCTATCTCATTCCAGAACAAGGGTCTCCTACACCTCCTTCTGTATAGTGCCTCATATGGTGACATCTTCAAACTTGCTTGGTAACTATTGTTGTATGAAAATTCTGCATATGGCAAGCTCTTGTCCCAACTTTTCCCATGCTTTAAAGCACGAGCTCTTAACATGTCCTCTAAAATCTGATTGGTCCTCTCAGTTTGTCCATCCGTTGGAGGGTCATATGCTGAACTAAAATTCAACCTCGTTCCCAAAGCTTCATGCAATTTTTGCCAAAACCTGGAAGTGAATTGTGAACCTCTATCTGAGACTATCTTCTTCGGAACTCCATGCAAACATAATATTCTTCCCATATACAGTTCCGCCAATTTCTCTCCATTATATGTGGTCTTGACGGGAATAAAGTGGGCTGACTTAGTTAACTGATCCACAATTACCCAAATTGAGTCTAACCGGACTGAGTACGTAGTAAATCAACTATGAAGTCCATACCGATCTCTTCCCACTTCCATTCCGGGATCTTCAATGGTTGCAATAATCCGGCTGGCCTTTGATGTTCCGCCTTGACCCGTTGACACACATCACACAATGCTACATATTCAGCTATGTCCTTTTTCATGCTATCCCATCAATAGCAAGTCTTCAAGTCTTTGTACATCTTCGTCCAATCGGGGTGAATTGAGTAGGGTGAGTCATGTGCCTCTTTTAGTATTGTCTCCCGAATATGCTTCACATTAGGCACAACAATCCTCTTACCAAGCCATAGAGTACCATGTTCATCCTCATCAAATCTGAATTCTCTCCCCTCTTGGGTCCTTTCCTTGATTTCTTGAATTTCCTGATCCTTAGTTTGTGCCTCTCGAATTTCTTGCTCCAGGGTTGGATATAACTCCATCATCCCCATCTCATTTATGAATCCGAGATTCAACCTTTCAAACTCCTTGCATAACTTGGATGGCAACTGTCGAACCGTGAGTTGATGACTTACTCCTTTTCGACTTAAAGCATCAGCCACTACATTGGCTTTTCCTGGATGATAGTTGATTCCTAAATCATAATCTTTGATGAGCTCCAACCATCTCCGTTGCCTCAAGTTCAGATCCATTTGTGTGAAAATATACTTATGACTCTTGTGATCCGTATAAATTCCACACCTTTGTCCAAGGATATAGTGTCTCCAAATCTTCAACGCATGTACCACGCCCGCAAGCTCTAAATCGTGTGTGGGGTAATTCTGCTCATGTTTCTTCAATTTGTCTTGATGCATAGGCGACCACTTGACCTTCTTGCATCAATACACATCTAAGTCCTTGTATCGATGCATCGCAATAAATACCAAAACTCTTGCTTACATCCAGCAATATCAAAACTGGGGCTGTAGTTAACCTCTTCTTCAACTCCTCAAAACTGTTTTGACAAGCTTGAGTCCATCGGAAAGCCTTTCACTTCATTAGCAATTCCGTCATTGGCTTGGCTATCTTGGAAAAGTCCTTGATGGATCGACGGTAATATCCATCCATTCCAAGAAAATTCCTTATTTCCTTTATGTTTTGCAGGGGTTCCAATTTCAACACGTCCCTTACCTTTCCTGGGTCAACCGATACTCCTCCTCCTAAGATTATATGACCCAAAAATGACACCTCTTTCAACCAAAACTGACACTTGTTGAACTTGGCATACAATTGATGCTCCCTCAATTTCTGCAATGTAGGCCCCAAGTGTTCCTCATGTTCCTTCTCATCCTTCGAGTAGATCATAATGTCATCAATAAACACCACAACGAACCTATCCAAGTACTCCATGAAGACCTTATTCATGAGGTACACAAAGTACGAAAGTGCATTGGTCAATCCAAAGGACATCACGGTGTACTCATAAGATCCATACCGCGTTCTAAAAGTTGTCTTGGGTATGTCCGATAGTCTAATCTTCATCTGAAAATATCCTGACCTCAAATCAATCTTAGAGAATACACAAGCACCCTTCATCTGATCAAACAAGTCTTCTATGCGTGGCAAGGTGTACTTGTTCTTGATTGTCACCTCGTTGAGAGCTTGGTAATCTACGCACATCCTTTGGGTTCCATCTTTCTTGTCCACAAACAGCATGGGCGCTCCCCAAGGTGAAGAACTAGGGCGAATAAAACCTTTCTCTAGTTGCTCTTGAATTTGTTTCTTGAGCTCCGCTAATTCCATAGGAGGCATCCTATAGGGCCTCTTATCTATAGGTGCAGTTCCAGGTATTAAATCAATAATGAACTCAATGTCTTGATCAGGTGGCATACATGGCAACTTGTCCGGAAAAACATCCAAAAATTCACACACCACCGGGATTTCCTCAATTGCAGCACCATCCACGTGATTCAGCTCCAATTGCTTCGGTGCGGTTTGAGATGCTTCAAACTCTACGGTGATCCCTTCCTCATTGGTCAACTTCACCGTCTTCGTGGCACACTCAATAACTCCATTGTGCTTCCTCAACCAGTCCATACCGAGTATAATGTCCAATCCTTGAGAATCCAAAACAATGAGGTTGGCGGAGAAGTCTACCCCCTTATTCTAAGGCTTACTTTTGGACATACTATATTTGTCCTCATCTCTCCTCCAAGAGACTTAACCAATAGTGTAAACTTCATATGAGAGATAGGCAAACTATACTTGGCGACATACTTCGATGCAATGAATTAATGCGATGCTCCAGAATCAAACAACATAGTCGCGGGGTTGGAGTTGGCGAGAGACATACCAATGACTATATCATCCGCTTGTTGAGCATCCTGCGTAGAGACATGGTTCACGTTGACACGAGCAAAATTCTGCTGTCCAAAGCTTCCTCGCGGCTGTCCTCCATTGGGTCTTGGGTTTTTCCTCGGCGCATTGCTTCCTTGACCAAGGCCTGACTTAGGACATTGATGTGCAAAGTGTCCAGCTTCTCCACAAGTATAGCACTTCTTTACTCCATCGGGATTATTAGGGCGAGCTTGGTTCTAAACATTTGCACCAGGTAAATTAGCACGAGGTGCATATGGCATCGGAGGCCTAGGTGCTTGCATGACAGGGCGCTGCTGTACAAACTGAGTTGGGCGCGATGCAAATCCAGGGCGATGTGTAAAAGCCCTAATTTCCATAATTCAAAGTTCATTTAGGACAAAACATTTGAATGACAAAAAGCATTAAAAAGGAATTGAGAAAAACAAATTAATTCAAACTCCAAATGAGGAAATTCAAAATAATAAACTTAGCTACTGTTTAAATAAATTTAACATAAAGATTTGAGTTGACCAATGGATTTCAAATTCAAATTCAAGTTTGAGTTTAAATGAAACTTTGTCTAATCAACTATCGGAATTCAAAATCAAATTCTATATGATTAATCCATCCATCCCACAAATATCTAGCAAATTTTGGAATGAATTAGGTGGTAGAATTGATGGGGAAAGGATGAAGATAAGGTGGGACCCACTTGTCATCCAAAGCACAGTGCTGTTTTGACTCTCCAAGTGACACCACACTGCATGCAAAGTCCAGGCAGCTGATTGCACTGTTGTGGCCGACTCCAGCTGACCCAGCTTGCCCTGGCCTCCTATTTATACCCCCTCCATGCCCCTAGCTTGCTATTTCTTCACCTTGAAGCCTCCAGCACCATTTTCACTCCTCTCCCGATTCCTTCTCTGTTCAGCCGGTTTGCAGCAAAGGTACTCCGTGTTAAGCACTTTTCTTTGCCTCTCCTCACTCCCCTACCTATTGCACAACTTTGTGATCAAGTTCTTTCACAGCTAGGCCATCCCTGAAGCCGTTAAGTTCGAAACCGAGGCCGCCGGAAATTTCCCCTGTTTTGCCGCGCCCCTGCTCAACGTCGACCCGACAATACATCCATCATCTTGCCTCGGTCCTGGAAGGAAAAAGGTTCGCCTACTCATGTTCTAGCTGCTCGTAAAGTTTCAGCCCATGACATGCCTCCTAGCCCCCGTATTTGTTTTTCTCCCGACGAACTTTGGTTATGAGTAGAGTTGCTTCGCGTGTGAAATTCCTTCTATACAGTTAATTATTCCTTGTGCACCTGTGCTATGTTGTTCTATATGGCCAGGCGCATCACCTCGAAGAAGATCCATCGAGTTTCATCAAGTATTCACGCAGGAATACAATTTTTCCCCAACCGCCGGTCTGTCCTTCCTCGATCCATCGGCGCTACCATTCTCCAAGCCATTTCTCTCCTTCCTGTGGCCAGATTCTTGTTCACCATGCTTCCATGAATCTTCCCGAGGTCTTCCTGATCAGTTTTATCCACCATAGGGCTCGGCCGACATGGCCGAAACCCTAATCGCCTCCGCTGCCATCGCGCAAGCCTTTCCGGCCATCGCCGGCGTGCGCTGACCCCACCGACGTTCTCAGCACCTCGAAATAGGGTTAGGCGGCGAGTTTGGCTAGGAGACATGCCGTGGATCGACGGGCGGCGAGAGCTCCGGCGAGGCGCCGCCGCGGTCGCGCGCCTGGCAGGAGGTAGACGACGACCCCGTGGGGCCCAGCCGTCAGTGAGTGTAACGCGCACGCTCGGATCTGGTGCGGCTGTGGATCCCATGTGTATACTTACATTTTCTCTGTGGCCCGGTGTTGCTTCGACCCGATTGTTCCATTTTAAACCCGTGGGCCCCCTGGATTATTTAAAACTTTCCCATTTAAACTTAATTCCAGATTTTGCCCCAACTTGGAAAATATATATCTCCTAGGATACTTGTCCAAAAATTCCCAAATAAATTTTTTTATAACCAGCATGAAGATTACTTTCCATTGGTGCATTTGGATTTGTATGGAAGTCCTTATGAATTTCTCCATAATTCAAATAAAAAAATGCTTATAGAATTAATTCCTATAGTTCTGCATTTTGGAAAACTACCAAATTTTTCCAGAATCTTCATTTGAATATCCTTGAACACCAGTAAAAATCTCAGGCTCATTAGAATTCATCTACATGGTCTGATCACCTGTGTATTCTTTATGCACATAAAAATAGCCAAATTCATTTGTAAATTGTACAGAAACTTGTGCAAACTTCTAAATTGAATATCTCTCAGTATAAAGCTTCAACATTTGTCAAACCAACTCTGTTGGTTTTTCTTTATCCAGACTAACCAGAACTACAACCCAATCCTCATGAAAATCCTTAAATTTTCCTGTAGAGCCCTTTAAGTTAAAATCATGTTTGATTTTTATCTGATAATTCCCTTCATAGAAAACTATGAAATTTTACCCAAGTGTTTTTTAGTAAGTTTAAGAATTCCTGTAAAAATATCAGATTCATTGGAATTTAATAACCTAATTTAATCTGGAGATTTTCCTAACAGGTCATAGAATGCCAAAAACATCAGAACTATTTCAGAATTTTTCCAAACTTCTAAATTCAATATCTCCCAATAGGAAGCTTAGAAATTTATGAAACAAATTTTCCTAGACCAGTGAGAACCCCTCTATATTATACAACCACTGGTAGCCATGATAGACCTCCAGAATTACAAACAAAATTCAGAGAATGATTTTACTTGTTGGAATTTTATAGACCACAAGCTTCCTTGAACATCTCCAATTTTTGGTCCAGATCTTCTCCATAGTACCTAATGTCCCCTGTAAAATTTCCAGAACCATTAAGATTAAATTAATATACTTAACTGTCTTTCCTTTGAGGTACAATATAATACCTATATTAATTAACTTGCATAATTATTTACATATCGATTAGTTGCCGAGCTCAAGAGGACCCTGGAGCTACTTGAAGTCATCCCTCTGGATATTAACTTTGATACCGTCACAACCAGGCAAGCCCCAGTTTGCATTTAAGCGCTATTACAAAATTTTAATTTGTATCACATATGTCTAGGGTGAGTATTGTGCATTAGGGCTAAGGTGATTGAAAATCCACTTGCATGACCAGATCAACCCATGGAGTATTTGGATAGTTGTCAAGTCATCGTGTAGACTATGCTATGCTAAATGTTGTATAGGATTCGGTAGAAGTCGAGTAGTTGGAATCTACTCGCATGGCTAGGACTTTTTCACACGGTATTGGTTCAAAGAGAATGAAGTAGTAATCTGAAAATGAGACTTGGCTGGGGCGTAGGATGCAGCAAGACTTGGTCTTGGGTGCGTAGCCCTGCCTGTGTCGGTTAAGGACCGATCCGTATGCCGCCCTGCTGAGCAAGTTTGAACTATACCGGAGTCATATTGGATATATGGGATCCAGGAAACCGACGTACCTTGGGATGCTTTTGTTGAGACTTTTTCGATCGCCTCAGGCTTTCGGCCGCAGCACAGTAGACGGAAACTCGCTCATGACATCTTCACAGCGGAAGGGTGCACCGTGAGTGGGGATACTGACCTAGACGATTGAATCGATTCAACTTGGGCGGAACTTGAGAAAGGTGGCTGCGTACGATGTCCGTGGAGTGCACTAATGTGACTTCCAGTACGGGCGTACGTGACGTGTTTTCCGGGTATCATTGATTTGAATCACCGTCCCTCGTGATTATGAGTACCACTTGTTCACTGAGTTGTGACGTAGTTAAATACTCCCTCCATCCCCAAAAGGTTGTCGCTTTGTAGTTCATTTTTGAACTACAAAGCGACAACCTTTTAGGGATAGAGGGAGTACTTGCACTTGAGATGAGAATTAATTGCTGCTGTTATAAACATTATGTTATCATGGTATTGCTATGCTGTATGTATTAGTATAGTGCCCACTAAATTTAATTTCCACCTTGGGCATGCAGCATCGTGATGAAGTGTTTCTTGTTTGATTGTGGAGTTACGATGTTTCCCCGCACAAGGTTTAAGCTGCTGCTATAAATCTGAAAATAAGGACCCACATTTAGGCGAGTCCGTTACGCAAATTTGTCATCCTATTTTATGTCTTTACCCTCATTTAGAGTTTCATGTTTAGGTGAGACGGTTAAGTCTTGCTGAGCCTTCGTGCTCACGATTGCTATATAAGTTGTTTTGCAGGTACTAACCTCTATGCTTATGAATATGGTTGTCCGATGAGACTCGGGGCTCTCCGAGTAATATACTCATGTGGGAACCATGCCTCTGCTGTTTGGTTTTTGTGGCTAGTGAGGAGCGTCCGTGGGCTGGACAACTTCTCTTTTGCTTATTAGACTGGAGTACGAGAGTTGTAATCTTATCTTTCACTGTAGTTTATTTTTATAAACTATTTGTAAACTGAATATCTTGGTAAATTTCAGCAAATGATTTATGTAATACGCGTTCCTTTACATGTGTGCTGTTGGGTGTCGCATCGCACAACACCACCCAATGCGATTTCTGGAAAGTGTGGACTCCGATCCCCACAGACGTGGTATCAGAGCCGCATTGAGAATAGCATGCTAATAAAGGATCGTATTACAAGAAAAACATAGGATACGGTGAGGATACGATACTAGGCCCACATAAGGACTATATTAGCATAAGTTATTAAGGTGGCAAAACTAACTTATGTGTTATTATATTCTGTAATGACACTCCGACGTCAGCTAAGAGGTAAGGTACGCCACCGCAAGCGGATCAATTGCGGTAAGCTCACCATGCGAGAGGTAGCATGGAAATCTTTCCCTGGCTTTGCATGGAAGAGTTAATATGAGTCTCTGAAACTTTTCATGTTTCTGAGAACATATGACACGCGATACCCATCGTGCTTCAAAGTTAGTGGGAGCCCCCGTCGGGTGGGACATAACCCGATGCGCCTCCTACTGGTGCAGCACTATGCAAAGACGTGGGACCCCGTTGGGTGGTAGAAAACCCGGTCATGTACCTCGAGACGTGGCTTAACTCGAGGCGGCCCATATGGAACGATATGGGACGAATGTTTTTACTTTCATATACATTATTGTGAACTGTTTGCCCGTGTGGGCTGTGTCGTACGACACCATATGATTGAT
This sequence comes from Tuctoria greenei, assembly GCA_036927565.1. Classification (NCBI taxonomy): domain Eukaryota; kingdom Viridiplantae; phylum Streptophyta; class Magnoliopsida; order Poales; family Poaceae; genus Tuctoria; species Tuctoria greenei. Next base: position 134,855,741 of record JAYESD010000010.1, on the reverse strand, counting down.
CAATAGTTTGTGTGTATTGACAGGTACACTGACCACATGATCGTATTGCGTTTAGAAACCGTTTGCGAGTGAACGTCATTAAGGCCACCATTGAGACGTATGCCGGAATACCGACTTAGAATTTTTGCTTTGAGAGGCACGTAGTACCGACATATACTCCATTGATGCATTAACCACTTTTGTGTAAAATGGAACTGAGAAGATGTAAAAATACTTATATTAGCTATCGAGCTCTGAGTTTGAACTATGTTTTCAAATTTGAAGTAGGTTTTGAAGTCACCAATTCAAAAACAGAGTGTTCTGTTTTCTACCGTAAAAATACCTGATTTTGAGAAAACATATCTCCCAGTAGAAAAATCCAATGAATGTGTACCATACATGGATGGAAAGTTTAGGAAGTCCTTTAAAACTGTTATGTTCAATTCCAGAACTGAATTTCCTTCTAACCTGTTAAAAATTTCAAAGTTCCAAACTCTGCCAAAACTGGACAGAAACTAGAACCCTCTCTGGACTCCTGCTTCTTTTCACCATATCTCATTCTAGAAAATTCGAGCCGGATCATGCTAGACATTTCTGGAATCCTTGTAATACTTATTACAAATTTGTAAATTGTGGCTTTTGTAAATTCTGCTGTTTTATATTTGGAAATTTTGTCCCAAATTCAGCATAAACAAAGGAGATGCTGTCAAAATTTTCCAGAAAAACTGTCAGGTTTACGATACCATATCATCTCAACCAAAACTATCTGAACGCAAACCAATACTTTTTGGAAAGTTCTTGAAGTTTACTTCAACTTTGTAGTTCACCTCAAGATATGATTCTGCCATTTACTGGGTTAAATTTGTGTTTGAGTACAAACTGGTCAGGTTTCAACAGAAACTTTATCGGTTTGACATAATTTGGTCTCGTTATGAATCTGGTCCTCGAATTCACTTCGAGAAGTGTCGTAATGGACCAGTTGTCAATACTCAACTATTTACCAGTAGAATTGATGGTTTGACTCACTCAAACCTCTTTTCTTTTATGGCCATGTTTGTGTCATATTAAGGATAAATGTGTGTTTTTGCACGATAACGCGCATAACGTCCCGTCACGACCAACAATAGTAGAAATGAACTTCGATCCATGGAGTTCATTATTTTGGAACTCGCTATTGTAACCTTGGTCCAGGGATGCTGTATTGTATATAAAGTTTATACTTTATCAATATATGACTGTTATGCAAATTCGGCTATCAATACACATACTATTGTTTTCATCCTAGTGTGATCTTGCAATATCACATCTCATGTTGGATTAATGACTGTAACTTCAGAATGGTGCGCACTCGCACAACATACGAGGTCGGTGGATCAAGTCAGGGAGGGGATGACTCCCGAGAGCCAGAACAACCAGCGCAACCGCCACCTCCATCTCCGCTTACATTGGCAGATGATATCGCAGCAATGCTGAGTTCGCTCGACGAGCGGACCGAACTACTGCGAACCCTCGTGCAGATTACGTCCAATCAAGGGGGACGTCAAGCCGAAGGCAATCATCAACCTCAGCAAGCAACATATCAAGAATTCTTGGTGACTGCACCCCCCGTATTCAGTGGTGATGGTGAACCTCTAGATGCGGTCCATTGGCTCCGCACCATTGAAGCTAAGTTCGGACTGCTGCAGTGCAGTGACACTATAAAGGTTTTATATGCAGCACAGCAGCTGCATGGCATCACCGGTGCTTGGTGGGCGGACCACATCGCCTCCTTGGCCGCTGGACAGCACTCACTTGGACAGAGTTCCGGAAGGCATTCCATGCCTATCATGTTCCTCCTGCCATTGTGAGAAGGAAGCTGCGGGAATTTCTTGATTTGAAGCAAGGAGAAAGGAGTGCTCAAGAATACTCCAAAGTCTTTGTTAATCTAGCACAATATGCGTCGGAGTATGTGAGTACGGAGGATCAGAAGCGAGAGTATTTCTATCGGGGTCTAAGCCCCATGTTGAAAGACAAGCTTGCGTTGTTCAATCATGGCTCGTTCAACGCTATGCTTAATGCCGCAATTACGCAAGAGGATGCCACATGTGAGTGGATCGTGAAGGAGTCAAAGAAGAGACTTGCTGTGCAGGACAACACACATAATGTTCCTCAGAAATACCGTATGGTGTACCGATCACCGTCCGGTCAGATATGGCAGCCGGCTGAACAACCGAGTTCGTATCGGAGTCGGCCGTTTGAAGTATCAGATTTCCAACCAGCAGTACATCAACAGCAAGAACCGACACAAATTGTTCCAGGGGCATTTATCTCGCAGCAAGATGCAGGACAATTTGGGCCTCAAGTCAGTGGGACGTTGAATCAGTATAGGTGTTCCACATGTGACCATGTTGGGCACTATACCAGGGATTGCCTGGAGAAAGTGTTGAGTAGCGGGCAATTACCAGTACAACGGTGTATTCATCCCTGTATTCAACCACGAAAGACAACACTGCAAACCAGAAGTGTTCAACATATATCGATCGAGGGTGTTCTGGAGGGAGCACTGGTGTTAGCAGGCATGTTTGCTATCAAAGACATACCTGTCCTCATACTCTTTGATTCCGGTGCTACCCACAATTTTGTCAGTAAATCATGTGTGGATCAGCACCAATTATCCACCAATACTCCGAAGAAAAGTTATCTTATAAGCTCACCGGGTGGAAGTATCTCGGCTAGTCAGATTGTTCCCCGAGCAGCTTTATGTTTGGGGGGCAAAATATATCCAACGTCACTAATTATATTGGATGGACAGAAGATCAACGTAATATTGGGGATGACATGGTTGAACCATCACGGTGCCGTTCTTAATATCGGTACCCGGACTATCCAAATTGACTCTCCGATGCACGGACAACACAAGCTGTTTTTGGACAGTTTCGAGCAGGACAGTGCAGCTGCATATAACACGGAAGCAACTAAACTTGAAGATATTCCGGTGGTCCGTGAGTATCCCGACGTGTTTCCCGATGATTTAACGGGCATGCCGCCCAAACGGGACGTTGAGTTCAAGATTGAACTTGTACCGGGAACCACACCAATCTCTCGAAGACCATATCGAATGGCGCCTAATGAGCTAGCCGAATTAAAGGAGCATTTGAAAGACCTTTTGGACAAGAGTTTTATTCGACCAAGCTCATCACCTTGGGGCTGCTCGGCGTTGTTCGTCAAGAAGAAGGATGAAACATTGCGGTTATGTGTGGATTATCGACCGCTAAATGCCGTGACTATAAAGAACAAGTACCCACTGCCCCGCATCGACATTTTATTCGATCAACTTGTTAATGCGAGGGTGTTCTCAAAGATGGATCTTCGGTCCGGATATCATCAAATCAAAATCCGATCGGAGGATATACTGAAGACGGCATTCTCGACGAGATACGGATTATACGAGTATCTCGTCATGTCTTTTGGTCTCACCAACGCTCCGGCTCACTTCATGTATCTCATGAACTCAGTATTTATGCCGGAGATGGAAAAGTTCGTCGTGGTATTCATCGACGACATATTGGTTTATTCCAAGTCAGAGGAAGAGCATGCTGAACATTTGCATATTGTGTTGCAACGGTTGAGAGATCACAAGTTATACGCAAAATTCAGCAAGTGTGAATTTTGGATCAGCCAAGTGCCATTCGTGGGACACATTATTTCAGCTGAGTGCATTGCTGTGGATCCAAGTAAAATTGTTCAAGTGCTGAAATGGCAATCTCCGAAGTCAGTACATGAAGTCCGATGTTTCCTCGGTTTAGCGGGATATTATCGGAGGTTTATCCCGAGCTTTTCAAAAATTGCTAAGCCGATGACGGAGCTGCTGAAAAAGGGAACCAAATATATTTGGAGTTCAGCTTGTGAAGAAGCGTTCAAGACATTAGTACATCACCTTACAACAGCCCCGGTTCTTGCTCAGCCGGACACGACAAAACCGTTTGATGTTTATTGCGATGCATCTGGCGTCGGACTTGGATGTGTTCTTATGCAAGAAGGATGTGTGGTCGCATATGGATCTCGCCAACTCCGAAACCATGAGCAGCACTACCAAACTCACGACCTTGAGCTCGCTGCCGTGGTATTGGCATTAAAAATGTGGAGGCATTACTTGCTTGGAAATCTTGTACACCTCTACACCGACCACAAAAGTCTGAAGTATATCTTCACTCAGAAGGAACTGAACATGAGGCAACGAAGGTGGCTTGAGTTGATCAAGGATTATGAGATTGAAATTCACTACCACCTCGGTAAAGCGAATGTGGTTGCCGACATGCTTAGTCGGAAAGCCCATGTCCACAATATCACCATGGCTTAAACGGAAGATGAGGAACCAAGTCTGTATGTGATTCCATATGGGGCTCTCAATAATCTTGCTCTCATTCCCACCATCCAAGATGAAATTATTAAAGCCCATAAGAAGGACTTGGGCATGTCACACATACGAGAACGAGTGGACAGCGAGGAAGTAAAATGTTTCCGGAAAGATGATCACGGTACATTATGGCTCAAGGAACGTATAGTTGTACCCCGAGATGTTAAGCTCCGGAAGAAAATATTGGATGAAGCTCAGATGTCAAAATTTTCTATTCATACGGGAAGAAATAAAATGTATCAAGATTTAAAGACCAAGTTTTGGTGGACACGTATGAAGCGGGAAATAGCGAAGTACGTATCCGAGTGTGATACGTGTCGGTGAGTGAAGGACGACCATATGAAGAAAGCGGGACAGCTGCAACTGCTGAATATTCCGGCATGGAAATGGGAGGATGTGAGTATGGATTTCATAGTCGGATTGCCACTCACATTCCGAAAGCATAATTCAATTTGGGTGATAGTCGATCGACTAACCAAATCAGCACATTTCATCCCGGTAAATGTCGGCTTCAATGCCAAGAAATATGCTGAGTTCTACATATCAAGAATCGTGTGCCTACACGGCATTCCTCGCACGATTATTTCAGATCAAGGCTCGCTGTTCGTTGCCCGTTTCTGGGAGAAACTGCACGCCTCGTTGGGTACTAAACTGATTATAAGCTCCGCATATCACCCCCAGACCGATGGACAAACCGAGAGGGTGAACCAGGTCCTTGAAGACATGTTGCATGCATGTGCCATCCACCACGGTAAAAATTGGGACGATCATTTGCCGTTGGCGGAATTCTCGTACAACAATGGTTATCAAGCGAATATCAAGATGGCACCATACGAAGCTCTATACGGCCGGAAATGTCGCACACCGCTGAATTGGTGTGAGTCCGGCGAGAGGGTGACGTTCGGGATTGATCCAGTCAACGAAGCCGAGGAAAAAGTTAGGATCATTCAAGCAAATCTAAAAGTGGCTCAATATCGACAGAAGGCTTATGCGGACAAGCGGCATCGACCGCTGCACTTTGATGTCAGGGATCTCGTGTACCTCCGCGTGTCACCAATGAAAGGAATTCACCGGTTCGGAGTAAAAGGAAAGCTAGCTCCCCGATTTATTGGCCCATTTGCTATTACGGAGAAGTGCGGACCTGTGGCTTATCAATTGGAATTACCAGCATCTCTCGCTGGTATACACGACATTTTCCATGTATCTAAGCTTCAGAAATGTCTCAAGTTCACAGCTGCAGTCCACACTGACGACATCGGCAAATTGCAACCGGATTTGACATACTCCGAACATACGGTTCAGATTCTCGACGAGAAGACTCAAACAACGCGGAACCGCACGCTGTGGTTCTATAAAGTGTTGTGGAGCAACCATACTGTTGAAGAAGCGACTTGGGAATCCAAAGAATATCTCTGCTCCAACTATCCGGATTTCTTATCGTCTCATATCCGGTAACTTCTTTCCTACTTCCGTCTCTTCATTGTAATCTTGGGATGAGATTCTTTTAAGGGGGGAGGAATGTAAAAGCCCTAATTTCCATAATTCAAAGTTCAGTTAGGACAAAACGTTTGAATGACAAAAAGCATTAAAAGGGAATTGAGAAAAACAAATTAATTCAAACTCCAAATGAGGAAATTCAAAATAATAAACTTAGCTACTGTTTAAATAAATTTAACATGAAGATTTGAGTTGACCAATGGATTCCAAATATTCCAAATAGCATCCCCGCAAAGTTTCATAATTTTTGAAGCAAGTTTGCTATTTAATTCAATAGCTACATTGAATTCAACTCAAATTCAAATTCAAGTTTGAGTTTAAAAGAAACTTTGTCAAATCAACTATGGGAATTCAAAATCAAATTCTATATGATTAATCCAGACATCCCACAAATATATAGAAAATTTTGGAATGAATTAGGTGGTAGGATTGATGGGGAAAGGATGAAGATAAGGTGGGACCCACTTGTCATCCAAAGCAAAGTGCTGTTTTGACTCTCCAAGTGACACCACACTGCATGCAAAGTCCAGGCAGCTGCTTGCACTGTTGTGGCCGACTCCAGCTGCCCCCAGCTCGCCCTGGCCTCCTATTTATACCCCCTCCATGCCCCTAGCTTGCTCTTTCTTCACCTTGAAGCCTCCAGCACCATTTTCACTCCTCTCCCGATTCCTTCTCTGTTCAGCCGGTTTGCAGCAAAGGTACTCCGTGTTAAGCACTTTTCTTTGCCTCTCCTCACTCCCCTACCTCTTGCACAGCTTTGTGATCAAGTTCTTTCACAGATAGGCCATCCCCGAAGCAGTTAAGTTCGAAACCGAGGCCGCCGGAAATTTCCCCTGTTTTGCCGCGCTTCTGCTCAATGTCGACTCGACAATATATCCATCATCTTGCCTCGGTCCTAGAAGGAAAAAGGTTCGCCTACTCATGTTCTAGCTGCTCGTAAAGTTTCAGCCCATGACATGCCTCCTAGCCCCCGTATTTGTTTTTCTCCCGATGAACTTCGGTTATGAGTAGAGTTGCTTCGCGTGTGAAATTCCTTTTATACAATTAATTATTCCTTGTGCACCTGTGCTATGTTGTTCTATATGGCGAGGCGCATCACTTCGAAGAAGATCCATCGAGTTTCATCGAGTATTCATGCCGAAATACAATTTTTCCCCAACCGCCGGTCTGTCCTTCCTCGGTCCATCGATGCTACCATTCTCCAAGCCATTTCTCTCCTTCCTGTGGCCAGATTCTTGTTCCCCATGCTTCCATGAATCTTCCCGAGGTCTTCCCGATATGTTTTATCCACCATAGGGCTCGGCCGACATGGCCGAAACCCTAATCACCGCCGCCGCCGTCGCGCAGGCCTTTCCGGCCATCGCCGGCGTGCGCTGACCCCACCGACATGCTCAGCACCTCGAAATAGGGTTAGGCGGCGAGTTTGGTGAGGATACATGCCGTGGATCGACGGGCGGCGAGAGCTCCGGCGAGGTGGCGCTGCGATCGCGCGCCTGGCGGGAGGTAGACGACGACCCCGTGGGGCCCAACCGTCAGTGAGTGTAACGCGTGCACTCGGATCTGGTGTGGCTGTGGATCCCATGTGGATACGTACATTTTCTCTGTGGCCCGGTGTTGCTTCGACCCGATTGGTCCATTTTAAACCCGTGGGCCCTCTGGATTATTTAAACTTTCCCATTTAAACTTAATTCCAGATTTTGCCCCAACTTGGAAAATATATATCTCCTAGGATACTTGTCCAAAAATTCCCAAATAAATTTTGTTAGAACCAGCATGAAGATTACTTTCCATTGGAGCATTTGGAATTGTATGGAAGTCCTTATGAATTTCTCCATAATTCAAATAAAAAAATGCTTATAGAATTAATTCCTATAGTTCTGCATTTTGGAAAACTACCAAATTTTTCCAGAATCTTCATTTGAATATCCTTGAACACCAGTAAAAATCTCAGGCTCATTAGAATTCATCTACATGGTCTGATCACCTGTGTATTCTTTATGCACATAGAAATAGCCAAATTCATTTATAAATTGTACAGAAACTTGTGCAAACTTCTAAATTGAATATCTCTCAGTATAAAGCTTCAACATTTGTCAAACCAACTCTGTTGGTTTTTCTTTATCCAGACTAACCAGAACTACAACCCAATCCTCATGAAAATCCTTAAATTTTCCTGTAGAGCCCTTTAAGTTAAAATCATGTTTGATTTTTATCTGATAATTCCCTTCATAGAAAACTATGAAATTTTACCCAAGTGTTTTTTAGTAAGTTTAAGAATTCCTGTAAAAATATCAGATTCATTGGAATTTAATAACCTAATTTAATCTGGAGATTTTCCTAACAGGGCATAGAATGCCAAAAACATCAGAACTATTTCAGAATTTTTCCAAACTTCTAAATTCAGTATCTCCCAATAGGAAGCTTAGAAATTTATGAAACAAATTTTCCTAGACCAGTGAGAACCCCTCTATATTATACAACCACTGGTAGCCATGATAGACCTCCAAAATTACAAACAAAATTCAGAGAAGGATTTTACTTGTTGGAATTTTATAGACCACAAGCTTCCTTGAACATCTCCAATTTTTGGTCCAGATCTTCTCCATAGTACCTAATGTCCCCTGTAAAATTTCCAGAACCATTAAGCTTAAATCATATACTTAACTGTCTTTCCTTTGAGCTACAATATAATACCGATATTGATTAACTTGCATAATTATTTGCATATCGATTAGTTGCCGAGCTCAAGAGGACCCTGGAGCTACTTGAAGTCATCCCTCTGGATATTAACTTTGATACCGTCACAACCAGGCAAGCCCCAGTTTGCATTTAAGCGCTATTACAAAATTTTGATTTGTATCACATATGTCTAGGGTGAGTGTTGTGCATTAGGTCTAAGGTGATTGAAAATCCACTTGCATGACCAGATAAACCCATGGAGTATTTGGATAGTTGTCAAGTCATCATGTAGACTATGCTATGCTAAATGTTGTATAGGATTCGGTAGAAGTCGAGTAGTTGGAATCTACTCGCATGGCTATGACTTTTTCACACGGTATTGGTTCAAAGAGAATGAAGTAGTAATCTGAAAATGAGACCGGGCAGGGGCGTAGGATGCAGCAAGACTTGGTCTTGGGTGCGTAGCCCTGCCTGTGTCGGTTAAGGACCAATCCGTATGCCGCCCTGCTGAGCAAGTTTGAACTGTACCGGAGTCATACTGGATATATGGGATCCAGGAAACCGATGTACCTTGGGAAGCTTTTGTTGAGGCTTTTTCGATCGCCTCAGGCTTTCGGCCGCAGCACAGTAGACATAAACTTTCTCAGGACATCTTCACAGCGGAAGGGTGCACCGTGAGTGGGGATACTGTCCTAGATGATTGAATCGATTCAACTTGGGCGGAACTTGAGAAAGGTGGCTGCGTACGATGTCCGTGGAGTGCACTGATGTGACTTCCAGTACGGGCGTACATGACGTGTTTTCTGGGTATCATTGATTCGAATCACCGTCCCTCGCAGTTGTGAGTACCACTTGTTCACTGAGTTGTGACGTAGTTAAATACTTGCACTTGAGTTGAGAATTAATTGCTGCTATTATAAACATTATGTTATCATGGTATTGCTATGTTGTATGTATTAGTATAGTGCCCACTAAATTTAATTTCCACCTTGGGCATGCAGCATTGTGATGAAGCGTTTCTTGTTTGATTGTGGAGTTATGATGTTGCCCCGCACAAGGTTTAAGCTGCTGCTATAAATCTGAAAATAAGGACCCACATTTAGGCGAGTCCGTTACGCAAACCTGCCATCCTATTTTATGTCTTTACCCTCATTTAGAGTTTCATGTTTAGGTGAGACGGTTAAGTCTTGCTGAGCCTTCGTGCTCACGGTTGCTATATAAGTTGTTTTGCAGGTACTAACCTCTATGCTTATGAATATGGTTGTCCGATGAGACTCGGGGCTCTCCGAGTAATATACTCATGTGGGAACCATGCCGCTGCTGTTTGGTTTTCGTGGCTAGTGAGGAGCGTCCGTGGGCTGGACAGCTTCTATTTTGCTTATTAGACTGGAGTATGAGAGTTGTAATCTTATCTTCCGCTGTAGTTTATTTTTATAAACTATTTGTAAACTGAATATCTTGGTAAATTTCAGCAAATGATTTATGTAATACGTGTTCCTTTACATGTGTGCTGTTGGGTGTCGCATCGCACGGCACCACCCAATGCGATTCCTGGAAAGTGTGGACTCTGGTCCCCACACGATGAGTAGGCGCAAAAGAGGTGAAGTAAGGCGCATTGGGTGGTGTGAAGCGAGGGCGCACATTACTTCCTTGTTGTTGTCCTTGATATGGTGCCTTCCTCTTGTTGTCCTGTTCCATCTCACGAATCTTGTTCTCCACAACAATTGCTTTGTCCACAAGCTTATGAAAGTTGGCATACTCACACTTGAGTAATTGCACTTGAATTTCATTGTTCAGGCCCCTCATGAATAAGTATTGCTTCCGGCTGTCCCGGCTCACATCTTCAGGCGCATACCTTGAAAGTTGAGTGAATTTATTGAGGTATTCACCCACGCTTGATCTTCCTTGCCTCAAGTTCTCAAATTCTTGCCTCTTTAGAATCACAACACCTTCCGACACATAATGAGAACGAAAGCTCTCTTTGAATTCAGCCCATGTAATTCTTTCTTGGTACTCATGAGCATTGCATAAGGAATCCCACCAATCTGCAGCTGCTCCAACTAGTTGATGGAAAACGAAAAGCACTTTCTCCAGGTCACTGCATTGGACAATAGCTAGCTTCTTCTCTACGGACTTGAGCCAATCATCCACATCCATAGGGTCAGCGGCTTGAGCAAAGGTTGGTGGCCTATTCCTCATAAACTCTCCCAACCGGTTATGAGGGGGTGTGGGTGGCGGTGGAGGCATGTGGGGCTGATTGTTGATGTTGCCAGCTTGCAGCTATCCCATTGTTGTATCATGGTCTGCATGAGCTGGTTTTGCATAGCCAATAGCTGCTCAATATTAATAGCTCCTTGGACAGGTCCTTGTCCATTGTTGTTTTGAGGTGCTCCATGGTTCTCCTCCTCATCATTAGCATCCCTCTGGTTGCGAGTCCTCACCATCTGGAGAAAAGCAATAGGTAAGAATTAGAAAACGTCCCCAACTATATGCATCAAGGGATATGAAACTAGACAACTAACTAGCCTACGTGGACAAGGCAATGCTAAAGCATCCCAAAATCCTCTATTAAGCACACAAGCAAACAATATATATAGGAAACAATACACCAAGCAAAAACACATCAATTCCCGAGTGCTCCTATGTGCTCTAAAGTGTCCATTCTATCTAGGTTGCGTCCTACGATCAACCTGTGGCTCTAATACCAATTTGTGACACACGGTTCCGAAAATGAACCAAGTGAACGCATATGTGTGCCCAGGATGTTCAACACACATACACGAGTGCAATCACAAAAGAGTATACAGAAAGTTACCACAAAACAAGATTAATTAACCAAATTTTATTACACAATTTATATTATCCTCGAATACAAGTTCTAATGATTATTAATGACAAGTTCAACTAATGCAGCGGAAATAAACTAATTAGGCAAACTAAACAGCTAGGCATCATAAGCGATAGGGTATAATGCAACTCCATGCAACACCAGAGGCAAAGCTGACGGTAGAACTCTATAGACACTGCCTAGAACTCCGCATTATCACCATTAAACTCCCAATCCTGACCTGCAACTATTGGGGGGATTGCAAGAGTGAGTACATGTCGTACTCATCAAGTGTGGAAAGTATGACATGTGGCTGATTCAAATGACAAATATAATAATGGTTGAGTGCTGAAAAGTACATTAAAACACTTGAAAAAGCAATATATTACATGTATATGAAATAAACCCATCATAAGCCATGTAGCTTTCATAATACCACTCCATATTCTGTATCCATCATCATATACCAATATCCATATTCAATACCAAAATTCAATTCATAACCATCCATAACCATAATACCAACCATAACCATCCCAAGATCCCAATTTTCCTCTAATCTTGTGAAGGTCCAGGTTGCTATCACGATAACCAGGAGCATGGCTATCACGATATTTTTAGACACACTCTGTAGAGGTTGTACCGCTTTACCCACGTGTTTGTGATTTCATCACCTTTCGATGACTATAGAATCTCAATTATGCTGTCTCACACTTCCGTAGGTGTGTGGCCAAGAGATCACAAAATAGCCTTTATAAGGGATTACTAGCCTATTTACACCCCACTGAGGTTTCACTAGTGGCGATGCCTCCAACTGAGCCCATCTTCAGCCAAGGGCCCCCTCTAGAGCCATTCAGATCCCAAGGTAGTCCCACCAATCATCAACAAACCCAATCCGACTGCCCCTTCCCCAAGCATCCTTAATGGTCCAAATAGAACTGGCAAAGATCTAATTAATCAGCTATGCCGCACCCATACTTGGCCTCGTGGTGGCACTGTAAATCTAGGATGGTCGCTCCACGAACCGGTCCTTAGATCTAAAGCAAGCAAAACCACCATAACATCCAACCCATCCACGTACCAAGCTTGCTTAGATCACCCATTACCATATCATATTAACCAGTTTATGTTAATCATAGCCTCATAAATGCATAATTAAGTGTGTAGTATTGTTTTCCCATCCCAATTAATTAAGCGAAGCAAAAAGTAAAAAAGCTCTTCCTGACTCTCTACCATATATTCCAGGTGACAAGGGTGGTCAATAAAACTGGTAAACTTCCTACCATAGGATTTCCCATCAAATTGACACAGTATGCAGTTTTGCAAACAAAACATTTATTGTCAAAACATGATCAATATGCTTCAAGGACACTTGCCTTGCTCTTGGGATTGATTTGAGTCAAAGCCTTCAAAATCTTGGTGCTGGAGATCCTCCGCGGCACTCTCTAGTGCAAATCTGTCTAATCCGCACAATAAACGTACAAGACAAGAAACATAATCAAAGACTGCACAAATATTACTCAATATGACATGATATGCATGATTGATGCAAATGCAAGGTAGAACTTGTTAATTGATTGCTTTTAAATGATCACTATCTAGTTCTAATAGATTTTAATATGTTTATACAGGTTTGAATGTGATTAGATCAAATTTTAGAATTAATTCAACACAATTTAACTTGGAAAATCGGACTAGTCCGCAGTAAAAACGGACAAGTACATTTGAAGTCAGAGAGAAATCGGACTAGTCCTCACCAAAATCGGACTAGTCCGCACTTTTCAGCATTTTAAGTGCTGTTTTGTTCCAAATCAATTTTAAACTCGTTCCTCTTTATGTGGGTTAATGTTAAACATGTATATGAATGTATGTAGGACATGATGCATTAAAATGAGGGTGTTACAACTTGTTTCTTAGGTTTTACGTTCAGTGGGCCTCGGAATGTCGTGCCTAACTCTTTTAGAGCCCATGTGGGACTCTAAACCGGCCTCTACTCATTCACAAACTCGAAATCTATCTAACCCTAGCCTCCACCTCTATATAAACAACCCCACCCCTTGGCTTTACATCTATTTGCCACTTTTCCACCCCACCCAAACCCTAGTTCATGGAGAGCCACCATCAAGGAGGGAGGAGGAGATCCCAAGCAAGAAGAAGAAGAGGAGGAAATGTTCCACCTTGCATTTGCATTAACCATGCATGTCATATCATATTGAGTAATGTTGTGCACTCTTTGATTGTGTTTCTTGTCTTGTATGTTTATTGTGCGGATTAGACGGTTTTGCGCTAGAGAGTGCTGCGGAGGATCTACAGCACCAAGAATTTGAAGGCTTTGACCAGAACCAATCCCAGGAGCAAGGCAAGTGTCCTTGAAGCATATTGATCCTATTTTAAAATAAATGTTTTGTTTGCAAAACTGCATGTTTGTGTCAATTTGATTGGAAATCCTATGGTAGGAAGTTTACTAGATTTGTTGACCACCCTTGTCACCTGGGATTTATGATAGAGAGTCAGGATGGGATTTTACCTTTTTGCTTCGCTTAACTAATTGGGATGGGAACACAACTATACCACTTAACTTAATTATGCATTTATGAGATTATGATTAACATGATCTGGTTAACGTGATTTGGTAATGGGTGATCTAAGCAAGCTGTTATGTGGATGGGTTGGATGATATGGTGGTTTGCTTGCTTTAGATCTAAAGACCTTCATGCTTGAATAAGCCAGGATTACAGTGCCACCATGAGGCCAAGTATGGGTGCGGCGTAGATGATTAATAAGGGCTTTGCGAGTGCTATTTGGACCGTTAAGGATGCTCACGGAAGGGGTAGTCGGATTGGGTTTGTTGATGATTGGTGGGACTACCCTGGGATCCGAATGGCTCAAGAGGGGGCCCTTGGTTGAAGATGTGCTCTGTAGGAGACATCGCCACCGGTGAAACCTTAGTGGGGTCTAAATAGGCCAGCAATCCCTTTCTAAAGGCTATTTTGTGATCTCTTGGCCACACACCGATGGAAGTGTGAGACAGCATAATAGAGGTTCTAGTCACTGCAAGGTGATGAAATCACAAACACGTGGGTAAAGTGGTACAAACTATGCAGAGTCTAATAAACTATCATGATAGCCGTGCTCCCAATTATGAGCGCATGGATGACCTACATGATTAGATGGAAATTGGTATTGGGATGGTTTTTGGGATAGTTTGGTAATGGTTATGTTTGATAATATAGTTATGGCTGGTTATGGATTTAATGCTGGTATTGGATATGGTTAATGGTAATGGTGAAATATGGTATAATGGTTGATGGATATGGAATATGGATTTGTACTATGATATTACTTATGGTTTATGATGGGATTACTTCACATAAATGTAATATATTGCTTTTCAAATATTTTAATGTACATTTCAGCACTTAGCCATTATTATATTCGTCATTTGTATCAGCTACATGTCATACTTTCCACACTTGCTGAGTACGTCATGTACTCACTCTTGCAATTCCCTCACCAACATTTGCAGGTCCGGATTGGGAGTTTAATGATGATAATACAGAGTTCTAGGCCGTGTCTACCGTCAGCTTTGCTTGTGGTATTGATTGGAGCTGCGCTACCCTATTGCTTATGCTGCCTAGATGTTTAGTTTGCTTAATTAGTTTATTTCCACTGCATTAGTTGAACTTGTCATTAATATTCATTAGTGCTTGTATTCGAGGATGTTATTAATTGTGTAATAATAGTGCTTAATTAATCTGGTTCTGTGGTAATTTTCTGTATACTCTTTTGTGATTGCACTCGTGTATGTGTGTTGAACGTCCTGGGCACACATATGCGTTCACTTGGTTCATTTTCGGAACCGGATGTTGTCGGCACCCTGCGTACCAGATACCCTTGGAACAGCGAAAAGTGCAGAGGAACTCCATCTATCTGAGTTGAAGACCTCCGTAGGCCCCACGTGTCATACAGAACCAGACCTGCCTCCCTTCTATGGTTAGTCCCAGTGCCGCCACATGTATCGTTAAACTGGAGCTACATTCCATATATGGGAAAGCTCTAGACTAGATACCTGTGTGGCATTCCCGGACCTAACCCCCGACAGAGGGAAGCTCCGGTACCGACACGTGTACAATAGCACCGGACTTACTCGTCCAAGACAGTAGGCTCCGGAGCTGCCACGCATCCAACTGCCGTACCTTCAACCTCAACAGGCAGGTTGGTGGACCTCCAACGGTTGAGACCCTCAAGGAACAATTAAAGACTTCAAGACCCGATAAGTGTCATTAATGCTATCTTAATGACACACGATCGGATGACCCTTAATACCAGTAACGCCACCATTAAGGGACGTTACTGCGCTATTAAGAGGAATTAAGTACATTAACCGTGTATTAGACATCAGTAACCGCCAGAGCCACATGTCGGGCCACGCTGATGGTGTAACGACCAGTCCTTATACTATAAAAGGACTGGCCGAGCGATACACGGGGTGGGCACTTCCACCCGCACTCAAGACACTCTAGTCTCAGACACTGAAGGACTGAGACACTCAATACAACAACAACACACACCCTTGAAGTAGGGTATTGCGCTCAGGCGGCCCGAACCACGTAAATCCTTGTGTCAACTTGCCATCTTGTTCTGAATCTCTGCGTGCCCACAACCGAACTACAAACTCCTTGGGTTTCTAAAGGTAGTACTGGGAGAATTGCCGGAATCACACCCCGACAGTTGACGCGCCAGGTAAGGGTGCCCGATATTCAAACATGGTGAACTCTGCTGCTGGATTGTCCAACGGCAACCATGCTGCGCAACCTGCTGGAGGCAACCCTTCCAACATGCAGCAACCAGCAGGTGCTGTAGTTCCAGCAGGAGTCATGCCACCACCGCCACCATCCGCACGAGTGAATCAAGCTAGACAGCGAGATGGGGCGTCCGCGTCGGTCACTGCATCGGCGAACAACAATCCTAAACACGCGATTAATGTCGCACATGCTCTTCTCTAACGTCCACCTCCTCCAGGAGCACCCCAGGGTGCGATGGAGCAGTGGAGAGCTGATGTGGAACATCTGGTTGCAGCAGCAGCCGATGGCATCCGCAATCAAGGTCCTCCCCCCTCGGGGTGGGCCCCATCGCAGCATCGGACTGTGTCGGGTAGACTTGGTCTGCACGCTTCGCAGCACAGGAGGCGTGATGCATCTCAACAAGCAACGTCGCTGCCTTCTGGGGCGCGACGTACCCACACGGTAACCAGGCTTTCGACTCATGAACTCCGGGCGGAGCTCGATCATCGTTATCGGCAACAAGACGGCCGCGTCCACATCGAGCATGCTTGCGAGAGGCGAGAGGCTCGGGACAGTCCTGCTCCCGAGGGAGTAGGAGGAGGCTGTTCTTCCTTGGCCATGCAGCTACGCATGGTCAGATGGCCGCAAAAGTTCCGGCCTCACCTGCTGGAGAAATTTGACGGGACTGTCAATCCCGCCGAATTTTTCCAAATATACTCCACCGCAATCCTTGTGGCTGGGGAAAATGAAGCTGTGATGGCCAATTATTTCCCTTTGGCTTTAACTAGGACCGCCAGGTCTTGGTTCATGAGCCTTCCGCCTGACTCCATCAACAGTTGGGCGGAGCTGTGCCAACAGTTCACCGCCAACTTTGGGAGCTCATATACCTGACCAGGCATGGAACTAGACCTTTTTGCTGTCAAGCAAAAAGGGGGAGAGTCCTTGCAATCTTTCATCCAAAGATTTTCTCAGGTACGAAATACCATTCCTTCTATCTCAAGCGCTTCTGTTATTGTGGCATTCAGACAGGGCGTTCGAGACAAGAAGATGCTGGAGAAGCTGGCGACCAAGGAAGTTACCAGCGTCACGGAACTCTTTAGCTTGGCAAACAAGTGTGCCAAGGCTGCGGAGGGCAGTGAAATGCACTCCCAACCACCTCTGGAGGCCAACAAAAAGTCCTCTAAGGGTGAAGACACTACCTCCGGGAGTGGTAAGAAGAAGAAAAAGTCCAACGACAAGAAGAAGCCGTCGGCCGGCACACCTACTACTGCGGCTGCTGCAGCTCCGGGTGGCCGGGGGCCACGCCCCGAGAAACGACCTCGGCCGTCGTCTGAAGACGGTGGCAGCTCCAAGATATGGTGTCCCATACACAAGACGAACAGCCACAACCTGGAAGGCTACTGAGAGGTCTAGAACCTTGCCGAGTGCTACAATAAGCATCGGGAAGAAGCTCCTTTCCGTCAAAAGGAAAGAAAACATAAAGTTGACGAAGCTTCGGCTGAAAAGGAGTTAGGCTTTTAGGACCCCAAAAAGGTCTTGAAGGTTGTTTACACCTCCGTCGACGACGACTCCGATGTCTCCGACAACGAGCGTCGGAAGACCATGAACACCATCTTTGGTGGTTCGTGGGATATCACCTTGTGACGCCCGACTCCGAAAAATGAACCAAGCTAACGCATATGTGTGCCGAGGATGTTCATCACACATACACGAGTGCAATCACAAACGATATACAGATAATTACCACAGAACAAGATTAATTAAGTACTTTTATTACACAAACCAGATTATCCTCGAATACAACCTCTAATGAATATTTATGAAAAGTTCAATTAATGCAGCAGAAGTAAGCTAATTAAGCAACTAAGCAAACTAAGCATAGGGGATAGCATAGCTCCAATCAACACCACAGGCAAAGCTGACGGCAGACACGGCCTAGAATTCCACATTATCGCTATTAAACTCCCAATCCTGACCTGCAACTGTTGGGGGGGGGATTGCAAGAGTGAGTACATGTCGTACTCAGCAAGTGTCGAAAGTATGACATGTGGCTGATTCAAATGACGACAATAATAATGGCTAAGTGCTGAAAAGGACATTAAAACATTTGAAATCACCTTGTGACGCCCGACTCCGAAAAATGAACCAAGCTAACCCTCGAATACAACCTCTAATGAATATTCATGAAAAGTTCAACTAATGCAGCAGAAGTAAGCTAATTAAGCAACTAAGCAAACTAAGCATCGGGGATAGCGCAACTCCAATCAACACCACAGGCAAAGCTGACAGTAGACACGACCTAGAATTCTGCATTATCGCCATTAAACTCCCAATCCTGACCTGCAACTGTTGGGGAGGGATTGTAAGAGTTAGTACATGTCGTACTCAGCAAGTGTGGAAAGTATGACATGTGGATGATTCAAATGACGACGATAATAATGGCAAAGTGCTGAAAAGTACATTAAAACATTTGAAAAGCAATATATTATGCATATGTGAAATAAACCCATCATAAACCATAATTAAAATCATAGTACCAGTCCATTTTCCATATCCATCATCACATACCAATATCTCAATACTAGAAATTAATTCATAACCATCCATAACCATAATACCAACCATAACCATCCCAATACTAAGTTCCCTCTAATCATGGAAGTTGTCCAGGTGCTCATAACCGGGAGCATGGCTATCATGATAGTTTTATTTAACTCTGCAGAGTTTGTACCTCTTTACCCACGTGTTCGTGATTTCATCACCTTTCGATGACTAGAACCTCTATTATGCCGTCTCACACTTCCGTCGGTGTGTGGCCAAGAGATCACAAAATAGCCTTTACAAAGGGATTACTAGCCTATTTAGACCCTACTGAGGTTTCACCGGTGGCGATGCCTCCAACTCAGCACATCTTCAACCAAGGGCCCCCTCTTGAGCCATTCGGATCCCAGGGTAGTCCCACCAAACATCAACAAACCCAATCCAACTACCCCTTCCCCGAGCATCCATAATGGTCCAAATAGCACTGGCAAAGCCCTAATTAATCAGCTACGCCGCACCCATACTTGGCCTCATGGTGGCACTGTAGTCCTGGCTTATTCTCGCATGAACCGGTCCTTAGATCTAAAGCAAGCAAACCACCATAACATCCAACCCATCCACATACCATGCTTGCTTAGATCACCCATTACCATATCATATTTAACCAGTTCACATTAACCAAAATATCATCAATGCATAATTAAATGTGTAGTGTTGTTTTCCCATCCCAATTAATTAAGTGAAGCAAAAAGATAAAAATCCCATCCCGACTCTCTACCATATGTCCCAGGTGACAAGGGTGGTTAAACAAAGCTAGTCAACTTCCTATCATAGGATTCCCAGCAAATTGACACAAGCATGCAGTTTTACAAACAAAACATTTATTTTAAAAATAGGATCAATATGCTTCAAGGACACTTGCCTTGCTCTTGCTGTTGATTAGGGTCAAAGCCTTCAAACTCTTGGTGCTGTAGATCCTCCGCGGCACTCTCTAGCGCAAATCCGTCTAATCCACACAATAGACATACAAGACAAGAAACACAATCAAAGAGTGCACAAATATTACTCAATATGGCATGATATGCATGATTAATGCAAATGCAAGGTAGAACTTGTTAATTGATTGCTTTTAATGATCACTAACTAGTTCTAATAGATTTTATCAAGTTTATACAGGTTTGGAGTTGATTAGGTCAAATTTTAGAATTAATTCAACACAATTTAACCAGAAAGATCGGACTAGTCCGCTGGGGACCAGACAAGTCCGCCCTCTGCGAGATCAGCAGATTAGGGTTTTCTAGATCGACGTGAATTTGGAGATTAGGTGTTTAATTCTCGTAAGGAAAAGAGAATAGAAGGTATATTAGGTGTTTAGGACTCCAATGAATCAAGAAACTTGGAGGTAGCACTTGGATCTTGGTGATCTAGGGTTGGTGATGAACTTGGAGATGAATTGGTGATGAAGAACGAAAGCATTATGGAGATCTTGATCCTCTTTCATTTTCTCCTCTTCTTCTTCTTGCTCGGTATCTTCTCCTCCCTCCTTGATGGTGGCTCTCCACGAGCTAGGGTTTGGGTGGGGTGGAAAAGTGGCAAATAGATGTCAAGCCAACGGGTGGGGTTGTTTATATAGAGGTGGAGGCTAGGGTTAGATGGATTTCGAGTTTTGGATGAGTAGAGGCCGGTTTAGAGTCCCTCATGGGCTCTAAAAGAGTTAGGCACGACGTCCCTAGGCCCACTTAACGTGAAACCCAAGAAACAAGTCGTAAAACAAAAGATCAACTCGGAGTCGCGAAATATCGGACAAGTCCGGGAAGGACCAGACTAGTCCGAAGTTGTCCAGAGAGAAAATCGGACAAGTCTGGCCAAAAATCGGACAAGTCCGACTTTAAACAGAGAGAAAATCGGACAAGTCTGGCAAAAAACTGGGCAAGTCCGACTTTAAACAGAGAGGAAATCAGACAAGTCCGCTGGAACACCGGACTAGTCCGGAAAAGCCCAAGGACTTAGCGAATTTTCAAGGATTCATGTAATATCGGACTAGTCTGCACAAAATCAGACAAGTCCGAAAGTTTCCAGGGCCAAAATCGGACTAGTCCGCAGCAAAAATGGACAAGTCCGTTTTTAGTCAGAGAGAAATCGGACTAGTCCTCAGTAAAATAGGACTAGTCTGCACTTTCCTACGTTTTAAGTGCGGTTTTGTTCTAAATCAATTTTAAAGTTGTTCCTCTTGTTTTGGGTTAATGTTAAACATGTATATGAGTGCATGCAAGGCATGATGCATGAAAATGAGGATGTTACAAACCTACCCCCCTTAAAATGAATCTCGCCCTCGAGATTCGACGCGGAAGAGAAGAGATAGGGAAATTCCTTCTTGAGATCACCCTCCAATTCCCATGTTGCTTCTTTTTCTGTGTGGTGCTTCCATTGAACTTTACACCATCTAATAGCCTTGTTCCTTGTGACTCTCTCCTTGGTTTCCAAGATCTTGACCGGTTGCTCGACATAAGTCAAATATTCCTCTAATTCCAATTCTTCCATTGACACTTGTTCTTCCGGTACTCTCAAGCACTTCTTGAGCTGAGAAACATGAAAGACATCATGTACGTCTGAAAGATGAGCTAGCATCTCCAACTTATATGCTACCTCTCCTCTTTTGTCAAAAATCTTGAATGGTCGAATATAACGAGGTGCGAGCTGGCCCCTTATGTTAAACCTCTTATGACCTCTCATTGGTGACACCTTGAGGTAAACAAAATCTCCTATTTCAAAGGCTAATTTCCTTCTCCTATTGTCCACATAGACTTTTTTCCTTAATTGGGCAGCCCTCAAGTTTTTACGAATTATTTGGACCTGCTTTTCGGCCTCTTGCAACACGTCCGGACCAAATATTTGAGTTTCTCGTGCCTCATTCCAGAATAAAGGTGTCCTACACTTCCTCCCATAAAGCGCTTCATATGGTGACATCTTCAAACTTGCTTGGTAACTATTGTTGTATGAAAATTCTGCATATGGCAAGCTTTTGTCCCAACTCTTCCCATGCTTTAAAGCACAAGCTCTTAACATGTCCTCCAAAATCTGATTGGTCCTCTCGGTTTGTCCATCCGTTTGAGGATGATATGCTGAACTAAAATTCAACCTCGTTCCCAAAGCTTCATGCAACTTCTGCCAAAACCTGGAAGTGAATTGAGAACATCTATCCGAGACTATATTCTTCAGGACTCCATGTCGACACACAATATGCTCCATGTATATTTCGGCCAATCGTGCAGCTGTATATTTGGTCTTCACAGGGACAAAATGAGCTGATTTGGTTAAGCGATCCACAATTACCCAAATTGAGTCATACCCGGACTGAGTACGTGGTAACCCAACTATGAAGTCCATTCCAATTTCTTCTTACTTCCATTCCGGGATCTTCAATGGTTGCAATAATCCTGCTGGCCTTTGATGTTCCGCCTTGACTCGTTGACACACATCACACAATGCCACATATTCAGCTATGTCCTTCTTCATGCTATCCCACCAATAGCTAGTATTCAAGTCTCTGTACATCTTGGTACAACCAGGGTGAATTGAGTAAGGTGAGTCATGTGCCTCTTTTAATATCATCTCCCGAATATGCTTCACATTAGGCACAACGATTCTCTTTCCAAGCCATAAGGTACCATGTTCGTCCTCATCAAATCTGAATTCTCTCCCTTCTTCGGTCCTGCCCTTGATTTCCTTGATCTCTTCATCTGCGGTTTGTGCCTCTCGAATTTCTTGCTCCAAGGTTGGGTTTAACTCCATTGTCTCCTCTCATTTACAAACCCGAGGTTCAACCTTTCAAACTCTATACAAAACTCAAATGGTAACTCTCAAACTGTGAGTTGGCGACTTACTCCCTTTCTACTCAAAGCATCGGCCACTACATTGGCCTTTCCCGGATGATAGTTGATCCCCACATCATAATCTTTGATGAGCTCCAACCATCTCTATTGCCTCAAGTTCAGATCCGTTTGTGTGAAAATATACTTCAAACTCTTATGATCCGTATAAATTTCACACCTATGTCCAAGAATGTAGTGTCTCCAAATTTCAATGCGTGTACCACGGCCGCGAGTTCCAGATCGTGCGTGGGGTAATTCTACTCACGTTTCTTCAATTGTCTTGATGCATAGGCGACCACTTGACCTTCTTGCATCAATACACATCCGAGTCCTTGTCTTGATGTATCACAATAGATATCAAAACTCTTGCTTACATCCGGCAATACCAAAACTGGGCTGTTGTCAACCTCTTCTTCAACTCCTCAAAACTACTTTGACAAGCTTGAGTCCATTGGAAAGCCTTTCCCTTTATTAGAAACTCCGTCATAGGCTTGGCTATCTTGAAAAATCCTTGACGAATCTTTGGTAATATCCAGCCATCCCAAGAAAACTCCTTATTTCCTTAACGTTCTGCGGTGGTTCCCACTTTAACACGTCTCTCACTTTTCTGGGGTCAACTGAAACTCCTCCTCCTGAGATTATATGACCCAAAAACGACACTTCCTTTAACCAAAATTGACACTTGTTGAACTTGGCATACAATTGATGCTCTCTTAATTTCTGCAGTGTAAGCCTCAAGTGTTCCTCATGTTCTTTCTCATCCTTCAAGTAGATCATAATATCATCGATAAACACCACAACGAACTTATCCAAGTACTCTATGAAGACCTTATTCATGAGGTACATAAAGTAGGCAAGCACATTTGTCAATCCAAATGACATCACGGTGTACTCATAAGATCCATACCGTGTTCTAAAAGCTGTCTTCGGTATGTCCGATGGTCTAATCTTCATTTAAAAGTATCCCGACCTCAAATCAATCTTAGAGAAGACACAAGCACCCTTCAGCTGATCAAACAAGTCTTCTATGCGCGGCAAGGTGTACTTGTTCTTGATTGTCACCTCGTTGAGAGCTCGGTAATCTACACACATTCTTTGAGTCCCATCCTTCTTGTCCACGAATAGAACGGGCGCTCCCCAAGGCGAAGAGCTAGGGCGAATAAAACTCTTCTCTAGTTCATCTTGAATTTGCTTCTTGAGCTCCGCTAATTCCAAAGGAGGCATCCTATATGGCCTCTTAGCTATGGGTTCAGTTCGAGGTATTAAATCAATAACAAACTCAATGTCTCGATCAGGTGGCATACCTGGCAATTCGTCCGGAAAAACATCCAAAAATTCACACCCCACCGGAATCTCCTCAATTGCGGCACCGTCCATATGATTCAACTCCAATTGCTTTGGTGCGGTTTGAGATGCTTCAAATTCTACGGTGATCCCTTCTTCATTGGTCAACTTCACCGTCTTTGTGGCACACTCAATAACTTCATTGTGCTTCCTCAACCAGTCCATACCAAGTATAATGTCCAATCCTTGAGAATCCAAAACAATGAGGTTGGCGGAGAAGTCTACCCCCCTTATTCTAAGGCTTACTTTTGGACATACTATATTTGTCCTCATCTCTCCTCCAGGAGACTTAACCAATAGATTAAACTTCATATGAGAGATAGGAAAACGATACTTGGCAACATACTTCGATGCAATGAATGAATGCGATGCTCCAGAATCAAATAACATAGTCGCGGGGTTGGAGTTGGCGAAAAACATACCAATGACCACGTCATCCGCTTGTTGAGCATCCTCCGTAGAGACATGGTTCACATTACCACGAGCAAAATTCTGCTGTCCACGGCTTCCTTGTGGTTGTCCTCCATTGGGTCTTGGGTTTTGCCTCGGTGCATTGCTTCCTTGACCAAGTCCTGACTTAGGGCATTGATGCGCAAAGTGTCCAGCTTCTCCACAAGTATAGCACTTCTTAACTCCACCAGAATTATTGGAATGAGCTTGGTTTTGAACATTTGCACCAGGAAAATTAGCGTGAGGCGCATAAGGCATTGGAGGCTTAGGTGCTTGCATGACAGGGCGCTGCTGCACAAACTGAGTTGGGCGCGGTGCATAACCAGGGCACTGAGCAGGCGCAGAAGGGCTGAAGTAAGGCGCATTGGGCGGCACAAAGTAAAGGCGCACATTACTTCCTTGTTGCTGTCCTTGATATGGCGCCTTCCTCTTGATTTCTTGCTCCATCTCACGGACCTTGTTCTCAACCACAATTGCTTTGTCCACAAGCTTTTGAAAATTTGCGTAGTCACAATTGAGTAGTTGCACTTTGATTTCATTGTTCAAGCCCCTCATGAACAAGTATTGTTTCCGGCTGTCCCGACTAACATCCTCAGGCGCATATCTTGAGAGTTGAGTGAACTTGTTGAGATATTCACTCACGCTTGATCTTCCTTGCCTTAAATTTTCAAATTCTTGCCTTTTCAAAATCATAACTCCCTCAGGCACATAATGAGAACGGAAGCTCTCTTTGAAGTCGGCCCAAGTGATTCTCTCTTGGTTCTCATGAGCATTGCAATAAGCATCCCACCAATCCACAGCTGCTCCAACTAGTTGATGAGAGGCAAATAAGACCTTCTCCCGGTCACTGCATTGGACAATAGCTAACTTCTTCTCCACGGACTTGAGCCAATCATCCGCATCCATAGGGTCAGCGGCTTGAGCAAAGGTTGACGGCCTAGTCCTCATAAACTCTCCCAATAGGTTATGAGGAGGCGGGGGTGGCGGTGGAGGCATGTGGGGCTGATTGTTGATGTTGCCAGCCTGCAGCTGTCCCATTGTTTGTATCATGGTCTCCATGAGCTGGTTTTGCATAGCCAATAGCTGCTCAATGTTGATAGCTCCCTGAGTATACCCTTGTTCAATGTTGTTCTGAGGCACTCCATTGTTCTCCTCCTCATCATTAGCATCCCTCTGGTTGCGAGTCCTCACCATCTGGAGAAAAGAAATAGGTAAGAATTAGAAAATGTCCCCAACTATATGCATCAAGGGATATGAAACTAAACAGCTAGTTACACTAGCCTACGTGGACATGGAAATACTAAAGCATCCCAAAATCCTCTATTAAGCACACAAGCAAACAATATATATATAGCAAACAACAAGCCAACAAAATCAAATCGATTCCAGAGTACCCCTATGTGCTCTAAAGTGTCCATTCTATCTAGGATGCGTCCTACGGTCAACATGTGGCTCTGATACCAATCTGTGACGCCCGACTCCGAAAAATGAACCAAGCTAACGCATATGTGTGCCCAGGATGTTCATCACACATACACGAGTGCAATCACAAATGATATACAGATAATTACCACAGAACAAGATTAATTAAGTACTTTTATTACACAAACCAGATTATCCTCGAATACAACCTCTAATGAATATTTATGAAAAGTTCAATTAATGCAGCAGAAGTAAGCTAATTAAGCAACTAAGCAAACTAAGCATAGGGGATAGCGTAGCTCCAATCAACACCACAGGCAAAGCTGACGGCAGACACGGCCTAGAATTCCACATTATCGCTATTAAACTCCCAATCCTGACCTCCAACTGTTGGGGGGGGGATTGCAAGAGTGAGTACATGTCGTACTCAGCAAGTGTGGAAAGTATGACATGTGGCTGATTCAAATGACGACAATAATAATGACAAAGTGCTGAAAAGTACATTAAAACATTTGAAAAGAAATATATTATGCTTATGTGAAATAAACCCATCATAAACCATAATTAAAATCATAGTACCAGTCCATATTCCATATCCATCATCACATACCAATATCCATATTCAATACCAGAAATTAATTCATAACCATCCATAACCATAATACCAACCATAACCATCCCAATACTAAGTTCCCTCTAATCATGGAAGTTGTCCAGGTGCTCATAACCGGGAGCACGACTATCATGATAGTTTTATTTAACTCTGCAGAGTTTGTACCTCTTTACCCATGTGTTCGTGATTTCATCACCTTTCGATGACTAGAACCTCTATTATGCCGTCTCACACTTCCGTCGGTGTGTGGCCAAGAGATCACAAAATAGCCTTTACAAAGGGATTACTAGCCTATTTAGACCCCACTATGGTTTCACCAGTGGCGATGCCTCCAGCTGAGCACATCTTCAACCAAGGGCCCCCTCTTGAGTCATTCGGATCCCAGGGTAGTCCCACCAAACATCAACAAACCCAATCCGACTACCCCTTCCCCGAGCATCCATAATGGTCCAAATAGCATTGGCAAAGCCCTAATTAATCAGCTACGCCACACCCATACTTGGCCTCGTGGTGGCTGTAGTCCTGGCTTATTCTCGCATGAACCGGTCCTTAGATATAAAGCAAGCAAACCACCATAACATCCAACCCATCCACATACCATGCTTGCTTATATCACCCATTACCATATCATATTTAACCAGTTCACATTAACCAAAATATCATTAATGCATAATTAAATGTGTAGTGTTGTTTTCCCATCCCAATTAATTAAGTGAAGCAAAAAGGTAAAATCCCATCCCGGCTCTCTACCATATGTCCCAGATGACAAGGGTGGTTAAACAAAGCTAGTCAACTTCCTATCATAGGATTCCCAGCAAATTGACACAAGCATGCAGTTTTACAAACAAAACATTTATTTTAAAAACAGGATCAATATGCTTCAAGGACACTTGCCTTGCTCTTGCTGTTGATTAGGGTCAAAGCCTTCAAACTCTTGGTGCTGTAGATCCTCCGCGGCACTCTCTAGCGCAAATACATCTAATCCACACAATAGACATACAAGACAAGAAACACAATCAAAGAGTGCACACATATTACTCAATATGGCATGACATGCATGATTAATGCAAATGCATGGTAGAACTTGTTAATTGATTGCTTTTAATGATCACTAACTAGTTCTAATAGATTTTAACAAGTTTATACAGGTTTGGAGTTGATTAGGTCAAATTTTAGAATTAATTCAACACAATTTAACCAGAAAGATCGGACTAGTCCGCTGGGGACCGGACAAGTCCGCCCTCTGCGAGATCAGCAGATTAGGGTTTTCTAGATCGATGTGAATTTGGAGATTAGGGGTTTAATTCTCGTAAGGAAAAGAGAATAGAAGGTATTCCAGGTGTTTAGGACTCCAATGAATCAAGAAACTTGGAGGTAGCACTTAGATCTTGGTGATCTAGGGTTGGTGATGAACTTGGAGATGAATTGGTGACGAAGAACGAAAGCTTGATGGAGATCTTGATCCTCTTTCATTTCCTCCTCTTCTTCTTCTTGCTCGGTATCTTCTCCTCCCTCCTTGATGGTGGCTCTCCACGAGCTAGGGTTTGGGTGGGGTGGAAAAGTGGCAAATAGATGTCAAGCCAAAGGGTGGGGTTGGGGTTGTTTATATAGAGGTGGAGGCTAGGGTTAGATGGATTTCGAGTTTGGGATGAGTAGAGGCCGGTTTAGAGTCCCTCATGGTCTCTAAAAGAGTTAGGCACGACGTCCCTAGGCCCACTTAACGTGAAACCCAAGAAACAAGTCGTAAAACAAAAGATCAACTCGGAGTCGCGAAATATCGAACAAGTCCGGAAAGGACCAGACTAGTCCGAAGTTGTCCAGAGAGAAAATCGGACAAGTCTGGCCAAAAATCGAACAAGTCCGACTTTAAACAGAGAGGAAATCGGACAAGTCCGCTGGAACACCGGACTAGTCCGGAAAAGTCCAAGGACTTAGCAAATTTTCAAGGATTGATGGAATATTGGGCTAGTCCGCACAAAATCGGACAAGTCCGAAAGTTTCCAGAGCCAAAATCGGACTAGTCCGCAGCAAAAACGGACAAGTATATTTTTAATCAGAGAGAAATCGGACTAGTCCTCAGTAAAATCGGACTAGTCCGCACTTTCCTTCGTCTTAAGTGCGGTTTTGTTCTAAATAAATTTTAAAATTGTTCCTCTTGTTGTGGGTTAATGTTAAACATGTATATGAGTGCATGCAAGGCATGATGCATGAAAATGAGGGTGTTACACACCTCCCGCCATGTCCTCAAGACAATGCGGCAGGACATGGCCTCAGTAGCTCCCACCGCCAGGGCGGAGCTGTACCAGAAGTGGATGGGCACTGCCATCTCCTTTGATGCTTCGGACTGCCCTCAGAACATGATCGGAGCTGGCCAACTCTTATTGATGGTATCTCCTACCATCAACAACATCCAGCTCGACCATGTAATTGTGGATGGAGGTTCGGGGCTGAACCAAATAAGCTTCGAGGCCTTCTTCAAGCTTCAGCTTCGACCTCGGGAGGATTACTGCACTGAGAAGTTGATCTTCGATGTGGCGCAGATCAACTTGCCATTCAACGCCATCTTGGGCAGGCCATCCTTGTACAAATTCATGGCTGCTGCTCATTATGGCTACTTGGTATCGAAGATGCCAACACCATCAGGTGTTCTCCGGATCCGCGGAGATCGCACCGCCGGAGTTACTGCTCCGGAAGAACTCCATGCGCTTGCTACAACGTAGGAGGAAGAATACGGAAAGGAGCAAGTTCTGAAACCCCTGAGCATTTGTCATCGAGGCTCAACCTCCGCACCTCGTGTGCAACCAAGCGGTGACACTGACATTCCCGTCAAGGTCGTCCAAATTGGTTCTGACGCTGCTCAGACCACCCGTATATCGGGTGGTCTGAATGACAAATAGGAACTCGCACTCATCACATTCCTCCGGTCTAATGTCGACGTGTTTGCCTGGCAACCGTCACAAATGCCTGGGATCCCTAGGGAAGTGATTGAGCACAATCTGAAGATTTATCCCGACACTCAGCCTGCACATCAGAAGCCTCAGAAGTAATCAGTAGAGCGACAATACTTCATACGTCAAGAAGTGAAGAAGTTGCTCAAAGCTGGATTCATCCGAGAAGTATTCCACCCAAAATGGCTGGCAAACCCAGTCGTTGTACCAAAGGCCAGCGGGAAGCTTCAGATGTGTATCGACTACACTACACTGAATAAGGCATGCCCAAAGGATCCATTCCCACTACCTAGAATAGATCAGATAGTGGATTCCACCTCCAGGTGCGAATTACTGTGTTTCCTAGACGCATATTCTGGGTATCATCAAATCAGAATGTCTAGGGAAGATGAAGAGCATACTTCCTTCATCACAGTAGATGGATTATATTGTTACACTGTCATGCCATTCGGTCTCAAAAATGCCGCTTAAATGTTTGTACGAGCTATGTACAAAACTTTTGGAGAGCTTATCAGAGATGTAGTGGAAGTGTACGTTGATGACATCGTTGTCAAGATCAAGAACAAGGAGTCATTTATTGACACCTTGCAAGCTGTCTTCGACAAGTTGCGAATCACACGCACGAAGCTGAACCCAGACAAGTGTGTCTTTGGGGTTAGCTCCGGAAGGCTTCTTGGATTCTTGGTGAACCACTGAGGAATAGAAGTGAATCCGACAAAGATTAAAGCTATTGAAGACATGCGGCCACCAGCCCGCATCAAGGACGTCCATAAGATGACTGGATGTTCGGACCATCAGTCCGTTCATCTCAAGACTGGCGGAACATGCACTACCCTTCTTCAAATTATTGAGGAAGTCCGGACCATTCCAATGGTCTGAAGAAGCAGAAAAGGCTTTCCAAGAGTTAAAGCAACTCCTCACCACTCTACCAACATTGGTAGCTCCAAACCCTGGTGAGCCACTACTGCTTTACATTTCGGCAACTGACGAAGTTGTCAGCATGGTCCTGGTTGCGGAAAGACCAGAACCATACCCAGTTCAGCAGTCCAGATCCCTCCGGGAGGGTCCGGAACTACCTGGAGGCGAGTCTGGGTCCCAGCCCCCAGACCCGGATCTTCAAGGCGAGACTCCGGAGAATCAACCTCCTTCAAGTGAAGGAGTTACTGTTGCTGAACAAGAAGATCCGGACCCCTCTGGAAAGGTCTGGGTCACTTCAGAAGAAGCTCCGGGTTCTTCTGGCAAGAACCTGGAGGTCCCCGAAGAAGGCCCGAACCCCTCCGGGAGGGTCCGGGTTGATGAGGAGGAAGCTCCGGGCCCCTCTAGGAGGGTCCAGACAGTCTAGCGCCTAGTGTACTTCATCAGTGAAGTACTTCATGATGCCAAGACTTGGTACTTAGAGGTGCATAAGCTGCTCTACGCAGTAATTATTGCCTCTAGGAAGCTTCGACACTACTTCCAAGCTCACAAGATTTTAGTGGTAACTTCTTATCCACTGCGTGCAATCTTGCATAACCCCAACTCTACTGGGAACATTGCAAAGTGGGCAGCAGAATTGGCCGAGTTCGATCTTGAATTTGTCCCAAGACAAGCGATCAAGAGTCAAGCATTGGCGGACTTCGTGGCAGAATGGACCCCCTCTCCATCAAATCCTGGGGGCCCCAGTGAGCATAAGCCGGAACCTAAGGTTCCGGTCTTCACCGAGCCTCACTGGACTCTCCACTTTAACGGCTCCGTGCAGAAGCAGGGGGCTGGAGCTGGAATCCTTCTCCCCGTTTCGACCGGGGAGAGGGTCAAATACATGGTTCACCTTGACTTCAAGGCGACCAACAACATGGCAGAGTATGAAGCACGAATCTATGGGATCAAAGTGGCACTATCATATGGTGCCAAGCAGCTGTTTGTAAAGGGTGACTCGCAGCTCATAATAAAACAAGTCAAAGGTGAATGCTGCTGCAACAACCCTCAACTAGCTGCATATCTACTTGAAGTCCAGAAGCTTGAGAAGGATTTCGAAGTCTTGGACCTTTTCCATGTCTAACGTCTCAACAACGCTGAAGCTGATGAACTCTCGATGAAAGCTTCAACCAGAGCTCTAGTTCCCGACGGAACCTTCGTCCAGAGATTGTCAAGACCAACAGCTCAGCCTACCGAACTGAGTGAAGGGGGCAAGACCAGCACCTCAAAGCTGGCGGTCCCGATGGCCCTGTTACCATGGCGTCCATCAAGGGTCGTAGGTGCTGCAGGAAGCTCCGAGCAAACCAGCACGCAAGACTCAAATGCTCAAGTTAGCTTCGATGCATGGATCTAGGAGATCCAGAGCTACTTGAAAGACAACTTCCTCTTGAAAATAATGTTTCTGCTGACCGGATAGTCAGATTGGCTAAAAGATACACACTAGTAGAAGGGTATCTCTACCGGCGTGGTGCCAACGAGGTCCTAATGCGGTGCATTACAAGGGAAGAAGGCTGCGAACTCCTCGCAAAAATCCATGGAGGCGAGTGTGGGAACCATGCGTCTTCCTGCACGTTGGTCGGTAAAGCCTTCCAGCATGGTTTTTACTGGCCTACAGCACTCCAGGATGCAACCGAGCTAGTGAAGAAATGCGAATCATGCTAGTTTCATGCGAACCAAATTCACACACTAGCTCAACCCTTACAAATGATACCTCCTACATGGCCATTCGTTGTGTGGGGGATGTATATCTTGGGACCTTTCCCAAGAGCCGTCGGAGGTTACAAGTTCCTGTATGTTGTCATCGACAAGTTCACCAAGTGGCCGGAAGCAACTCCAGTTGTGACAATAAACAAGCAATCAGCTATCAACTTCTTGCAGTCCATAGTATGCATATTTGGAGTCCCAAACAAGATCATAACTGATAACGGGACCCAATTCACAAGCTCTGCAGTCCAAGGATATTGTGAAGACCTCGGCATTCAAGTTAGCTACGCTTCCATAGCTCACCCGACAAGCAATGGCAAGGCTAAGAGAGCAAATGCGAAAATCCTAAAAGGACTCAAGACGCGCACATACGAGCGTCTGAAAAAACATGGAGCCAACTTGATTGAAGAGCTTCCGCCCACCTTGTGGGCAAATAGGACAACTCCAAACCGGTCAACTGGAGAGACACCCTTCTTTCTGGTGTACGGAGCTAAAGCAGTCCTTCCTCCGGAAATCACCTTGGGGTCACTCCGGGTCCGGACCTCTAACGAAACCACGCAGGACCAGCTCCGGTGTGAAGACCTTGGCCTCGTCGAAGAGGGAAGGTGCCGAGCAGCTGTTCGAAATGCACGATATCGCCAAGCGCTCCGGCGCTATCACCAAAGGAATGTGCATAACTGACAGCTCGAGAAGGCAATCTGGTGCTACAGAGAGTACAAACTCGAGAAGGGTTAAACAAACTCTCCCCCAGTTGGGAAGGACCCTTCTGAGTGATCAAAGTATCCCGTCCCGGATGCGTTCGCTTGGCAACCGAGGATGGGACACCACTCCCTAATCCTTGGAACATTGAGCACCTCCGTAAGTTCTACACTTAATATCACGGAGGTGAGTTTGTAGTTACATATGATGTATGTTATAGCATCATTGTACAGAGTTGGGTAGCTCCTTCGGGAGAAAGACGGATCTTACCCGGAATGTCCGCAAGTTTCATGCAACACTTGACACAATCTCAAAACTAAAAGTGTAGCTAGTTACTCTGGGTCAAACAAGAAATGTAACACACTTAGCCTGGTTCCGTACCCTAAGAGTGTACTTGTTTCCCATGTACCCCGGACCTATAATGAAAGACATCATTATGTGAAAACAGTCTCCACATGCATTTATTTTGTACAGGCTCAATATTTTTATTTTTAT
The DNA here is from genome assembly GCA_036927565.1 of Tuctoria greenei. Lineage (NCBI taxonomy): Eukaryota > Viridiplantae > Streptophyta > Magnoliopsida > Poales > Poaceae > Tuctoria > Tuctoria greenei. The sequence continues at coordinate 134,822,537 of JAYESD010000010.1, read as the reverse complement.
CTTTCTTGTCTATAACAAAGTTGTGCAATTCTCAAGAAACTTTAGCTCGAACAATTCATGTAAAATTCAAGTTGCATTGTTAAAATCTTTCGGGTCTTAACATTGTTGAATGGCCTACTCGCCTGAATGTCGCCAAGCCAATCTAGGTCCGGAGTGTGCTATCGACTTAGCCTGGTCCTGCACCCTAAGTACGCCACTCTACCTACACCCCGACAGTCCTAAGTAAGGTGGGTCCAGAAAACGATTTGTATATGTAATTGCGTTTGACCTAAAAATTTCTTTCGGGAATAGTAAGCCGTAAACGAGTTATAGATAAGAAATGGATTTTAATGTTTTTCTTGACTTTAGTGTGCAGGAAAAATAAAGATCTCATGATGATGGTGGATGAAGCCAGAGCTATCAAAGCTCCGACACCCCCTAAGGTGGTCCGCTGTCGATGTTTCAAACATTGATAGAAGGCGTCGCCCGAGCTACCAAGTTCTGGCAAATCCAGGGGGCCAGCCATCAATGTGAAGAAAATATGATAGAAGGACATCCTAATGGGGTCTGCTGTCGACGCTCTACGTGTTGACAGTGGACGCTGCCGGAGCTACTAAGCTCCGACAACCTCAGGGGCCCTACTATCGATGACTTCGGACTTATAAACTACAAGTTCGAAGGACACATGTCTTCAACAAAATGCTACATCCTCTTGGCACATATTCACAATCAAATTGTGTACATCTACCAGGGGGACAAGTGAGGCAAAGGTTGAAGACAAGAAATGAAATTCATAAATTTCTTTAATTTCATTCATCTAAGGACAAGAGATTACAAAATTGCGGAAAAGAAGAGAAAATACAAGCGGGAGATACAAGGAGAAAGTCTTAAATCCTAAGCGGGAGATACAAGGAGAAAGTCTTAAATCCTATGGAAGAACGAGGTGACCTTCTGGGCAACCTCCGACAGCCTGGCCTTGGCGACATCTCCCTCTCTGTCGATGGGACCTTCAAGCACTGGGTCTAGTGGGAAGTGAGGATCCTGGCTTGTGTAGCACGTCAGCATGTACTCCGCGACGTTCTTCGCCAGGGATTGTCATTCGGTTTCCAACTGGTCCACGATGACATTGCCCATCTTGGTGAGCTTGTTGCCCGCTTGCAACGCCTGGTCCAGCTTCAGCTCTAGATCGTTCGGACGAAAGGGACTAAAGCCCAGCGGCGTCAGCGCGTCATTGGCTTTGACCAAGAAGTCCCATACTTGTTGGGACTCTGCAGCCCTTAAGCCTCGCACCTCTTCCAAGGACCTCTTGGTCGCCGCAAGCTCCGAATCCTCCGGTGCAAGGCGCTTGACCTCTTTGGCATGCTGTTGAATCTTTTCAGCAACTTGTCTTTCAAGTTTACCAATCTCGTCTTCCCGGACGTGGATCTTGTTCTGACGGTCGACCAGGTCTCTCTCCCGGCCCCGCACTTTCTTCTCCCCGGCAGCAACTTCGTTCCCTCTTGGTGAGGTCCTGTCCCCGCTGCCAGGCCTTCTTCTCCTCTTTCTCACAGAGCTCCTCCGACTTCTTGGTGCGCTCCACGAGGCTCTTGTCACCCAGAGCCAGCCTCTGAACAAGCTCTGCCTCCCTCTTCACGAGGTCATCCTGCAGCTCCAGGAGTTTTTGCTCTTCATCTTCGAGCTTTTTCTCCTGCTCCTCAAGAGCCTCCCAACGCTCAACGAGGCTGTCGTGGATGGCGCTGAGCTTCTCCTAGCGATCATTCGCTGCCTCATTAGCAGCCACAGCCTGTTCGTGGATGGCCCGAGACTGGTTGTCGAGGGATCGCCCCATGCTTTCCCTCTCATCCAGCAACTGACCCCAGTACTCCAACCGGGCCTTCTCCCTTTTTGACCCACTCCTTGTCGTCGGCCAGTCTTGTCTGCGCTAGCTTGGTCTTGAATTGGAGCTGGTTGTGCCACCTCCTAAGGGTCTGGCGCTCCTCCTCGAGGGCCTTGCTATTGTGGTAAAAAGCAAGCTGTACCTGACGAAGGCTGGAGCAAGCGTTGTCAATGGACAATGACAGTGGGATCAGCTCCGGACCTGCCGGGGTCCTCTCTGCTGACTCCAGTGGGTTCTCCATAAGAAAAATCGGGCCCCACTCTACAAGAGCGGTCCCCTGAGCTTCCGGGGCACTAGGGCCATCCTCCGGGATAGCCTCGGTCGCCGTCGAGGAAGGTCCTGCAACGGAAGCTTCTGCCTCCGGAGTCGGCTCCAAAGGTCCCGCCATCACATCGTCAGCAGCTGGTCCCTCGGTCTGAGGAACGGTCGCTTCGTCTTGGCACCCTGGCTTGGGCGTGGGTACCTCCAGAATTATCACCTCTGAGGCAGGCGTTGAAGATTCGACTGGAGCTGAGGCTACATCTGGCTCCGATGCTAGTGCCCCCTCCACCACCGCCTGGGGCGCCAGCACCACCGCGACAACCGGCTCTAGCGCCAGAATTTCATCAACCATCGGCTCTGCCGCCAGAGCGTCCATCATCATAGCATCCAAAACCAGAGCTTCAACCTCCGAAGCTGGTGCCACTGGTACATCTTCATTCCCGTGGTCCGGTGCTACCACGGGAGCTTCAGGAGATGACTCGAGGTCAAGGACCACGACAGCTGGCGCCGGAGCTGCCCCGACCTCAGTCACCACCTGGGACGGTGCTGGAATTGGAGCCAGAGCCTCCACCTGCACAGCATCAGCCTCTGTTGCAGGAACCAGAGCTTCAACCCCTTTTTTGGGTACCCTGTGGATGAAGGACGGAGAAACTCAAAATACGATTACAACAAAAACAATCAACTGAGGAAAAAAAATCAAATTTACCTTGGAAGACTCCCGCTCCAGCTAGCGCGGAACCTCTTCATCGGACGCTCAGAGCCCGACCCCATTGCAACTGGTGTAGTAGCTCCAGAAGGTTCTCTAGAGCTTACTGCCGCCGTCAGTAACGTCTTGGTTGAGGCTCCCCTCGACTGAGAAAGACCCTCGGACCTAGAGCCCTTGGCAGGCTCTGGCGCCAGAGTCACCTTGGCGGAGCTGGCGTCCCAGGGAGACGCCGATGCTGGAATGGTTGTCGCTGTCAAGGACCTCCCTTGCTGGGGAGAAGGAGCTGTCGTGGAAGGAGCAGGTCTGACAGACCTCCCGTCAGAGTGCTTAAACTTCCTCTTACGGCTCAAGGGCTCGGCCAACTCTTTACCCTTGCCCACGACTTCAACTCTCTAACTCGGGGTAGGAGCAGGGCCACCCTCAGAAGCTCTGGGGATCGCCAGCTTGGTGGTCAGATGCCTCTCAACTTCACTGAGGTCGTCAAGCACCGGCATCTTCCGCCAGATCTCCCTACTGAACTCCGCCTCCATGTACAGAGGGGGAAAGCCGCCGGTGGGGTCAAGTCGTTGGCCTCGACATCGATGCCGTGCTGGAAATTCTTGAGATGAAGCTCCAAAGTTGAGCCTTCCAAGTTGGACTTCAAACCGGTCTCAATCTGGTCGTCGTCCATCACGCTGTTGAGAGCCAGGTGAGCTTCTCCCTCTTCTTCAGTGGAGCCCACCTGTTGACCAGGAAGTGCAGAAGACCGCCTGGGGAGTCACCCCTCCTTCCACACATTGGCGGATCTTAGTAAGGGCAGGGTTGAAGGCATCCGACAGCACCGGAACTTCGCTCCAAGCTTCAGTGTCGACATTGGGGAGGCCTTCGGGCAGCTCCAGCTTCTCGTGCTCCTCTGCCGTGACGACAATCCAGTCCTTCTTCCAGTCGTCCCACTTGCTAGAAGGGAATGACCTCAAGTACACGTAAGGGCACTTCTTGTGCTTCACAAAATAGTAGAATCCAAGATACTTATCGCTCTTGCCGGTAGTGTGGATGGTGAAGAAGGTGCGGAAGAGCTCGACGCAGGGGGGAATACCCACTCACATCTCGCAAAAGTGGACAAAGGTTGACACGAGAAGAATGGAGTGGGGGCCAAGGTGGAACAGCTACATACCATAGAAGTCTAGTAGCATTAAGAGAAAAGTGGAGAAGGGTGGGATCAGTCCCACCATGGCATACACGGAGAAGTACACCATGTCGCCGGTGCGCTCCTTATTAAACGGGAGCTTGCTGGCGCAGACCAGGTGGTTGAAGGAGTCGCTGGACCACCCCATGTAAGTACGAACCTTCTTCAAATCACCGTCGGTCGTGAGACGGCTCTTGCGGAGACCCAACTCCATCGCAGCACGGCGGCGCGAGAGAGGAAAAGCAAGCGAATGTTTGGAGGATTCGAGCGCAAGTTCAAATGAAGGCGTAAGGAATACCCAAACGGTGCGCGCTTTCCTTCTTAAGTAAGCCCCTGCAATGCTTGGATGGAAACCACAGAGGAGCCGACGATACAGTTCAAAAACTTCACCCTGCCAATGACAAGGGGGCCCAGGGCCACCCAGGCGATCAAGCCGAGGTCCTTACCCCAGGCGAATAGTTGTCATCATGAGAGGCGGGAAACCCGAGGGCGGCAGCCTGACAGGGCGCGCGGAACTAATATGGTTTTCGTATTGGGAACCGGTGACCTTCAATTGCGGGAGATCCGCACGCGCAGATCTCACCTGCCGCATCTTGAAGACGCTACGCGGCGGCGGTTTAACTGCGACCCACCACTGCAATGGCACATCCAAAAACCTTTGAAGACACGACACAGAAATCGAAGGATGGACCCACCTCCGGCAGAATGACTTAATCCAAAAGGTCTCTCCCAAAGGTGGGCCCAGGGGGCCACTATCGGTACCGTGTATATCGGATACCCCTTGGAACCGCGAAAAGTGCAGAGGAACTCCACCTATCTGAGTTGAAGACCTCCAAAGGCCCCACGTGTCATATAGAACCGGACCTTCCTCCCTTCTATGGTTAGTCCCAGTGCCGCCACGTGTATCGTTAAACCGGAGCTACATTCCATATATGGGAAAGCTCCGGACTAGATACCTGTGTGACATTCCCGGACCTAACCCCCGACAGAGGGAAGCTCTAGTACCGACACGTGTACAACAGCACTGGACCTACTCGTCCAAGACAGTAGGCTCTGGAGCTGCCACGCGTCCAACGGCCGGACCTTCAACCTCAACAGGCAGGTTGGTGGACCTCCAACGGCTCGGACCTTCAAGGAACAATTAAAGACTTCAAGACCTGATTAAGTGTCATTAATTCTATCTTAATGACACACAATCGGATGACCCATAATACCAGTAACGCCACCATTAAGGGACGTTATTGCACATTAAGAGGAATTAAGTACATTAACAGTGTATTAGACATCAGTAACTGCCAGGGCCACATGTCGGGCCAGGCTGATGGTGTAACGGCCAGTCCTTATACTATAAAAGGACTGGCCGAGCGATACACGTGGTGGACACTTCCACCCGCACTCAAGACACTCTAGTCTTAGACACTCAAGGACTGAGACACTCAATACAAGAACAACACACACCCGTGGAGTAGGGTATTACGCTCAGGCGGCCCGAACCACGTAAATCCTCGTGTCAAATTGCCATCTTGTTTTGAATCTCTATGCGCCCACAACCAAACTACAAACTCCTTGGGCTGCTAACGGTAGTACAGGGAGAATTGCCGGAATCACACTCCGACAGGTGTCACATTTATGCTTTCAATCAAACTAGCGCTCAGAGCCTCTCAACCTTTGCCTAGTTTTCTCTTCTTCCGCTCCACTTTTCCGTGATGGAGTTAGGTCTTCCCAAAAGACACATCCAGAGCAAAGATAATCTGATGAAGGTCCGGACCTTCATGGGGTGGTCCAGCGACTCCTTCAACCACTTGGTTCAGGTCGGCAAGATCCCCTTCAAGAAGGAGCGCCATGGCGAGATGGTGTACTTCTCAGCGTACACCATGGTGGGACTGGTCCCACCTTTTTCAAGTTTCATCTTGATGCTGCTGGACTTCTACGGCCTCCAACAGCATCATCTCGGCCCCCACTCCCTGTTGTTGGTGGCGACTTTCGTCCACTTTTGCAAGATGTGGGTGGGCGTGCCTCCCTGCATCGAGCTGTTTCGGACCTTCTTCGCGGCCCAAACCACCGACAAGGGGATAGAGCTGCTCGGCTTCTACTACTTCGTGAAGCACAAGAACTGCCCCTTCAAGTACTTGAAGTCGTTTCCCTTCGGCAAATGGGATGACTGGAAGAAAGACTGGGTCATCGTTGCAGTGGAGGAACACGATAGGCTAGAGTTGCCCCAAGGACTCTGTAGGATCGAAGAGCACGTGAAAAGCTACCAGAGGGGGGGGTGAATGGTAGATTTTAAAAATCTTACGCAGCGGAAACAATAAAACCCTAATCCCTTTGGTAGAAAAACGATCTGTTAAATAAATCGTGTATGAGACTAATCTAAACGTGTTTCACCGTGACAAAAGTGATAGATATCAGAGAGAATCAGGTCACGAAGACAATACAAAAAGAATTACTCAAATCCGTTGAGAACAACTCAAGTTATGATCAAAAGATCAAACACTGGTCAATCTGACCTACTCGAGAAAAACAGTTTCTGGAATGCTGAAAAGAAACTCGTGTAGCACAAAAACCACAAATCCAATGACCGTGAAATTTTGGCAGATGATAGTTAATCAAGTTGTGAAGACAACCGAAAAAGAATCACGTCAATTGGATCAGTAAAACTCGAGTTATGCTAAAACCACCGTCGAAAGGTAGTGCTGTCCAGAAACTTGACGAATAAAACTTGTCTGGAACAAGTCGGACGAACAAGGCACAAAAGTTCCTTCAAACTATGAATTTTATTCAATAGAACACAAGAGGAACAGCCCCAAAGTCGTGCACCACGAGCTTTGGCCTTCCCTTGCTTATATAACCAGCCCTTAGGCCATCCCAATACAACTAGGACTCTAATCCTAATCCGATCACAATCGGAACTTACCATAACTACTCAAGATTCTTCTACACGCAGATAGAAGCAATCTTAAGACTTCCAAACACCTTAGGAACGTATCCCACATTCCTAAACAACCCAATTTCGTGACACACACGAAATCCTAACATAACCAACTCGATACTTCCCATACCGAGTCATAACCAACTCTGCCGCAGCCAAAGTCTTCAACCGATACGATCCGATCCTTCCAATCAGATCTTCCTTCCATAATCCGTCTCTAGAAGCATATTGCCACGTCATGCACCTCATGCATACGTGCGAACACCTTCCTTCGACCTTCATATGCACTGCCCTTGATCCAATCATTCTGCGCGACCTCCTGACCCGCTCAACCACAGTTCCTCCTGAACTTGGTTGTTGGAACCTCATCTCCTCCTGAGACTAATCCAATGGATCCTGTCACCAGCCATGACTTGAACTCAAGCAACACCTGCACATGAATAAACAAACAATCCATACGAGCCCAAGTCCTCGACTTGACTCACGTTAGTTCCGAACACAACACCTTACGTGAGAACCTCACATAAGCATGTTGCAAAACCACAGTAGAAAACGATATCAACCATATCATCCAAAACGCACCAAAAACTTAGCAAATGAATACTAAGCAATCTTTCCTAACAAGTAAAGCAAGTACGAATCATTGCAAATGAAAAGCAGAAACACTTTGGTCAAGTTCCGGACCTTGCCAGAGCAACCCGGAGCTTGAGCCGGAGCTAACAAGAAACACTGCAGTCAAGTTCCGGACCTTGCCAGAGCAACCCGGAGCTTGAGCCGGAGCTAACAAGAGCTAGTAGAACCTAGCGCCGGAGCTTACCAAAACTAGTAGATCTTGGATCCGGAGCTTACCAAAACTAGTAGATCCTGGATCCGGAGCTTACCAAAACTAGTCGGAACTAGTCAACCCAAAACCGGAGCTAGACAAAGTAAGTCGGAGCTTAGCAAAAACATGTCGGAGCTATCAGATATATGCCGGAGCTATCTAAGACATGCCGGAGCTATCTAAGACATGCCGGACCTAGCATCTAACGTAGCCGGAGCTACCCAAAACAAGCCGGACCTATCGTCGGACCTTGATAAAAAGGTGTTTTGGTGATATTTAAAACTTTTATCATCAAAGCCAAGTGTATTTACTACAAGCCAATGTATTCAGCACACATAGGTCTTACAATCTCCCCCTTGATGAATGCATTGGCAACACCATTTAAAATCCGAACATTGGCTTATTCACATAAAAGTGAATGCATTGGCAACACCATTTAAAATCCGAACATTGGCTTATTCACATAAAAGTTTTGAAAACAATTTCTCCCCTTTTTGTAAAACAAACGTAAATGAAAATCTCTCCCCCTTTTGAAAATGAAAATGTCTCCCCCTTTATTATCTCTCCTTTTTTTTAATGTGTGACTAATCTCTCCCCCTTTGACAATGTATTCAGCAAGGTAAAAGAGAAATTTTAATTGTTATGAGATATAAACAAATTATCTCTCCGTCTTTAGTTGTTATGAGCATAACATATACTTATAAACAAAGCTCATCCAAGTCATACTATCAAGGAACTTACACTATCACATCAATGAGATACATAATGTAGTGTAAGCCATGCTAGAGAGCAAGTGTGATTTTCAATTTTAGCAGATCATGATCTCACAAACTTAACTATTTCAAAACCTGAAAGCATGACACAAGTTGCTGTATTTTATTATTTTCAAAGCATAAATCTAGATCATATGATATTTGCAAGAGATTATATGCGCATCTGCCTTATTCTAACCAACCAAGCCAAGCCTATGTCATTTGACAATCAGAAACTTAAGGACATGGTTTTAGTCATACACAACTTCTTCCAAGTTCATATCTAAGTGCAATGACAAGCCATCTCGAAAGAAGAAGTGCGATGCATGCATATTCTCTTGATCTTTTCTCAATTTATATTTGTTCATAAAAACTCAATATGTGAGTTGATTACTTGATAAATTCTTAATGATTAAAAACATTTGTGAGCATGTAACAAGTTCAAAACAGCAAGAAAGTTCGACCATGACCAGATTTAGTGTAAGTAATTATTCCAATTACTAGACATGGCAAAAACTACAAAAAGTATAACACGAGTAATGTAGTAAGAACTTTCAGCATGTAGAAGGAATCACAAAGTCATATATGTATGAAATAATATGCTCATATTATCTTAATTTCAGATTCACACATAGACTTCCTAAGTTTCAAAAACTCCCCCTCAATTTAAGCCAAGAGGATGCATAACCCCTATTTCACTACGAATGTAACAAAAACGAGTGAAATCCAAAGGTTTTGTAAAAATGTCAGCCAATTGTTGTTCGGTATCTACATGGTGAAGCACAATGTTCCCTTTTTCAACATTATCACGGAGAAAGTGATACCTAATGTCAATGTGCTTAGTTCTAGAATGTTGCACGGGGTTTTTAGCAATGCAAATAGCACTAGTGTTATCACAAAACAGTGGAACACTATTTAGATCAACCCCATAGTCCTTAAGTGTTTGAACAATCCAAAGAATTTGTGAACAAGCACTAGCAGCAGCTACATACTCAGATTCGGCTGTGGATTGTGCAACTGAACTTTGTTTTCTAGAGGACCAAGCAACAAGAGAATTACCAAGAAAATGACAAGCACCGGAAGTACTTTTCCTATCAATCCTACAACCCCCAAAATCAGCATCCGAAAAAGCTTTCAAAGAAATGATTGAGGAAGAAGGAAGAAAAATGCCAAATTCTTGAGTTCCATGTAAGTACCTGAGAATCCTTTTGACAGCTTGACGATGTGAAACACGTGGGGAAGCTTGAAACCGTGCACAAAGACATACGCTAAATTGTATGTCCGGTCTTGATGCATTTACCTCCGAAGGATTGAACACGTGAAGGTCCGGTCATGTGGCGTGAGCAACCTGAATCCACAATCCAAATATTCTCCTTCCTCAAGCGTGTAACCTACATAGAAGCACAATACGTCGATGACTCAATACTGGGGTTAGTCAAAAGGCATTTAGGAATCCAGTACTGAGTCACGCGACGTGCACCAGGAAAAACACGCGAAAGCTGAGACAAAACAGCAGGTTTATGAGTCAAAGATTGAGGTTTTCTTTTCCTAACAGTTGTTACTTGTTTAGAGTGAAAACCAGTAGCTCCGGAGGTAAAAGCAGAAGGTCCGGAGGCAAAAACTGAAGCTCCGGAGGGAACAACACAAGATCCGGGAGCTCTCGGAGCTATCAGAACTATCGGAGCTGCCTTTGCGGATTCCTTACCAGAAGATCCGGAAGCTACCTTTTCAAATTTCTGACTCACTAAAGCAGGTTGTGTTTTTCTAATTGCATGAAAGTTATAAGATCTAGCAATTTTTCTTTCCTTTTTCTGTTGTTTAGCTAGTCTATAACAAAAATCTATGACATGACCATCTCTACCACAGAAGGTACAATGAAATTTAACTTTGTGTTCATGTCTAGATGAGCAAGCAACATTTTTATTTGAAACGGAATGAGGCATCACTCCTGCAGATTTGAAAACCACTCTATTTTGTTTAGGAACTGTTTGAATCAAACCACTTCCTAATGACCTTACAATTTTAGGTGGATGTGCCTTAGCATGAACATGAGAATCAAAACCTAAACCAGTTTTATCCTTGCTAGACTTTGAAGAATTCAGCAGCAAGTTTAGATTCTTATCCCCATTACAAAACCGACCTAGTGTCCTATTCATGTCATCAAGTTTCTTAGACAAGTCTAGGCAGTTTGCACATGAAGTTTTTCCTTTTAGTTTGCAATTGGAACAATTTTTAACTTCATGAGATCGTAAAACATTGTTCAGAATGGAAATTTCATTCATTGCATCTTTTAGTTTCTTATCAAGATTTTCACATGCAGAACAATGCAAATCATCTGTAGAACAAGAAGCATCTTTTAAGTTTTTATCATTAAGTGCAGCAAGTTTTTTGTTCTTTTCAATTTCTTCATCAAGTCTGTCTAGAGTGGAGGAATGTGCACTTCTTAGAGAGGACAATTGTTCATAGATCAAGTCACATGAGGGACATGCATCATCACTAGGAATCAAGGTTTTTAAACGTTTAATTTCAGATTCTAGTGATTCAATTTTAGCAGCATTATCCCTAAGCTTTTTGTCCTTTTTCTTGACAATAATAGTTGCACGAGAAATAGCATCACACATTTCATTGCAGGTAGAACATACCTCATCATCGTCACTGTTGTGTTCTGCTTCCTCCTGACTTGATCTTGATCTTGCTTTGCCCGCCATGAAGCATAAGTTGGCCAGGTCATCATTCTCTTCATCACTTTCAAAATCAATGTCACTTGAACTGAGCTCTTGAAGCGCGGTGATGAAGCTGTTGATCATCTTGCGTCCTATGGTACCCTTCTTTTTCTTGTAGGAAATTCCGGAGGAGGTCCGGACCTTGCTTTGTTTCTCTTCCCGGGTGGTCGGACCTGAAAGGTTAGGACATTCTGTACGAAAGTGTCCTATTTTACCACATTCAAAACAACGTTGAGGTCCGGAGCTTCCTCTCCTTCTAGTTCTCACATTTTGCAATGCTTTTGAGAATCTAGTAGAGATGAGTGCCAACTCCTCTTCTGGAAATTCTTCGATCTGTTCCAGGGTTAGTGAGGACAACAAAGCGAGAGTATTGCAGGATGATGATGGACCGGAGCTAGACATATCACGTTGTGAGACAAATGCAATAGACTTGTTTGGGTTCTTACGTGCTAGGATGTCAATTTCATGAGTTTTTAGTTTAGAATAAAGTACATCTAATGTAAGAGAACTCATGATAGTTGATTCACGAATGGATGTTACTTTCATCTCCCAAACTGACATGTCTAATGCACTAAGAAGTTGTCTAGCATTCTCAGCATCAGAAAAATTTACATTGACACTACGTAAGTTGCTGAGAATTTTATTGAAACGAGCAAAGAGTTCATCAATCGACTCACCTGGTTGCATCTCAAAACGCATATATTCTTTCTTGAACATATCTTGTTTTACCTCCTTGATTGTGTTGGAGCCTTCATGATAATCACAGAGAGCTCTCCAAACGTCGTATGCTGACCGGAGGTGCGCGACACGATCAAAGTCGCTTTGAGTGAGTCCTTGGATGATCAAGTTTCGGGCTTTGTTGTTGTTGTCGACGTCCCGGAGGTTCGTGGCCGTGACTTGATCATTGGGCGGCACTTCATAAGGCTTATACACCTTCTCCCATATTGCAAAGCCTTGCGCCTGGATAAAAGCCTCCATGCGTGCCTTCCAAACCTGAAAATCAATACCAGCAAACACACAAGGTTTGGCGGAGTACTTCTCCATGATGATTAGTCAAAAACACGTGCAAATCACAAAGATTAGAGCACCGTGGCTCTGATACCAATTGTAGGATCGAAGAGCACGTGAAAAGCTACCAGAGGGGGGGGTGAATGGTAGATTTTAAAAATCTTACGCAGCGGAAACAATAAAACCCTAATCCCTTTGGTAGAAAAACGATCTGTTAAATAAATCGTGTATGAGACTAATCTAAACGTGTTTCACCGTGACAAAAGTGATAGATATCAGAGAGAATCAGGTCACGAAGACAATACAAAAAGAATTACTCAAATCCGTTGAGAACAACTCAAGTTATGATCAAAAGATCAAACACTGGTCAATCTGACCTACTCGAGAAAAACAGTTTCTGGAATGCTGAAAAGAAACTCGTGTAGCACAAAAACCACAAATCCAATGACCGTGAAATTTTGGCAGATGATAGTTAATCAAGTTGTGAAGACAACCGAAAAAGAATCACGTCAATTGGATCAGTAAAACTCGAGTTATGCTAAAACCACCGTCGAAAGGTAGTGCTGTCCAGAAACTTGACGAATAAAACTTGTCTGGAACAAGTCGGACGAACAAGGCACAAAAGTTCCTTCAAACTATGAATTTTATTCAATAGAACACAAGAGGAACAGCCCCAAAGTCGTGCACCACGAGCTTTGGCCTTCCCTTGCTTATATAACCAGCCCTTAGGCCATCCCAATACAACTAGGACTCTAATCCTAATCCGATCACAATCGGAACTTACCATAACTACTCAAGATTCTTCTACACGCAGATAGAAGCAATCTTAAGACTTCCAAACACCTTAGGAACGTATCCCACATTCCTAAACAACCCAATTTCGTGACACACACGAAATCCTAACATAACCAACTCGATACTTCCCATACCGAGTCATAACCAACTCTGCCGCAGCCAAAGTCTTCAACCGATACGATCCGATCCTTCCAATCAGATCTTCCTTCCATAATCCGTCTCTAGAAGCATATTGCCACGTCATGCACCTCATGCATACGTGCGAACACCTTCCTTCGACCTTCATATGCACTGCCCTTGATCCAATCATTCTGCGCGACCTCCTGACCCGCTCAACCACAGTTCCTCCTGAACTTGGTTGTTGGAACCTCATCTCCTCCTGAGACTAATCCAATGGATCCTGTCACCAGCCATGACTTGAACTCAAGCAACACCTGCACATGAATAAACAAACAATCCATACGAGCCCAAGTCCTCGACTTGACTCACGTTAGTTCCGAACACAACACCTTACGTGAGAACCTCACATAAGCATGTTGCAAAACCACAGTAGAAAACGATATCAACCATATCATCCAAAACGCACCAAAAACTTAGCAAATGAATACTAAGCAATCTTTCCTAACAAGTAAAGCAAGTACGAATCATTGCAAATGAAAAGCAGAAACACTTTGGTCAAGTTCCGGACCTTGCCAGAGCAACCCGGAGCTTGAGCCGGAGCTAACAAGAAACACTGCAGTCAAGTTCCGGACCTTGCCAGAGCAACCCGGAGCTTGAGCCGGAGCTAACAAGAGCTAGTAGAACCTAGCGCCGGAGCTTACCAAAACTAGTAGATCTTGGATCCGGAGCTTACCAAAACTAGTAGATCCTGGATCCGGAGCTTACCAAAACTAGTCGGAACTAGTCAACCCAAAACCGGAGCTAGACAAAGTAAGTCGGAGCTTAGCAAAAACATGTCGGAGCTATCAGATATATGCCGGAGCTATCTAAGACATGCCGGAGCTATCTAAGACATGCCGGACCTAGCATCTAACGTAGCCGGAGCTACCCAAAACAAGCCGGACCTATCGTCGGACCTTGATAAAAAGGTGTTTTGGTGATATTTAAAACTTTTATCATCAAAGCCAAGTGTATTTACTACAAGCCAATGTATTCAGCACACATAGGTCTTACAGACTCCCCAATGTTGACACTGATGCCTAGAACGTAGTTCCAAAGCTATCGGATGCATTCAATCCTGTCCTGCCCAGAATCCAAGAATGTGTGGAGGGTGGAGTAACCCCCTAGATGGTCTTTTGGAATTTCTTAGTGAACATGTGGGCTCCAATGAAGAGAAGGGAGAAGCTCGTCTGGGCCTTCAATAGTGTGATGGATGACGACCGGACTGAAACCGGTTTGAAATCCAACTTGGATGACGAAGCTTTGAGGATCCATCTCAAGAAGTTCCAGCACGGGTCCATCACCAACGACGCCTTGACTCTGTCGGATGCTTTCCTACCTCTGAACATGGCTCAAGAGTTCAGCAGAGAGCTCTGGAGGAAAATGCCGGCGTTGGATGACCTTGGTGAAGTGGAGAGGCACAGGACCTCCAGGGTTGTAATTCTTGGAGCTTTAGAGGGGGTGGTCACCCCTACTCCGAGCCAGAGGGTTGATGACGTCGGCAAGGGCAAGGGAAAGGAGCCAGCCGAATCTTCTAGCCGCAAGAGGAAGTTGAGGCATGTTGATGGGAGCTCCATCAGGTCTACTCCAACCCAATAGCCCCTTCTCCCCAGCCGAGGAGTGTTCCGGTTGAGAAGACTCTAGCTGCTGCAGTTGATCTCAGACCAAGGTCTGAAGTTGCAGTCTCACCAAATTTGGTGAGCTCCGACTCCGAGCCCCAAAAGAAGAGATTCCGCGGCTACTGGGGCAGAAGCATCCCCAATTAAGCATCGCAATATTGCCTTGAAATGCTAATCTTGTTTTTATGATATTTTTAATATTATTGATCATTTGCTCCCAGGGTGACAAGAAAAAAGTCTGAAGCTTCAGCATCTGCTACAGCAACTGGAGCTGTGCATGCTGAAGCTCCGGCTTCAACCATTGAGCCTCCCCAGGTGGCGGCATAAGACACGGCAGCTTCAGCGCCAGCGGTTGTGGACTTAGATCCAGAAGAGACGTCAAAAGCCCCCATGTTAGCGCTACACCACGCGGGAGAAGTTGTTGAAGATGCACCACCAGCAACAGTGCTAGAGACTGAAGCTCTGGAGCAAGAGTCGGAGGTGTCAGAGGCTCCACCACTTGAGCCAGTACCCGAAGCTCCGGTGCCCTTGCCAGAAGTTGCTGAAGATCTGACATTTGAGACGGAGGTGCCTAAAGCTCCGGCCTCTATGCCAGAGATAGTTGAAGCTCCGGCTGCTGAACCAGAAGTGCCTGAAGCTCCGGTAGCTGAGCCGAAGGTGGTTGATGTACCAACACCTGAGTCGGCGGTGGAAGTGGCTTCGGACAAAGCTCCAACGATCGCTCCGGAGGTAATTGCTCCAAAGGTGTCCATGCCCGAGCCGGAACACCATGAAGAAACGGCGGCAGACTCTCCACCCGCAGAGCCAACACTTGAAGACCCTGCGACAGGACCTTCAGTGTCAGCCCTGGAGGTAGAATTTTCCTAGTGGGATCTTCCTCAGCAGCTGCCGAAGAGCTCCCGGAGGGCGTCCCTAGTGCCGTAGAAGCTCAGGGAACCACACTTGTGGCGTGGGACCCTATTTTTGTTCTTGAAGACCCTCTGGAGCCGGCAGAGATGACCCCGGCAGGTCTGGAGCCTATTCCTTTGGCGTTGTCTATTGACAATGCCTGCTCAAGCCTCTGACAGGTCCAACTCGCCTTCGACCATGATAGTACGATCCTCGAAGAAGAGCATCACACCTTGAGGCGTTGTCGCAACAGACTTCACTTCGAGACCAAGATGGCGCAGACAAGGCTTGCAGACCAAAAGGAGTGGGTCGAGAAGGAAAATGCCCGGCTCGAATATTGGGGCAAGTTGCTGGAGGAGAAGGAAGCCGCCATCAGGGTCCTTGACGCTAATTCTTGAGGTATTCTCGAGCCTGTCAAGGAAATGAGTGATGCTTCCGACGAGCGTCACGGCAACCTCAATGAATTAAATGAGGTTCTCCTGAAGCATCGAGTAGACCATGATGCAAGGGAAGAGAAGCTCCTGAAACAACAGGGGGATGTTTTGAAAAGAGAGGAGGAGCTCGGCCAGAAGCTGACTCTGGCTGAGCAAAATTTGGCAGATCGCACTAAGAAATTTGATCTGTGGAGTAAGGAGGAGGAGGAGAAGTACTAGAAACTGGGGCAGGAGCTCTCAAAAAGAGAAGCTGATGTTGCTGCCAGAGAAGGGAAAGTAAGGGGCAGGGAGAAGGACCTGGCCGAACGGCGGAACTGCATCCACCTCCGGGAGATGGAGCTAGACGACCACGAGAAGCAAGTTGCTGAGAGTATGAAGCAACATACTAATGTGGTCGAGCGCCTCGCTCAGGAAGGTTCAGAGCTTGTGGCCGCTCGGAGGTCACTAGAGGAGTTGCGGAGTTTGAGGGAGACCAAGTTATACAGGTATGGGACTTCTTGGGGTGAGCCAATGATGCATTGATGCCGCTAGGCTTCAGTCCAGTGCGTCCGAACAATCTAGAGTTGGAGCTGGACCGAGCGCTGGTGGCTCTCAACTCTGCTGGCGGCAAACTCGACGCGATGGGTGACGTCATCGTGGACCAGCTGGAGACAAAGGGGAAACCTTTAGCTAACAACATCACAGAATATGTGCTGATGTGTTACAAAAGCCGAGACCCCCAATTCCCTCTGGATCTGGTGCTCGAAGGTCTCGTTGCTGAAGAGGAGGACGTCGCCAAGGCCAACATTCAAGAGGTTGCCCGAAAAGTTGCCTCATACTTCCGTAGGACCTAGGACCTTACTTTGCTCGTAACTTCTCCAATTCCTTCTCCAGTTTTGTAATCTCCAATCCTCAAATTAATGAAATACAAACTTTTTGAATGATTGAATTCCATTTTGTCTTCAATACATTGTCCTTTATCTTGTTTGCCTCCTTGTAGATGAACACAATTTATTTGTGAACATGTACCAAAAGGATTTGACTATCTGTTGAGGACTTGGGCGCTTCGAACTAGTAGACTTTAGGTCTGAAGTTTTTATCTCTAACTTCTCCAGGGAGCTTTTATTTTGTCTTTGGCGGTCCCCTTGGGGTTGTCGGAGCTTGGTAGGTCCGACAACACCCACTGTCAACGCGTAGAACATCGACGGCGGCCCCCTGTGGTTGTTAGAGCTTGGTAGGTCCGACGACACCCACTGTCAACGCATAGAACATCGACAGCGGGCCCCCTGGGGTTGTCGAAGCTTGGTAGGTCCGACGACACCCACTGTCGATGCGTAGAACGTCGACGGCGGGCCCCCTGGGGTTGTCGGAGCTTGATAGGTCCGACGACACCCATTGTCAATGCATGAAACATCGACAGCGGGCCCCATGGGGTTGTCGGAGCTTAGTAGGTCCGACGACACACACTGTCAACGTGTAGAATGTCGACGGTTGTCCTCCTGGGGTTGTCAGAGCTTGGTAGGTCTGACGACAACCACTGTCAATGCATGAAATGTTGATGGCGGGCCCCTAGGGTTGTCAGGGCTTGTTAGCTTCGATGGCACCCACTAGCAATGCATGAAACGTCGACGGCGGGCCCTCTGGGGTTGTCAGAGCATGGTAGGTCCGACGACACCCACTGTCAATGCGTAGAACATCGATGGTGGGCCCCCTGTAGTTGTTGGAGCTTGGTAGGTCCAACGACACCCGCTGTTAACGCGTAGAACATCGATGGAAGGCCCCCTGGGGTTGTCAAAGCTTGGTAGGTCCGATGACACCCACTGTCAACGCATGAAACGTTGATGGCGAACCCCTAGGGTTGTTGGAGCTTGTTAGCTTCGACGCCACCCACTATCAAAGCAAGAAACGTCGACGGCGGGCCCCCTTGTGGAATGTCGGAGCTTAGTAGCTTTGGCATTGTCCACCATCGACATGAATTTTCCATCTTTCCTGCACACTAAAGTCAAGAAAAACAGTAAAATTCATCTCCTCGTCTATAACTCAGTTGTGTCTTAATTTTCTTTTTTGAACCTTTTAGATCCGTAAGAATTCCATATATAAACAAGTGCACTAAATTAATTTCTTCAGATTTGAATGTCTTCTGGACCCGCCTTACTTTGGCCTGCAGGGATGTAGGTAGAGTGGCGTACTTAGGGTGCAGGACCAAACTAGTCAATAGCTCACTCAGGACCTATGTTGGCTTGGCGTTCAGGTGAATAGACCATCCAACAATATTAAAATCTAGAGAAATCAACAATGCAACTTGTATTACATATGAATTACTTGGACTTAAAGTCAACGAGAATTGCACACCTTCATTCTATACAAGAAGGAAAATAAAGATAATTCGAAAGAATAAGCCTGTACAAAATAAATGCACGTGGAGTCTGTTTTCATATAACAATGTATTTCATTATAGGTCCAAATTACAGGGGAGACAAGGACACACTTAGGGTTCGGAACCAGGCTAAATGTGCTATACCTCTTGTTCTAACCCAGGGCAGGTAGCTACACTTTTAGTGCTGGGACTGTATCAAGTGTTGTCAAATTTACCAGACCCTCTTGGAGGAGTCTGGATGTTCTCTCGGAGGACCTACCAGACTCTATATGTTGACTCTATAACATACATTGTATGTAATTACAGACTCACCTCCGTGAAACTAAGCATAGAATTTACGGAGGTGCTCAATGTTCCATGGATTGGGAAGCTGGGTCCCATCCTCAGTTGCCAAGCGAACGCATCCAAGACGGAACACTTTGATCACTCAGAAGGGACCTTCCCAGGTGGGGGAAAGTTTATTCATCCCTTCACGAGTTAGTATTCTATACAGCATCAGATTGCCTTCCTCGAGCTGTCGGTTGTGCACATGCCTCTGATGATAGCATTGGAGCGCTTGGCGATAATGTGCATTCTGAACCGCTGCTTGGCACCTTCCCTCGTCAATGACATCAAGGTCTTCACGCCGGAGTTGGTCTTGCGCGACTTCATCGAAGGTCCGAACTCGGAGTGACTCCATGGTGATCTCCGGAGGAAGAACTGCTTCAGCTCCGTATACCAAGAAGAAGGGTGTCTCACCAGTTGACCGGTTATGTGTAGTCCTGCTTGCCCACAATGTGAACGGAAGCTCTTCAATCCAGTTGGCTCCATTCTTTTTTAGGTGCTCATATGTGCGCGTCTTGAGTCCTTTTAAGATTTCTGCATTTGCTCTCTCGGCTTGGCCATTGCTTGCCAGGTGGGCTACTGATGCGTAGCTGACTTGAATGTCGAGGACTTTTTAATACTCTTGAAATGCTGCATTTGTGAATTGGGTTCCGTTGTCAGTGATGACTTTTTTTGGAACTCCAAATCTGCAGATTATAAACTTCAAGAACTTTATTGTGGATTGCTTATTGATAGTCGCAACTGGGGTAGCTTCCGGCCACTTTGTGAACGTGTCGATGGCGGCTTTTGGGAAAGGTACCAAAATGTCCATGCCGTACACAACGAATGGTCATGTAGGAGGAATCATTTGTAGTGACTGAGCTGATGTGTGAATTTGTTTTGCATGGAACTAGCACGCTTCACACTTTTTTACCAACTCCACTGTGTCCTGGAGTGCTGTACGCCAGTAGAAGCCGTGCCGAAAGGCTTTGCCGAACAGCAAGCGGGAAGATGCGTGGTTCCCACACTCGCCTCCGTATATCTCCGCAAGTACCTCGCGGCCTTCTTTCCTTGCGATGCACCGCATTAGGATGCTGTTGGTACTGTGTCGATAGAGATCCCCTTCTACCAGCGTGTATCTTTTAGACAATCTGACGATTCATCAGCGGATACACTGTCTTCAGGAAGGATATTGTTCTTCAAGTAGCTCTAGATCTCCGAGATCCATGCATCGGAGCTAACTTGAGCTTCTGAGTCTTTCTTGTTGGGTTGCTCGGAGCTTCCTACAGCACCTACGAACCTTGGTGGACGCCATAGTAACAATGCCACCGGGATCGCCAGCTTCGAGGTGCTGATCTCGCCCCCTTCACTCAGTTCGACAAACTGATTTGTTTGTCTTGACAACCTCCGGACGAAAATTCCATCGGGGACCGAAGCTCCAGTTGAGGCCTTCGTTGAGAGTTTGTCAGCTTCAGCATTATGGAGACGTTGAACATGGTGGAGATCCAGAACTTCGAAGTCCTTTTGGAGCCTCTGGACTTCAAGGAGATATGCAGCTAGTTGGGGGTTGTTGCAGCAACATTCACCTCTGACTTGCTTTGTGATTAGCTGCAAATCACCCTTCACCAACAGCTGCTTGACACCATAGGATAGTGCCACCTTGAGCCCGTAGATGAGAGCTTCATACTCCGCCATGTTGTTGGTCGCCTTGAAGTCAAGGTGAACCATATATTTGACCTTCTCCCCGGTCGGAGCGAGGAGAAGTATTCTAGCTTTGGCCCCCTGCTTCTCCACGGAGCTGTCAAAGTAGAGAGTCCAGTGAGGTTCGGTGAAGACCTGGACCTTGGGTTCCAGCTTCTGCTCGCTGGGACCCCCGGGGTTTGATGGAGAAGGAGTCCATTCCGCCACGAAGTCAGCTAAAGCCTGACTCTTGATTGCCTGTCACGGCGCGAATTCGAGATCAAACTCGGCCAACTCTGCTGCCCACTTTGCAATGTTCCCAGTAGAATTAGGGTTATACAATATAGCACACAGTGGATAAGAAGTTACCACTGATATCTTATGGGCTTGGAAGTAATGACGAAGCTTCCTTGAGGCAATAAGAACTGCATAAAGCAGCTTATGCACCTCTATGTATCTGGTCTTGGCATCATGGAGTACTTCACTGATGAATTACACTGGACGTTGGATAGTCCAGACCCTCTTAGAGGGGCCCGTAGCTTCCTCTACATTGACCTGGACCCTCCCGGAGGGGTACAACCCTTCTTGTTGAGCTTCTTGGACCCTCCAGGTGGGGCTCGGAACTTCTTCTTGTTCAAGTCGGACCCTCCCTGAGGGGTCTGGATCTTCTTGAACAGCTGTTGGAACTCCCTCAAATGAGAGAGGTTGATCTTCTAGCATTCCTTCTTGAAGATCCATGCCTAGGGGCTGGGATCTAGACTCGCCTTCAGGTAGCTCCGGACCCACCAGGAGGGATATGGGCTCCTGAACTGGATGTGGCTCTCATCTTTTCGCGACCAGGAACATGCGGACAACTTTTGTGGTTGTGGAAATGTAAAGCAGTAGTGGCTCACCGGGGTTTAGAGCTACCACGATTGGTAATGTGTTGAGGAGCTGATTGAGCTCTTGGAACGCCTTTTCTGCTTCTTCAGACCAATGGAATGTCCCGGACTTCCTCAAGAGCTTGAAGAAGGAAAGTGCCCACTTTGCCAGCCTTGAGATGAACTGGCTGAGCACAGCTAGACATCCAGTTAGCTTCTGGACGTCCTTGATGCGGGCTAGAGGCCGCATATCTTCTATTGCCTTGATCTTCGCCGGGTTTGCCTCAATTCCTCGGTGGGCTACCAAGAAACTAAGGAGCTTCCCAGAGCTAACCCCGAACACGCACTTGTCTGGGTTCAGCTTGGTGCGTGTAATGCGCAGCTTGTCGAGGACGGCTTGCATGTTGTTAAGGAGTGACTCCTTGTTCTTGATCTTCACAACAATGTCATCGACATACACCTCCACCAAGTCCCTAATGAGTTCTCCAAAAGTTTTGTGCATAGCTCGCACAAAGGTTGAAGCAACATTTTTGAGACCAAAGGGCATGATAGTATAACAATACAATCCATCTACTGTAATGAAGGCAGTATGGTCTTCATCTTCTCTAGAGATTTGGATTTGATGATATCTGGAGTAGGCATCTAAGAAACTGAAAGTGCATCTAGGACTCCCTTGTGGGTTTTGGATGATTTATGACAAGCAATTGGGATCCTAACCTCTTTGTTGAAGATGAGTGCAGGTTTTTAATAGAAAAATGAGCAAAGTGCCAAAAAGAAGGAAGAATGATGAGCAAAGTGGAAATAAGCTCAAGGAAGAAGAATAGTAGATCATTGTGTATGGAGTGTGTTAAGAAAACACATCCCAAGAGCTCAATCACAATTAAACACACACATTGCACAAAGTTACACAGGACCGGACTAGTCTGACAGACACCGGACTAGTCCGATATCATTTCTGCACAAAATCGGACAAGTCTAATATCGATCGGACTAGTCCGATATCTCTCTGACTTGAATCGGACTAGTCCTCCCCAGTGCGGACTAGTCCTCAAATCACTTCACAAGTCACACAAAATCGGACAAGTCCGATCACAACCGGACTAGTCCGATATTCTCTCTAATCCATATAGGACAACTCCGATATTTGCACGGACTAGTCCAAAATACCCTCTGAACTAAATCGGACAAGTCCTCCAAGTGCGTACTTTTCATCCTATACATTTAGGGTTTCACATGTCCGGACAAGTCCGATGACTATCGGACTAGTCCGAAGATTTCCAGTAGCGAAATCGGACAAGTCTGTTCCTAGCCGGACTAGTCCGATATTTCGGGACACTTAGGGTTTGCTACACACAGCACACCGGACTAGTCCGGTGACCACCACGGACTAGTCCGATCTTTCTGAACCCTAACGATCACTTTTAGAAACCCATATAAATAGAGTTGCACGGCCATATTTTACTCACTCTCGAACCCTAGCGTCGTCACACCTCCCAAGAGCCTCAAAAACCACATCTCTCCACGAAATTAAGTGCAACAAAGATCAATCCCTTGGGGATTCACTCTAGTTCATTGGAGAGACACGTTCAACACCACATTGAGCTCTTGATTTGATTCTCTAACACACTCCTGTGATTTAATTGTAATCTTTTGAGTGTGTTCTTTGTGGTACTTTGTATTGTAATCCAAGGGAGCTCTCAACGTGTGAGAAATCCCCTTGAATTCGGTTATTCACCCCTTTGAGATAAGTGGAAGATGATTGACCTTCATGGCGATCCGACGAGGGTAGGGTTGGAGAAGACCCGGTCCTTTTGTGGACTCCTCAATGTGGATGTAGGTTGCCTCCTTGGGAACCGAACCATGTGATAAATCTCTTGTGTTCTCTTTTGTGTTCATTGTCCTTTACATTATATCAATCTAGGGTTACAATTGATCTTGATTAATTTACGTTGAAATATCAAGTATAAGATTGAATTGCAATATAACCTGATTCATAACCTTGTAACACTTTGTTTAATCGTATATTTCCGCTGCATATATTGAAAAATAAAGTTAATCGTTCAAACCTAATCAGTCTAGTCCGTATACACCGGACTAGTCCGCACTTTACCGGACTAGTCCGATTTCTCTGGTTTTGAACTGGTTGTTAAGTGTTGCAGGATCCGACAATTTTCAAAAAGGCCTATTCACCCCCCTCTAGGCCACATTCAATTGGTATCAGGGCAGGTTCTTCAAGAAAGAGACTAATCTCTCGAAGGAGATCATCGGACATGAAGGACACCCACAAGAGCAACGACCAAGAGAAGGTTGATGATGAAAAGAAACTCAAGGTGGAGAAGCTCCTCGAAGCCATTCAAGACTTAGAGGACGACGATGAGGAGACGCTGGATGTAACGTCCTCAATTTTCAAAATTCGGTTAATTCAAATTTAAATAAGAACTGCAGTTTTATTTCAAAATCTCAGCCATCCAAATCTTGAGGGCGAGATTCATGTTAAGGGGGGTAGAATTGTAACACCCTGATTTTCGAGTTTCGACAAATTAAAAATTTAATTGGGAATTTAGAGTTAATAAAGGGAAGGAATTTGTTTAAAAAAAATATAAAATATATGCATATCATCTTGGATTTGCATTGGCCTCGCGTGCCCGCCCGGGTCAACGCGGCCCCAGCGGTCGTGCCGCACAGGCCGAGCCAACCCCCGTCAGCCATCGCTCTGGCTATAAATAGCACCGTGCTCTTCAGTACACAGCCGTCGCAAGCACAAAAAAAACCTAGCCGCCAGGCACAGAAACTCGAGGCCGCCAGGGAGAAAAATAGGAGGAGAGAAGAGGGAAGAAAAGGGGAAGAAAGGAGACGCTGTCCGCGGGGATCATCGCATCGTCACCGTTCTTCGTGGGAGACCGCTACGTCGTTGCCGTCATCATGCCGCCGGATGATCGCATCGCCATCTCCTTCGTCTATATCATGCCTTCATCTACCTCATCTACGTTAGACCGTCGTCATCTTCATCAACGAAACCTTAGATCCGAGAGACACGTCACGTAGCCGCCGCTCCACGACCGTCCGGACTTGATGCACACACGGTAGGTATTACAATCTAGATCTAGACTACTAATTTGGTTCTAGTATATGAATTAGATCACATGTAGAACGTATTTTATTTGATCGGCCGTTAATCATCGCCAGATCGTCTCAAAATCACTTGGAACACATAAGTTAGATTAAATCATACAAGATCAATATGCTATTTTAGATTTGACAAAATTTATATTTTCAGTATTATTTAATCTGTTTTTCAGAATTAATAAATAAGATTAAAGTCTAGTTAATTCATAAAGTAGCAAAATAAATCCAGAAAAATTCCTAAACATTTAGAATAAATTCTCGTAAGTTATTAATAATATTTTCAGCATATTTGATGTTATGAAATAATTATTTTGACCCTGAGTTAATTTTAATTAATTCCAAACTTGATCAAATAGGAAATCATTATCGAAAATTATCAAAAAGCCATAGAAATTTATATAGCACTAATACAAACATATTTTCTGCATGCATCCATATTTATCATATTGATTAATGGTTGCAATGCATTTATTATGTATGTTTGCTTGTGTATGTGGTTGATTGCGAGTAGACAGTTTGCTCAAGTGGTTATGATCGAGAAGCGAGTATGTGTGGATCTTTGAGTGCAAGACTTTGAATTGATTGACCATCGGAATTGCGGAATATTAAGGCAAGTGTCCTTGACCATGTTGATCCTGTTTTTAAAATAAATGTTTTGTTTGCAAACTGCATGCTTGTGTCAATTTTATGGGAATCCTATGATAGGAAGTTTACTAGCTTTGTTGACCACCCTTGTCACCTGGGATATATGGTAGAGAGTCGGGATGGGATTTTTACCTTTTTGCTTTGCTTAATTAATTGGGATGGGAAACAACTACACAATTAATTATGCATTGATGAGACTATGGTTAATATGAACTGGTTAAAATGATACGATAATGGGTGATCTAAGCAAGCATGGTATGTGGATGGGTTGGATGTTCTGGTGGTTTGCTTGCTTTAGATCTAAGGACCGGTTCATGTGAGAATATGTCAGGACTATAGTGCCACCACAAGGCCAAGTATGGGTGCGGCGTAGCTGAATAATTAGGAGTGCTGCTAGTATTGTATGGACCATTGGATGGCGCGGGGAATGGGAGTCGAGGAGGGCTACCCCGGGATCCGCATGGCACACGAGGGGGCCCGTGGGTGGGAGAATGGAGATTCAAGCCTGCCGGTGAAACCTTAGTGGGCCCGTACGTACTAGTAGTCCCTTTTGAAAGGCTATTTTGTGATCTCTTGGCCACACACCTACGGAAGTGTGAGACGGCATAATGGAGGTTCCTTAGTCACCGAAAGGTGATGAAATTATGAACATGTGGGTAAAGTGGTACAACCTCTGCAGAGTGTAAAACTATCATGATAGCCGTGCTCCCGGTTAAGAGCACCTGGACAACTTCCATGATTAGAGGATTTTGGTATTGGGATGGTTGGATTATGGTTATGGGTTGGTAATGGTTAAGGATGGTTTATGTCTTATGGTTATGGATATGAATTTGAGTTGTGGTAACTGGACATGGATAATGATGATGTTGGCAATAATTGGATACGGTTTATATTATGTTAATATGATGTTTATGATGGGATTGTTTCACATAGACATAGTATAATGCTTTTCAAATGTTTTGATGTATTTTTCAGCACTTAGCCATTATTATATTCGTCATTTGTATCAGCTACATGTCATATTTTCCACACTTGCTGAGTATGACATGTACTCATCCTTGCAATCCCCCCCACCAACAGTTTCAAGAGATGTTTGGGAGTATCCTCACGATATCATGGAGCACTAGGTTGCGTACCGCCGTCGACTGCCTGTGGAGTTGGAGTCGCCTACACTAGTTTATTTCCGCTGCAATAGAATCAAGGTATATTTATATTTGACATGGTTAAATTCTGATTTCCGTTTGTGATGCATTTGTGTATGTGTGATGAACATCCTAGGCACACATACACTGCACTTGGTTTGTTTTTCAGAACCAGGTGTCACAAATTGGTATCAGAGTCGTGTCGACTGTAGGACGCAAGCCTAGGTAGAATGGACACCATAAATCACATAGGAACTATTTTCTAAAAGCTATATTCTAAATTGCATCGCTGCTGCATTTTCCTTTTGCAATTTCAACTGCGTCTCAACGTGCTTGCTGCTGCAATTTTCTTTTTCTTGTCCCTCCCTATTGTTGTCGTGCACTCTCTTTCTTTTCTCATAATTGCTGCTGCGATCTTCGGACTATTTCACCTCTCATCTTTAATGATTTTTCATTAAGAACATATGATTTGTTTTTGAAAATTGTTTTTAAAATTTTTCATTCTCCGACTTATTTGATTTCTTTCTTTTCCCCTTTCATATCCAACACTTCTTTTGTTAAAATTATAGATGACCACCCTAGCACTCCTAAGCATCCAGAAAAAGTAGGAGTATTCGAAGAAGTAACGAAAGGAACACACCTTAGGGAGAAGCTTTTCGAGACGTGTTTCACATGGAAGAGCAACTGGTTTCTAATGTAAAGAAGACAATGATCCCACCTTTAGCCGTAGCTATGATAATATTGTGTCTCATAATTAGGAATTAGGTCCTACCCTTAAATAAGTTGTAATAAGCATTTAGTCCGTTAGTGCGCTTATTTATGTTTGGTGTGATGACTGTATGATTGCTTGCATGTATGTTTGTGTGTTTAGATGTGCATTGTGGAACACTTATATGTATCCACATCCTCATCCATTAATGCATTATTTATGATCGTATACCTTGATGCATGCATATAGGTTGGGATTCCTTCTATCTCTCTTTTCTCGTTCAACCTCTACTTCAATAGAAGACGAACACAATTAGAAGAATCACTACTCCAGAGGAAGCTACATGGGAGTATGAAGACGATATCAAGACAAAGTTTTTTTATCTCTTCTCTAATCTCTCTGAATCTCGGGGGCGAGATTCCTGTTAAGGGGGGTAGATTGTAACGTTCTCAATTTTCCAAATTCGGTTAATTCAAATTTAAATAAGAACTGCAGTTTTATTTCAAAATCTCTTCTTCAGCCATCCAAACCTTGAGGGCGAGATTCATGTTAAGGGGGGTAGAATTGTAACACCCTGATTTTCGAGTTTCGACAAATTAAAAATTTAAATGGGAATTTAGAGTTAATAAAGGGAAGGAATTTGTTTAAAAAAATATAAAATATATGCATATCATCTTGGATTTGCATTCATCCTCCGGTATTGAAATTCATTTATTAAGATAAATACATTAAAACCAATTAAATTGCCATAACGAATATATAAGGAAAGAAATAAAAGATGAAAAATGATTAATATGAAAAATAGACAATAGTTAATAAGAATAATTAAATAGAATAAAAAAAGAAACTAACAAAGAGATAATGAATAACAAATAATAGAGAAATGAAAAATAGAAGATATAAATATAACTAAGTAAATAAATAAATAAATAAAAATAAAAAGATATATATGTAAGTAACAAATAACAAGAAAATAAAAGATAATAATGATAAAAATAATAAGAATATAAAAAATATAAATAATAAAAAAATTTAAAATAATAATTAATAAGAATAAAAGAAAAATGACTAAAATAAATAAATAGAAATAAAAAAAAAAGAAAAAAAGGAAAGGTAACCATGTTGTGCGTGTCCTGACTGCATCCGCACGTGGATGCTAGCGAGCACCATGCTGCACCAACAAAAAATAATAATAATAAAAAGGAATGGCAGGAAAAAAAAGAAAAAAAAAGAGTTTACCGTGGCCAAAGCCAAAGCCTGGCCGCACGCTGCTAGCCAGTCCCCTTGGGACTCTAACCCAGAGCCACACCACGCCCAAACAAAAAAAAAGGAATCAACGTGTGCCCGACCAGAGACCTGGCCGTTCACGGCGCCAGGGGCCGTGGCCTCGCGTGCCCGCCCGGGTCAACGCGGCCCCAGCGGTCGTGCCGCACAGGCCGAGCCAACCCCGTCAGCCATCGCTCCGGCTATAAATAGCACCGTGCACTTCAGTACGCAGCCGTCGCAAACACAAAAAAAAACCTAGCCGCCAGGCACAGAAACCCGAGGCCGCCGGGGAGAAAAATAGGAGGAGAGAAGAGGGAAGAAAAGGGGAAGAAAGGAGCCGCTGTCCGCCGGGATCATCGCATCATCACTGTTATTCGTGGGAGACCGCTATGTCGTTGCCGTCATCATGCCGCCGGATGATCGCATCGCCATCTCCTTCGTCTATATCATGCCTTCATCTACCTCGTCTACGTTAGACCGTCGTCATCTTCATCAACGAAACCTTAGATCCCGGAGACACGTCACGTAGCCGCCGCTCCACGACCGTCCGGACTTGATGCACACACGGTAGGTATTACAATCTAGATCTAGACTATTAATTTGGTTCTAGTATATGAATTAGATCACATGTAGAACGTATTTTATTTGATCGGCCGTTAATCATCGCCAGATCGTCTCAAAATCACTTGGAACGCATAAGTTAGATTAAATCATACAAGATCAATATGATATTTTAGATTTGACAAAATTTATATTTTCAGTATTATTTAATCTGTTTTTCAGAATTAATAAATAAGATTAAAGTCTAGTTAATTCATAAAGTAGTAAAATAAATCTAGAAAAATTCCTAAACATTTAGAATAAATTCTCGTAAGTTATTAATAATATTTTCAGCATATTTGATGTTCTGAAATAATTATTTTGACCCTGATTTAATTTTAACTAATTCCAAACTTGGTCAATTAAATAGGAAATCATTATCGAAAATTATCAAAAAGCCATAGAAATTTATATAGCATTAATACAAATATATTTTCTGCATGCATCCATATTTTGCATATTGATTAATGGTTGCAATGCATTTATTATGTATGTTTGCTTGTGTATTTGGTTGATTGCGAGTAGACGGTTTGCTCAAGTGGTTATGATCGAGAAGTGAGTATGTGTGGATCTTCGAGTGCAAGACTTTGAGTTCATTGACCATCGGAATTGCGGAATATTAAGGAAAGTGTCCTTGACCATATTGATCCTATTTTTAAAATAAATGTTTTGTTTGCAAACTGCATGCTTGTGTCAATTTGATGGGAATCCTATGATAGGAAGTTTACTAGCTTTGTTGACCACCCTTGTCACCTGGGATATATGGTAGAGATTCAGGATGGGATTTTTACCTTTTTGCTTCACTTAATTAATTGGGATGGGAAACAACTACACAATTAATCATTCATTGATGAGACTATGGTTAATATGAACTGGTTAAAATGATATGATAATGGGTGATCTAAGCAAGCATGGTATGTGGATGGGTTGGATGTTCTGATGGTTTGCTTGCTTTAGATCTAAGGACCGGTTCATGCGAGAATATGCCAGGACTACAGTGCCACCACAAGGCCAAGTATGGGTGCAGCGTAGCTGAATAATTAGGAGTGCTGCTAATATTGTATGGACCATTGGATGGCGCGGGGAATGGGAGTCGAGGAGGGCTACCCTGGGATCTGCATGGCACACTAGGGGGCTCGTGGGTGGGAGAATGGAGATTCAAGCCTGCCGATGAAACTTAGTGGGCCCATACATACTAGTAGTCCCTTTTGAAAGGCTATTTTGTGATCTCTTGGCCACACACCTACGGAAGTGTGAGACGGCATAATGGAGGATCCTTAGTCACCGAAAGGTGATGAAATCACGAACATGTGGGTAAAGTGGTAAAACCTCTTCAGAGTGTAAAACTATCATGATAGCCGTGCTCCCGGTTAAGAGCACCTGGACAACTTCCATGATTAGAGGATTTTGGTATTGGGATGGTTGGATTATGGTTATGGGTTGGTAATGGTTAAGGATGGTTTATGTCTTATGGTTATGGATATGAATTTGAGTTATGGTAACTGGACATGGATAATGATGATGTTGGCAATAATTGGATATGGTTTATATTATGTTAATATGATGGTTATGATGGCATTGTTTCACATAGACATAGTATAATGCTTTTCAAATGTTTTAATGTACTTTTCAGCACTTAGCCATTATTATATTCGTCATTTGTATCAGCTACATGTCATATTTTTCCACACTTGCTGAGTACGACATGTACTCACCCTTGCAATCCCCCCACCAATAGTTTCAAGAGATGTTTGGGAGTATCCTCAGAATATCATGGAGCACTAGGTTGCGTACCGCCGTCGACTGCCTGTGGAGTTGGAGTCGCCTACGCTAGTTTATTTCCACTGCAATAGAATCAAGGTATATTTATATTTGACATGGTTAAATTCTGATTTCCGTTTGTGATGCATTTGTGTATGTGTGATGAACATCCTGGGCACACATACACTGCACCTGGTTTGTTTTTCAGAACTGGGTGTCAAACTGGAGCTAAAGGCGCTCCTAATAAAGAAGACACTTTCCAAAGGGAAAGTAAAAGTTGAAGAGAAGAAGAAGGGGAGTAGTCACACCGACTACTCCCGATATCCTTTTAACTATGATCGTCAAAATTCCAATAACAGTCGTTATTTATCTATCCCACTTGGAAAAGCCCCACACTTCGATGGAAGTGATTACTCAATGTGGAGGCAAAATATGAAAATGCATCTATTTTCCCTCAATCCAAGTTTGTGGCATATTGTGTGCACAGGGATAGATATCCCGGACGACGACGAAGAGCTCACCCCCAGCCAAGAGCAGGCAATTCACCGAAATGCTCAAGCCGCGGCCGTAATTACCTCTTCACTCAGTCGGGACAAGTTCACCAAGGTGGATGGACTCGAAATTGCAAACGAGATAGGGGACACACTACAAACTGCACATGAAGGTGACCAACATGTGCGTGAAGCAAAAATCAAGATGATTGAAGGCAAGTTAGGAAGATTCGCAATTGAAGAAGACGAGTCACCCCAAGACATGTACAATCGATTAAAGACACTCGTCAACAAGGTTAGATCATACAGAAGTAAGAAGTGGAATGACCACGAGGTGGTAAAGCTCATTCTTAGAGCTTTTATGCCTCGCAACGTCACACTATACTCCATGATCAGAGAAAGCCCCAGATACAAAAGGTTGACTCCGGATGAACTGCTTCGAAAGGTCATCAACTTTGAGATGATGAAAAAACAAGCAAAACATGTCAAGGAGATTGCCGACCTCACCTCGGCAAAGAAGAAAGGGGTGGCTTTGAAGTCCACTCTCAAGCCCCTATCCAAAGAAGCTAGAGAAGCACAACTAGAGGAAGATAGTGACGAAGAAGAGAATAATGAATTGGAAGAAGAAGACATGATATTGTTCATGAAGAAATTCAAGAGAATAATGAAAAAGAGACAAGGTACAAAGTCAAGCGAAGGAAAGTACAAGGAAAGAACGAAGCCAAAGTTGAGGCGGGCATGCTATAATTGTGGTGAGTATAACCACTTTATAGTTGATTGCCCATATGAGGAGAACAAGAAAAAGACCAAAGAAGTCAAGCCTCAACCCAAAAAATTCTTCAAGAAGAAGAAACAAGCTGAACAAGCGCACATTGAGAAAGAGTGGGACTCAAATGATGAGTCCTCATCGTCCGAAGTAGAATAGATGGCTAGCATAGCCATCGAGAAGACATCCAAGAAGTCTACCCTTTTCCCTACACTTGGCGCATGGAAGGGAGATGGCACTTGCCTTATGGCAAAGGAAGGTAAATGCAAGGTAACAATTAAACCCCATTCCATGCATTCCTATTCTAGTGATGATGAACTCAATAGTGATAATGAGGACATGCTTATTGGACTAGATAGGAAAACAGCTACTAAAATGAAATTTTTGCTTGATCAACTTGTTGAGAAGGAGAGGTTAATACATCGTCAAGAGGACATGATCATCTCCCAAAAGGAGGAATATGTCGAACTTGACAAACTTCTAGAACTTGAAAAGGAACGAAGCAAATCACTAGAGCTTGAGTTAGCTTCGAGCAAGGAAACTTGCCTGGAGCTAACTGACTCAAATGCCACAATCAAGGACCAACTTGCTAACCTGATCAAGGTTAACAAGATCCTTGAAGTGCAGGTTGAGTCACTCAAGCTGAGTGGACCTTCCTCCTCTTGAAGTTCACCTTCTCAACTAACTAAAACTGATTTTGCTCATGCATGCACATGTAAGAAAAGTGACACCAGTTTGAAGGATAAGCCAACTTCTACAAAGGAAAAACATCCTTACCAAAGTGGCATATTTGACAAGGAGAAGATCAAATATGCACGTAGTGCATACTTGGTCAAAAGACCTCCAAATGTCAAATATGGCATTGGTTATTCTTATGGTGAAAAGCAACATGCTAGAAGCCATAAGAATAACAAGGAGAGGATTACCTTTCTAAAAGGAAGGCCCTCTCAAATTGGAAAGTCACAGATCAAGACAATAACTACACATGAACACCGGACTGGTCCGGTCAGTGTCCGGACAAGTCCGGTCATCCGGACAAGTCCGGCCCCCCATACTAGTACTGTACATAAACAACAACAGCTATTGTTTAAAACTTTTGATGCCTCCTATGTGTTAATGAGAAATAATTTTGGCAAGGTTTATGGTTATTATGTTGGGCCACGCAATGGGAACACCAAGTCTCATGTGTGGGTGCCCAAATGCATTGTAACTAACCTCCAAGGCCCAAGCGAGCTTGGGTACCTAAAACCAAGACATGATTTATTTTTGCAGGCATATTCCTCCGGTGGATCTAAATGGGTGCTAGACAGTGGCTGCACCAACCATATGACCGGGGAAAGAAGAATGTTCGTGGAATATAAAGAGAATAAGGACCCAAATGGGGCATCTACTTCAGAAATAATAGTCAAGGAAGGGTGCTCGGTACCGGTAAAATTGCAATATCCTCTAAACACACACTTTCTCATGTTTTACATGTTGAATCCCTAGATTATAACCTACTGTCCATATCTCAATTATGCGACAAAGGTTATAATTGCTTGTTCACTAACGAGGGTGTGACCGTTTCTAGGAGGAGTGATGGTTCCGTTGCATTCAAGGGTATGTTAAAGGGAAAGCTCTATCTTGTTGACTTCAAAAAAGATAAAGCTGAACTTGACACATGCTTGATTGCAAAGACCAACATGGGTTGGCTATGGCATAGACGGCTAGCGCATGTTGGTATGAGGAACATTCAAAAACTTCTCAAAGGCAATCACATCCGAGGTTTAAAAGATGTTGTATTTGAGAAAGACAGGCCCTGTAGCGCATGCCAAGCCGGGGAGAAAGTTGGAGCACCTCACCCCGCCAAAAATGTCATGACTACAACAAGACCACTTGAGCTACTACACATGGACTTATTTGGTCCAATAGCCTACATAAGCATCGGCGGTAACAAATATGGTTTTGTTGTGGTTGATGATTTTTCTCGCTTCACTTGGGTTTTCTTTTTGCATGATAAGTCAGAGACACAAGGTATACTCAAGAGGTTCTTCAAGCGAGCTCAAAACAAATTCTCATTGACAATCAAGAATATTCGAAGCGAAACCGGCACGGAGTTCAAGAACACGCAAGTGGAGGAGTACCTTGATGAAGAAGGCATAAAGCACAAATTTTCAGCGCCGTACTCCCCACAACAAAACGGAGTTGCCGAAAGAAAGAATCAAACACTCATGGAGATGGCAAGAACAATGCTCGATGAGTACAAGACATCGGATCGATTTTGGGCGGAAGCGATTAACACCGCTTGCCACGCCGTAAATCGACTTTATCTCCATCGAATACTCAAGAAGGCATCCTATGAGCTACTCACCGGTAACAAACCAAATATTTCATATTTTCAAGTTTTCGGTTCTCCATGCTATATCT
The DNA here is from genome assembly GCA_036927565.1 of Tuctoria greenei. NCBI lineage: Eukaryota > Viridiplantae > Streptophyta > Magnoliopsida > Poales > Poaceae > Tuctoria > Tuctoria greenei. The sequence continues at coordinate 134,788,309 of JAYESD010000010.1, read as the reverse complement.
TGAACAAGAAGCCTAGCACTTCAAAGTTCACTTCGAAGTCCGATGAAGATTTCTTGCTTGGTTATGATTCGAACACTTACGCCTATCGTGTTTTCAACATGACCTCCGGACTTGTTGAAGTAGCATGTGGCATAGTGTTCGATGAGACTAATGGCTCCCAAAAGGAGCAAGTTGATCCATGTGAACTAGGTAAAGAAGAAGCTCCTTGTCAAGCATTGAAAAGAATGGCTCTAGGTGAGGTTCGACCACAAGAGCCACCTCCACACGTACATGAGGAAGACGAACCACAAGAGGAGACCAACGATCAAGGGGGAGCTTCAACACAAGATCAACCACAAGAATACGAAGATAATCAACAAGTCAATGAAGGCAATTACTTAGGGGGAGAAGCAGATGATCATGAAGATACAACTCCTCAAGTGCCACACCAAAGAGTACACCAATGCATCCAAAGGGATCACCCAATCGACAATATCATCAGTGACATCCAAAAGGGAGTAACCACTAGATCTCGCATAGCTAAATTTTGTGAGCACTATTCGTTTGTATCCTTTTTGGAACAACGTAGCGTTGAAGATGCATTGAAAGATCCGGGCTGGGTGGTGGCAATGCAAGAAGAATTGAACAACTTCAAGCAGAACAAGGTGTGGGAACTTGTGGCAAGACCCAATGCAAGCATCGTCAGCACCAAGTGGGTCTTCCGCAACAAACAAGATGAACACGGGGTGGTGACAAGGAAAAACAATGCACGACTTGTGGCCAAAGGGTATTCACAAGTCGAAGGTTTGGATTTTGATGAGACCTTTGCTCCAGTAGCTAGGCTTGAATCTATTAGAATATTACTTGCATATGCTACTCACCATGATTTCAAGCTGTATCAAATGGATGTGAAAAGCGCCTTCCTCAACGGACCAATCAAGGAAGAGGTGTACGTGGAGCAACCACCCGGGTTTGAAGACGAAGAGTTCCCCGACCACGTATTTAAATTGCGTAAGGCTCTCTACGGCCTCAAACAAGCTCATAGAGCTTTGTATGAGTGTCTTAGAGATTTCTTAATTGAAAATGGCTTTAAGATTGGCAAAGTAGATTATACACTATTTACAAAAAATTTTGATAATGATTTTTTTATTTGTAAAATTTATGTTGACGATATAATCTTTGGGTCAACTAACCAATCCTTTTGTGAGGAATTTAGTAAAATCATGATAGACAGGTTTGAAATGTCAATGATGGGAGAATTGAAGTACTTCTTGAGATTCCAAGTGCGGCAACAGAAGGAAGGGACGTTCCTAAGCCAAACCAAGTACACGCAGGACATACTTAAGAAGTTTGGCATGGACAAGGCGAAGCCCATAAAAACCCCCATGGCAACGAATGGCCTCCTAGATCTCAATGAAGATAGACCTAGTGTCGACTAAAAGATATATCGCTCCATGATTGGATCTCTACTCTATTTATGTGCATCTAGGCCAAATATTATGTTGAGTGTATGTTTGTGTGCAAGATTTCAAGCCAATCCTAAGGAATGTCACTTGACAGCCGTAAAAAGGATCTTGAGATATTTGGTTCATACACCCAACCTTGGTCTTTGGTACCCAAAAGGCTCAAAATTCAATCTCATTGGTTACTCTGATGCAGGTTATGTCGGGTGCAAAGTAGATAGAAAAAGCACTTCCGGTACATGCCAATTCCTAGGGAGATCCTTAGTTTCCTGGTGCTCCAAGAAACAAAATTCCATTGCCTTATCCACAGCCGAAGCGGAGTATGTTGTAGCCAGGAGTTGTTGTGCAAAACTCCTTTGGATGCGACAAACTCTAAGGGACTATGGTTACAATATGAACCATATTCCACTCCTATGCGACAATGAAAGTGCCATCAAAATTGCCCACAACCCAGTTGAGCACTCCACAACTAAACACATAGATATAAGACATCACTTTTTGAGAGATCATGCCATGAAAGGAGACATAGCCATTTTCCATGTCAATACCCAAAAACAATTAGCCGACATATTCACCAAGCCACTTGATGAGAAACGCTTTTGTGAACTCCGAAATGAACTAAATATCCTTGATGCTCGGAGTGTGGCTTGAAATGTTGCATACCTGTATGAATTCTTCAAAGTATGTTGACTGGATTGTGAAAATCATCTCTCTCAATTTTCTCCGAAAAACTATGTCAACTACTAGATATTGGTGAATTATGATCATTGCTTGATTGTTGTATGCTTACTGATCATATTCATCAAGATTATTTGATTTGTTTTGCCTCTCTATTTTCTAATTATGAACCTTCAAATATATATGAATGGGCTATAAAATTCTTGCCTGGTGACCACGGACTAGTCCATGGTTGCCCGGACTAGTCCGCCCATGCAGACTAGCCCGTAGAGTGCCGATTAGGGCGGACTAGTCCGGTAGACAACAGACTAATCCTATATAGCCCCTGGAAAAGTTCGAACTAGTCCGGTCATCTCCGGACTTGTTCGATTTTTCGTGTCCATAACCCTAGCCGCCGTCAAACCCTAATTTCTTCACCTCATTGACAAGGATAGGATGAAGTTCCTATATGAGCCAAACTCAAAGTTCAACCACCCTTCCACCAAAAATATGAAGCCATTCTTTGTGGTGCTGAACAGAGTTTTGAGGAAGACGATTGCTCCCAAGGATGGAGATGCTGGGAGTGTGCAAGGATACCTACGGACTCTGATGAGGGTCATAAGCAAGGACCGCCCGTTTGATGTGGCGGAATACATTTGGAATGACATGGTGAACATATCCTCACTCCCAACAGGTCCTGTGGATATGCTCCTTATCTAATGTTTGTGATTGAAAATGTCACCGGGATTGAGTTTGTAAAAGATGTGGAGCATCTCCCCTTGAGGCCTCAAATGCCTCAAAAGCCGAGTGTGCAGGCTGCTTCCTCGCTGGCCTCCACTCCTAAGGCACCGACAAGAACAAGAGAAGATGCCAGGGCTGCCCCTGCTTCTGGTGCAGCCCCTCAAAAAGGTTCAGCCAACGAAATCCTCAAGTACCTGACTGCAATCTTTGCCTCCTGCAAAAAGGCTGAAGTGAAGGCCCATAAGCTCAACAAGAAAATAAAGGAGGACATGAAGTATATCAAGGCAAATGTGAAGCAAATTTGCCAGAAACTAGAGATTGAGCCAATTGGGTCTCCAACAATCTCTGAAGACTCAGATTTTGGTTTCACCGAGCTCGGGCCCTTGACCCCCTTCGAGCTTGCCTACTTTGGCGTTGGGGGCTCGAGTAGCACCGCACCTCCTCCTGCTCCTCCTCCTCATCAAGATGAAGATGAAGATGATGAAGACGACGATGAGAGGACCGACAACGAAGAGTGAAGACCTTAGGACCCTCCTCTTCCTCTTTTTGGTGTCTTGATGCCAAAGGGGGAGAGATTGAGGGGGGGGGTCTTAGTCTTAGCTGTAGGTTGCGAGGAGAGAGCTCTATGCTATGTTCTTTAACTCTTTTGTGGCTTGTAAAGTTTTAACAATGATCTTATGTTAATTATGGTTCTGTGATGCAATGATTTGATCCTTTGAGTAGTATTCATGAAAACTGTGATTTTGCTCTAGAATGACATATATGCTTGCTATTGGGTGATTAATGTCAATTATGTCATTCTCAATGTTTCAATGCACTTAGTTATGCATCCCACCATAAAGAATGCACATATGGACTATGCTTTCACTACTTGATGTATTTTGGACTCATATGTGCGTACTTTATGAAAATCTCAATTTTTATCATATTTTGTGAAATCTCATTTGGTTGTCATCAATCACGAAAAAGGGGGAGATTGAAAGTGCATCTAGGACTCCCTTGTGGGTTTTGGATGATTTATGACAAGCAATTGAGATCCTAACCTCTTTGTTGAAGATGAGTGCAGGTTTTTAATAGAAAAATGAGCAAAGTGCCAAAAAGAAGGAAGAATGAAGAGCAAAGTGCAAATGAGCTCAAGGAAGAAGAACAGTAGATCATTGTGTATGGAGTGTGTTAAGAAAACACATCCCAAGAGCTCAATCACAATTAAACACACACATTGCACAAAGTTACACAGGACTGGACTAGTTCGATAGACACCGGACTAGTCTGATATCCTTTCTGCACAAAATCGAACAAGTCTGATATCCATCAGACTATACCGATATCTCTCTGACTAGAATCGGATTAGTCCTCCTCAGTGCGGAGGACTAGTCCTAAAATCACTTCACAAGTCACACAAAATCGGACAAGTCCGATCACAACCGGACTAGTCCGATATTCTCTCTGATCCATATCGGACAAGTCCGATATTTGCACGGACTAGTCCGAAATACCCTCTAAACTAAATCGGACAAGTCCTCCAAGTGTGGACTTGTCATCCTATACACTTAGGCTTTCACATGTCTGGACAAGATTTCCAGTAGCGAAATCGGACAAGTCCGTTCCTAGCCGGACTAGTTCGATATTTTGGGACACTTAGGGTTTGCTACACACAGCACACCGGACTAGTCCTATGACCACCGCGGACTAGTCCGATCTTTCTGAACCCTAACGATCACTTTTAGAAACCCATATAAATAGAGTTGCACGGCCATATTTTACTCACTCTCGAACCCTAGCGCCGTCACACCTCCCAAGAGCCTCAAAAACCACATCTCTCCATGAAATTAAGTGCAACAAAGATCAATCCCTTGGGGATTCACTCTAGTTCATTGAAGAGACACGTTCAACACCACATTGAGCTCTTGGTTTGATTCTCTAACACACTCCTACGATTTAATTGTAATCTTTTGAGTGTGTTCTTGGTGGTACTTTGTGTTGTAATCCAAGGGAGCTCTCAACGTGTGAGAAAGCCTTGAATTCGGTTATTTACCCCTTTGAGATAAGTGGAAGAGGATTGGCCTTCGTGGCGATCCGACGAGGGTAGGGTTGGAGAAGACCCAATCCTTTTGTGGACTCCTCAATGTGGATGTAGGTTACCTCTGTGGGAACCGAACCACGAGATAAATCTCTTGTGTTCTCTTTTGTGTTCATTGTCCTTTACATTATATCAATCTAGGATTACAATTGATCTTGATTAATTTACATTGAAATATCAAGTATAAGATTGAATTGCAATATAACCTAATTCATAACCTTGTAACACTTTGTTTAATCGTATATTTCTGCTGCATATATTGAAAAATAAAGTTAATAGATCAAACCTAATCATTCTAGTCCGTATACACCGGACTAGTCCGCACTATACCAGACTAGTCCAATTTCTCTGGTTTTGAACTGGTTGTTATGTGTTGCAGGATCCAACAGTTTTCAAAAAGGCCTATTCACCCCCCCTCTAGGCCACATTCAGAAACACAATAGCTCACACCCGGAGGTGGAGTCCACTATCTGATCTATCCTAGGTAGTGGAAATGGATCTTTTGGACATGCCTTATTTAAGGTGGTGTAGTCGATACACATCCGAAGCTTCCCACCGGCCTTGGGTACAACAACTAGGTTTGCCAGCCATTTTGGATGAAAAAGTTCCCAGATGAAACCAGCTTCAAGCAGTTTCTTGATCTCCTGTCTGATGAAGTTTTGCCGCTCGACTCATTATTTCTGGTTTTTCTGGTGTACAGGCCGTGCGTCGGGATAAATTCTCAGATTGTGCTCAATCACCTCCCCGGGGATCCCATGCATTTGTGATGGTTGCCAGGCACACATCAACATTCGCCCGGAGGAAAGTGATGAGCGTGAATTCCTATTTATTGTTAGGACCTCCCGAAATATGGGTGGTCTGAGCAGCATCGGAACCAATTTGGACGACTTTGACGGGTATGTCGGTGTCGCCGCTTGGCTGCACACGTGTTGCAGAGGTTGAGCCTCGATGATGAGTGCTCGGAGGTTGAGCAGCATGCTCTTTACCAGATGCCTCCTCCTGCGCTGTTGCAAGCGCATTGAGTTCTTCCAGTGTGGTGATTTCTGTAGTACGGTCTCCACGGATGCGGAGAACACCGGAGGATGTTGGCATCAACACTAGGTAGCCATAGTGAGCCGCAGCCATGAAGCTGTACAAGGCAGGCCTGCCCAGGATGGCATTGAAGGGTAAGCTGATCTGCGCGACATCAAAGACCAGCTTCTCAGTCCTGTATTTCTCCCGAGTTCTTTAGGTCATTGGGGGTGTGATGGATCTAAGAGGGTGTTGACGACTCCTAACATATACTAACAAATCATCCTCGACAATGCTCGCCAGAAATTCTTGTTGGTATTTCTTAACATCACAGATCATCTCCGGTAAAGAGATGAGATCCGCAAGCGCACGAAAGATACCATTGTAGCATTTCACCCATGAGTATTCCCAAGGGTATCGTATTTATCCCAAAGGAAGGCAATGGAGTAAAGTATATACTACTCTTATGGTCAAGCTATGGGATACTAATCAATTATCTGGACAGGGGGTAAGTTGATAATAGGGGTAGTGTGACACACACCTAGGCAATCTATTCTAAAGGGTAAATGGGTCCTAGAGGGAGATTGGATTAAGAGTTAGAGAGTTGCTCCTACAATGCTCCTAATACATATACATAGCCTAAGGTAGATACTAATGGTCTTGTCAATGATGAATTCCTATGCAATGCTATTCAACACATCGGGCACGGGCTTACCCCTAGCAATACTAGAGCGACTCCCGCCAAGAGCCTGTGGCATAGCCGAACGTGGAGGATTACAAAGGACAGATAGGGCTGTCACCACCTACTGTATACCTCTTCAATCCGTGGGTCTACGAGACATCCAACGCTACTTAAATACCCTAGCACCATGCTAGCATACTAAGAAAATACCTTAAGAGCTGCAGCACAAGCCATCCTAAGGCAATGAACTAAATCATCGTTGAACCAATGTTGATTGCATAGCATAGTTATTCATATTAATATAATCATATCATAACTACATAGACTATAGTGGGGGTCTATAGTGTTTATGACCATAAGATGTGATCATGAGAGTACAATCATAAAGACTATACCTTCCACTTACATGGACTCCACAATCAAACAAGAAACGCTTTGTCCAAGTATACGTATAAAAGAAGATTAAAGATAATATCTTTATTGAGCACAAAGACACAAATACAAGAAGGAATACATGAGATATACCTTTTCCAATGTGGAATTGGGAAGAGAGACTCCTTCTACTCCTTTCCCAATTTGGACTTGGGACTAGAGGCTCTCCTCTCTACATCCTAACTCCTCTAAGGACTATGGAAGATAGTGTATACAATAGAATGATGCCCAAGTGGTGTGTGTTGAAGTGAGGGGTATGGATTCCTATTTATACTAGTGTTGAGGTCGGTTCCCGCCACTAAAAGCGCGTGAATCAGTCGTCATTGACTCCAGGGAGCCGGGAGGAGCCAACACGTGGAAGTTGACCGCGTTAGGCACCAAGACCAGGTCGGCCGGCCCCCTGGTTCGGCCGACCTGGTCAGGGCTCCAAACGGCCCGTACTTCCTCCAGGTGGCTGCCAGGTGGGTCCCATTGACTGATATTGGTGCTACACTATTGGATGGCCTCGAATTGTTCTGTTTGTGGGCCCATGTGGTGCCAAGTGTCGTCACCTGATTGGCTGGGATGATATTTTATAGGATTGCCCCCCATACTTTTCCTCAATTCCTGTATAAATATCTGCATACACATATTTCTCCAAGTACAAGTGGAAATAGTTCAAGTAGAAAGGTGATGTGTGCAAGAAATGATCAATCATTCACATAATTGAGTTATATTGATGGCTGAAATTGGTATATAACAGCCGTCAACAAACTCCCCCAAGCTTATCCTTTGCTCGTCCTGAGCAAAGTCAAGACTTTAGGTTGATGATCAAGAGTTGCTACAATGTTCTACCTTTCGAAAGTACCAAGTGCACAACAAAATACTCTACCTAGTATTGCAAAAAGTGGCTATGGTACTTCACCCTTCTTAAGTCATTATGGGAGTTATGCCTTCTCCTATTCATGGGTAATTGAAAAATGGAACAGCAAATGGAGCAAGCATAGCCTAGATATCAAGTTCCACTTAAATTACGGAGAGATTCAAATTAGATTATAAGTACCTCAATTGATTCTCTCAATCACTCCTTTGTGTATAGTGGAAATATGTCCTCACCAAGGCATTATGCCTATACTATTCCTACTCTTTGAATATGGCTTGTATGTGGAGCTTGGTAGGGAAAGTAAGTAGGCATATTTGCAACACATAATATTGCTAAGTCAAAAGAGCAAACCTTAGGAGAAATCAATTCAAACTTTTGAATCAAGACTTGTGCATGTGTAATGGAATGGAGGTGGATGTGGAAACATTGAGATGACTCCTTTTGATGTGGACTCTCTTTATTGCAAGGATGAAACATGGCTACCATTTTTTTATGCTTATGGAGTAAGCATATTATTTTTTTTTTCTCATGCTTATGATATAAGCATGCATTTTCTTTTTCTATTTCTTGTAGCCATGTCTTCTACTCCTTTTTATGCAATAACTTGAAGAGAGTGCTAACTATGAATAGCATGGAGTTTCTCTTTCTATTGTGGAATGGTGGATATGATGGAATTTTGCTTCCTTCTAGTGTAGAAGTATAGCATGTGCAAGTGAAGTCTTGAATTCAAAAATAATTGAATGATTTCTCACATAGGTGTATACTAGTTTGACTAGGCTCAATGTGAAAGCAAATAGCATATGCATAAGGTGTTGTCTATGTATGAATATCATATGGCTTTGGTAGGTATTTCCAATCAAATGAGGGAAACTTAAATCTTGTTAGAATTTCTCCGGAAATCCAAGTTTCACTTTCAAAATAGGTATAGCAGCCCTATTACTAATTCAAATCTCCCAACAACCTAGAAGTAGATTAAGCCTTTGCTACCCACAATTTCTAAATCAAGGCAATGTTAATTTTAGCCAATTTAAGCAATATTCGGAGAATAGCAAGTTGTAAACTAGGGACTTAGGAAAAATAAAACAGAGCAACTATTCATCATTTCATCTATGTGAATTCTAAATCATTCTTACCACACATCTTTATCTGATAAGGAAAGCAAATCTAAGTTCCTATTTTTATGTTTTTTTAGATGCATGGTGGATGGTGGATGAATGGAAAGTAAATATGCAATGGATGATTTGAAATAAAATTGCAGTGGGTGTGATACAAGTTACCTCAAGTGGGGGTCCTCCCCCAAACTTATTCTTGATCAAGGTCCATGATATGGGTTGAAACTCTAACGAAGGAGGTAGGCCATGAGTTGGCCTATCCTTGTTGCAGTGTGGCTTTGACAATGGAGGGTTGAGTGTTGATTGTTGTGTTGCCTTCCATGGACACCATGAGTGTGGTTGAATAGAGTGTTTTCGATGTTGATCGTCTGCACATCAGGTCTCCATGTGTTGGGTGTGATTTGTCATTCCTTGGCTAGGTTAATGGTAACCTTTAGATCCAAAGGAATGACGTGCACTCAACATACATTGAGTATGTTTCGTCATTCTTTGTCTAAGGTGTATCATATCTTTTTTCCATAAGGGAGTGACATGTGCCCAACATGCATTGGGTATGATCAGTTGCTCCTTGGGTAAGGTACAACACACCTTCTAGCCACATAGGAACAACTTGCACCCAATGATGGTGGCAAATCCCTTGAGCTTGAATGAGTGCTTAGAATAGTTGAGAGCATAATGCTCTCACCCATTCGTGGCAGCCCATTGGTTGCTCATGGAGGGTTCCCATTTCAAATCTCTAGCCTCGTATAGTTATGATTGACCTTCGGGCATAATTTCTGATAGGTAGAAACCATCCTCATTTACTCATTGGCCAAGAGATGTTGAAATGGGATCCTCTAGGGATCCCAACAATCATCTTCTTGAATGCCTGCATAGTAATATTACTCCTGCAAACTTCCTCTCTTGAATAGAGAGGGATGGTTAGCTCCCGATACATGTACAAATGAACGTTCAGGTTAGATAACTGAACATTCATTTGTACATACAGGGAAGAACAAAATCAAAGATGCATTGGTTCCAATGTCAAGTGTATCCATGATCAATGTGTTATTCATTGATAAGAGTGGAGCTTTATGGATTGCATATTTTCTAAAGCTCCTACTCATAGCAATTCATGTGATAGAAATATACTATATGGATCCCTACATCTTTTAAAGTTTCTAACCATCTTAGCTTTCAAGAGCAAATTTTATCAATTAGACCATGACAGACAAGATTCTCAATTTTATCCTCCTGAAATTCACTAGGAATTTAAAATTTAGTGACTCCTCCAAAAAATGCAATTCAATTTTAGAGCAAGGATATCACTTATTCCTAGGAGTTTGAAATCTAGTGACACCATCTATGCATGAAGCTCAATTAAAAATTATGGCTGTCACTATGCCCAAGTTTCTATATGTCAATTCACCAATTAAGTCATGCCCAAAAGTTTTATTTTCTAAACCTAGACAAAAATGACTAAGTCTACAAAACAATGCTTAAAGGATTCTAGGTACTTGTTTTAGATTTTTCCAAGTAAGGTGGGATTTCCTTTTGGAGATCCAAAAGTCAATACCCACACTTACTCTTGTGAGGATGCATGAGAATTAAATTATGATGAAGTGTCAACCTTCCTCACAAATGCAAGCAAATACATTCAATTCTATGGCAAACCAAACAATGAAAAAGTCTAAACTCATACCTCATTTGAAGAGCAGCTGGCGACGAAGGTCTTTGTGTGAGAAACTCGCAACATTGATTTTTGGCATAGGCTTGATGGTTGATGTCAAATGCCAAGTTGAGATTGGATTTGGCACTGGATTTGGTTCTGGCTCCTCCATTGGGTCATCATCTTGAACATTTCTCTTCCTCAAACTCAAAATGAGTTTGAAGGAGAGAAGTGTTCTCAAATCCTTCCAATGGTGACTTGAGCTTGATGAAACCTTCCACTTTCTTGCCATACCACCTCTTCACAATTTTGACCTACCTGCACTTTAATCAAGAACACACAAAACAACTCGAGAACGGGTTACGTTAGCCAAAATCAAATTGAACCCAATTTTCAAATTGTCTTGCCCAGCTTGAAATAACTTGTAAATGCAATGAGGGTCAAACCAAATCTTTTTGGTTTGAACTAGGAAGATAAATTCAAGTGGTCATGCACGTAGTTCATATCCAATTAAATTTGTCCCCTAATTCAATTTTTTAGTTTTATGATGGTTGGAAATTTTACTTTCCAACATGCAAGTGTGGAATTTCAAACATGCAAATGCAAGGGTTGATGCAATTTGGAAAACAAATATGAGATAACTACCAATTAACCTATTGGGAAGGACTCACCGAATTGTTGAAGTCCGGTGAGTGATAACTACCAATTAACCTATTGGCAATGACTCACCAAATTTTTGAAGTCCGATGAGTAGGACTTACCTCTGTTCTGTTCAGCGCGATGATTTGTTATCCAATCCCAGAGTTGAAGATGTGGACGATTTCTTCTGTTTTGACATGCCAAACTCATTTGGCTATCATTTGGACATGTGGGCCACATGGTGGCCCTAGCCTCTCCCCGTTGTATTTATATAGACATGTTGTTGTAGCGACGGGTTCTCCCTCTTGAATGTATTCCTTCATGAGCATGGTGAGGCTTTGTCCTTCTTAGGGGTGCCACTCTGACCATATTGATATTCCATTGAATCAACCCATACCTTGATCATGGATCAAAGGCTTCCTTGGGCATGATGACATGTGGACTCCACAATCAAACAAGAAATGCTTCATCCACAATGTCACTTGCCCTAGGTTGAATGGGTTGGTCGAAGTGTGGGAATACCAACAAGTGATGTGGGATATCTTGGACTTTGAATGCTCCTTAAGTTCCTGTCCATGGCCAAGATCTTCATGTGAATGTTGTCTTGATTTCTGCTTGGCCAAGATACTTCAAGGTAGGCTAGTTGAACTTAAATCCCTTGGAAAGTCATAGCCTCCTTGAATACAAGGGTGATGTTAATTCCACCCTTGACCTCCTTGTGAATGGTAGCCATTGGAGTTGTTGTTTGAAAAAGGTCCTCATGGGTCTTAGGGAAATAATTCCCACGCGTCCCATGATGACATGGATTTTCACAAATCATGTGAATATCCACGACTTGGATTATCCAAAAAAAATCTCCAACGACTTGGATATTCATGACACTTCAATGGGATGTGTAGTTCCATAACTAGCATACCCACCTTGTGAAGTGGTGTGCATGACAAGCTATGGGAACTCGAGCATTCTTCAATCCACCCCTTGAGTGGAGACCTTCTTCTCATCCATGATGAATGAGAATAGAACTCCTTCAGCTCCAGTATGAATGTGGTCATGGATTGGTGGAGCCAACCCATGACACGAGTGTTGGATGAAGAGCCAACTATCCACCCCATGGTGGAGGCAAACCAAGAAGAACTTCTTGGAGCCTTCCCCAAGCTTGGGTATGGATGACTTTGGCTCCTACTAAAAGCCGAAATTCTCCCGCAAAAGGCAATTAGGTTGCCTAGCGGACATTTGTTGAGGTACGCCTTGAATCATCTTGCAGTTTAGCACTTGCATCCTCGTTGGCCATCCCATACAATGGGATGGCCAACACTACCATGTTTTCACACAAAGGAGAAAACAAACAAGGGTAATCCTGTCTAATAACTATTAATACCTATAGCTTAATCATAAGTGATAGCTATCCTTCACTCCCTTTGCCTTCTCCGGCAACAGCGCCAGAATTGCTTGTTGGTATTTCTTAACACCACAGATCATCTCGGGTAAAGAGATGAGATCCGCAAGCGCACGGAAGATACCGTTGTAGCATTTCACCCATGAGTATTCCCAAGGGTATCGTATTTATCCCAAAGGAAGGCAATGGAGTAAAGTATATACTACTATTATGGTCAAGCTATTGGATACTAATCAATTATCCGGACAGGGGGTAAGTTGATAATAGGGGTAGTGTGACACAGACCTAGGCAATCTATTCTAAAGGGTAAATGGGTCCTAGAGGGAGATTGGATTAAGATTTAGGCCCCCTTTGGCACAGCTTCACAAAGCTGTTTCTCTGGATTCACTTCTGATTCTCTAGTGAAGTGATTCTGTGGCTGAAAATGATTCTCTATGATTTTGTAGAATAAACTCTTAAAATCAGGACAGAGAATCACTTCAAAGAATCAGGAGAAGCTACTTTTTTCAGCTTCTAGCCCCTTAGTTCATTTCAGAGAATCACTTCACAGAATCAGCCAAGAATCACTTCTTCTGAAAAATAGTGTTTGGCACAACTTCTCCGATTTTGTCTGAGAATCAGCTTCGTGAAGCTCCGCCAAAGGGGGCCTTAGAGAGTTGCTCCTACAATGCTCCTAATACATATACATAGACTAAGGTAGATACTAATGGTCATGTCAATGATGAATTCCTATGCAATGCTATTCAACACATCGGGCACGGGCTTACCCCTAGCAATACTAGGTCGACTCCCGCCAAGAGCCTGTTGCATAGCCGAACGTGGAGGATTACAAAAGACAGATAGGGCTGTCACCACCTACTGCCTACCTCTTCAATCCGTGGGTCTACGAGACATCCAAAACTACTTAAATACCCTAGCACCATGCTAGCATACTAAGCAAATACGTTAAGAGTTGCAGCACAAGCCATCCTAAGGAAATGAACTAAATCATTGTTGAACCAATGTTGATTGCATAGCATAGTTATTCATATTAATATAATCATATCATAACTACATAGACTATAGTGGGGTCTATAGTGTTTATGACCATAAGATGTGATCATGAGAGTACAATCATAAAGACTATACCTTCCACTTACATGGACTCCACAATCAAAGAAGAAACGCTTTGTCCAAGTATACATATAAAAGAAGACTAAAGATAATATCTTTATTGAGCACAAAGTCACGAATACAAGAAGGAATACATGAGATATACCTTTCCCAATGTGGAATTGGGAAGAGAGACTCCTTCTACTCCTTTCCCAATTTGGACTTGGGACTAGAGGCTCTCCTCTCTACATCCTAACTCCTCTAAGGACTATGGAAGATAGTGTATACAATAGAATGATGCCCAAGTGGTGTGTCTTGAAGTGCGGGGTATGGGGTCCTATTTATACTAGTGTTGAGGTTGGTTCCCGCCACTAAAAGCGCGCGAATCATTCGTCATTGACTCCATGGAGCCGGGAGGAGCCAACACGTGGAAGTTTACCGCGTTTGGCGCCAGGACCAGGTCGGCCGACCCCCTGGTTCGGCCGACCTGGTCAGGGCTCCAAACGGCCCGTACTTCCTCCTGGTGGATGCTAGGTGGGTCCCATTGACTGATATTGGTGCTACAGCATTGGATGGCCTCAGATTGTTCTGTTTGTGGGCCCATGTGGTGCCACCTGTCGTCACCTGATTGGCTGGGATGATATTTTATAGGATTGCCCCCCATAATTTTCCTCAATTCCTGTATAAATATCTGCATACACATATTTCTCCAAGTACAAGTGGAAATAGGTCAAGTAGAAAGGTGATGTGTGCAAGAAATGATCAATTCTTCACATAATTGAGTTATATTGATGGCTGAAATTGGTATATAACAGCCGTCAATAGAGGGCTAATGACCCCCGGACCTACCCCAAAGAAAGGGCGTGAGGGATGAAGGTCCGAACGTCGGAGCTGGAGCTTGGCGAATGCTTTGTAGATAAGGAGGTTCGGCCCCGCACCTTCGTCTATCAAAACATGGTAGAGCTGGACATTGTTGATGGTGGGGGATACCATCAGTGGCAATTGGCCAGCTCTGATCATGTTTTGGGGGCAGTTCGTAGCATCGAAAGTGATGGGATTGTCCATCCATTTCCGATGAGGTTCCGCCCTGACAGTAGGAGCTACAGCGTCCATTTCCTGCCACATTGTCTTGAGGACGCAGCGAGAAGTGATGTCCCAAGAACCACCGTAGATGGTGTTCAGGGTCTTCTGACGCTCGTTGTCGGAGACGTTAGAATCGTTGTCTACTGTGTTGTAGACAACCTTCAGAACCTTCTTGGGATCCTGAAAGCCTAGCTCCACCTCAGCCGGAGCTTCGTCGACTTTCTGTTTTCCTTCCCGTTGGCGGAAAGGAGCTTCCTCTTAGCGCTTATTGTAGCGCTCGACAAGGTTCTGGATCTTTCGGCATTCCTCCAGATTGTGCTTGTCCGTCTTGTGGATCAGACACCACATTTTGGAGCTGCTACCGTCTTCTGACGAAGCTCAAGGTCGGTTTTGGGGCATGGCCCCCGACCACTCGGAGCAGCAGCCGCTGCAACAGCAGGTGCGCTGGCCGACTACTTCTTCTTGCGGTTGGGCTTCTTCTTCTTTTTGCCACCACCGGAAGTAGTGGCTTCAACTTTGGAGGGCTTTTTGTTAACCTCCGGAGCTGGCTTTGAGTGCATTTCCCGACCCTCTGCGTCCCGGGCGCGTTTGTCAGCAGGGTTGAACAACTCCGTGACACTTGTGACTTCTTTCGTCGCCAGCTTCTCCAACATCTTCTTGTCTCGGACACCCTGTCAGAATGCGACGATAACAGAAGCATTCTAGATATAAGGGATGGTATTGCGTACCTGAGAAAACCGTTGGATGAAGGATCGCATCGATTCCCCTATTGTTTGCTTCACGACAAACAAGTCCAGTTCAGTGTCTGGTCGGGTGTAAGAGCTCCCGAAGTTGCCAGTGAACTGTTAGCATAGCTCCGCCCAACTGTTGATGGCATCGGGCGGAAGACTCAAGAACCAGAACCTAGCACTCCCAGTCAAAGCCACAAGGAAATAGTTGGCCATCACGGCCTCATTTCCCACCGCCGCAAGGATAGCGGTGGAGTAGATTTGAAGGAATTAGGCAGGGTTGACAGTCCCTCGAATTTCTCTAGCAGATGAGGATGGAACTTTTGAGGCCACCTGACCATGCGCACATGCATACCAGGGCAGAACAACATCTTCCTACTCCCATTGGAGCAGGGTTGTCCTAAGCTTCTCGCCTCTCACGAGCACGCTCCATGCAGACACGACCATCCTTCTATCGGTAACGGCAATCGAGCTCTGACTGCAGGTTATGCGTCGAAAGCCTCGACACAGTGTGGGTGTGACGCGCCCCAGAGGGCAGCGAAGTCACCTGTTGGGACACAGCATGCCTCCTGTGTTGTGAAGCTTGCGGACTAAGTCTTCTTGACAAGATCTGACGTTGTGAAGGTGCCTGCCGAGAAGGAGAAGGGACTTGGTTGCTGATGCCATCGGCTGCAGCTGCAACCAGATGTTCAACATCAGCCCTCCACTGCTCCATCGCACCCTGGAGTGCTCCTAGAGATGGTGGACGTTGGAGCAGAGTGCGCGCAGCAACAAGCGCATGCTCAAGATTGTTGTTTGTTGATGCCGTGATCGACACGAGTACTCCATCCTGCTGTTCAGCATTATTTGCTAGAGCAGATGGTGGTGGCGGTGGTGCAACATCTGCCGGAACAACAGCGCCCGCTGGTTGCTGCATGTTGGAAGGATTCCCTCCAGCAGGTTGCACAGTGTTGTTGTCGTTGGATGATCCTGCGGCGGAGTTCACCATCTTGTGATCTCAGGCGCTCCCCCTTCCTGGCGCACCAAATGTCGAAGCGTACGGACGACACTTCCCCCAGTACTACTAAATTGTAGCCCGCGGAGTTTCTTGTATCGGTTTGGGTGCGCGGAGATATTAGTCAAGATGATGACACATATGTTTTATGTGGTTCGGGCCGCCTGAGCATAATATCCTACTCCACGGGGTGTGTGTTGTTGTATTAATGGTTCACTGGTGCTTGTGTGCGTATGAGGTTGCTTGTCTTGTAATGTGCAGCACATCCCTTTTATAGACCAAGGGATGTCTGTTACAAGAGTTGCCTTGCCCGACATGTAACTCTCATGGTTATTATTGCCTAATACACAATTAAGTGTGTTTAAGCACCCTAATAGCATGATAATGCGCCTTAATGCACTACAGGAAACGCGAACACTTACATCGGCCAGCCGACGAAAGTAGAATAACTTACTTTGGCCAGAAGAAACCAATGTAAATTAAATAACCTTCGTCGGCGACCGACGTAAGTTATCAGAACGACAGCAATAAAAAGAAACTTACGTCGGCCAGGACACCTAGCGGACGTGAATAAATGAGCCAACGTAAGTTAAGCCTAACTTACGTCGACCTCGAGGACGGCCGACGTAAATAACTCAGGCTGACGTCATTAGCTTATTTAGCCGACGTAAGTTACGGATTTTAACCTACCCCGCGCGAGCCTCTTCTTTTCATTACCCGCGCGCCACTGTTCTTTCCTCCGTCGCCTCGCCCGACGCTGCTGCCTCAACCTCCGCGCACGCTGCCGCTGCCGCGCCCGCCGCCGTCCGACGCCGCCACTGCCAGGTATGATCCCACCCCCCACTCCTCCTCCCCCCCAACTTCCCCTCCCTGAGCATCGCCGGTCGGGCCTCCGCGCCCCCTCCTCGAGTGCCACCCTCCTCCCCGACCGCCGCCAGCCCGCCCCCCTCCCCGAGCGCCGCTGCCCCTCCCCTCCCTGAATGCCACCTGCTCGCCCCCCCCACCCCCCACCCCCCACCCCCCCCCCCCCCGCCCCCTCTGCGAGCGCCCCCCCTCCCCGACCGACGCTGGTCTGGCCCTCCCCGCCCCCTGCCCGAGCGCCGCCCCCCTCCCCTCCCCTCCTCGACCGCTGTCGGCCCACCCCGCCACCCCCCCACCCCCTCCCCGACCGCCGCCAACCCGCGCCTCCCCGAGAGCCCCCCCTCGCCCTCCATGTAGAGGCCCCCCACCCTCCCCCTCCCCCCCAGCCCCCTCCCCTCTTGAGCCCCCCCCCCCCCCCCACACCCCAGCCCACCCTAACCCTCCCACTCAAATTTGAAATTCAATTGAATTGAATTGTTCAAATTTGAATTGAATTGAATTGTTCAAATTTGAATTGAATTGAATTGAATTGTTTAAATTATGTCTAAATTGCTTAATTGTTTAATTAAATATGCTTAATTAGTTAATTTGCTTACTGTAGATTATGTTTATTTAATTATGCTTAAGAGGTTACATTGCTTAATTTGCTTAGTGTAGATTATGCTTAATTAGGGTAGTGTAGATTATGCTTAATTAGGGCGGCTGAGCGGGGATCGGGGGACTCGACGGCCGGGGAGGATAGAGAAGGGCCAGGAACAGGCAGGATTCGGGATGTGGCGCTCGAAGTGTTGAACGAGGTGCTGGGTGCACGCGCGGTGACCGAACAGGAGGAGTGGGAGGTGTTGTCGGGTTTGGGCTGGGCCGGGTTAGTCAGGCTCATCGGGCCACATTTACGGGCCAACCGGGACACCCTTGACCAGGCTGTGCCGGGCTAGCCCGATGGGCTTGAGGTCAAGACCGAGCACGGCCCGTGTCGGGCTTCGGGCCGGCCCAGTCCCGATTTTTTCGTGTCGGGCCGTGCTCATGCTGTGCTTTTTTTATCGTGCTTCGGGCCAGCCCGTTTGGCCCGACCCATTTGGCCATCTATAGTCGTTGTCCATTTTGTGTGAACATAAAGTATGCGACTAAATGACCGCGTGTGTTTATGGCGGACACTGACTGACCCAGTTCACTGTCTCTCTCATTATTTTCTCTATCGTTTATAAATTAACGAGGAAGTAACATTACTTTTGTTCGGCTTTAAATTGCAGAGTCAAACATGGGTGAAGACCGTAGTTGGATGTATACTGGTTGGAAGAGCAGAACTGGTGATCACTCAGATAAGTGGTATGCCAAGATAGAATCTTTCGTGGAATGAGCTTTTTCGTTGTCTAATGGCAATAAGGCGCGGTGCCCATGTACGAAATGCCGAAATGGAACATTTTTGGACAAAGTGGAACTTACAATGCACTTGTGTCGAAACGATTACATATCACATTATGAGTTGTGGAACTTCCACGGTGAGACAGCTTCTCAAGCTGTACAAGAAGTGGAAGCGGACAATGATTATGCCATGGAGGTTGATATCATGGATTAGATGCTGGAAGCTTTACGACTAGAGATGACAGAGGATCCTCAAACAGCAGAGGTTAAAGAGTTCTTCAAACTTCTCAAAGATTCAGAAGAGCCATTGCATGGACACACTAAAATGGCAATCCTCAATTTTGTGTCTAGACTTATGGCAATTAAGTCTAAGTTATTCTTTTCTAATAACTGTTACAACGAGCTTATCAATTTGTTCAACGATGCCCTTCCACATCCCAACAAAGTTCCTAAAGATATGTATAAGTCGAAGAAAATTCTTTCTGGTCTCAGTATGAAGTACGAGAAGATTGATGTGTGTCCAGACAACTGCATGCTTTTCTGGAGAGAGCATGCCAATGAGAACAAATGTTTGAAATGTGGTCAATCAAGGTTTGTCGAAGTTGTTAATAACGATGGTGATATCGTGACGATGGAAGTCGCACGTAAGCAGCTTCGTTACTTACCCGTGACACCAAGGTTGTAGCGGCTGTTCCTTTCAAAAAAAATGGCCAGACACATGAGATGGCACAAAGAAGGTGAGCGTCAGAACAATGGAGTATTGACGCACCTGTCCGATGGTGAGGCATGGAAGGCACTGGACCGGTTCGACCCAGAATTTGGTCTGAAGTGAGAAATGTTCGCATCGGGTTGGCGACAGATGGGTTCCCGCCGTTCAGCACAAACACCGCACCATACTCTTGTTGGCCCGTCTTTGTCATTCCGTACAGTCTTCCACCGGCTTTTTGCATGAAGAATGAGTTCATGTTTCTTAGCCTCATTGTACCTGGGCCGGATCATCCTGGGTCATGTCTCAACGTGATGTTGAAACCATTGATCGAAGAGTTGAAAATGTTGTGGACAGGAGTCGAATCGTACGACTGTTAAAAGAAGCAGAAATGCAACCTCCGAGCTGCTTATTTGTGGTCCATCCATGATTTTCCGGCATACGGCATGTTTTCTGGATGGAGCACTCATGGTCGGTTGATGTCCGATATGTGCCACGGATACCGATTGCTTTCAACTTACCCATGGAGGCATGATATCTTACTTCGATTGTCATAGACGTTGGCTGCCTCCGAATCACTTGTTTAGACAACAGAGGAATTTTATTAGAAAGAATATTGTTGTCACTAAAGGACCACCGAAATGTCTTAACAGGTCAGAAATATCTGATATGTTGGACAAATTGGTGCCAGATAAAGGTCGTCCTGGATATTTCGAAGGTTACAGAGACAAACACAATTGGACTCACTTATGTGGACTTTGGGAGCTACCGTATGTGAAGTCATTGATTCTAAGGCACAACATTGATGTCATGCACCAAGAGCGTAACATGGCCGAATGTATCATAAGCACATGCATGGACATGACGGGCAAAAGAAAAGACAATTTAAAGGCTCGAAAGGATCTCGCTGAGCTTTGTAACCGTCAAACTCTTGAGCTCTCCAAAAAATGGTGGTAAACCACACACTCCTTTCTGTCTTCGACCTAAAGAAAAGAAAGAAGTTCTCGAATGGTTGCAAAGGCTGAAATTCCCAGATGGTTATGCAGCTAGTCTGAGACGAGCAGTGAATGTGAAAACGGGAAAGCTCATTGGGTTGAAGAGTCATGATTATTACATAATCATGGAAAGACTTCTGTCTGTTATGTTTTGAGGCTACTTTGACGATGCAGTGTGGAAGGTGTTTGCCAAGCTTAGCCACTTAGGCAACTCTGTGCTAAAGAAATCACGCCAGAGATGATGACTAAGTTGGAGATGGAGATTCCGGTGCTTTTGTGTAAGATGGAAAAAAATTTCCTCCAGGATTTTTCAATCCAATGCAACATGTCTTAATTTATCTTCCATTTGAAGAAAAAGTGGGCGGTCCCGTGCAAAATAGGTGGATGTATCATATTGAAAGATCACTCAAATATCTGAAACCAATGGTTGGTAACAGGGCATGGGTTGAAGGTTGCATCGCCGAAGATTTTACTCTTAAGGAAGTATGATACTTCTCAAGTGTTTACTTTGCAGAGGAACACAATGTTAATACTTCGGTAATGCGATACAATATGGATGAGCAACCTCCTTGTAGCGATCTCTCCATTTTTGCAACAAGAGGCACTACTGTTGGTAGTTACACTTCCTACGACGTTAGCGAAAAAGAAAGGCGTGTTGGTTTCTTGTACATGTACGCTAATATGGAAGAAATGGATGGATATTCCAAGTATGTGTTTCTCCTACACTTATGCTTTTCACCATATTTTCCAACACATGTATTCTAAAAGGTTCTATTTTTAGTGTAGTATGTTCGACAAGCAAAATTTGAGACATAGACATCAACCCACGAGCAAGCAAATTGAACCGATTTGACGGGAAGGAATAAACGAGGGATCTAATTTTATTTCCTGGTTTCGAGATCATGTAACATTTTCTTGTTAACTTATCAATGTTAACAACATTTTCTTATAACTTAAGAATGCTTACGTTTTCTAATAACTTCATATATTGGACAGTGCAAAAAAAGATGCCAACGTCCATGAAGATTTGCAACAACTATCCTGTGGAGTGGTTAATGTTAGAAGCTATGGTTGATATGACGTCAACGGCTTTCGATTCCGCACAACTCAATTTGAATATCTTTGTCCTCTCGTGACAACATGTAATACCAGAGTTGTGATGAGGGCAATTGATTCGCAAGAAAAAGAAACTCAGTACTACGGATTTATTAGAAAAATACTTGAATTCACTTTTGTCGGAAACAAGACAATTCGAGCAGTATTCTTTGACTGCGAATGGTTTGATTCTATTTGTGGAATTCGAGTAAACGAATTTGGCATGGTCAAAGTAAAACACAAGGAATGGTTGAAAGGATTCGATTCGTTAGTTCTTGCACACCAAGTAGAGCAAGTGTACTATCTATCTTATCCATGCAATAAATTCACAACTTGGTGGGTGGTACATAAGGTGAATCCACGTGAGCGGTTATACGCTCCAGGATATGATGATTACCATGAGGAAGTTGAGGCTGATGTGGTCTACCAAGAGAAAGAGTTGCGAGACTCCTTCTCAGTCGAGCCCGATGTAGGACTCGTTGACTTAGTTGGAGACGCTCAAGATATTGAGACTGGCACGGAAGCGGAAACTGAATCAGAATCGAAAACTGAAGATATCGATGACTTAGTCGAACATGCTGATTTGCGCAAATGAAAACGATATGCGGAAGAAGAAGATTGATGAGCTGGTTTAAGGAGTAGGGTGCATGACTGTGATGTTGATGAATTTTGAAGTAACATTTTATTCACTAACTTAACATTAATGTTGTATATTATCTTTGCATACTAATCATTTATTCCTTGCAACAGGATGTCATCAAAGGGGAAGGGGAAGCGGAAGCCAGTGAGGGGGTTTGAGCCACCACGAGACCCTTGGTCAGAGACCTCGTTACCTTCGAGCCGACGTTCCCTCTTTATGGCGCACGCTCCACCCTCAGTTAACATGTGCTTTCAGGGGACGAAGGTAAATTTTAGTTTACAATAAAGTTATTTTATAAATTACAGTTGTTAATAATTATTTATTGTCAATCTTTTTCTTTTGTGAAGTCTGACTCAGAGTCTTCTGAGTCCGAGTCAGAGGCTAGGGGGCCGCTACAGGAGCTCGAGTCAGAGGCGGGGCCGCTACAGGAGCCCTCTAGCGCTAGCCTCCTTTCGGAGCCGACTAGCGCTAGCCTTCCTCTGCAGATGGCTACCTCTAGCATTCCTTTGGACTCCGGTGGTTCTGTAGAGCCTTCAGGGTCACACGACGTGGCATCATCGCAGCAGAGGCGACGGATGAGGTGGACCCACTTTGCAGCTCCTCCATCGGTTACTTCTCAGTGGACCACGATCCGTCCTGTCGGAGATAGGTAAAAACTGTATATAGTATATTAAATATTAGATGTTGTTTTCCTTTACTTAATGAATTAATATATTTTGCAGATGTTGGTATGACTTTTCGTTCACGGGGGCTGAGAAACACCACATGCAGGTTAACGGTGTCCTGGGTGCTATCGTGAAGTTGCACTACCCCGGTGTCATTGACAGTTTCCCTGCCCTATCATGGGATGACTACGCTCGTGTCTCTCACCCGGTCCACGGCACGGCTCAGGGAGCCGTGTGGCACAATTTTATAGTAAGTTTAACTGTTTCATTTTTTAAACTCGTTTGAATTATTAATGCATATCACTTAAATGTTTGTTTGCTTAAAGCTGAGGTAC
Source organism: Tuctoria greenei (assembly GCA_036927565.1). Lineage (NCBI taxonomy): Eukaryota > Viridiplantae > Streptophyta > Magnoliopsida > Poales > Poaceae > Tuctoria > Tuctoria greenei. The sequence goes on along the minus strand of JAYESD010000010.1, from coordinate 134,765,051 downwards.
CAAGTAGAGGAACCGGTCATGGAGGACCACGCGAGACGCGTGTTCCATTACAATGCTCAGAAGCTAACGACAGCGGTGTTGTCGAACGCCCGGATTCAGGCCGTCAACACGTACTACAAGTGGCACCCCCAGGAGCAGGAGCAGGAGCAGCAAAGGGGTCCATTTAGGAAGGACTCCGACACGTACTTGACAGAGGAGCAGTACGCGGAGGTAATTTTTATAATATTGTTAAATATTTACAATATCTATGTATGTTAACTGCATTGATGAAAAATGAAATATGTGTAGGTTACAATTTCCTAGTTACAGGGTAACACCGAGGCGTACTTAGGTCTCTGTCGGTACTGGGCTAGCGACACTTTCATCAATAAGTCCACAAAGGCTAGACAATACCACATGGGTTCTGACGGCAAGCACAACTATGACGGCGACAGCTACTTGCGTTTGGTTAAACGCATGGTAAGTAATTTTTCAATTTATTTATGTGTTCCTAATATATTTATCTCACTAACACGTCTATAAAGGAACGAGAGATGGGTCATGAGCCGACCCCGACCCAGGTTTGGAAGAGAGGTCACAAGGGAAGTGACCCTTCTCAGCCAGGGTAGTGTAGTCAGGTCGCAGCCGACCGAGTGGTAAGTTATCGAAATTTATCAATTTCATTATAACTAATACTATTATTGACATGCTTACAAGATTTCTTTGTTTTGTAGCCAAAGTACGTGCAGGAGGTCGCGAAGATACAGGGTGCGGATTACGATTGGGAAAGCGCGCCAATTGACCCCCAAGCCACGTACGCGAGCGGAGGCGGGAAGGCCCATGGACGGTGAGTTATTCATGTTTTTCATTTCTTTTTAAATTTATCTTCTTCTACTTAGTGTTTTCATTCTTTTGCAGGTTTGCCATTTTTGATGGAGTTGTCGACTCGAGGTCGATGCGACCTTTGAGAGGCGCTTCATCGTCGCAGGCCTCGTCCGTTGGGACCACCAGTGGTCATCTCTCGCAGACCCAGCTGGAGCTCCTCGCTTTGAAGGAGACGCTGATGCAAACCCAGAAAGAGCTGGAGAGGTCGAGAGAGGAGCAGCAGAGGACAACCTTAATGATGGCCCAGATGCAAGCAGCTGTGGCGGTAAGTAATTTAAAGTACCGTAGTTAAATTTCATAGCATTTAAATAACATATATCTTCCTATATTTTGCAATGGCAGGATCTTGCTCGACACAACGGTCAGGACTCCTACGCTTCCGCCGCAGCAGACACCGGAGCAGGTAATATATATCTATTTCTGTTTTTGTTTTCTGTACACCCTGTTATTGTGAGTTTTAGCCTTAGTGTCGAATAGAAACTTGTTAGAAGACTCCATAAGCTCTCCAGACATGTATATATATTCCTATGTTTTTGTTCAATTTTAGGAATTAAGTCTGTATATAATCCTTGATCACAATTTGTTTTAAGTCTTAGTACAAATTCTCTGTCCACATTATTTTGGTGAAACCATAGAGGTAATTAGATCATCACATGCAAATTTATGATAGTCATGAGAAAATGCTTTTAGTCATAGATAAATAATTAGCCAAGAACATTAGGACCTCACCTGTACACGCTTGGGGCTTCTTTTACAGACAAGTTTCATAAGAATGATAGTCCATGGGTTATTTCATAACTCAGACAATGAGACAATGCTAGGAATAGCTTGTTGAACATGTAAAAGGACTTACTTTTAATCCAGTTTATGATTCCCTTTTGATCCACCACCCACTTTTAATCCAGTTTTACTAACTATTTTGCACTATTGACTATGCTTCTTCTGCAGGGTTCGGGAACAAGCCGAGAAGATCCCGGAGGTAGTGGAGGGGCTAGCGTGTAGCCCGGTACTGGAATTGTGTTGTTCTTGATGTTTGAATAATATTTTGAAACTGTCTGCTGTATCTGTGTATATCTGTGTATATGCTTTGCCTGTTCTGTGTTCTCGCCATCATGCGAGGTAGTCAGTTTCTGTTTTTTTTAAATAGAAAACTTAACTTACATCGGCTAACGTCAGGTCGACGTAAGTTAGCCCAGTTAAACTTACATCGGTCAGACCATACCGATACATTTTAAACCATTTAACTTACGTCGGTTTGGAGCAACCGACGTAAGTTAGACCACTTAACTTACGTCGGCCTGCAGTGGCCGACGTAAGTATTCCGGCCCAGCTCGCGGCCCATCCCGGCAAATAACTTACGTCGGTTGCCGGAAATCGACGTAATTAAGTAACTTACGTCGGCCGCTGACGTAAGTTACCTAAATTACATCCAAACTGCTTTGTCGGCCAGCAACCGACGTAATTAAGGGAAAACCAACGTAATTAAGTTACTTACGTCGGTTTAAGCCTTAATAACGTCGGACCTGGACGACTTAATTGATCGGGATTCCTGTAGTGATGGTGGCATTACTAGTATTAAGGGTCTTGATTGATCGGGATTCTTCTGATCGGGATTCTTAATTGATCGGGATTCTTCTGATTGTGTGCCATTAATATTGTATTAATGGCACATAATCAGGTCTTGTAACAGTAATCATTTTCTTTGAATGTTCATGCCGTTGGAGATCCGTCAGTGTTCACCCTAGTGTCGTAGGTCCAGAGGCTCGACACGTGGCAGATCCGGAGCTTCCCCTCGCGGGGAGGTAGGCATGGAGCCGCTACACACATGGTGGCATTAGAGCTTCCCTCTACTAGGGGTTAGGTCTGGGGTCACTGTACACGTGTCAAGCACGGAGCTCCCACTGCAAGGATTCTGGTTTATCGCAATGAAAAAATTCATCGCGATAGGTTGTTTTTCGTCGTAATAGGTCGTTGTTGCAATGAAAAAGAGCGTGGCGATAGTTTTTACGAATCGTCGTAATAATTCCCGCGACGATAGGTTATTTGCAACGCCTTGGCATCCATGGCGAATAGTATGGTATTGCAATGATTTTACATCGGTGGCAAATAGGACGCTATTGCAACGTTTTCATGTATTGCGACATTTTAACATATCGCAACGAATTGTACAGTATTGCAACGGGTTCACGATCGTGGCAAATAGTACGTTATTGCAACAATTTCATATTTGTGGCAAAAAGTATGTTGTTACAACGAATTAGCATATTGCGACGATTTAACGTATTACAACAAACAACATGGTATTGCAATGATTTCACATTCGTGGTAATTGTATGTGGTTGCAACGATTTCACAGGCGTGGCAATAGTACGGTATTGTAACGATTTCACATTCGTGGCAAATAGTATGTTATTGCAATGGTTTAGAGTATTGCGATTATTTAACATATTGCAACGAATAGCATTGTATTGCAACGATTTTGCAGGCATGGCAATAGTACGGTATTGTAACGATATCACATTTGTGGCAAATAGTATGTTATTGCAAAGGTTTACCGTATTGCGATGATTTAACGTATTGCAACGAATAACATTGTATTGCAACGATTTTGCGTTCGTGGTAATAGTATGTGATTGTAATGGTATCACATTCGTGGCAAATAGTATGTTATTGCAAAGGTTTACCGTATTGCGATGATTTAACGTATTGCAATGAATAACATTGTATTGCAACGATTTTGCGTTCGTGATAATAGTATGTGATTGCAATGATTTTCACATTCGTGGCAAATACTACAGTATTGCAACAATTTTCATAGCCATGGCAAATAGTAACATATTGCAACGAGTTATGGTGTAGTGACGATTTACCATATTGCAACGAATATCACGATATTGCAACGATTTCACATTCGTGGCAAATTGTATGGTACTGCAATGATGTCACAACCGTGGCAAATAGTATGATACTGCGACGGTTTAACGTCTATGGCAAATAGTAGGTTAGTGCAAGGAGTCAACAAATGTGACGAATAGTACCTTATTGCAACGATTTCATATCCGTGGGAACTAGACTGGTACTGCAACGATTTCGTATCCGTGGCGAATAGTTGGGTATTGCAACGAGTACACAAACGTGGCAAATAGTACCGTATTGCAACAATTTCAGATCCGTTGGAACTAGTATGGTACCGCAACGATTTCAGATCCGTGGCGAATAGTTTGGTATTGCAACGATTTCTTATCTGTGGCAACAGTATTTTAATGCAACAATTTTTGAGTCATTGCCAAATGTTTATATTGCAACGTTTTGTCATTCTATTTCCACGTTTTATCATCCGTATTGGCAATAGCTTCCTATTGCAACAATTTATCATTCGTGACAAGAAATTTGTAATGTCACATTTTATAATTAGCGGCAGTAGAACCCGAATGCACCAGGTTTGAAAATTAGTGGTAACAGAATCACAAGTTTAACAATAAACATCCATCAATTGATATTACAACATGCATAACAATACTCAAGGATTACTTAAGCGACGTGTTTGCATGCTAAGAGTTTTCCTAAGCTGACCGGGACTAATTGTTGGAGCAGGTGGCTTTTGGCGGTTCCTTTGTTGGACCTTCTGTAGAGTGGTCGCCATCATCATTTTGTGCATTTCAGCTACTAAGGCGCGCATGTCCTGCATTTCCTTAGCTAGCTGTTCACGATCAGCTGCTATCTGACCTTGTAAGTTCTGGACTTGAACGATTAACTCTTCATTCTTCTGGTTTATGAAGTCCATCTGGGTGTTTAAGCTATCATTTCTTCCTTCCAACTCCTACACTATTTCATTGAGTCCTGCATTTCTAAATTTTAAGTTTCGAACTTGGTTGTTGAGGTGTTTGGACATCTGGATACACATACGTTCACGTTCGGGGCCAGTTGGGTTAGCCATATAACCACGCACGCGAACCTGTGATCCTGCACAACCGATTGAGGATCTATAACAACGCTGGAAGATATGGTTTCTCTCCTCATTTGGAATTGGGCCTCTCAGCCCAGCTTCCATGTCTTCCACTTGGGCACGTGCCTGGATCTATATACGAAAAGAAAAGTCACAGATAATTTGCAAATATTTATTTAATTGGGGATTGTTTGAAGTGTTACTCACATGTACAGCTTCTGCCAGCTTGTTTGTCCGGTTACCGTTCAACAAATGGCTTGCCTCCCACAGTTGTATGTCACCAGGTTCTTCTCCGGTCTCTGTATCTCGCTACATAAAATACAAGTGAACTTCAACATGTCGGTATACATATTGTTTGCACCGCAAAGTAAAAGCGTGATTTATTTTTCATCCCTTCTCGTAACTAAGTTGGGCATAGGATTTGGAGCCAAGCAAGTGACACGCCTTTTGTCTACTTCGTTTTGAGAATTGGTCCTACTTATTCGCTGCAATAATTTTAAGAATTAATTCCACGAATGAAAGTAAATGAAATATTTTCTGTATGATGCGAAGCTATTAAAAAGTTAGCTGACCTTGAATCGCTCAGACCCAAAATATTCTATTATGTGCAACCACTCGGCCGCCATTACATCAGCAGGCTGGTTTCGAACACGTTCTTCATCAGTAGAATAACTCTTATAAGTGGCATGCAAAGTCGAGCGCCACCACTTGTAGCGCTCACCAGCAATTTTCAAAATTTATCTTGCGCTCTTCGGTGTGTCCTCCATGTCCCAGGAATCTTGTACATTGTATAACAAGTTGTTGTAAACGTACAGGATGGAGATTGCAAGAAATAAAATACTTGTGTGGGGGTGTGACAACACGAACCAGAATGTCTCATACTATATCTCTCTTGTTACTATGGCCAACCTCTGCCCACTTCCTTGCACCGCTGAGGGATGCATGTCTTTTTGTAAACATAAACACATCATCGACAAAGTGCCGCTGATTAATACCAACCGCATCACCCAACCTAGCGGAGAACTGAATTGGAAGCTTCACATGCTCCGTTCTGCTAACTTGGGATGCATAGCGTATTCTGGCAACCTTAAGTCCTTTAGCCACACTTCTTCCCAGCTTCCTTCCTTCTGTTACATTGATTCAAACAGTAAATGATTAAAGAAAATTACCACCTGAACAAGTTTAGTATCATGTACAAACAGTGTGAAAAGAAGAAAAGTCTGATGTTCATACCATCTTCAGGACGAGTGCGGCAAATAGAGCATGGGACGACCGCGTCGTGCCAGCATCATTTTGTTCTGTAGTACTCCCTCCTGGTTTATATTAATTTTCGTATCAGACCAACAAATGAATTAATAATGAACTACTACAGTAGTTAGGACTATCCTAACGACAACTATTTTGATGGGGGGGGGGGTTACATTATTGACTTCTTTGTTGCTGTTCATACGCTAAAATGAGCCATTAGGTACACATGTCAGTGGCGGTACGCACTCGTAGTACTGCAGAGGATTTTTAGTCCATGAGCAAAGCAGGCAAGACTGTGAGGGGGCATGCAGCTGGCAACGCTAGACTAGACAAAGATAGGGTTCGCCGGTTCGGTCTGACTGACATCAGCCGGAGCGCGTCTCGAAGAGAATTATTAGTTGCAGGGCAAGTAATGAACGCCAGCGGTAGTAGGTGGCGAATGCAAGACAAATAAGGCAGGCAGCTTGCGAGATTGAAATCCTCTGTAGTACTGCACCTGCATTAGCTGCCACTGACATGTGGGCCCATGCGACATCGGGTCTACTTGTCAGTGGCGGCTACTGCAGGTGCAATACTGCATAGTGCCAGCTTGCGACACTCAACAAAGCGAGGGTTCGGTCTCGCCGAAACTCTCAAGGAGGATTGGTGGCAAGGTGAGTAATGTCCAGGGATTTGCGGGCGGTGGGGTAATCACGGCACGCGAAGGATGGGACGTGGCGATGGGCGAGGGAGACGCGTCGGGGAGGACACTGAAGTGACCAGCAGCAGGGCATGGGCACCGGTGCCAGGCGGAGTGGCCGGTGGCAAGAGAGCACAGCATGGAGGCATAAAAAAATCACGCCATCACACAAGCTGATGAACTGTTAACTATAAAGACTAAGTACTAATAAGAAAGTAGAATCGCAAGGCATGCTAAAACAATTAGTAGAGCCTAGGAAAGAATGCAAATGACCATGATACACCCATGATCAATACATCTAAAGGACATAACGTAGTCTCTCAAAATGCTCAAAATTCAATGCCAAAGGAGTAGAGTAAAAAACTAACACGCTCTGCCAAAACAAATGACACGGTAGAGAGGCAGATAGTAATGTGATGTGATATGGATAGTTGGAAGCTACTACCGAGGATAGAGTTGGAGTGGGACATTTTTTTAAATCTCCAAATGTAAAATTACGCTGGGGCGGAAGGAGTATTTCTAGTTTGTATATCTATACCTGTTGTTGGTTCATGCATCGTAGTAGTACCAGGGAGTGAAGAACCTCGGGGTTCTTGAACATCATGTGCTGCAATATTCTCTGCGTACCATGCAAACGATTTAATGTTGTCTAAATTTGTTTAATTTTGATAGTAAACACATTTATAGTTATACCAGGTGCTTGTTGGCCACCATGAATGCTTGTAGACGACATCACAGTTTGATGTCTTGTTCCTAATGTAAAGAGCATTGTAAGTAGTCATTCCAAATAACAGTGATAACGTCAGATTACATGACCGACGTGGATTTTGGATCGGACGGTGTGCTTTCTATAAACTGCAGTGTTTGTTACTAACGGAGGAATTATAAAAGAAAGAATATAAAAAACGTGCGTTCCGAGAAAGCCACAAGAAAGAAAAAAGTGAAACCATGGGAACTAAAAATCTTAGGAATACAAATTTGTAAAACAGGAATGAGAGTACAACATTTGGAGTGGTTGATCAGATAACCCGTGCGTCATTTACTTCTAAATCCAGAAATTACATACTACTACCTCTGGTTTTTAGTATTTGTCATTCTCGACCACGAATTGAACTAGAAATACACTACCGTAATAAGCTGTCAGAGCAATATTTATTTAGGGACATATGTAGTGTATATATATATATATATATATATATATATATATATATATATAAACTAAATTTGTGAAACAAAAGACCACATTTCTTCTTTGTTAATTTATTTAATCTTCATATATTACGATGGATCGTGTATAACTTAACTAGGCCAAAACTGCATCGATCGTGTAGAACCAAGCCAATATAGCTCTATAAAAAGACGGCATGGATCGTGTAGTTTACCTAGCACAAAACTGGAGTCCGGGATGCGATGTCGCAGGGAGGTGTCGGCGACGAAGAGGTTCGGTAGAGCCCGTCAAACTTGGTCACCCGGCGTTGTACCCATGAGTCAACACCACCAAGAGCTTCGATGCGTCACTGCGAGATCCATGGGGGAAAAATTGTAAAAACCGTGGGAAATGAAAACACGGGAATTTCTTAGGGATACAAGTATGGAACACAGGATAGAGAGACAACACATTTGGAGTACTGCAAGATCATAGGAAGGGCGGGGCAGCGGTGTGTCGGGAACGGAGGCCAGTGTTTCCATTTATACTCATCGTGGCTGAAATAGGGTTACAATAATAGGCGGGACTGAAATTGGAGGTGCAGGTAGTGAAAATTGAATTGTCGAAATCTCAAATGTGGCGCGCCAAGTAGAACGATAAAATTTTCGCTGGAGTGGAGAATTTGACGCAAGTCGTGCCCTTGTGCACGCATCCAATCGTGATTAATTATATCTCATGTCGTGTCGATTCCTGCACATGGTGCGTGCAGCTAGAGGGGTAGACTTCGTCTTAGGACAACTTGCTCGCTTCTTAATTCATCTTTGTTGCCATGCATGGAGATCAAAATCTAAAAGCAGTCATCTGCTAGCTAGTGGAACATTCCAAAAAAATACGAAAAAATATGAATCGCCAAATGTATATGTGCTAATGCATACGATATGCAAATACAGCCAAGTCCAAGAAAGGACGATGGCAAAGAAACAACATTTTGTAACATTAACCACAATGAAATGATAACATGTAGTTTTTTAATTTGACATGCTAAGGGTCCAGGGTATGCAGTGGCCCACCTGGCATACTTTGTAGGTCCGTCCGGCGGTGTTTCAGTTTTTCAGTTCCAGTTTTTAATTTTGACACGCAAAGGGCCCACCGGCAATGTTCCAGTTTTTTCAGTTTGTCACACAAAAGACCTCGATCATGTTTCATGACGTTACGTGTTTTCTCTTATTTTTGAAAGATCGTTATATATATATATATATATATATATATATATATATATATATATATATATATATATATATATATATATATATATATATATATATATATATATCACCACACATTCATGCATTCATTAACACACACACACACACACGCACACACAACACTACAAGAAACGCGATCAATTGCGACGGCTGAGTTTATTTGCCCCTGCGCCCCCGCCGCCGGCTCGCCCCGGCTCCGTCGCCCCTGCGCCCCCGGCCCCGCCGCCCCTGCGCCGCCGCCGCCGGCCAGCCCCAGCGGCACCCCGGCCCTGGCCCTGGCCCACTGCACCCCTGAATGTGGCTTAGAGGTGAGGTGAATAGGCCTTTTTGAAATTTGTCGGAACCTACAACACTTAACAACCAGTTCAAAACCAGAGATATCGGACTAGTCCGGTAAAGTGCGGACTAGTCCGGTGTGTACGAACTAAGTTGATCAAGTTCGATTTATTAAGTTTGATTCTAGGGTGTACCAGCTATACTTGTAATTTATGTGTAGCAATATTATGTACTAGGGTATATCACAAGTCAATCTTAAATTTGATATTTCAACGTAAAGTATGCAATAATGATTGAAACCCTAGATTGTTGTGATGCATAAGAACGATGAACACCAAGCAAGACATAAGGATTTATCTCGTGGTTCGGCTCCCACATACGCAACCTACGTCCACGTTGAGGAGTCCACAAAAGGATCGGGTCTTCTCCAAACATACCCTCGTCAGATCGCCACGAAGGCCAATCCTCTTCCACTTATGACAAAGGGGTGAATAACCGAATTCAAAGGGGACTTCTCACACGTTAAGGGTTCCTCTATATTACAACACAAAATACCACCAAGCACACACTTAAAAGATTACAATGAAATCACAGGAGTGTGTTAGAGAATCAAACCAAGAGCTCAATGAGTGTTGAACGTGTCTCTCCAATGATCTAGAGTGTATCCTCAAAGGATTGATCTTTGTTGCACTTAATTTCGTGGAGAGATGTGTTTTTGAGGCTCTTGGGAGGTGTGTCAGTGCTAGGGTTCGAGAGAGTTTAAAGTTGGGCAGTGCACCTCTATTTATATGGGGTTTCTAAAAGTGACCGTTAGGGTTTAGAAAGATTGGACTAGTCCGTGGTGGACACAGGACTAGTCCGGTGTGCTGTGTGTAGCAAACCCTAAGTGTCCCGAAATATCGGACTAGTGTGGCTAGGAACGGACTTGTCTGATTTCGCTTCTGGAAATCTTCGGATTAGTCCGATGGACATCGGACTTGTCCGTGCAGTGAAACCCTAAGTGGTTATGGGGACAAGTCCGCACTTGGAGGACTTGTCCGTTTTAGGTCAGAGAGTTTTTCGGACTAGTCCGTGCTAATATCGGACTTGTCCGATTTAGATCAGAATGAATATCGAACTAGTCCGGTGGTGATCGGACTTGTCCAATTTTGTGTGACTTGTGAAGTGTTTTGAGTACTAGTCTGCACTGTGAAGGACTAGTCCGATTCTAGTCAGAGAGATCGGACTAGTCCGATGGATATCGGACTTGTCCGATTTTGTGCAGAGAGGATATCGGACTAGTCCGGTGTCAGTCGGACTAGTCCGGTCCTGTATAACTTTATGCAATGTGTGTGTTTAATTGTGATTGAGCTCTTGGGGTGTGTTTCCTTAATCACTCCGTACACAATGATCTACTATTCTTCTTCCTTGAGCTCATTTCCACTTTGCTCCTCATTCTCCCTTCTTTTTGGCACTTTGCTTATTTTGCTGTGAAAACCTGTGCTCATCTCAACAACGAGGTTAGGATCTCATTTGCTTGTCATAAATCATCCAAAACCCACAAGGGATTCCTAGATGCACTTTCAATCACCCCCTTTTTGGTGATTGATGACAACCAATTGAGATTTCACAAAATGTGATAAAAATTGAGATTTTCATAAAGCATGCACATATGGGTCTAAAATACATCAAGCAATGAAAACATAATCCATATGTGCATTCTTTATGGTGGGATGCATAACTAAGTACATTGAAACAATGAGAATGACACAATTGACATTAATCAATCAAAAGCAAGCATATATGTCATTTTAGGAGCAAAAACACATAACTCAACAATTGCTTCAAAAGATCATAACATTGCATCATAGAACCATAATTAACTTAAGAACATAGTAAGCTTTACAACCCGCAAAATAGTCAAAAAGCATACAAGAGAACTCTCTCCTCGCATCCTACAGCTAAGACTAAGACTCCCCCTCAATCTCTCCCCCTTTGGCATCAAGACACCAAAAAGAAGGAGAGGAGGGTCCTAAGGTCTTCACTCTTCGCTGTCAGTCCTCTCATCGTCGTCTTCGTCATCTTCATCTTCAGCCTGATGAGGAGAAGGAGGAGGAGGTGCGGAGCCACTTGAGCCACCAATGCCAAAGTAGGCAAGCTCAGAGGGGGTCAAGGGCCCGAGCTCGGTGAAGTCTAAATCGGAATCTTCAGAGATTACCGGAGACCCAATGGGCTCAATCTCCAATTTCTAGCATATTTTCTTCACATTGGCCTTCACATACTTCATATCTTCCTTTCTTTTCTTGTTGAGCTTATGGGCCTTCACTTCGGCCTTTTTGCAGGAAGCGAAGATGGCAACCAAGTATTTGAAGATCCCACTGGTGGATCCCCTTTGAGGGGCTGCCCTACTGGCAGGGGCAGCTCTGGCATCTTCAGTTCTTCTTGCCGGTGCCTCAGGACTGGAGGCCGGCGAGGGAGCAGATTGGATGCTTGGCTTCTGAGGCATCTGAGGCCTCAAGGGTAGATGCTCCACATCCTTGACGAATTCAATCCCAGTGACCTTCTCGATCACAAACATCAGATATGGGGCATACCCACAAGACCTGTTGGGTGTGCAGGATATGTTGACTATGTCATTCCAGATGTAGTCCGGCACATCAAACTGGTGGTCCTTGCTTATCACTCTCATCAATGTCAGGATATATCCCTGCACACTCCCAGCATTTCCATGCTTGGGAGTGATGGTCTTCCTCAAGACTCTATTGAGCACCACAAAGAACGGCTTCATGTTCTTTGTGGATGGAGGGTTGAACTTGGAGTTTGGCTCATAAAGGAACTTCATCCTATCCTCCTCAATGACACCTATGTTGTTGATGATCAAGCAGTCAGGTCTTGAGGTGTAAAGGTGAAGCAGGCTTGCAAAATCTTCTTGAGTTATACTGTACTTGGATCCGTGAGTCATCCAAGTAACACTCTCTTCATCTTCACTCGAGAAGTGGCATGTTGCAATGAATTGTGTTATGACCTCATCATTCCAGTTGTTCCTGAAGGCAAAGAGATCCTTCGGGCCATGCCTCTCAATAGCTTCCACCACATCAGTGAACGGGGAGCAACCCTTCTTCTCAAAGTGTGCCCAATAAATCCATTGACTGCGCACAACTGGTGTCTTCAATGGGAGATACTCAGATTTGTAGAAATCTGAAGTTGCACCAAAATCTTCCATCAGCAGCTTGCTTTGGTCGGCCATACCAATCAATGCTTCTGAACTTTGCTACCGAATCAATGCCTTTCCCGTTGAACTTCTCTTCAGTGGGGTCCCAGACCCCTTCCCTCAAAGCATGCAGCTTCAACGGGTCAACTGGACCCGTTGCTATTCCTTTGCCCTTGCCCTTGGCTAGGCGGGCACTTGCCTAGCTAGGGCCACCACCGGTGGTAGTCCTAGAAGCTAGCACCTTGGAGGCCGACTTCTTCTCTAGCACTTTCCCCCAAGCCTGTGGAGGAGACGGAGCTGGCTCGGAAGGACACTCTTGGCGTTTCTTGACAAGGCTCGTCCAGGTCCGAGGTGCCACCTCGTGGTCCATCTCTGCCTCAAAGTCTGAAATCTCATCATTCGTGCTCGACATGTCCTGAGAATGAGTTGAGCTAGACATGAATAATAATGGATGATACAAGGCATGGTCAAGAAATAATAACAAGCAATTGCATTAAGGAATTGACGGGCTAGGTTTTGAGTTCAGAAAAATCAGACTTATCCGGTGTACAAGCACAGACTAGTCCAAAGGTGATTGGACTTGTCCGTGCATGGATCGGACTAGTCCGGTATTCATCCTCAAAAACCTAAGCGACTGGACAAATGTTGATTCCTAATGCAGAGCTAGCCTAGCATAGATGTAATACATCAAGGAGGCATGCATATAGTGAAAGATGCTAGGCTATTGGATCAACAATGAAGAAAATCAAGGTTTCTAGGGTTAGGGTGAAAATTACCAAAGAAATCAATTGATTCTCGAAGAAGGTGTTGAAGTCCGGACTTGTTCGAGAACTTCAATCTTCGAGGGAGGAAGGTTTTTTTCCACCCAAATGCGAAGCTTTTTGGTGGAGGGGATGCAAAATCGCCTTGGGAGCTCGAGTGTGAGAGAGAGGACGTGTGAGGCAAGAGTGAGGATGAAGGGATTAGGGTTTGGCGGCGGCTAGGGTTAAGGACACGAAAAATCGGACAAGTTCAGAGACAACCGGACTAGTTTGAACTTTTCCAGAGGCTATATCGGACTAGTCCGTTGTCTATCGGACTAGTCCGGCCTAACCGGCACACTGCGAACTAGTCTGCATTGGCGGACTAGTCCGGGTAACCACAGACTAGTCCGTGGTCACCAGGCAAGAATTTCTTAGCCCATTCATATATATTTGAAGGTACATATTTAGAAAATAGGGAGACAAATCAAATAAAATAATCTTGATTAATATGATCAGCAAGCATACAACAATCAAGCAATGATCATAATTCACCGAGATCTAGTAATTGACATAGTTTTCTGGAGAAACTTGAGAGAGATGATTTTCACAATCCAATCAACATATTTTAAAGAATTCATACAGGTATGCAACATTTCAAGCCACACTCCGAGCATCAAGGATATTTAGTTCATTTCGGAGTTCACAAAAGCGTTTTTCATCAAGTGGCTTGGTGAATATGTCGGCCAATTGGTTTTGGGTATTGACATGTGAAATGGCTATATCTCCTTTCATGGAGTGGTCTCTCAAGAAGTGATGCCTTATGTCTATGTGGGTTCTAGAGTGCTCAACGGGATTATGGTCAATTTTAATGGCACTCTCATTATCAAAAAGGAGTGGAATACGGTTCATATTGTAACCGTAATCCCTTAGAGTTTGTTGCATCCAAAGGAGTTGTGCACAACAACTCCCGGCTGCAACATAATCCGCTTCTACTGTGGATAAGGCAATGGAATTTTGTTTCTTGGAGGACCAAGAAACTAAGGATCTCCCTAGGAATTGGCATGTACCGGAAGTACTCTTTCTATCTACTTTACATCCGGCATAATCTGCATCGGAGTAACCAATGAGATTGAATTTTCAGCCTTTTAAGTACCAAAGACCTAGGTTGGGTGTATGAACTAAATATCTCAAGATCCTTTTTACGGCTGTCAAGTGACACTCCTTAGGATTGGCTTGAAACCTTGCACACAAACATACACTCAACATAATGTCTGGCCTAGATGCACATAAATAGAGTAGAGATCCAATCATGGAGCGATATACCTTTTGGTCGACGCTAAGTCCATCTTCATTGAGATCCAAGTGGCCATTTGTTGCCATGGGAGTCTTTATAGGCTTCGCCTTGTCCATACCAAACTTCTTGAGTATGTCTTGCGTGTACTTGGTTTCGCTTATGAACGTCCCTACCTTTTGTTGCTGCACTTGGAATCCCAAGAAGTACTTTAGTTCTCCCATCATTGACATTTCAAACCTATATATCATGATTTTACTAAATTCCTCACAAAAAGATTGATTAGTTGACCCAAAGATTATATCATCAACATAAATTTGACAAATAAAAAGATCATCGTCAAAATTATTTGTAAATAGTGTATAATCTACTTTTCAAATTTTATAGCCATTTTCAATTAAGAAATCTCTAAGACACTCATACCAAGCTCCATGAGCTTGTTTGAGGCCGTAGAGAGCCTGACGCAATTTGAATACGTGGTCGGGAAACTCTTCGTCTTCAAACCCGGGGGGTTGCTCCACATACACCTCCTCCTTGATTGGTCCGTTGAAGAAGGCGCTTTTCACATCCATTTGATACAACTTGAAATCATGGTGAGTAGCATATGCAAGTAATATTCTAATGGATTCAAGTCAAGCTACGGGAGCAAAGGTCTCATCGAAATCCAACCTTCGACTTGTGAATACCCTTTGGCCACAAGTCGTGCCTTGTTCCTTGTCACCACCCCGTGTTCATCTTGTTTGTTGCGGAAGACCCACTTGGTGCCGACAATGTTTGCATTGGGTCTTGCCACAAGTTCCCACACCTCGTTTCGCTTGAAGTAGTTCAATTCTTCTTGCATTGCCACCACCCAGTCCGGATCTTTCAATGCATCCTCAACCCTGCACATTTACAAAAAGGATACAAACGAATAGTGCTCACAAAAGGTAGCTACGGGAGATCTAGTGGTTACTCCCTTTTGGATGTCACCGATGATATTGTCGATTGGGTGATCCCTTTGGATGCATTGGTGTACTCTTGGGTGTGGCACTTGAGGTGTTGTATCTTCATGATCATCTTCTTCTCCCCCTAAATGGTTGCCTTGATTGACTTGTTGATTATCTTCGTATTCTTGTGGTTGATCTTGTGTGGAAGCCCCCCCATGATCGTTGACCTCCTCTTGTGGTTCATCTTCCTCATGCACGTGTAGAGGTGACTCTTGTGGTCGAACTTCACCTAAGGCCATTCTTTTCAATGCTTGACAAGGAGCTTCTTCTTTATCTAGCACACATGGATCAACTTGCTCCTTTTGGGAGCCATTAGTTTCATCGAACACTACGCCACGTGCTACTTCAACAAGTCCGGAGGTCTTGTTGAAAACACGATAGGCGTAAGTGTTCAAATCATAACCAAGCGAGAAACCTTCATCAGACTTCGAAGCAAACTTTGAAGTCCTAGGCTTCTTGTTCAAGATATAACATGGAGAACCGAAGACTCAAAAATATGAAATATTAGGCTTGTTACCGGTGAGTAGCTCATAGGATGTCTTATTGAGTAGTCGATGAAGATAAAGTCGATTTACGGCGTGGCAAGCGGTGTTAATCGCTTCCGCCCAAAATCGATCCGAGGTCTTGTACTCATTGAGCATTGTTCTTGCCATCTCTATGAGAGTTCGGTTCTTTCTTTCGGAAACTCCGTTTTGTTGAGG
Organism: Tuctoria greenei; assembly: GCA_036927565.1. Classification (NCBI taxonomy): domain Eukaryota; kingdom Viridiplantae; phylum Streptophyta; class Magnoliopsida; order Poales; family Poaceae; genus Tuctoria; species Tuctoria greenei. The sequence continues at coordinate 134,748,715 of JAYESD010000010.1, read as the reverse complement.
GGAGTACGGAGCTGAAAACTCGTGCTTTATGCCTTCTTCATCAAGGTACTCGTCCACTTGTGTGTTCTTGAACTCTGTGCCGTTGTCGCTTCGAATGTTCTTGATTGTCAATGAGAATTCGTTTTGAGCTCGCTTGAAGAACTTCTTGAGTATTCCTTGTGTTTCTGACTTATCATGCAAAAAGAAAACCCAAGTGAAGCGATAAAAATCATCAACAACTACTAAACCATATTTGTTACCGCTGATGCTTATGTAGGCAATTGGACCAAACAAGTCCATGTGAAGTAGCTCGAGCGGTCTTGTTGTAGTCATGACGTTCTTGGCGGGGTGAGGTGCTCCAACTTGCTTCCCAGCTTGGCACACGCTACAAGGCCTGTCTTTCTCAAACACAACATCCTTTAAACCTCGGATGTGATCGCCCTTGAGGAGTTTTTGAACAGCCAACCCATGTTGGTCTTTGCAATCAAGCATGTGTCAAGTTCGGCTTTATCCTTGTTGAAGTCAACAAGATAGAGATTTCCCTTTAACATACCCTTGAATGCAATGGAACCATCACTCCTCCTAGAGACGGTCACACCCTCGTTAGTGAACAAGCAATTATAACCTTTGTCACATAATTGAGATATGGACAGCAGGTTATAATCTAAGGATTCAACATGTAATACATGAGAAAGTGAGTGTTTAGATGATATGGCAATTTTACCGGTACCGAGCACCTTTCCTTGGCTATTATCTCCAAAATAGATGCCCTCGTTTTGATCCTCATTTTCTTCATATTCTACGAACATTCTTCTTTCTCTGGTCATATGGTTGGTGCAGCCACTGTCAAGCACCCATTTAGATCCACCAGAGGAATAAGCGTGCAAAACATATTATGCTTTGGTTTTAGGTACCCAAGCTTGCTTGGGTCCTTGGAGGTTAGTTACAAGACATTTGGGCACCCACACATGAGACTTGGTGTTCTCATGGTGTGGCCCGACATAATAATCATAAACTTTGCCAAAATTATTTCTCATTAAGACATACGAGGCATCGAAGGTTCTAAACAATAACTGTTGTTGTTTATGTACAGGACTAGTCTCGGAGGTCGGAATTGTCTAGCGGACCGGACTTGTCCGGACCCCGACCAGACTAGTCTGGTGTTCATGTGTGATTGATGTTCTAATCTTTGACTTTCCAGTTTGAGAGGGTCTTCCCTTTACAAAGGTAATCCGTTCCTTGTTATTCTTATGGCTTCTAGCAAGTTGCTTTTCACCGTGAGAGTAACCAATGCCATATTTGACATTTGGAGGTCTTTTGACCAAGTATGCACTACGTGCATATTTGATCTTCTCCTTGTCAAATATGCCACTTTGGGCAGGATGTTTATCCTTTGTAGAGGTTGGCTTGTCCTTCAAACTGGTGTCAACTTTATTACATGTACAAGCATAAGCAACCTTAGTTTTAGTGGGTTGAGAAGGTGAATTTGAAGACGATGAAGGTTCACCTTGCTTGAGTGACTCAACTTGCACTTCAAGGATCTTGTTAACCTTGATCAGATCACCAAGTTGGTTCTTGATTGCAGCAGTTGAGTCGGTTAACTCCAAGCAAGTTTCCTTGCTTGAGGATAACTCAAGCTCTAGTTAATTGCTTCGTTCCTTTTCAAGTTCTAGAAGCTTGTCAAGTTTGCCATATTCCTCCTTTTGGGAGATGATCATGTCCTCTTGACGATGTATCAACATTTCCTTCTCAACAAGTTGATCAAGTAATAATTTCACTTTTGTGGCAGTTTTCTTATCTAGTCCAACAAGCATATCCTCATTATCACTATTGATTTCATCATCACTAGAATAGGAATGCACGGAAGGGGGTTTAATGGTTACCTTGCGTTTACCTTCCTTTGCCATAAGGCAAGTGCCATCTCCCTTCCATGCGCTGAGTTTAGGGAAGAGAGTAGACTTCTTGGATGTCTTCTCGATGGCTATGCTAGCCATCTCTTCTTCTTCGGATGATGAGGACTCATCATTTGAGTCCCACTCTTTCCCTATGTGAGCTTGTTCGACTTGTTTCTTCTTCTTGAAGAATTTCTTGGGTTGAGGCTTGGCTTCTTTGGTCTTCTTCTTGTTTTCTTCATATGGGCAATCAACTATAAAGTGGCTATACTCACCACAATTATAGCATGTCTGCCTCAACTTTGACTTTGTTCTTTCCTTGTACTTCCCTTCGCTTGATTTAGTGCCTTGTCTTTTCTTCATTATTCTTTTGAACTTCTTCATGAACAATATCATGTCTTCTTCATCTAATTCACTGCTCTCATCATCACTGTCTTCTTCTAGTTGAACTTCTCGAGCTTCTTTAGATAGGGGCTTGAGGGTGGACTTCAAAGCAACCCCTTTCTTCTTTGCCGAGGTTAGGTCGGCAATTTCCTTGACATGCTTTGCCTGTTTTTTCAGCATCTTGAAATTAATGATTTTTCCAAGTAATTCATCCGGAGTCATTTTCTTGTATCTGGGGCTTTCTCTTATCATTGAGCATAGGGTGACGTTGCGAGGCATGAAAGCTCTAAGGATGAGCTTCACCACCTCATGGTAATTCCACTTCTTGCTTCCACATGATCGAACCTTGTTGAATAGCTTCTTTAACCAATTATACATATCTTGAGGTGACTCGTCTTCTTCAATTGCGAATCTTCCTAATTCGCCTTCAATCATTTTGATCCTTGCTTCACGCACATGTCGGTCACCTTTATGTGCAGTTTGTAGTGTGTCCCATATCTCGTTAGCAATCTCGAGTCCATCCACCTTGGTGAACTCGTCCCGACTGAGCGAAGAGGTGATTACTGCCGCGGCTTGAGCATTTTGGTGAATTGCCTGCTCTTGGCTTGGTGTGAGCTCTTCGTCGTCGTCTGGGATATCTATCCCTGTGCACACAATATGCCATAAACTTGGATTGAGAGAGATTAGATGCATTTTCATATTTTGCCTCCACATTGAGTAATCACTTCTGTCAAAGTGTGGGGCTTTTCCAAGTGGAATAGACAAGTAATGATTATTGTTGGAATTGAGACGATCATAGTTAAAAGAATATCGGGAGTAGTCGGTGCGACTACTCCCCTTCTTCTTTTCTTCAATCTTCACTTTCCCTTTGGAAAGTGTCTTCTTTCTTAGGAGCGCCTTTAGTTCTAGTGTCTCCTCATCGTTGTCCTCGAAGTCTTGAATGGCTTCGAGGAGCTTCTCCACCTTTAGGTTCTTGTCATTATCAACCTTTTCTTGGTTGTTGCTCTTGTGGATGTCCTTCATGTACGACATGATCTTCTTCGAGCAATTAATATCTTTCTTGAAGAATATGCTCTGATACCAATTGAATGTGGACTAGAGGGGGGTGAATAGGCCTTTTTGAAATTTGTCGGAACCTGCAACACTTAACAACCAGTTCAAAACCAGAGATACCGGACTAGTCCGGTAAAGTGCGGACTAGTCTGGTGTGTACGGACTAAGTTGATCAAGTTCAATTTATTAAGTTTGATTCTAGGGTGTAGCAGCGGAAATATACTTGTAATTTATGTGTTGCAAGATTATGTACTAGGGTATATCACAAGTCAATCTTAAATTTGATATTTCAACGTAAAGTATGCAATAATGATTGAAACCCTATATTGTTGTGATGAATAAGAACGATGAACACCAAGCAAGACACAAGGATTTATCCCGTGGTTCGGCTCCCACAGAGGCAACCTACGTCCACGTTGAGGAGTCCACAAAAGGACCGGGTCTTCTCCAACCCTACCCTCATCGGATCGCCACGAAGGCCAATCCTCTTCCACTTATCACAAAGGGGTGAATAACCGAATTCATAGGGGCCTTCTCACACGTTGAGGGCTCGCCTAGATTACAACACGAAATACCACCAAGAACACACTCAAAAGATTACAATGAAATCACAGGAGTGTGTTAGAGAATCAAACCAAGAGCTCAATGAGTGTTGAACGTGTCTCTCCAATGATCTAGAGTGTATCCTCAAAGGATTGATCTTTGTTGCACTTAATTTCGTGGAGAGATGTGTTTTTGAGGCTCTTGGGAGGTGTGTCGGCGCTAGGGTTCGAGAGAGTTTAAAGTTGGGCCGTGCATCTCTATTTATATGGGGTTTCTAAAAGTGACCGTTAGGATTTAGAAAGATCAGACTAGTCCGTGGTGGACACCGGACTAGTCCGGATAGGAACGGACTTGTCCGATTTCGCTTCTGGAAATCTTCGGACTAGTCCGATGGACATCGGACTTGTCCATTAAGTGAAACCCTAAGTTGTTATGGGGACAAGTCCGCACTTGGAGGACTTGTCCGATTTAGGTGAGAGAGTTTTTCGGACTAGTCCGTGCTAATATCGGACTTGTCCGATTTAGATCAGAATGAATATCGGACTAGTCTGGTGGTGATCGGACTTGTCTGATTTTGTGTGACTTGTGAGGTGTTTTGAGGACTAGTCCGTACTGTGAAGGACTAGTCCGATTCTAGTCAGAGGGATATCGAACTAGTCCGATGGATATCACACTTGTCCGATTATGTGCAGAGAGGATATCAGACTAGTCCGGTGTCAGTCGGACTAGTCCGGTCCTGTATAACTTTGTGCAATGAGTGTGTTTAATTGTGATTGAGCTCTTTGGGTGTGTTTCCTTAACACACTTCATACACAATGATCTACTATTCTTCTTCCTTGAGCTCATTTCCACTTTGCTCCTCATTCTCCCTTCTTTTTGGCACTTTGCTTATTTTGCTGTTAAAACCTGTGCTCATCTCAACAAAGAGGTTACGATCTCATTTCTTGTCATAAATCATCCAAAACCGACAAGGGATTCCTAGATTCACTTTCAACCCCCAGCCCCCGACGCCCCCGGCCCCTGGCAGACTCTATCAGCGACGATGGAGTTAGGGTCGGGTCCGGGAACGCGGACTCGAGAACGGATCGAGGGGAAGGCTCATCGCCCATAGCGGCTGTGTAGCTTCCGTCCCCTCGATCCATTGGCGATGAGCCTTCTCCTCGATCCGTTCTCGAGTTCGCGGCAGCCACAGTGCTGCTTCGACCCTGCTTCTGGTCTGACGACGCTGATGATCCGCAACATACTTTTAAATCTGCGCGTTGTTATTCTCCCCCTCATATTTGTTGATGCATTAATACCTAATGTTTTACATCGTTTTCCACAGGAGGCAAAAAGTAATGAACATCATTGATCAGCACTGCGCTGAGGAGAATGCGAAAATTGTAGTGGGCCACATCAAGTCGGAATACGATTTTATTTACGTTCCATTTGACTTCAAGTACCACGCCTATGCTTTGAAATATATGATTATACTAATCAAGCTCCGGTCTTTTACTGATTGGTACTTAACCTTGTTTGTTGCATTTTCCAAGGTCCGAGGCCAACAAGGGCTACTGCTTTGTCAACGTCAAATCGCTAGATGCGGCGTTCCGGCTATGGAAGCACCTACATGGCTTCTTTTGGAAGCTGAAAGACTTGCGGAAGATGTGCGAGGTCGACTACGCCAACATCCAGGTACGTCGCCGTCCGCTGCCACCATTTTCCATTGCGCCGCCGCTGCATGGTGTTCACCTGCCGCTACTTGTCATCCTTTCGCAGGGTCGGGATGCGTTGGTGGCCCATTTCTCCAAGTCATGCTGTGCGGAAGGGCCGTAGAGAATTCAATTTCTGCACCAAGGGGTTAAGAGATAAGACCATCTGATTCACAGGCCAGTAATGGTGTTTGGGAACACAATATTTTTGGAGTTTTGGAGCAATTAGCAATACCGTGGTATTTGAGATTACTATGGTATTTTTTACAGAATGGTGTTTGTCAACCAAGCAGTCCTATGTATTGCAAAATCGTGGTATTACAAAACTGTGTTATTGAAATACTTTGGTATTGCCATGTCATTTTAAAAATTGTGCTTTCCAAAACTTCAGTATTGAAAAACTGTGTTCCCAAACACAGCCTAAAGCTTTACCGTGAACCACTGCGGATAGTCTTAAAGGCAGGCCCAACTCTGGGCCTAGACGGGCGGAAATAAATTTTCTACGGCCCTGCCGCACAACGTCACGGTGCGTCCCCACCCCGCACGCCGTCCCATGGAAATCCCGCTGAGATCTTTTGCTTCGCGCTGGTGGGTTTGTTGTCAGGACACCGAAGGATGGAAATCCCGCATGTCCCGCTCCCATGATTATGCGATTTTGATCGGACGACATGCGGGGCGGGGGCGCACGCGCGATGCTGTGTGGCAGGGTCGCTGAAAATTTGTGGGCTACTGCCTAGGACCAGGCCGGTGGGTGGGGGTGGTGGGGCAGGCACGATGACAGCTGGTAAAGAGAAAAGAAATAAAATTAATTAAGTGTGTAGCTTTTTATTTTCGTAATTTTTTTAAAATATAATTCTACTATGTACGCTCTACTAATGTTAGTTCAATGCTTTGTCCAAAACGTCAAATAAAAGAATAAGAAGGGAGTATTTATTAGATACAGTACAATATTACTAATATGTTAATTTTCCATATGCGATGTTTTTCGATAAAAGGTGGAGTTTTTTGTTAGTGCATGTACTGTAGGACACATTGTTCATGAACATAAAATAAAAGACATTTTTCATTAACATAAAAACAACACATATATTACAAAAAAGGAAAAAACATAGAAAACAAAAGAAAAAACTACTACTCATCCTACTGTACTCGGAGGAGGACTTGTCCACCTCCACCGCCGCCTTCACCTCCACCGGCGGCGCCTTCGCCGACGGCGCCTCCGCCTCCGCCGCAACCGCCGGCGGAGGATCCTCCAACACCAGATCGAACTTCTTCCGGCTGACAGCCTTCACGAGTTGCTCGCGAAACCCCACCCTGGCCTCCTCATCGATCGTCTCGTACAGGCAGTCGAGACGAGCGGCAACAAACCCTAACCTGAAGATGTAGTAGCCAGCAGAGTCCATTTTGGCATGGTGGGGAAGGACACCAAGTCTCAGTCAGTGACAGGAGTGAGATGTATTGTGAAATACATACTGTGCCATTTTTTTGATCGCTTTTGCTTGCACGTCGGTGGCGAACAGGCTACCGGTGACCTCCTTAAGCTTGCCGTCGAGTTTGTCGATGCTTTCCTCGATGAGGCGGACAGTCTCATCATAGTCAGACGGAAGAGGTGCGGGCGCCGCGGGCAGATACAGGAGTGGAGGAGGTGCGGGCGCCGCCTCCAGTTCCACCAGCCTTGATGGCGACGGAAACAGAGACGGAGGTTCGGAGGACGTCGATGACCTGGAGCACTTCGGTGCGGGGCTACCCATTTGTGCGGCGACGGAGGTGCGAACAAAGAGAGAGAGGTGGTCGACGGTGGTGTGGCGGAGAAGCAAGAGGAGAAGTTTGGAGGCTAAAATCGATCGAGAGGTGTGGCGGAGAAGAAGAGGACGGCATGCCTTTATAGCGGGTCGTCGTCTAAGCGCGTGAGTGGAGATGATCGGACGCTTCAAAAATTGTGCATTTGAATCGACGGTCAGAGTTACTCCAAATCGCGGTTCTCCTCCTCTCGGTTATCGCAACGGCTCAACACGTCCCATCGGCCAATTTTTTAATTTGACACGCAAAGGTGCACAGATTGACGTGAACGCGCGTGGCAATCGACCGAGAGTCCATATCTTTTTTTAAGGATCCTACCATTGCTGACCTAGAGTCCATATCAAACTGATAACTGTCATGATCATGGATGATGGTGGACATGAATGCAATGCATGTGAAAGAGACTCGCGATCAAGCATGTACTCGCGATCAAGCATGTTTGGTCACGTGTTGAGGATTTTTGTGCCCCCTTGTTGAGGAACATGTTAATTGGATGGCGTTGAGGATCGGATGTGGCGTAGGTGTTTTCACAAGTGTGTTCATTTATTCCTAAAATCATAACAAGTAGCGGCTAGCGCCTATGCCTGTTGTTTCTTCAAAAGACGAGTACAGCGATACATAATGGCAGCATGCGATCGATTAATTTGATGAACCATGCACGTACGTAGTGAGAGCTGTGTGCTTATTAGACGATGGTAGTCCACATTCTATCCTCATACCGTCGAGGAAACATCCTTGTGTCAAATTTGTTCTCTCTATTGATCATAGGATAATATTCTTCATTAGTGTGGTAGTTAAACTGCCATATACTGTAGGTTGAGAGCATACACAAATGCATGGTAGAGAATATGATAAATATAGAAATATATATACATGGTAGGAAATATTATTCTATTCTTGGAATACATGTTTGGGGTGTAGCATATGTACGTCTAACATACATGTGAAAGACCTCGGTCATGTTTGCTGACGTTACGTGTTCTCTTTTTTGTTGAGAAATCGTCATGTTTGAGGCTCATTGATCATGTTTGGGGCGTAGCATGCATGGACAACTAACATGCACGTGAAAGACCTCGATGCATGTGAAATAACATGCATGTTTTGAAAAGCAAGATATAGTGTTTCCTAGGGATGGCAACGGATCAGGTTCGGGTCGGGTAGAGCAAATACCCGATCCGAAAAAAAAAGTGTGCGGGTAAATTTTCATACCCGAACCCATACCAGCGGGTAGAAAATGGTACCCGGACCCGACGGGTTTCGTCCGGTTTCGGGTACCCGACGAGTACCCGCTAGGGTTACTAGATTTTCATTCTTTGGCTCGAATCTGAGGGTGGCGGTCCGACTTGCCGCGGGTGCACGACAGTGGATCCGCTAGGTTTGGATCGCCGACACAGAGAATGGCACACGAGGCAGAGCGGGGGGAGTGGCGGAGGCCAATGGATCACAGATGGCGTTGACGCGCTCGGGGAAGGCCGCACGTACGTGCTGGAGGGATGTGGCGCCGACGCGCTTGGTGGAGGTGGCAGCCGTGCACACGAAGGGCGATGTCGACGGGGGGAGGCGACAAAGAGCGATGCCGGCGTGGCAGCGGGTGGAAGGAGGGGTGCGCCCATGCGCCGCCAGCGGGGGGAGGTGGCGAAGGGTGACACCGGCCACGTGGCCGAGGCAGGAAGGCGGGGTGCGCCCGTGACGATCGGATCAGCTAGGTGCGGCTGGGGCCGTGGCGCCATGCCCGTGCGGCCGTGAGGGAGAGGGAGAATGATGAGTTCGGACCGGGAGGGAGAGGGTTGCGGCGCTCCTGGGAGTCGGTGGTGGAGTCAGGGTAGTAGATTAGGTTTCGTTTATGGGCTGGATTCTCTATTTTGGCCCAAATTTTAATATTCGGGTAACCCGACGGGTACCCGCAGGTAAAAAACAAAACCCGTACCCATACCCAAAAAATGACAGGTCGGGTACGGGTTGTACCCGCAGGTAAAAATATGTACTCGAACCTGTACCCATCGGGTGCAATACCCGACGGGTACCCGAACCCGCGGGTATAATTGCCATCCCTAGTGTTTCCTCAAGAAAAAATAATTTTATGGGAGATTGGGCGCACAAGCACAAAAGCTAGAACTTGAGAGATGCACCTATGAATTCCATATGCCGAGATGATCGATGGCAGCCGATCCGCAAACTCGGTGGTAAGATCAGTAGTCGTCAGAGAGCAGCTTGTGGCCAACCTCGAAGGAGACGAAGGCGCCGATGCACACATAGCTGATCTGCTCGCTGGAGAGATTGTACGCGTCTCAGTTGCTTGTCCTCCCCCCGTAAGGCTTCTCCATGTTGGCACCCATCACGGTGCTCGCGATGTCCTTCAGCCCCGCACGGGGAGGCTCAGGCGATCCATCTCCTCCGCCGCGAGCTCGGCCAGGTCCACCGTTTTGGCCACCTTCAGCTGCCAGTCCTTCCAAAGTCTGTCGGCGTCACCCTCCACGGCGATGCCGACGAAGCGGTAGTCGGAATCGCTGAGGAAATCTTCCAGCTCGTCGGGGAAGTAGTCAGCGTGGATGACCTGGTTGGAGAGCATCTCCAACCCATTAGCTATATGATGTGCTATCCTATTATTTAGCAAATCTAGAGCAAAAATCATCTCCAACCAGTTTGCTATTAGGATTGCTACTTTTAGCCATTTGCTATATGGAGCTCTCAGTGTGCTACTAGTAGCAAATGCTATCCGGTTTGCTATTTCCGATTTCCAGTACATTATCGTCGTTCCGTTGCAAAATAGTCGTTGAAAATTAGCCGTTGGAAATACATCCTTTGAAAAATAGTCGTTAGAAATATAACCATTGAAAAATAGCCGTTATAAATACAATTGTTACATATAGTCATTGCCACAATGTTATTTGAATTTTAAAATAATTATTATATACTAATAAAATATGAAAAAAATTTAATATATCACATCATATAGCAAACGGGTTGGAGATGCTCATGGAATGAGATGCTAAATGTGGATAGCATATTTGTCATTTGAAAGAATAGCAGACCAAAAATAACAAAGGGGTTGGAGATGCTCTAACCCTCCTTTATTTGAAGTTGGACGGTTGGATCAGGATACGTGGCTGACATACACTTTATGACACACTAGTGAAAGTAAAACACCTGATACATTTTATGACATACTTGTGAAAGTAAAATACCCGATACATTTTATTATTACACAAGTCTATAACTAAGACTCAATCCAAATCGGGCAAAAATTTCGATGACCCTGACTTCTAGTTTGTTTTTGCAAGCCATCCAAATCAAGTCTTTTTTGTCTTCACCCTTTTTCAATGACGCCCATGAGCATCTAATCTAGGCTAAAGTTGATACGTACTCCAGAAATTGTTATTGCATTTTTTGTGATTTACTACGTGCTTTGCTGTTTGATTGCTCATTATGTCGGATACGTGTTAGGTTTGAACAGAGAGTGGGCTTCTCCCTACTGGTACTGTCAGATAAACTAGTAGGTGATAGTCACTTTCTGGATCTCTAGCTCAGTAGAGTTGGAAGTGGAAATATATTCCATTATAAAAGATAAAAGAGATAACTAGTCCACTAGTTTATCGTAAGAACAGCAACATTAGAACTATTTTTGCGCACCAATGAACAGAAATATAAAGCTCATTACCTTAAGACGATACATTACAAACAGGAAAAAAGAAAAACATAAACTACAAACAAGAAAAGATAAACAACACAACTAAGAACAAGAAAAAAACTAGTTATCCTCCACCTCGCTCCACCTACTTCTCCTTCTCCTCCTCCTCCGTGGGCTCCTGGCTTGGCGGGGGTGCCTCCCGCGGCGGAGACGGGAAGCCCAGTTTCCTGGACGTCGCCGCCACTAGGTTGTCGCGGCCGGTGACGCCGAGCTCGTCTGCCAGCGTCTCCCAGAGGACATCTAGGCGACCGGCCAAGTGCGTCATGCCGAAGACGTAGTGGCCTGTGGTCCCCATGGCAGCATATCCTGGAAGGGGACCAAGCCCAAGGTGACGCATGGAGCGTGATGTATTGTCAAATACATCGCGCGTCATCTACTGGAGAGCCCACTCCTTGTCCGGGGTGGAGTTCGGTCGGGGACGCTTACCCTTGGCGTCCTTCGGCGGGCTTGGCGGCGGCGTTGTCTTGTCAGCCATGGTGTTCTTGGCACGGTTTTTGGAAGAGAGGAAGAGTGGCTGTGCGGAGAAGACGATGGCGTGCCCGGGTGATCTTATAGCGTAGTAGCAGCCTGGCTGGAGTGCTCATCATCTGCAGTACTGCAGATGCAGTAGAGGTGGCTGACATGTGGGTCCCACACCATGTAGGGCCCTCATTGATAGGAAAAAAGAGTTCCGATCTTCCGAAAGGTAATGGATAAGTCGATTGATGTGGAGATCTCGATGTTAATGATCCGCGACACTCGAGCGCTTCGAGCACCCCTGCAATCACTACACCACGGCTCCGTTAGTTATCAACCATGCTGCACACGCTTGACCTCGCCAAGAAGGCTAATCTCTGCAAGTGCAACCGAGAACACAACCAAGAACAAGGTAGACACGATCTGAAATCGCGAAGTTGGGGTCTCACAAACCGAAGAACGGCGATATTATTGATCTAAGCAAAACCCAATTGTTCATGGCGGCTACTATGGAGTATATATAGGTGGGAGGACGTCCAAGGCGGTGTTAGGGTCGTGACCTAACCCTAATACACGAAAATAATGGACTTAGACTTGATACAAGGCCCAATGGCCCAATATGGTGGCGCAGCACCCTGACAGATTCTGTATTCGACTTTGTTTTGTAAATTCCCGATGACTCCGAAGGAATTTTGATATGGGGCCAGAGCCATTGGAAAGGATATCCTCTCCCCTTTCCGTTCATATGTGGAACGTCCAAAACGGAGTTCGTATGCGTCCTGGGCGTCCGTTTTAGTGCGTACTGCTCCTGGACTCCGAGTTGGATACGATTTGGAGTTTGGTTCGGTTTCCATATTCTTTGAACGAATTCTCTGGTCTTCCACGTCCCTAATACTTCCTCCAAGTACTCCTTGAACCTCTACATGTATCCTAATCACAATTAAATCATTAAGTAGCAATCTATGCTCAAAAACATATAAGGAAATATATAAGAACGAGTTCACCTCTGAAATTAACTGTTGTGTATGAACTCTATTGATTGCATCTTGTATGTTCAATGGAGTGTTGTTTGTATCAATGTCGAGATCATATTAACCTATGAAATTAATTGTAGTGTATGAACTCTATTGATTGCATCTTATATGTTCAATGGAGTGTTGTTTGTATCCATAGAAGTGATGTCCTCATCATCCTCCCCTTCTTGAATTGGACTCGTCCTCGACTCAAGTTCATCTTCTCTCATGTATTGGTCCAAATATGCAACGCCATCAAATATTTTTGTGTGCATCAAAGGAGGAGGCCAAGGTGGTGGACGACATAATGCGCCATCTTGATCTTGTCCATCAAATAAGCGTGCACATTCACTTGAACCAGGATCCCAAACAAATAAACATTGTCTCATGTTTGTAGGTGCAATAATAATATGCATGATCTCATCATTCTCCCCTTCTTTATGACAAGCCGTCCTTGGCTTGCTCGTATGTCTAGGAAAAAGGATTACTTTGGGGGTAGAATGAACACTGTCCATATTGCACAACCGTAGTGAACAATGCTTCTTTTTTGTTTGTTGTCCTTGCTGCAACAAAAAAATGCTAGAAAAACTTGACAATACATTTTTAGTGTTAGTGCATCCATTCATTTCACCATATTGTTGCAGCACAAAAGGAGCTTGCACATTTGAACATATGTAAACTTTATGCACTATAAATTCACCACTATCTTCATAGTTGCCTATAGCATGAAAAATATTTCTACTTAATAAAGGCAATTCAGATTGAGAAAATATTATCTTCTCTACGATATCTAGATCACAAAGAGTGTCAAATTCAATATAGCCCAAAGTATTTAGAGAAGATAACAATTTCAGCTCATCCCTTTCACATGTAGTTGGGATCAAATTCTTAATTTCAGCACAAGTGAGTGATAAATTATCAAATTCATTTGGTTGTTCTAGCATAGGTACAATATAATTATCGGCACACAACTCATTTTTTTTGTAAGAATCAGTAGGAAAATCAACTAATGGTAAAGGTGTATTATGAAAAGGTTCATCTTGTTGCTGCTCATCGATAGTATGATTGGTAGCAAAATTCAGCACATCTGAAAATGTCATACCTTGGTGAACTGTATAGCATTGTCCATTAACACTACTCTCATTTTCAGCAAGAAATTCAAATGCATTATGAGTTGATTCATCAAAAAATTAAGAAGAATTGTTCAACACCTCACTCTCATTTGCATCTCCATTTATTTGTTCATGTTCCTGCAAAAGGTTAGGCAAAGGAGGAGGTACAACAAGAAAATTCTTCTCAAGTTCATGTATTTCATCTTTACAATTAGATACATTAGCAAAAGTTTCATGCATAAGAATTTTCGTTTCTTTCCACGTTCGAGGTTTTTCTAATTCATTTAAATTGTTCCACCAAGTTAATGCACAATCTACTAATGCACTTGCAACATTTCTAATCTTTCTCCTCTCACACATATGACATTGTCCAAAAAATTTATCCACCTCTATTTCCCAAGTAATATATTCATCATAAACAAAACCATCATAAGAAGGAAGAGATGGGAGAATGTAATTACTTCTTTTGGAAGGTGTTATAAAGGTGGTCTGAATGTCATGTGAAACCTTGGTTGATGTTTGATTTTTAGTGAGCAACTCCATCGCCGTCTTCATCATGTCCATCATCTCAGCATATAACGCATGATTCTTGCTTTTACCTGACATTGTTAGTAGCAAACAGAAGACAACAAAAATAATATATTATACCTATCAACTACAAATGATAATAGCAATGTGGAAGTGGAATCTCACACTCTCAAGCGTCTTACCACGCTCTTACAAGTGTTCTTACTGACACTGCAGGTGGCAAATGGTGGCCGGTATGAAGAAACCAATGAAGCGTGGGATGATTGCAAAGGTGTATCGATTCTGCTCAAGAGTAAAGTGTAGCTTGGATGGAACTTTATATGTAGCAAGGATTAGCAACAATGAAATCAGATAGTAAAGTTGAATAAGTGTCCAAAGTATTTGTCAAAGTTGCTGGCCTAAATGTGTTCCTAGTAGTTCAAGCTAGCAAGACATGAGACAAAACTAGATGACACAAAGAATGCAAGCACTTCTGTTTTTTTTTGTTGTTTTTCTCCTCTTTTTTTGTGCGGCTTTTGTTTCTTGTTTTGCACTTGCCTTTTTCTTTTTTCTTCCTTTTTTTTTTCAGAATGTGCTGCAAGGGAAGAACACAATGAAAATCAATCCAAGATATCTCGTGTGTCTGTCTAAATTGGAAAACATAGAACAGCAAGATTGTAGATATATATCTCCTCTTTAATTTCAATATATGGAAGACCTATTTTGGAAAAGAACAATAGAAGATACTGCCCCCGAAATACAGACTGTTCAGAATTTTTAGGTCAATTACAGATTCGGATCTAATGCAATTTCGACATCGATAACTATATTTTCTTGGAAAATGATGAATAAAAAAGTTATAGAGAACTTCTTAATCTTTCCAGAAAGTATAAGAACACGAAAATCCGAGTTCGTATGAGCTTGATATGATGAAAATACTGAACTAGACAAAGATGAATCTAATCTGGACGTGATGATGTGATTCAAAAGGATGAATCAACACAATGCAAAACTCAAACTAAGACTAAAAACACTTCTAAACCAGCAATATGACTCAACCACGGACACAAACTCAACAAAACCAAACTGAATAACAAAGTTGCAAAGGTTCAATGTGGTTTGGACAAAGTAATGAACAGATCTACTAAACTGCAAGTTTTTTTGTGGCTTTTTTGTGGACTCTAGGTATGAAAAATAAAACTAATGTAATGGATATATGAATTACCTAACGGGCAACCTGGAAATCTGATACCAATTGATAGGAAAAAAGAGTCCCGATCTTCCGAAAGGTAATAGATAAGTCGATTGATGTGGAGATCTCGACGTTGATGATCCGCGGCACTCGAGCGGTTCGAGCACCCCTGCAATCACTACACCACGGCTCCGTTGGTTATCAACCGTGCTGCACACGCTTGACCTCGCCAAAAAGGCTAATCTCTGCAAGTGCAACCGAGAACACAAGCAAGAACAAGGTAGACACGATCTGAAATCGCGAAGTTGGGGTCTCACAAACCGAAGAACGGCGATATTATTGATCTAAGCAAAACCCAATTGTTCATGGCGGCTACTATGTAGTATATATAGGTGGAAGGACGTCCAAGGGGGTGTTATGGTCGTGACCTAACCCTAATACACGAAAATAATGGACTTAGACTTGATACAAGGCCCAATGGCCCAATATGGTGGCGCAGCACCCTGATAGATTCTGTACTCGATATTGTTTCATCAATTCCCGATGACTCCGAAGGAATTTTGATATGAGACCAGAGCCATTGGAAAGGTTATCCTATCCCCTTTCCGTGCATATGTGGAACGTCCAAAACGGAGTTCTTATGCATCCTGGGCGTCCGTTTTAGTGCGTACTGCTCCTGGACTTCGAGTTGGATACGATTTGGAGTTTGGTTCGGTTTCCATATTCTTTGAACGAATTCTCTGGTCTTCCACATCCCTAATACTTCCTCCAAGTACTCCTTGAACCTCTCCATGGATCCTAATCACAATTAAATCATTAAATAGCAATCTATGCTCAAAAACATATAAGGAAATATATAAGAACGAGTTCACCTCTGAAATTAATTGTTGTGTATGAACTCTATTGATTGCATCTTGTATGTTCAATGGAGTGTTGTTTGTATCAATGTCGAGATCATATGAACCTCTAAAATTAATTGTTGTGTATGAACTCTATTGATTGCATCTTGTATGTTCAATGGAGTGTTGTTTGTATCCATAGAAGTGATGTCCTCATCACTCATGTCAGTCATCTCTACGGCACTTGCAGTACTGCAAGGAATTTGAACCCGCCTGGCTGTTCATCTCTCGACGCACGCAGTAGTGGTGATGGGACGCGGAGCGGTTCCAATTGAATTCAAAGATGTTCATGCGCTGCGCACATTTAAGGCGCCTCGGTGACTGACGTGCACGTAAGCTCGGTGCGCCCGGTCGCATCAGCCGCCTGTACAAATGGCTACGACTTGAATGAAGGACCAAACCTTATGCGGCAAACAGCAACGTATGATACTTCCTCCGCCCCAACTCAACTCTATTTCTATTTTGGTCGAACTAATTACCTTTGACCAATTATTTATATGAAATTTATTAACTTCAATAAAATGTAGTACTAGATTTTTATATTATGGAAATATTTTCATGGTGAATCTAAAAGTACGATTCTTGTATTGTTAAAACCAATCAAAATTGCGTAAATCTCAAAGATAGAATTGCCGAAACCTATGACTTCCCTTTGAAAAAGTTTTATACTTTATATTAGTTTTACATATGTAATATGCACATAGGATATATCACTAAATAGTTTTGCAAAAAAAACATGGAGGAGAAATATGTATATCCCATATGCTACTACTACGTAAATTAGGGGTGGGCAAATAAACCAAGACCAAAAAACCGAAACCGATAAAACCGAGACCGGAACCGAAAAGACCGAAATATCGGGTATCGGGTATCGGGTACTTTTCGGGTAGCAAATATAAATAACTAAAAAATAAATGTCGGGTTCGGGTACCACTCTCGGGTAACCGAAATAACCGAATAGTCGGTCCATCAAATAATAAGTTAAATTATGCGTGCTAAACTATGAACAATTCAAATTTAGATATTTTATTTTCAAGTTTTGATGTGTGAAGTTGTTGGATTTAAACGTTTACTTTTTATTTTTCAATTATCAATTTATAATAAATTACCTCATGGGATTAAATTTATCAATCATATTAAATTTGTGCAAACATGACATGGATATAATGTATAATTCGGATATATCGGGTAGGACCGAAGACCGAACCGAAATTTTGGTACCCAAAATGTTCGGGTACCTAATATTATTACAACAATTCGGGTAGTGATTTCAAGAAACCGAATTTTGAAAAAGACCAAAATACCCAAACCAAAATATCGGGTAGACCGAATGCATACCCCTTAATGTAAATCCATGCGAAATAATTAGCTAGTTTGAGGATGAATGAAGTTGAGCTTGCAAGCTTGATGAGCACCGTCATTGTTTTGAGCAGCGATTAATTTATGGCATCATCAAATTTGGAGTAATCTTTCTAGATCATTTGGGACTGAAAAATTAGTTAACACGCTATATATGAGGAGAAAGATTAGGATATGCTACCTATTGCTTGTGTTGAATAACACTGCGCCGTGGACAACATATATCCGACACTTCATTCTGGCCGCCAGGATCTGAATGTGGCCTAGAGGGGGGGTGAATAGGCTTTGAAAATTTCCTGCACACTTAATAGAGTCGTCAAAAACTTATTTGATTGTACTAGTCCGGTTGTGTGGGCGGACTAGTCCGGTGCGCTGAAATATGTAAATTGATTAAATGTTATTTGGGAAACTAGATTCTTTTAGCAGTGGAAATGAGAACAACAGATACTTTGCTTTAAGATTATTGTAAGAATGCACGTGAAAACTTATAAGCAACTTAAATTGATGTTTAGTAATCAAGTGATCTAATGAACAAAATGTAAAAGAAATAAAGCACAAGAGACACAAATTTTTACCGAGGTTCGATCTCACCACGAGATCTACGTCCTCGTTGAGGAAGCTCACACAGAGCCGGGTCTCCAACCCTTTCCCTCTTCAAATCACCACACAGGCCGACTTGATTCCACTAGCACGGGAAATCACCGAGTTTGTGGGGCAACCTCACACGTTGAGGGCTCCCACGAAATTACAACGAAAGAAGCGATCAAATACACTTGAAAATATTACAATGCAGAATATGAGTGTAGAAAGATCAAACCCCAAGAGCTCGCAACGAAGGAACGACGATCTCTCAATACCGAATCCAAGTGTTCAATTGATTTTACTCTTTTTGCACTTTAGATGTGTGGGGAGATGTGTTTTGGGCTCTTGGGACAAGGTGGCGGCGCTAGGGTTTGTATTTTTAGCAGGATTCGACGTGTGTTAACTGAGGAAGGCCGTGGATCCTCTTTTTATAGGGTTTCCAAAAAGTTACCGTTGTAAAACCCTAATACCGGACTAGTCCGATGCAAGTCTGGACTTGTCCGGTCACAGTGGAACTCGATGTCCAGAAAGTTTGGCGGACAAGTCCGGTTGGAAACGGATTTGTCCGGCCCTATCTGAAGATAGACTCCAGAAAGTCTGGCGGACTAGTCCGGTTGGGAAACGGACTTGTCCGCCCATATGTGAAGGTAGACTCCAGAAAGTCTGGCGGACTAGTCTGGTTGGAAAACGGACTTGTCTGGCTCTATGTGAGGATGGACTCCAGAAATTCTGGCGGACTAGTCTAGTGAACACGCGGACTAGTCCATTTAGGCAATAGAGAGTTTAGCGGACTAGTCCGGTCCATGATCGGACTAGTCTGGTGCACTGTGAGACGTTAGGTTAATTTTAAAACCCTCACCCCTGCGCAAGGTCGTGAGCTCTTGGAGTGTGTCTTTCATACACACCCTATACATTTAAAATCTAATTTGTTCTTCTAAATTCCATCAAAGTATTCCTCTTTGGACACCACTCCATTTTTAGTATTTTGGTGTGCACCGAGCTGTTTCACTTTGCTTGTCCTGCAATCATCTCAATAGTTTTATTAGGATCTCATATGTTCGTCATCAATTAGCCAAAACCCACAAGGGATATCCTAGATGCACTTAAAGGATCATTCTGCCCTAGGGATGAAAACGGTACGGTAAATTCCCGAACCGTCCGACGCCGTTTTCGAAAATTTCCGATGCGAGTACTATTTTCGACAATTTCCAAAATTTTTGATCCGATTACCGTTTTTATCGGACATTGAAATGTGGTAGACGGAATGGAAACGATTTAAACTGATTTCCGACCGAATTGTCGGAATACCGTATTTTAATAGAAAATTTCCGAACAATAACAGAATACTTTCCAAATAGTAGGGTGGGTCAAATGGGCTGACATGTACTCTCTCCGTCCCTTGGAATAGAGGATTTTTAAAGGAAACTTCAAATGAATTCATTCCTACATTGTGCTGATGTCACAGGTGTTTGGAACACAAGAATCATATTTCCTTTCCTGTAGAAAGACTTCCTTTCCTACGTAAAATGGAGGAATGAAATAATCCAGTCCAAGATCTTTGTGGTCTGCTGGTTTGCTATAGAGGGAATATATAGGGTGTTAAAAGTCAAATTAACTAACCTAATGATTTGCATGGAATAATTATTTCTTTTTTTGAAACAAGGGAATAATTATTTCTGAGCTACTGCAATGCAATAGACGTTTTGATGTTAGAAATATAGGAATGAAGTTGTTTATGAAGCAAACTGGTAGTTCATTTTGGCAAGAAGTTACGACTTTGATTTATGTATTACAAATAATGATAGTTAAGATTCCAAAGAATTTTGTTTATAGTTGCTCTAACATTTTTCCTATGTTTTCATTCCTGCATCCCAAACATCTTGAATTCTCCATTCCTCTAATTTTGATTCGCATGGTTTTGTCACTTTCTTCGTTCCTGCATTTTGTCTATTCATATGTTTTTTCCAATTCCTGTGATTTGGATTCCTACGTTCCAAACGGGGCCGTAGTAAATATTGCTTTGTAGTTTATTTTTGAACTACAAAGCGACAAGTATTTAGAGATGGAGGGAGTAATAAGCTCAATTATTTAAATTTTTTATTTAGACACCAGTTTGAATAAGGACTTGTCAAAGGTAATAAGCTTAATTCCGACCGTTTTCATCCCTATTCTGCCCCAAGTCATCTGGGGCAGCAGGCAGAGGACCTTGATGATCAGGACAAGGACCAGGCAAGAAATCATTGGTCAAAGGTAAGTTTGACGAAAGCTAGAAATAGAGTTGAGTTGGGGCGGAGGGAGGAGTACTTTTTACAAACCGCATTGCAGGCCCCGCTACAGGCGATCTCCTGTCTGCTGACAACTCCAGCGGCTAAAGTAGCGTATAGCTGCACTTTAGAAGCCGTAACCCTAGTTTGCATCAAAGGAAACTCACGAGACAGTTTAAAGGAATGGAATCCTCCAGAAGGGAAAGACATTCATACGAGTTTCGCAAGTAGCATTCCAAACGGTGCACTTTAGAAGTCATAACCATCACTACGCGTGTCTCATCGTCTTCTCTGCGCGTACTAATAAAGACACACCATCCTCTTCTCCGCAACACACACAGGCCATCCTCTTCTCCACGCATACTCTTCCTCTTCGTCTCTGTCGTGCGCGCCCTCATTGGATCCCTTCGAAGCCCATGGAGTTCCCCTTGCCGCACGATATTGCGGTCCTGATCGCGGGGTGGGTCGCCGCAACCTCCCCGCAGCCCATGGACGACCTCTCCAGTCTGTGCGCAACCTGCAAGGCCATGCACGCGGCGTGCCGGGATCGCGCCATGGGCAGGCGCGTGGCGCTGGAGCGTGAGAGCATCTGGAAGTTTAACTGGAGCTACGACCGCCTCGTGGAGCGCCTGACAATCGTCAACAACCCTCATGCATGCTACGTCACCGGGTTCGACCTCGTCTTCCTGCACGGTCGCGCACAGCCGGGCACCCAGTTCCTTGCCCGGGTGGCCGCGAACGGCCACATGGTGGCGGCCTACATCCTCGCCATGCTCCGCTACGACGCCGACCGCGGGGCCCGTGACGCCTTCGAGTATATCAGGCAGGTCGAAGGTGAGGCCCACGTCGGCTACAACGCGGCCGGGTCCGTCGCCATGAAGTGGACCAACAAGGAGTGCTGCCGGTGTCGGCATGAAGCCATGAATAGTATCGATCGTGTCGCCTGGAGGTTCCTGGGCAGGCCTCGTCCAGAAGCGCCGCCGGTGGCGGTGCCCAACATTGATGATGATGCTTGGGACTGCTCAATAGGGGGGAACCAGGGAACTGCCCGCTACGGCAGGCCTACGTGGGAGGAGTGGAGAGTCTTCTGTACAGAGAACTGTAGGATTAAGCACGAGCATGAACTTTTCTGCTGTCTGGCGTTGTCCTATATGGGTTATATTCCCTCCATTCCCATTTGTATGCACCCCTAGTTCTCCCAACGCCAATTAAAAGAGAACAAAGGGAGTATATAAAATAGACTTGTAGTATATGTTTTTCCCTTATGCCCGCTTGTCTCTGATGAATGTTGCACTTATTGTGTTTCCCCTATGTGCGCTCGTCTTATGTTTAGCCTTGTTTGCATCAAAGGAAACTCACGGGACAGTTTAAAGAAATGGATTCTTCCGGAAATGAATACATTCAATCATACAGTAGTTTGTAATGAAGGAAATCAGTGTTCCCTTCTCTTTGTTCATTGAATCCACTTTTCATTCCAGTCGTCGCTAATCGACAGAACTAGCTGTTACATAATCCCCAATAAAAACAAAATAAACTAATCGGCATATCTAGTCCGCAGCACTTCCCTTGATGCAGTGGTAATAACTTCTGGCCGCGTATAGGAGTAGTGGTAATGATTACACCGCATATAGGGGCATAGGGCCAGTGGCACATTGGAGTTATACCTATCTTTTTCTAACAATTTTCTCGTCCTTTCTTTTCTTTTCTCTCTGTTGATTGTCTCAACTTTTCTTTCCAGTCATCACTACTCGAACTTTTCGAGCTTGAGCTCATCATGCTGGCAATACTCAACTTCATCCTCAAACTTTCAATCAAAACTAAGTTTGGTCCTTGAACTTTCAAATGGGTCAATTATTTAGTCCATCAACTTCAAAAAAACCGTTTCACTTTCATCCTTACTCTGAGTTGGACATCCACACATTAGCATGCCACATAAGATAGTTAATGTGTTTTTATTCCTCTTAATTTTTTATAGAAGTTTGTTTTATTTAAATGTTTGAAGTATGCATAATTATATGCATGTAAACTCTTTCACATGTTGAAGCAAGCAGACAAGAGTTTAAGAAACGATTTGAATGGACCCCTTAGTTGGATAGCTAGGAAGTACAACTGTCGGATCAAAACAAACGGTGGATGCAGCCTTTACTGCACGCATGCAGCAAAATGTCGCTACGTCAGGCAATCCTGGTCCAGGCAGGTATGCTCCGATTCCTATCCTCCAACTCCATCTAGGCTACCGATGACGCAGACGGTTCACCACCAGACTGTAGAAAGGATAAGCACGCACACATGTAACAGTCATTGTTGACTGCGTTGGTCTAACGTCATTGTTTGACTGCGTAGGCCTATGTTTAGTCATTAACGCTAGCTTTTGAATCTGTGTAGTGCAAAAGGGTTTTGTTTTGGTTTCACACTACACTAGCTAGCCTATATAAAGTGTATCTGTGTTCCCTGATGAATACACAACAAACATTCTCCATACAGAATGAAACTTGCATGCCGCTTTCTTCTGCCGGAGGTTCGAAGGAAACTACACGGCTGGCCGGGTACACTTACGATATAGGTGTGTCGGTGTACCATAACCCCCCCTACGTCATCTGTCCCCAGTGGTTGTTGGGAAGAGCCATATTACAGGTATGGTCTGATTCCAGTCCTCTTACTCCATCTTTAGGTTTCTGATGACGCAGGCGGTTCACCACCAAACACACCAAAAAAGGTTGAGCGGCATGCAAGTTTTTTGATGAAAAACTTACTGCGGCCTGCTGACGCATCCATCTCTAGTTTTTTGATGACACTCCCGCTGACGTGTCATCATCTTATTTGTTGTGAAGGTATGGTAGTTAAACTAAGCATTAATAAAGGGACCAATAACATTTTGACACATCAGCGGGATGAGGCATGGGAGGACAGAACGGGAGGGACACGGCTTGTATACTCCCATTCACTGCTTCCATGCGTGCTCCTACTTAAGTGTCATGATTTTATTGGCCCTTTCATTTACCTAACATAATGCCTGATTTAACTTCAACCAATTAGATGGTGACACATAAGCGAGAGTACGCATGGAAGCACAAACGGGAGCACCGAAGTTGCATCTGAATGGGAGACCCCCGCAGCCAGTTTGTCATCAAGAAATTTGCATGCCTCTCATCACCGAGGCTTTGCTGGTTTGTCTGGTGGTGAACAGCATGCGTCATCGGAAACCTAGATGTAGTTGGAGGACAGGAATCAGAACATACCTGCAGGGGTCTTCCAACCACCACTGGGGAGGCACGACGGGGGTTAAGGTACACACCAACATACCTAGACTGTACATATGTGCCGGTGAAGATGGAACTGAACAGTCTCACGGTTATGGATAGAAAAACGGAAGAAGAAAAAGGATGGCGCATGTTTCGATCTATGAACCGCGAGACTGCTAACTTCCATTTTAATTGGCCAGTTCCTGATTCCACTGAGTCATTGTTGTTGTACGTGGTGTTTGGTTGAGACAATGCAACTTGTGGTCATAACGATAAGAATTAAAAAGAGGAGTATATCAGATTCAAAAATCTTCATAATGCCAGGTCGTATGATGGCCAGAGAATCTCCAATCCACTTAGATTGAAGTGGAACCACTCCTACCCAAACAAGGAAAAAAATTTATGGATACGGTATGCATATCCAAGGCTATGCATACCGTTCCACATTTGTGACATATGTCCACATGAACGGACGGATGAAGCAGTTGCATGACTGTGACATGTGTGCACATGAACGAACGAGGTCGTATGATGGCCGGACATGACAGGTATAATGCCAAGGAATCGTATCCTTTTAAAGCATATTTTTCCCCATGTACAATGGGCCCATCACGTGCCAAATTAAAAATTTCTCCTTTTATCGAAAAACATCTCCTTTAACGATGCCAAATTTCGGTACATGGGCTCACGGGTACATGGGGACGAACACCAAGCGTTCCAGCGCAGTTTCGGCCCAGAAATACAAAGTTACTCAGCACAATTTCAGCCCAAGAATAACAAGTGGCCCAACGCAGTGTTGGGCCTACTCTGATAGCTTCACATACGCTTTGTCCTGGCTGCCTCCCCACCGGACCCTTCGATCCACAATGGCCCCCTCTCTCGATTACACGAAACGCGCCTGGAGGAGCATCCGCCGGCCGCCATGCTCTTGGAGGTGCATCCACCGGCCGCCAAGCTCTTGGAGGAGCATCCGCTGGCCACCACGCTCTTGGAAGAGCATCCGCCGTCCACCAGCGTGGAGGAGCATCCGTTGGCCGCCACACGTGGAGGAGCAACAGCGCTAGGTACAATTGCTCACATAATGTTATTGTAGTTCAATCCTCTTACGGATCACGCTGATTGAATTGTAGGAAGCAATGTCAGAAGATAAGACATGGATGGGAAAAGACAGGCGTACGAAGGAGTGGCAGGATGGAATGAAGTCATTTTTAAATTTAGCATTCCAGGGCACTCGCGAAGAAGAAACTAAGCCTTGTCCTTGCACAAAATGTCTTAATATTTGCCACGGGAGATGCAAGAAAGTTCATCTTCACTTGCTTCATAATGGGATGCCATTTGATTATACTTGTTGGGTACACCATGGAGAAAAAATGAGTTGAGAAAAAAATTGCCGAGCAATCAACAAATAATGAGGAGATAATTTCTGATGATACTGCTACGGAAAATATGTTGTCCAATCTTCTTAGAGGCACTTGTGATCATGGTGGTACTTCAGCAGGTGTTGATGATCCAGAAAATGCTATAAACCAGCAGGAGCCAACTGGGTGTGCAAAGGCATTCTATGACTTATTAAATGATGCCAAAAAGGAGTTGTATCCAGGTTGTGAGAAGGTGACCCAATTATCCTTTATTGTCAGGTTGTACTAGATAAAGTGTTTAACTGGTTTGAGCAAATAAGCGTGTGAGTTGATCCTTGAACTATTCTCATATGTGCTTCCAGAGGGCCATTGCATTCCTAATACACTTGATAAAGTTCAGAAGGTTGTTCGTGACCTCTGGCAGAGCTACGAAAGTATCGATGCATGTGTCAATGACTGTGTGTTATTCCGGAAGGACTATTCTCTGCTGGATCAATGCCCAAAATGTTGTGAATTAAAATGGAAAAATAGTACCGGTGGGGATGCAAGAGAGGCTTTACCTTGTGGAAAAGCCAAGAAGCTTGTAGCACGCAAGATTCTACGATACTTCCCTCTTATTCCCCGTCTTCAAAGGTTTTATATGGCAGAATCAACGACATCAAACATGCACTGGCACAAAGAAGAATGTATTGATGATGCAATATTACGCTATCCTGCAGATTCGAAAGCATGGAAGCATTTTGATAGCATTCACCCAAATTTCTCATCTGATCCTTACAACATAAGACTTGGGCTAGCATCTGATGGTTTCAATCCTTTTGGAGTAATGAATGTTTCTTACAGTACGTGGACTGTGATTCTAATCCTTATAATCTAACACCTTGGTTGTGTATGCAGCAACCTTATTGGTTGATGTCAATGATAATTCCTGGGCCAAAGTCACCTGGAAACAACATTGATGTGTATTTGCAACCTTTGATTGATGAGCTACTGAAATTATGCTCTGATGGTGTTGAAACATACGACAGTTCAAAGAAAGAGACATTTTTCATGCGAGCTTCTATATTGTGGACAATAAATGATTTTCCAACATATGCAATTCTATATGGATGGAGCACAAAAGGTAGGATAGCATGTCCATACTGCCATGTAAACACTGACGCCTTGTGGTTGAAACATGGATGAAAGTATTGCTACATGGGTCATCGTCGTTTCCTACCTCAGGATCACCGGTGGCGTTGGGACAAATCTTCTTTCAACAAAAAAAATAGAGAACAGAGAGGCTCCAACATCACTCTCTGGTCACGAAGTACTCCAACAATACAAGACTTTTGATCAGGTGATTTTTGGAAAGACGAATAATAAGAGAAAGCGCACTGAGGAAGATAGGTGGCATAGTTGGAAGAAGAAAAGTATATTTTTTCAGCCCCCGTATTGGAAGACATTGCTAATAAGGCATAACTTGGATGTCATGCATATTGAGAAAAACATTTGTGATAGCATATTGGGGACATTGCTTAATATGGATGGTAAAACAAAAAATAGTCTACAAGCTCGTTTTGATATGCAGGAAATGGGTATACGGCCAAAGCAACATCCGGTGGGTATGAAAGGGAAGTATGATTGTCCATCAGCATCATATACTTTGCAAAAAGATCAGAAGACCACCTTGTGCAAGTTTTTGGCGGATGTGAAGATGCCTGATGGTTATGCCTCAAACATCAAGAGAAGTGTGGACATAACAACACGTAAGGTACCGGGTCTAAAAACTCATGACTGCCATATTATATTTTAGAAGCTCCTTCCTATTGCAATACGTGACATATTGCCTGAAAAGGTTGTTGAACCTTTAATTGAGTTTAGCAGATTCTATTCTGGAATTTGTTCTAAAGAATTGGCGGAACCAGATTTGGATAAGATGATTGAACAATTTCCTAAAACAATTTGTAATCTTGAGATGTTGCTTCCTCCTGCTTTCTTTGATATCATGGTACATCTTCCAATCCATCTTTGCGAAGAAGCTCGCTTGGGTGGACCTGTTTCTTACAGATGGATGTATCCAATTGAGAGGTACCTTAGTACATTGAAGAGGCAAGTACGTAACAGAGCTCACCCAGAGGGTTCTATAGTTGAGGGATATATTATGGAAGAGTGTATGACTTTTTGTAGCGAGTTTTTGGATAACATCAGCACCAAGCTTAATAGGCCAGAACGTCATGAAGCTGCAGCTAGGAATGAACCTTCTCTCGAGTCTAATATATTTACAAAATTTGATAATTCTAAAAAAGGGTTTAAATGGGGTGAACTTACTATGGTGGAACTACATAACATCAGGCATTATATTATTTCTAATGTTGAAGAGGCCGCTCCATGGATCAAGTACGTATAACACTCAGATGTTCTATACTATATTAATGGATCATGCTTATTGTAGATGGCTAATTTAAGTGTGTACCCTTTTCAGTGAGCATTTTGAAGAGCTAAAAATATTCATTCTTGTGATGTTGAAAAACGCCATAGAGATGAGTTTTTTTATTGGTTTCAGAAATGAGTAAGTACATGCAAGTTTTTACTTTGATGAAATATTGAATAAATATATGTTCTGAAGTTGGTTTATCGATGACCCCTTTTATACTAATTAATGTGTAAAGATTACGACATTACACAAAGAAGGCAAAGTAACCGATTATTTGTATGCATTACCTAGAGGACCTGATCGTAGGACATGTTTTTTAGTCGATCATTCATAAATGGCTTCTTCTTTCGAACAGCAGAGGTGGAAAAAGATTTACGAACGCAAAACAGTGGTGTTGTTTTTCGGGATGGTGATCATGAGTGGTATGGAGTAATCAAAAAAATGATTTCTGTTGATTTCGAAAAAAATCAAGAGGTTCTGTTATTTGAATGTGAATGGATTGATCGGCCTCGTTCCGGTCAGAGCCAAATCAGAGGCTACAAAATGGAACGATACAGAATGATAGATGTTGACACTACTATTTCTCAATTTAAGTATGAGCCTTACATTCTAGCCACCCAAGCAGAACATGTTTTTTACGTTAGAAGTGTGAAGCAGCCTAAATGGGCTACAGTTGTTAAAATGAAGCCACAAAACCTTTTTGCCATGCCCCCTGGAGAGAGTGAAAATAATGTCACTGAGACGATGGAGGCTGAGACATTATTTGATGATCGAAGGCTTACTGATATAAATTAGGATATGACCACATGGATAGGAATGACATTGACGGAGCAACCGGTGATGCTTCTACTCTTTCAAATGAAAATGATGACGATGACGACCACGACGATGATGATACATATATCAATGATGGTATTGTACCTCCAATATTGAGGGAGGACAGCGCAGATGATGATTTTTTCATATAGGTACTGTGTGAGCTAGCTGTACATGAACTATGTAAAGCAACATTTGTGTTTCATTGCGATAGATCTTAACGCCACCAACTGGTATTTTGTGGCGGATCCTAATACAATCATTGTGTTTCGTGGCGATAGATCCTATCGCCACGAACTTGTGAATCGTGGCATAAGTTCCTAATGCAACATTTGTGTTTCGTGGCGATAGATCCTAACACCATGAACTGGTGAATCGTGGCAAAAGTTCCTAATGCAACGATTGTGTTCCGCGGTGATAGATGCTAACGCCATGAACTATTGCATCGTGGCAACAGATCCTAATG
Source organism: Tuctoria greenei (assembly GCA_036927565.1). Classification (NCBI taxonomy): domain Eukaryota; kingdom Viridiplantae; phylum Streptophyta; class Magnoliopsida; order Poales; family Poaceae; genus Tuctoria; species Tuctoria greenei. The sequence continues at coordinate 134,720,003 of JAYESD010000010.1, read as the reverse complement.
CAATGATCGCGTTCCGTGGTGATAGATGCTAATGCCACGAACTAGTGAATCGTGGCAACATATTCTAATGCAACGATTGTGTTCTGCGGCAATACATGCTAACGCCACGAACTATTGAATCATGGCAACAGATCCTAATGCAACGATTGGGTTCCATGGCGATAGATGCTAATGCCACGAACTAGTGAATCGTGGCAACTGATTCTAATGCAACGATCGGGTTCCTTGGCGATAGATGCTAATGCCACGAACTAGTGAATCGTGGCAACAGATTCTAATGCAACGATCAGGTTCCATGGCGATAGATGCTAATGCCACGAACTATTGAATCGTAGCAAAAGATCCTAATGCAACGATCAGGTTCCGTGGCGATAGATGCTAACGCCACGAACTAGTAAATCGTGGCAACAGATTGTAATACAACAATCGGGTTTCATGGTCGATGCTAATGCCACGAACTGGTGACTCGTGGCAACATATTTGTGGCGATAGATCCTAATGCCACGAACTAGTGAATTGTGGCAACAGATCCTAGTGCAACGATCATGTTCCGTGGCGATAGATGCTAATGCCATGAACTAGTGAATCGTGGCAACAGATTCGTGGCGATAGATGCTAACGCCACGAACTAGTGAATCGTGGCAACAAATTCTAATTCAACGATCAGGTTCCGTGGTGATAGATGCTAATGCCACGAACTAGTGAATCGTGGCAACATATTCGTGGCGATAGATCCTAATGCCACGAACTAGTGAATCGTGGCAACAAATCTTAGTGCAACGATCGTATTTCGTGGCGATAGATGCTAATGCCACGAACTAGTGAATCGTGGCAATAGATTCGTGGCGATAGATCCTAATGCACGAACTAGTGAATCGTGGCAATAGATCCTAATGCAACGGTCATGTTCTGTGGCGATAGATGCTAATGCCACTAACTAGTGAATCGTGGCAACAGATTTGTGGCGATAGATCCTAATGCCACAAACTAGTGAATCATGGCAACAGATCCTAATGCAACGATCGTGTTCCGTGGCAATATATGCTAATGCCACGAGCTAGTGCGTCGTGGCAAAAGAGTAATCTTACTGCAACGATTTAGTATTTGTTGTAGTACAATCGTTGCAACAGGGCAGAATCCTTGTAGTGTCCTCTATGTAAGGAGTTTAGCTCCGGTCTTGTATTACACGTGGTAGTGCCGGAGCTACCCATAAGAAGGAGGCGGGTCCAGTGCCGAGTGACATGTGGGGCCTACAGAGGTCTACAACTTTGACAGGTGGAACTCCCTTGCACTTCTTATGGTATCATGGGGTAACCGATACACAAGGTACCGGCAGTATCCAGTGCTAAACACCTCTCCAAATTTTGACCTATTAGTCTCTGCAATGTTCTATACAAGTTGTCTTCCAATGATATTGCTAATTGGTTGAAAGTTTGTCTCCTGAATATTATCTCAGGGTACCAAAGTGCTTTCGTTCCTGGACATCTTATCACAGATAGTGCACTAATTTCATTTGAGTGCTTGCATACTATCCGACGTCAGAAGATCAAGTCTCCTTTCTTTTTCTCGGAAGGTTGATATGATGAAGGCGTACTGTCGGTACCCTGCGTACCGGGAACCCCACGATACTACAAGAAAAGCTGAAGAGTTACTACGTCCGAGTTGAAGACCCCCGCAGGCAACGCACGTCTGACAGCACTGGGCTCGCATCCCTCATTTGGGTAGCTCCGGTACTACCACGTGTCCAACGGGACTGGGTCTACCTCCCTTCATAGGGAAGCTCCGGTCCTGCCATGTGTCTAGCAACCCCGGACCTAACCCCCAATAGAGGGAAGCTCCGGTGTCGCCACGTGTTGAGTGTCTACAGATCTTCCTCCCCACAGAGGAAAGCTTCAGAGCTGCCACGTGTATACCTTTGGAGCTTCGCCAACAACGACTACAAGATCTCCAATGGCGCGGACATTCAAGAGGCTATTAAAACAGCCATTATAGGACTTGATTAACATGTCATTAATTCAGCATTAATGACACACGATTAGAGGACCATTAGTACTGGTTATGCCGCCATTATCACATTGTTAATCACTTAATACATGTAGATCGTGTATTAGGGAATTGAATACCGCCAGGTCCACTTGTCGGGCCAGGCAACCCTTGTAACGGCCAGCCCTGGGCATATAAAAGGGTTGCGCCACATGGTAGAAACCAAGCTGAATCAAGCCAACTCAGGTACACTCTCATACAGTCAACAACCACCCCGTGGAGTAGGGTATTACGCACAGGTGACCCGAACCACGTAAAAATCTCCTGTGTCACTGTCTCGTCCATAATCTTACGCGCAGCCCAACCGAATACGAACCTCCGCGGACTACACTTTAGTAGTACCGGGGGAAGTGTCGTAGCAACACTTTGACATTTGGTGCACCAGGTAGGGGTGCCTGAGATTTTGAGATGGTGAATTCTACTTCAGGATCGTCCAATGGCCACGCTGAGCAACCTGCTGGAGAAAATCTCTCCAACCTGCAACAGCAGGCGAACGTTGTTGTCCCTGTGGGTGTTGCACCACCACCACGACCAGAATCGCAGCAAGATGGTGTCTTTGCGTCGGTCACTGCATCAACGAACAACCCCAAGAACGCGCTGAACACACCGCAGACTCTCCTTCAGCGCCCACTTGTACCCGGGGCACCTCAGAGTGTGATGGAGCAGTTGCGTACTGATTTGTAGAATCTGGTTGCAACCGCAGCCAATGCCATCAGTAACCAAGGTTCGCCCTCTGCTGGGCAGGCACCTTCAAGAAACAGCACCTTGTGTGGTAGACTTGGTCCTCAGGCGTCACACCACCAGAGGCGTGCGCCCTCCCAGCAAGTGATGTCACTACACTCCGGGGCACACCATACTCACACAACATCAAGGCTCTCGACCCATGATCTGCGGTCGGAGCTTGACTACAATACAGGCAGCAGGACGACCGCATCCTCATGGAGCGTGCTCGCGAGAGCAAGATGCATGTGAGAACCCTTCTCCCTTGGGAGTAGGGGGCGGTTGTTCGGCTCTGGCCATGCACCTGCGCATGGTCCAATGGCCGTAGAATTTCTAGCCTCATTTGCCAGAAAAGTATGATGGGACTGTCAACCCCGTTGAGTTCCTCCAAATTTACTCCACTGCCATCCTCACGGCTGGAGGCAATGAGGCCGTGATGGCCAACTACTTCCCTGTGGCTCTAACTGGGACAGCTAGGTCCTGGTTCATAAGTCTTCTGCCTGACTCCATCAATAGTTGGGCGGAGCTATACTGCCAATTCACCACCAACTTCGGGAGCTCCTACACCCGATCTGGCACCGAGTTGGATTTGTTCACCGTACAACAGAAATCGGGAGAGTCGTTGCGATCATTCATCTAGCGATTTTCTCAGGTACGGAACACAATCCCTTCTACCTCTAATGCTTCCATCGTCGTCGCCTTCCGACAGGGTGTTAGAGATAAGATGTTAGAGAAGCTGGCAACAAAAGAAGTCAGCAGTGTCACAAAGCTCTTCGGCCTAGCCGACAAAGTTGCTAGGGCTACAGAGGGCCGGGAGATGCACTCCTAACCAGCTCTGGAGGTTGGTAAAAACTCCTTCAAGAATGAAGCCGCTGCCTCTGGCAGTGGAAAAAAAGTCCAACGACAAGAAGAAGCCATCGGCCGACTCGTTTACTGCTGTTGCAGCTGCAGCTCCTGGTGGTCGGGGGCCACGCCCCGAAAAACATCCTCGACCATCGTCTGAAGACGGAGGTGGTCAAAAGACGTGGTGCCCGATCCTTGAAATGGACACCCACAGTCTTGAAGATTGCCGTGAGGTCTAGCGCCTTGTTGAACGCGTCTAATAAGCATCGAGAAGAAGCTCCTTTCCGCCAACAGGAAGGAAAGCGGAAGGTCGACGAAGCTATGGCTGATCAGGAGCTAGGCTTCCAAGACCCCAGGAAGGTCTTGAATTCCATCTACAACATCGTCGATGATGATTCCGACGTCTCCTACAATGAGCGTTGGAAGATGCTCCATGCGATATATGGAGGGTCATGGGATATCACCTCTCGGCGCGTCCTCAAGACATGCGTCGAGAGATGGTTGCCACAGCTCCCACCGCCAGGGCAGAACCCCATTGGAAGTGGATGACACCCATCACTTTCGATGCTTCATATTGCCCAAGAAATATGTTCAGAGCACCCCAACTGTCGTTGATGGTTTCTCCTAACATTAGGATCACACGCTTGCAATAGCGCAGGAGGAAGCATCCGACAAGGAGCAAGCTGCTCAACCTCCGAGCTCTCGCCACCGAGGCTCAACCTCTGCACCATGCATGCGGTCAAGCGGCGACACCGACATACAAGTCAAAGTCGTCCAAATCGATTTTGATGCTGCCCAGACCACCCGTATATCGGAAGGTCTGGATAACGAATAGGAACTCACACTCATCACTTTCCTTTGGGCGAATGTTGACCTGTTTGCATGGCAACCGCCACAGATGTCTGGGATCCCTAGGGAGGTGATTAAGCATAGCCTGAAGATACATCCTGACGCATGACCAATACACTAGAAGCCCCGAAAGCAATCAGTCGAGCGACAGAACTTCATTAGATAAGAAATCAAGAAGCTGCTCGAAGCTGGTTTCATCTGGAAAGTTCATCATCTATGATGGCTGGCAAACCCAGTCGTTGTACCCAAGGCCGGCGGCAAGCTTCGGATGTGTATTGACTACACCACCTTTAACAAGGCATGTCCAAAAGACCCATTTCCACTACCTAGGATAGACCAGATAGTGGACTGCACTACTGGGTATCATCAGATCCATACTCTAGATATCATCAGATCCAAATGTCTAGGGAAGATGAAGAGCATATTGCCTTCATAACAGTAGATGGGTTGTATTGTTACACTGCTATGTCATTCAGTCTCAAAAATGCTGCTTCAACTTTTGTGCAAGCCATGCACAAAACATTTGGAGAGCTAATTAGGGACTTGCTGGAGGTTTACGTCGATGACATCATCGTGAAGGTGAAGAACAAGGAATCACTCCTTGACAACTTGCAAGCCGTCTTCAACAAGCTGTGTGTAATGCGCACCAAGCTAAACCCGAACAAGTGTGTCTTCGGGGTTAGCTCCGGGAAGCTCCTCGAATTCTTGGTGACTCACTAAGGAATTGAGGCAAATCCAGCAAAGGTCAAGGCAATTGAAGAGATGCGGCCCCCAGCGTGTGTCAAGGATGTCCAGAAGCTAACTAAATGTTTAGTTGCGCTCAGCCGGTTCATCTCAAGACTGGCAGAGCGGGCGTTACCTTTCTTCAAGCTATTGAGGAAGTCTGGTCCATTCCATTGGTTCGAAGAAGCAGAAAAGGCGTTCCAAGTGCTCAAGCAGCTCCTCACCACACTACCAATCTTGGTAGCTCTGTAGGATCGAAGAGCACGTGAAAAGCTACCAGAGGGGGGGGTGAATGGTAGATTCAAAAATCTTACGCATCGGAAATAATTAAACCCCAAACCCTTTTGGCAGAAAAACAATTTGTTAAAGAAATCGTGTGTGAGACTAATCTAAACGTGTTTCACCGTGACAAAAGTGATAGATATCAGAGAGAATCAAATAACGAAGACAACACAAAAAGAATCACTCAAATCCAACGAGAAAAACTCAAGTTATGATTGAAAGATCAAACAATGGTCAATCTGCCTTATCCAATAAAAAAAACAGTTCTGGAACGCTGCAAAGAAACTCGTGTAGATCATAGACCACAAATCCAATGACCGTGAAATTTTGATAGATGATAGATAAACAAGTTGTGAATACAACCCAAAAAGAATCACGTCAATTGGATCTGTAAAACTCGAGTTATGATAAAACCACCGATGAAAGGTAGTGCTGTCCAGAAACTCGACGAGTAAAACTTGTCTGGAACAAGTCGGACGAACAGGGCACAAAAGTTCCTTCAAACTACAAATTTTATTCAATAGAACACAAGAGGAACAGCCCCAAAGTCATATCCCACGAGCTCTGGGCTCCCTTGCTTATATAACCAGCCCTTAGGCCAACCCAATATCAACTAGGACTCCAATCCTACTCAGATCACAAATCGTAACTTTCCATAACTGCTCAAGATTCTTCTATACGCAGATAGAAGCAATCTTAAGACTCCCAAACACCTAAGGAACGTATCCCACATTCCTAAACAACTCAAATGCGTGACCCACACGAAATCCTATCATAACCAACTCAAATCTTTCCATATTTGAGTCAAACCTGACTCAGCCGCAGCCTGAGTCCATAACCTAGTCGGTTAGACCTTTCCGACCAATTCTTTACGTCCACATCTCTTCATCATGTCTCGGAACCATGTAGCCATGTCCATGCACTCCTTGCACACGTGCAAACATCTTCCTTCGACGTCCAGTAACCTTCATACGCACCGCCCTTGATTCAATCATCCTACGCGACCTCCTGATCAACTCAACCACAGTTCCTTCCGAACTTGGTTGTTGGAACCTCATCTCCTCCCTGAGACTAGTCCAATGGATCCCGTCACCAGCCATGACTTGAACTCAAGCAACACCTGCACATGAATAAACAACCAATCCATACGTGCCCAAGTCCTCGACTTGACTCAAGTTAGTTCCTAACACAACACCTTACGTGAGAACCTCACATAAGCATGTTGCAAAACCACAGTAACACGATATCAGCCATATCATCCAAAACGCATAAAAAACTTAGCATATGAATACTAAGCAATCTTTCCAACAATGTAAAGCAAGTACGAAACATTGCAAATGAAAAGCAAAAGCACTACGGTCAAGTTCCGGACCTTGAGCCGGAGCTAACAAAAGCTAGTAGAACCTAGCGCCGGAGCTTACCAAACTAGTACAACCAAGCTCCCGCCGGAGCTTACAAAACTAGCAGGACCTAGCACCGGAGCTTACCAAAAACTAGTCAAAACTAGTCAACCCAAAACCGGAGCTAGACAAAGTACGTCGGAGCTTAGCAAAAGCATGTCGGAGCTATCAAATATATGCCGGAGCTAAAGATAAAGCTCACCGGAGCTAACCAAAGCTAGTCGGACCTAGCATCAAACATAACCGGAGCTACCAAACAAGCCGGACCTACTGTTGGACCTTGTTGTAGCTCAGAGCTAGAGTCGGACCTTGATAAAAAGGTGTTTTGGTGATATTCAAAACTTTTATCATCAAAACAAGTATATTCACTACAAGCCAATGTATTCAGCACACATAGGTCTTACAATCTCCCCCTTGATGAATGCATTGGCAACACCATTTAAAATCCGAACATTCACATAAAAGTTTTGAAGGCAATTTCTCCCCCTTTTGTAAATCAAAAGTAAAATGATAAGAAAAACCCCTTTTATTATCTCTCCTTATGCACATATTCTCTTTCTCTTCATGCTTATCTCTCCCCCTTTGACAATGTATTCAGCAAGTCATGAGCATATAAACAAATTATCTCTCCCTCTTTAATTGTTATGAGCATATTATAACATATACATATAAACAAAGCTCATCCATGTCATACTATCAAGTACCTTACATTATCACATCAATGAAATACATAAAGTAGTGTAAGCCATGCTAGAGATCAAATGTAATTTTCAATTTAAGCAAGTCATGATCTCACAAACTTAACTATTTCAAAACTTGAAAGCATGACACTAGTTGCTGCATTTTATTATTTTTCAAAACATGAATTTAGATCATATGATACTTGCAAGAGATTATATGCGCATCTGCCTTATTCTAACCAACCAAGCCAAGCCTATGTCATTTGACAATCAGAAGCTTAAGGACAAGGTTTTAGTCATACACAACTTCTTCCAAGTTCATATCTAAGTGCAATGATAAGCCATCTCAGAAAAAGAAGTGCGATGCATGCATATTCTCTTGATCTTTTCTCAATTTATATTCGTTCATAAAAAACTCAACATGTGAGTTGATTACTTGATTAATTCTTTATGATTAAAAGTATTTGTGAGCATGCAACAAGTTCAAAACAGCAAGAAAGTTCGACCATGACCAGATTTAGTGTAAGTAATTATTCCAATTACTAGACATGGCAAAAACTACAAAATGTATAACACGAGTAATGTAGTAAGAACTTTCAACATGTAAAAGGAATCACATAGTCATATATGTATGAAATACTATGCTCATATTATTTTAATCACATAGACTTCCCAAGTTTCAAAAACTCCCCCTCAATTTAAGCCATGAGGATGCATAACCCCTATTTCACTACGAATGTAACAAAAACGAGTGAAATCCAATGGTTTTGTAAAAATGTCAGCCAATTGTTGTTCGATATCTACATGGTGAAGCACAATGTTTCCTTTTTCAACGTTATCTCGGAGAAAGTGATACCTAATGCCAATGTTCTTAGTTCTAGAATGTTGCACGGGGTTTTTAGCAATGCAAATGGCACTAGTGTTATCACAAAACAGTGGAACACTATCTAGATCAACCCCATAGTCCTTAAGTGTTTGAACAATCCAAAGAATTTGTGAGCAAGCACTAGCAGCAGCTACGTATTCAGATTCGGCTGTGGATTGTGCAACTGAATTTTGTTTTCTAGAGGACCAAGCAACAAGAGAATTACCAAGAAAATGACAAGCACCGGAAGTACTTTTCCTATCAATCCTACAACCCCCAAAATCAGCATCCAAAAAAGCTTTTAAAGTAACGGTTGAGGAAGAAGGAAGAAAAATGTCAAATTCTTAAGTTCCATGTAAGTACCTGAGAATCCTTTCGATGGCTTGACGATGTGAAGCACGTGGGGAAGATTGAAACCGTGCACAAAGACATACGTTGAATTGTATGTCCAGTCTTGATGCCGTGAGGTACAAAAGTGATCCGATCATGCTTCTATATTCTTTTTGATCCACAGATTCACCATCTTCATCAAGTTCAAGTGTTGTTGCTGTTCCCATTGGTGTCCGAAGAGGCTTTCTTTTGTCCATGTTGAAGCGCCTTAGGAGATCTTTGGTATACTTCGTTTGATGCACAAAGGTACCCTCCTTGGTTTGCTTGATTTGCAGCCCCAAAAAGTAAGTGAGTTCACCCATCATACTCATTTCAAATTCTGAACTCATCATAGCTGAAAACTTGGACACAAGATCATGAGAAGCACAACCAAAGATAATATCATCCACATACACTTGAACGAATAATGAATCATTGCCATGTTTAAGCACAAAAAGAGTTTTATCAACCTTGCCCATGGTAAACCCCTTTTCAAGTAAGAAAGTTTTTAACCTATCATACTGTAAGACCTATGTGTGCTGAATACATTGGCTTGTAGTGAATACACTTGGCTTTGATGATAAAAGTTTTAAATATCACCAAAACACCTTTTTGTCAAGGTCCGACTCTAGCTCTGAGCTACAGCAAGGTCCGACGGTAGGTCCGACTTGTTTTGGGTAGCTCCGGTTACGTTAGATGCTAGGTCTGGCTTCTTGGAAAGGTCCGACTAGCTTTGGTTAGCTCCGGTGAGTTTTATCTTTAGCTCCGGCATGTCTTTGATAGCTCCGGCATGCTTTTGCTAAGCTCCGACGTACTTTGTCTAGCTCCGGTTTTGGGCTGACTAGTTTTGACTAGTTTTTGGTAAGCTCCGGTGCTAGGATCTACTAGTTTTGGTAAGCTCCGGCAGGTGCTTCATTGTACTAGTTTTGGTAAGCTCCGGCGCTAGGTTGTACTAGCTTTGTTAGCTCCGGCTCAAGCTCCGGGTTACTCTGGCAAGGTCCGGAACTTGACCGCAGTGCTTCTGCTTTTCATTTGCAATGTTTCATACTTGCTTTACATTGTTGGAAAGATTGCTTAGTATTCATTTGCTAGGTTTTTGGTGCGTTTTGGTTGAATACGGTTGATATCGTTTCTACTGTGGTTTTGCAACATGCTTATGTGAGGTGCTCACATAAGGTGTTGTGTTCGGAACTAACTTGAGTCAAGTCGAGGACTTGGGCTCGTATGGATTGTTTGTTTGTTCATGTGCAGGTGTTGCTTGAGTTCAAGTCATGAATGGTGACAGGATCCATTGGACTAATCTCAGGGAGGAGATGCGGTTCCAACAACCAAGTTCGAGAGGAACTGTGGTTGAGCTGATCAGGAGGTCGCGCAGGATGATTGAATCAAGGGCAGTGCATATGAAGGTTACTGGACGTCGAAGGAAGGTGTTCGCACGTATGGATGCGGTGCATGACGTGACAACATGGTTCCGAAGATGGGATAATGAAGGAAAGATCTGGTTGGAAGGATCGGATCGTATCGGTTGATGACTTCGGCTGCGGCGGAGTCGGTTATGGCTCGGTATGGAAAGTATCGAGTTGGTTATGTTAGGATTTCGTGTGGGTCACAAATTTGAGTTGTTTAGGAAAGTGGGATACGTTCCTAAGGTGTTTGGAAGTCTTAAGATTGCTTCTATCTGCGTATAGAAGAATCTTGAGCAGTTATGGAAAGTTAGGATTCGTGATCTGAGTAGGATTGGAGTCCTAGTTGATATTGGGTTGGCCTAAGGGCTGGTTATATAAGCAAGGGAGCCCAGAGTTCGTTGTAGACGACTTTGGGGCTGTTACTCTTGTGTTCTATTGAATAAAATTCGTAGTTTGAAGGAACTTTTGTGCCTTGATCGTCCGACTTGTTCTAGACAAGTTTTACTCGTCGAGTTTCTGGACAGCACTACCTTTTGTCGGTGGTTTTATCATAACTCGAGTTTTACTGATCCAGTTGATGTGATTCTTTTTGGGTTGTCTTCAAAACTTGATTCTTTATCATCTTTCAAAATTTCACGGTCATTGGATTTGTGGTTTTTGACCTACACGAGTTTCTTTGCAGCATTCCAGAAACTGTTTTTCTCGGGTAGGTCAGATTGACCAGTGTTTGATCTTTTGATCATAACTTGAGTTTTTCTTGACGGATTTTAGTAATTCCTTTTGTGTTGTTTTCGTGACTTGATTCTCTCTGATAACTATCACTTTTGTCATGTTGAAACACGTTTATATTAGTATCACACACGATTTCTTTAACAGATCGTTTTTCTACCGAAGGGATTAGGGTTTTATTGTTTCCGCTGCGTAAGATTTTTAAATCTACCATTCACCCCCCCTCTGGTAGCTTTTCACGTGCTCTTCGATCCTACAATTAGTATCAGAGCCACGGTGCTCTAATCTTTGTGATTTGCACGTGTTTTTGACTAATCATCATGGAGAAGTACTCCGCCAAACCTTGTGTGTTTGCTGGTATTGATTTTTAGGTTTGGAAGGCACGCATGGAGGCTTTCATCCAGGCACAAGGCTTTGCAATATGGGAGAAGGTGTATAAGCCTTATGAAGTGCCACCCAATGATCAAGTCACGGCCACAAACCTACGGGACGTCGACAACAACAACAAAGCCCGAAACTTGATCATCCAAGGACTCACTCAAAGCGACTTTGATCGTGTCGCGCACCTCCGGTCGGCATACGATGTTTGGAGAGCTCTCTGTGATTATCATGAAGGCTCCAACACAATCAAGGAGGTAAACCAAGATATGTTCAAAAAGGAATATATGCGTTTTGAGATGCAACCAGGTGAGTCTATCGATGACCTCTTTGCTCGTTTCAATAAAATTCTCAGCAACTTACGTAGTGTCAATGTCAATTTGGGAGATGAAAGTAACATCTATTCGTGAATCAACTGTCATGAGTTCTCTTACATTAGATGTACTTTATTCTAAACTAAAAACTCATGAAATTGACATCCTAGCATGTAAGAACCCAAACAAGTCTATTGCATTTGTCTCACAACATGATATGTCTAGCTCCGGCCAATCATCATCTTGCAATACTCTTGTTTTATTGTCCTCACTAACCCTGGAGCAGATCGAAGAATTTCTAGAAGAGGAGTTGGCACTCATCTCTACTAGATTCTCAAAAGCATTGCAAAATGTGAGAACTAGAAGGAGAGGAAGCTCCGGACCACAACGCTGTTTTGAATGTGGTAAAACAGGACACTTTCGTACAGAATGCCCTAACCTTTCAGGTCCGACCACCCGGGAAGAAAAACAAAGCAAGGTCCGGACCTCCTCTGGAAATTCCAACAAAAAGAAAAAGAAGGGTACCATAGGACGCAAGATGATTAACAGCTTCATCACCGCACTTCAAGAACTTAGTTCAAGTGATGTAGACTTTGAAAGTGATGAAGATGATGACGATCTGGCCAACTTATGCTTCATGATGGGCAAAGCAAGATCAAGATCAAGTCAGGAGGAAGCAAAGCACAACAGTGACGATGATGAGGTATGTTCAACCTGTAATGAAATGTGTGATGCTATTTCTTGTGCCACTGTTATTGTCAAGAAAAAGGACAAAAAGCTTAGGGATAATGCTGCTAAAATTGAATCACTAGAATCTGAAATTAACCGTTTAAAAACTTTGATTCCTAGTGATGATGCATGTCCCTCATGTGACTTAATCTATGAACAATTGTCCACATTAAGAAGTGCACACTCCTCCACTCTAGATATACTTGATGAAGAAATTAAAAAGAACAAAGAGCTTGCTGCACTTAATGATAAAAACATGAAAGATGCTGGCTGTTCTACAATTGACTTGCATTGTTCTACTTGTGATGATCTTGATAAGAAACTACAGGATGCTATGAATGAAATTTCTATATTGAACAATGCTTTACGTTCTCATGAAGTTAAATTTTGTTCCAATTGCAAATTAAAAGGAAAAACTTCATGTGAAAATTGCCTTGATCTGTCCAATAAACTTGATGACATGCATATGACATTAGATCGGTTTTGTAATGGGAATAAGAACCTAAACTTGCTGCTGAATTCTTCCAAGTCTTGCCATAATAAAACTGGTTTAGGTTTTGATTCTCATGCTCACGCTAAGGCACATCCACCTAAAATTGTAAAGTCATTAGGAAGTGGTTTGATTCAAACAGTTCCTAAACAAAAAGGAGTGGTTTTCAAATCTGCAGGAGTGTTGCCTCATTCGGTTTCAAATAAAAATATTGCTTGCTCATCTAGACATGAACACAAAGTTAAATTTCATTGTACCTTCTGTGGTAGAGATGGTCATGTCATAGATTTTTGTTATAGACTAGCTAAACAACAGAAAAAGGAAAGAAAAATTGCTAGATCTTATAACTTTCATGCAATTAGAAAAACACAACCTGCTTTAGTGAGTCAGAAATTTGAAAAGGTACCTTCCGGACCTTCTGGTACGAAATCCGCAAAAGCAGCTCCGATAGTTCCGATAGCTCCGAGAGCTCCCGGACCTTCTGTTGTTTCCTTCTGAACTTCAGCTTTTATTTCTGGAGCTTCAGCCTTGTCTTTTGGAACTGCTGCATTTACCTCCGGAGCTACTGGTTCTTGTGCTAAAAGAGTTAAGAATAGAAAACCTCAAAATTCGACTCGTAAACCTGCTATTTTATCTTAGCTTTCGCGGGTTTTTCCTACTGCACGTCGTGTGACTCAGTACTGGATACCTAAATGCCTTTTGACTAACCCCAGTATTGAGTCATCGACGTATTGTGCTTCTATGTAGGTTACACGTTTGAGGAAGGAGAACATTTGGATTGTGGATTCAGGTTGCTCACGCCACATGACCGGTAACAAAGATTGGTTCTCCTCCCTCTCTTTTGTGTCACGTGTAGAAAATGTTACTTTTGCCGATAATTCTTCAACTCCTATAATTGCTAAGGGCTCGGTTAGAGTAAATGATCACTACACTTTGAAGGATGTGGCACTTGTCAAAAATTTGAAATACAACATGCTTTCTGTTTCACAATTGCTAGATGAAAATCTGGAAATTATTTTCAATAAAAACTGCTGCAAAGTTGTAAGTTCAAATAGTGAGCTTATTTTTAACATGTCTCGGTTTGGAAGAGTTTTTAAAGCTGATTTTGATATGTCTTCCTCTAAGCATAGGTGTCTAGTTGCTAATGATTCAAAGGACTTATATTTTTGGCATCGTAGACTTGGTCACGTAGGCTTTGATCACCTAACGCGTGTTAGTGCTCTTGATCGCATACGTGGGCTGCCTAAGCTTAAAGGGGACAAAGAAATTGTGTGCTCTTCTTGTAGACATGCTAAGATGGTTGCAGGTTCACATACTCCTCTCACAATGATCATGACAACTGAACCATGTCAACTTTTGCATCTTGACACCGTAGGACCTTCACGTGTTTAATCCTTCGGAGGTAAATGGTATGCTCTTGTTATTGTTGATGATTATTCTAGATATTCATGGGTGTATTTTATGGCGTCTAAGAATGAAGTTTTTAGTCACTTTAGAACTTTATTTCTTAGATTATCAATTGATCACCCAGGATCATTAAAAGCAATTAGAAGTGATAATGGAACTGAATTTAAAAATCAATCTTTTGATCACTTTTGTGCTGAAAATAGAATAGATCATCAATTTTCTTCACCATATGTACCTCAACAAAATGGTGTTGTAGAAAGAAAGAACAAAACCTTAGTTGAGATGGCTAGGACTATGCTTGATGAATATCAAACTCCTAGGAAATTTTGGGCTGATGCGTTAGCAACCGCTTGTTATGTCTCAAATCGTGTTTTCTTGCGTGCTAAGCTAGGTAAAACACCATACGAGCTTCGGTTTGGACATAGGCCTAGTGTTACACACTTTCGGGTCTTTGATTGCAAATGCTTTGTTAAGAAACATGGTAATCTTGATAATTTTGAACCTAGATCCATTGATGGCATGTTTCTTGGTTATCCATCTCATACTAGAGGCTACCGTGTGGTTTTACTTGACACTAACAAAATTGTTGTGACTTGTGAAGTGTCTTTTGATGAAGATAGCCCAGGTACTAGCTCCGATGTTGCAGGACCAGATTTGTATCCTTAGGGGGAGGGTATTTTCGAAGATGAAGAAGAGCTGGTGATACTGCCTGGTAGTTCCGAAGCTGACACGTATCCAAATCCGGACATTGAACAAGCTCCGGCTATCACCTCTGCTGGTCCTGATCATCCTCAAGCCACAAGCTCATCGATTTGTGATGAACACGAAGAAGAAGAAGCGTGTGAGACATATGTTCCCCTACGTTTTTACAAAGATCATCCCCCACAACAG
This sequence comes from Tuctoria greenei, assembly GCA_036927565.1. Lineage (NCBI taxonomy): Eukaryota > Viridiplantae > Streptophyta > Magnoliopsida > Poales > Poaceae > Tuctoria > Tuctoria greenei. The sequence continues at coordinate 134,704,885 of JAYESD010000010.1, read as the reverse complement.
ATGATTGGAAGCTTGCACGAACAAGTCACACGGTCCAGGTTTTGCGATCCAAACTCTTATGCTCATTCTGCATTTGTTGCTTCTTTTGAACCCAAAGATATATCACACGCACTCACTAATGAATCCTGGATTATTGCCATGCAAGAAGAGTTAGAAAATTTTGAAAGAAATAATGTTTGGAAACTTGTACCTCCACCTCAAGGTCACACTTTAATTGGAACTAAATGGGTATATAAAAATAAACGAAGTGAGGATGGGGTTGTGGTTAGGAATAAGGCTAGGTTGGTTGCTCAAGGTTTCACTCAAGTTGAAGGTCTAGATTTTGATGAAACTTTTGCTCCCGTTGCTAGATTAGAAGCCATAAGAATTTTGTTAGCTTTTGCAGCATCTAAAGGATTTAAGCTATTTCAAATGGATGTTAAAAGTGCTTTTCTTAATGGCTATATAGATGAGGAGGTTTATGTCAAACAACCACCAGGTTTTGAAAATCCAGATTTTCCTAATCATGTTTACAAACTGTCCAAAGCCTTATACGGTCTCAAACAAGCCCCTAGAGCATGGTATGATAGGTTAAAAACATTCTTACTTGAAAAGGGGTTTACCATGGGCAAGGTTGATAAAACTCTTTTTGTGCTTAAGCATGGCAATGACTCATTATTTGTTCAAGTGTATGTGGATGATATTATCTTTGGTTGTGCTTCTCATGATCTTGTGTCCAAGTTTTCAGCAATGATGGGTTCCGAATTTGAAATGAGTATGATGGGTGAACTCACTTACTTTTTGGGGCTGCAAATCAAGCAAACCAAGGAGGGTACCTTTGTGCATCAAACAAAGTATACCAAAGACCTCCTAAGGCGCTTCAACATGGACAAAAGCAAGCCTCTTCGGACACCAATGGGAACAGCAACAACACTTGAACTTGATGAAGATGGTGAATCCGTGGATCAAAAAGAATATAGAAGCATGATCGGATCACTTTTGTACCTCACGACATCAAGACCGGACATACAATTCAGTGTATGTCTTTGTGCACGGTTTCAAGCTTCCCCACGTGCTTCACATCGTCAAGCCGTCAAAAGGATTCTCAGGTACTTACATGGAACTCAAGAATTTGGCATTTTTCTTCCTTCTTTCTCAACCGTTACTTTGAAAGCTTTTTCGGATGTTGATTTTGGGGGTTGTAGGATTGATAGGAAAAGTACTTCCGGTGCTTGTCATTTTCTTGGTAATTCTCTTGTTGCTTGGTCCTCTAGAAAACAAAATTCAGTTGCACAATCCACAGCCGAATCTGAATATGTAGCTGCTGCTAGTGCTTGCTCACAAATCTTTGGATTGTTCAAACACTTAAGGACTATGGGGTTGATCTAGATAGTGTTCCACTGTTTTGTGATAACACTAGTGCCATTTGCATTGCCAAAAACCCCGTGCAACATTCTAGAACTAAGCACATTGATATTAGGTATAACTTTCTCCGAGATAACATTGAAAAAGGAAACATTGTGCTTCACCATGTAGATACCGAACAACAATTGGCTGACATTTTTACAAAACCTTTGGATTTCACTCGTTTTTGTTACATTCGTAGTGAAATAGGGGTTATGCATCCTCATGGCTTAAATTGAGGGGGAGTTTTTGAAACTTGGGAAGTCTATGTGTGAATCTGAAAATAAAATAATATGAGCATAGTATTTCATACATATATGACTTTGTGATTTCTTTTACATGCTGAAAGTTCATACTACATTACTCGTGTTATACATTTTGTAGTTTTTGCCATGTCTAGTAATTGGAATAATTACTTACACTAAATCTGGTCATGGTCGAACTTTCTTGCTGTTTTGAACTTGTTGCATGCTCACAAATGCTTTTAATCATAAAGAATTAATCAAGTAATCAACTCACATGTTGAGTTTTATGAACAAATATAAATTGAGAAAAGATCAAGAGAATATGCATGCATCGCACTTCTTCTTTTGAGATGGCTTATCATTGCACTTAGATATGAACTTGGAAGAAGCTGTGTATGACTAAAACCATGTCCTTAAGCTTCTGATTGTCAAATGACATAGGCTTGGCTTGGTTGGTTAGAATAAGGCAGATGCGCATATAATCTCTTGCAAATATCACATGATCTCAATTTATGCTTTGAAAAATAATAAAACAGCAACTAGTGTCATGCTTTCAAGTTATGAAATAGTTAAGTTTGTGAGATCATGACTTGCTTAAATTGAAAATTACATATGATCTCTAGCATGGCTTACACTACTTTATGTATCTCATTGATGTGATAGTGTAAGTTACTTGATAGTATGACTTGGATGAGCTTTGTTTATATGTATATGTTATAATATGCTCATAACAACTAAAGAGGGAGAGATAATTTGTTTATATGCTCATGACTTGCTGAATACATTGTCAAAGGGGGAGAGATAAGCATGAAGAGAAAGAAAATATGTGCATAAGGAGGGATAATAAATGGGGAGAGATAATATGGGAATTTTCTCATTTCTCATTTTACTTTTGATTTACAAAGGGGGAGAAATTGCTTTCAAAACTTTTTTGTGAATAAGCCAATGTTCGGATTTTAAATGGTGTTGCCAATGCATTCATCAAGGGGGAGATTGTAAGACCTATGTGTGCTGAATACATTGGCTTGTGTGAATACACTTGGCTTTGATGATAAAAGTTTTAAATATCACAAAAACACCTTTTTGTCAAGGTCCGACTCTAGCTCTGAGCTACAGCAAGGTCCGACGGTAGGTCCGACTTGTTTTGGGTAGCTCCGGTAACATTACATGCTAGGTCCGGCTTCTTGGTAAGGTCCGACTAACTTTGGTTAGCTCCGGTGAGTTTTATCTTTAGCTCCAGCATGTCTTTGATAGCTTCGGCATATACTTGATAGCTTCGGCATGCTTTTGCTAAGCTCCGACGTACTTTGTCTAGCTCCGGTTTTGGGCTGACTAGTTTTGACTAGTTTTTGGTAAGCTCCAGTGCTAGGATCTACTAGTTTTGGTAAGCTCCGGCAGGTGCTTCATAGCTTTGTTAGCTCCGGCTCAATCTTCGGGTTACTCTGGCAAGGTCCGGAACTTGACCGCAGTGCTTCTGCTTTTCATTTGCAATGTTTCGTACTTGCTTTACATTGTTGGAAAGATTGCTTAGTATTCATTTGCTAGGTTTTTGGTGCGTTTTGGTTGAATACGGTTGATATTGTTTCTACTGTGGTTTTGCAACATGCTTATGTGAGGTGCTCACATAAGGTGTTGTGTTCGGAACTAACTTGAGTCAAGTCGAGGACTTGGGCTCGTATGGATTGTTTGTTTGTTCATGTGCAGGTGTTGCTTGAGTTCAAGTCATGGCTGGTGACAGGATCCATTGGGCTAGTCTCAGGGAGGAGATGAGGTTCCAACAACCAAGTTCGGGAGGAACTATGGTTGAGCTGATCAGGAGGTCGGGCAGGATGACTGAATCCAGGGCAGTGCATATGAAGGTTACTGGACGTCGAAGGAAGGTGTTCGCACGTATGCATGCGGTGCATGACGTGACAACATGGTTCTGAAGATGGGATAAGGAAGGAAAGATCTGGTTGGAAGGATCGGATCATATCGGTTGATGACTTCGGCTGCGGCGGAGTCGGTTATGGCTCGGTATGGAAAGTATCGAGTTGGTTATGTTAGGATTTCGTGTGGGTCACGAATTTGAGTTGTTTAGGAAAGTGGTATACGTTTCTAGGTGTTTGGAAGTCTTAAGATTGCTTCTATCTGCGTATAGAAGAATCTTGAGCAGTTATGGAAAGTTAGGATTCGTGATCTGAGTAGGATTGGAGTCCTAGTTGATATTGGGTTGGTCTAAGGGCTGGTTATATAAGCAAGGGAGTCCTGAGTTCGTTGTAGACGACTTTGGTGCTGTTCCTCTTGTGTTCTATTGAATAAAATTCCTAGTTTTAAGGAACTTTTGTGCCTTGTTCGTCCGACTTGTTCCAGACAAGTTTTTCTCGTCGAGTTTCTGGACAGAACTACCTTTCGTCGGTGGTTTTATCATAACTCGAGTTTTACTGCTCCAATTGACGTGATTCTTTTTGGGTTGTCTTCAAAACTTGATTGTTTATCATCTGTCAAAATTTCACGGTCATTGGATTTGTGGTTTTTGATCTACACGAGTTTCTTTGCAGCATTCCAGAAACTGTTTTTCTCGGGTAGGTCAGATTGACCAGTGTTTGATCTTTTGATCATAACATGAGTTTTTCCTGACGGATTTTAGTAATTCCTTTTGTGTTGTCTTCTTGACTTGATTCTCTCTGATAACTATCACTTTTGTCACGGTGAAACACGTTTAGATTAGTATCACACATGATTTCTTTAAAAGATTGTTTTTCTACCGAAGGGATTAGGGTTTTATTGTTTCCGCCGCGTAAGATTTTTAAATCTACCATTCACCCCCCCTCTGGTAGCTTTTCACGTGCTCTTCGATCCTACACATACCATGCTCTAGGGGCTTGTTTGAGACCGTATAAGGCTTTGGACAGTTTGTAAACATGATTAGGAAAATCTGGATTTTCAAAACCCGGTGATTGTTTGACATAAACCTCCTCATCTATGTAGCCATTAAGAAAAGCACTTTTAACATCCATTTGAAATAGCTTAAAACCTTTAGATGCTGCAAAAGCTAACAAAATTCTAATGGCTTCTAATCTAGCAACAGGGGCAAAAGTTTCATCAAAATCTAGACCTTCAATTTGAGTGAAACTTTGAGCAACCAACCTAGCCTTATTCCTAACCACAACCCCATCCTCACTTTGTTTATTTTTATATACCCATTTAGTTCCAATTAAAGTGTGACCTTGAGGTGGAGGTACAAGTTTCCAAACATTATTTCTTTCAAAATTTTCTAACTCTTCTTGAATGGCAATAATCCAATATTCATTAGTGAGTGCGTGTGTAGGATCGAAGAGCACGTGAAAAGCTACCAGAGGGGGGGGGGTGAATGGTAGATTTAAAAATCTTACGCAGCGGAAACAATAAAACCCTAATCCCTTCGGTAAAAAAACGATCTGTAAAAGAAATCGTGTATGAGACTAATCTAAACGTGTTTCACCGTGACAAAAGTGATATATATCAGAGAGAATCAAGTCACGAAGACAACACAAAAAGAATTACTCAAATCCGTTGAGAACAAATCAAGTTATGATCAAAAGGTCAAACACTGGTCAATCTGACCTACCCGAGAAAAACAGTTTCTGGAGTGCTGCAAAGAAACTCGTGTAGATCAAAAACCACAAATCCAATGACCGTGAAATTTTGACAGATGATAGAAAATCAAGTTGTGAGGACAACCCAAAAAGAATCACGTCAATTGGATCAGTAAAACTCGAGTTATGATAAAACCACCGACGAAAGGTAGTGCTGTCCAGAAACTCGACGAGTAAAACTTGTCTGGAACAAGTCGGACGAACAAGGCACAAAAGTTCCTTCAAAGTAGGAATTTTATTCAATAGAACACAAGAGGAACAGCCCCAAAGTCGTGCACCACGAGCTTTGGCCTTCCCTTGCTTATATAACCAGCCCTTAGGCCATCCCAATCTCAACTAGGACTCCAATCCTAATCCGATCACAATCGGAACTTTCCATAACTGCTTAGGACTCTTCTATACGCAGATAGAAGCAATCTTAAGACTTCCAAACACCTTAGGAACGTATCCCACATTCCTAAACAACTCAAACTCGTGACACACACGAAATCCTAACATAACCAACTCGATATTTCCATACCAAGCCATAACCGACTCAGCTAGCAGCCTAAGTCTTCAACCGATACGATCTGATCCTTCCGATCAGATCTTCCTTCCATAAACCGTCTCTAGAAGCATATTGCCACGTCATGCACCGCATGAATACGTGCGAACACCTTCCTTCGACCTTCATATGCACTGCCCTTGATTCAATCATCCTGCGCGACCTCCTGACCCGCTCAACCACAGTTCCTCCCGAACTTGGTTGTTGGAACCTCATCTCCTCCTGAGACTAGTCCAATGGATCCTGTCACCAGCCATGACTTGAACTCAAGCAACACCTGCACATGAATAAACAACCAATCTATACGAGCCCAAGTCCTCGACTTGACTCACGTTAGTTCCGAACACAACACCTTACGTGAGAACCTCACATAAGCATGTTGCAAAACCACAGTAGAAACGATATCAACCGTATCATCCAAAACGCACCAAAAACTTAGCAAATGAATACTAAGCAATCTTTCCAATCATGTAAAGCAAGTACGAAACATTGCAAATGAAAAGTAGAAGCACTTTGGTCAAGTTCCGGACCTTGCCAGAGCAACCCGGAGCTTGAGCCGGAGCTAAGCAGAAACACTGCGGTCAAGTTCCGGACCTTGCCAGAGCAACCCGGAGCTTGAGCCGGAGCTAACAAGAGCTAGTAGAACCTAGCGCCGGAGCTTACCAAAACTAGTAGATCCTGGATCCGGAGCTTATCAAAACTAGTAGATCCTGGATCCGGAGCTTATCAAAACTAGTCGGAACTAGTCAACCCAAAACCCGGAGCTAGACAAAGTACGTCGAAGCTTAGCATCCCGGAGCTAACGAAAATATGCCGGAGCTATCAAATATATGCCAGAGCTAAAGATAAAGCTAACCGGAGCTAACCAAAGCTGCTCGGACCTTACCAAGAAGTCGGACCTAGCATCAAACATAACCGGAGCTACCCAAAGCAAGCCGGACCTATCGTCGGACCTTGCTGTAGCTCAGAGCTAGAGTCGGACCTTGATAAAAAGGTGTTTTGGTGATATTAAAAACTTTTATCATCAAAGCCAAGTGTATTCACTACAAGCCAATGTATTCAGCACACATAGGTCTTACAATCTCCCCCTTGATGAATGCATTGGCAACACCATTTAAAATCCGAACATTGGCTTATTCAAATAAAAGTTTTGAAAACAATTTCTCTAAAAGTTTTGAAAACAATTTCTCCCCTTTTTGTTTAAATAAAAAATAAAATGAGAAGGAAAAAAAATATCCCATATTATCTCTCCCCCTTTATTAACTTTCCTTATGCACATATTCTCTTCATGCTTATCTCTTCCTTTTTGAATGTGTGATTAATCTCTCCCCCTTTGACAATGTATTCAGCAAGGTAAAAGACAAATTTTAATTGTTATGAGATATAAAAAAATTATCTCTCCTTCTTTAGTTGTTATGAGCATATTATAACATATACATATAAACAAAGCTCACCCAAGTCATACTATCAAGTAACTTACACTATCACATCAATGAGATACATAATGTAGTGTAAGCCATGCTAGAAAGCAAGTGTGATTTTCAATTTTAGCAGGTCATGATCTCACAAACTCAACTATTTCAAAACCTGAAAGCATGACATTTGTTGCTGCATTTTATTATTTTTCAAAGCATAAATTTAGATAATATGATATTTGCAAGAGATTATATGCTCATCTGCCTTATTCTAACCAACCAAGCCAAGCCTATGTCATTTGACAATCAGAAGCTTAAGGACATGGTTTTAGTCATACACAACTTCTTCCAAGTTCATATCTAAGTGCAATGACAAGCCATCTCGAAAGAAGAAGTGCGATGCATGCATATTCTCTTGATCTTTTCTCAATTTATATTTGTTCATAAAAACTCAACATGTGAGTTGATTACTTGATAAATTCTTAATGATTAAAAGCATTTGTGAGCATGCAACAAGTTCAAATCAGCAAGAAAGTTCGACCATGACCAGATTTAGTGTAAGTAATTATTCCAATTACTAGACATGGCAAAAACTACAAAAAGTATAACACGAGTAATGTAGTAAGAACTTTCAGCATGTAAAAGGAATCACAAAGTCATATATGTATGAAATAATATGCTCATATTATTTTAATTTCAGATTCACACATAGACTTCCTAAGTTTCAAAAACTCCCCCTCAATTTAAGCCATGAGGATGCATAACCCCTATTTCACTACGAATGTAACTAAAACGAGTGAAATCCAAAGGTTTTGTAAAAATGTCAGCCAATTGTTGTTCGGTATCTACATGGTGAGCACAATGTTTCCTTTTTCAACATTATCACGGAGAAAGTGATACCTAATGTCAATGTGCTTAGTTCTAGAATGTTGCACGTGGTTTTTAGCAATGCAAATAGCACTAGTGTTATCACAGAACAGTGGGACACTATCTAGATCAATCCCATAGTCCTTAAGTGTTTGAACAATCCAAAGAATTTGTGAACAAGCACTAGCAGCAGCTACATACTCAGATTCGGCTGTGGATTGTGCAACTGAACTTTGTTTTCTAGAGGACCAAGCAACAAGAGAATTACCAAGAAAATGACAAGCACCGGAAGTACTTTTCCTATCAATCCTACAACCCCCAAAATCAGCATCCGAAAAAGCTTTCAAAGAAACGATTGAGGAAGAAGGAAGAAAAATGCCAAATTCTTGAGTTCCATGTAAGTACCTGAGAATCCTTTTGACGGCTTGACGATGTGAAACACGTGGGGAAGCTTGAAACCGTGCACAAAAACATACGCTGAATTGTATGTCCGGTCTTGATGCTGTAAGGTACAAAAGTGATCCGATCATACTTCTATATTCTTTTTGATCCACGGATTCACCATCTTCATCAAGTTCAAGTGTTGTTGCTGTTCCCATTGGTGTCTGAAGAGGCTTGCTTTTGTCCATGTTGAAGCGCCTTAGGAGATCTTTGGTATACTTTGTTTGATGCACAAAGGTACCCTCCTTGGTTTGCTTGATTTGCAGCCCCAAAAAGTAAGTGAGTTCACCCATCATACTCATTTCAAATTCGGAACTCATCATTGCTGAAAACTTGGACACAAGATCATGAGAAGCACAACCAAAGATAATATCATCCACATACACTTGAACGAATAATGAGTCATTGCCATGTTTAAGCACAAAAAGAGTTCTATCAACCTTTCCCATTGTAAACCCCTTTTCAAGTAAGAATGTTTTTAACCTATCATACCATGCTCTAGGGGCTTGTTTGAGACCATATAAGGCTTTGGACAGTTTGTAAACATGATTAGGAAAATCTGGATTTTCAAAACCTGGTGGTTGTTTGACATAAACCTCCTCATCTATGTAGCCATTAAGAAAAGCACTTTTAACATCCATTTGATATAGCTTAAAACCTTTAGATGCTGCGAAAGCTAACAAAATTCTTATGGCTTCTAATCTAGCAACAGGAGCAAAAGTTTCATCAAAATCTAGACCTTCAACTTGAGTGAAACCTTGAGCAACCAACCTAGCCTTATTCCTAATCACAACCCCATCCTCACTTTGTTTATTTTTATATACCCATTTAGTTCCAATTAAAGTGTGTCCTTGAGGTGGAGGTACAAGTTTCCAAACATTATTTCTTTCAAAATTTTCTAACTCTTCTTGCATGGCAATAATCCAAGATTCATTAGTGAGTGCGTGTGATATATCTTTGGGTTCAAAAGAAGCAACAAAAGCAGAATGAGCATGAGAGTTTGGATCGCAAAACCTGGACCGTGTGACTCGTTCATGCAAGCTTCCAATCATCTGTTGTGGGGGATGATCTTTGTAAAAACGTAGGGGAACAGATGTCTCACAAGCTTCTTTTTCATTAGGTTCATTGTAGATTGATGAGCTTGTGATTTGTGGACGATCAGGACCAGCAGAGGTGACAGCCGGAGCTTGTTCAATGTTCGGAGCTGGACACGTGTCAACTTCGGAACTACCAGGCAGTATCACCGGCTCTTCTTCATCTTCGAAAATACCCTCCCCCTGAGAATATGAATCTGGTCCTGCAACACCGGAGCTAGTACCTGGGCTAGCTTCATCAAAAGACACTTCACAAGTCTCCACAATTTTGTTAGTGTCAAGTAAAAGCCCACGGTAGCCTCTAGTATGAGATGGATAACCAAGAAACATGCCATCATTGGATCTAGGTTCAAATTTATCAAGATTACCATGTTTCTTAACAAAGCATTTGCAACCAAAGACCCGAAAGTGTGTAACACTAGGCCTATGTCCAAACCGGAGCTCATATGGTGTTTTACCTAGCTTAGCACGCAAGAAAACACGATTTGAGACATAACAAGCGGTTGCTAATGCATCAGCCCAAAATTTCCTAGGGGTTTGATATTCATTAAGCATAGTCCTAGCCATCTCAACTAGGGTTCTGTTCTTTCTTTCTACAACACCGTTTTGTTGAGGTACATATGGTGAAGAAAATTGATGATCTATTCTATTTTCAGCACAAAAGTGATCAAAAGATTGATTTTTAAATTCAGTTCCATTATCACTTCTAATTGCTTTTAATGATCCTGGGTGATCAATTGATAATCTAAGAAATAAAGTTCTAAAGTGACTAAAAACTTCATTCTTAGACGCCATAAAATACACCCAAGAATATCTAGAATAATCATCAACAATAACAAGAGCATACCATTTACCTCCGAAGGATTGAACACGTGAAGGTCCTACGGTGTCAAGATGCAAAAGTTGACATGGTTCAGTTGTCATGATAATTGTGAGAGGAGTATGTGAACCTGCAACCATCTTAGCATGTCTACAAGAAGAGCACACAATTTCTTTGTCCCCTTTAAGCTTAGGCAGCCCACGTATGCGATCAAGAGCACTAACACGCGTTAGGTGATCAAAGCCTACGTGACCAAGTCTACGATGCCAAAAATATAAGTCCTTTGAATCATTAGCAACTAGACACCTATGCTTAGAAGAAGACATATCAAAATCAGCTTTAAAAACTCTTCCAAACCGAGACATGTTAAAAATAAGCTCACTATTTGAATCTACAACTTTGCAGCAGTTTTTATTGAAAGTAATTTCTAGATTTTCATCTAGCAATTGTGAAACAGAAAGCAAGTTATATTTCAAATTTTTGACAAGTGCCACATCCTTCAAAGTGTAGTGATCATTTACTCTAACCGAACCCTTAGCAATTATAGGAGTTGAAGAATTATCGGCAAAAGTAACATTCTCTACACGTGACACAAAGGTGAGGGAGGAGAACCAATCTTTGTTACCGGTCATGTGGCGTGAGCAACCTGAATCCACAATCCAAATATTCTCCTTCCTCAAGCGTGTAACCTCATCATCGTCACTGTTGTGTTCTGCTTCCTCCTGACTTGATCTTAATCTTGCTTTGCCCGCCATGAAGCATAAGTTGGCCAAGTCATCATTCTCTTCATCACTTTCAAAATCAATGTCACTTGAACTGAGCTCTTGAAGCGCGGTGATGAAGCTGTTGATCATCTTTCGTCCTATGGTACCCTTCTTTTTCTTGTTGGAATTTCCAGAGGAGGTCCGGACCTTGCTTTGTTTTTCTTCCCGGGTGGTCGGACCTGAAAGGTTAGGGCATTCTGTACGAAAGTGTCCTGTTTTACCACATTCAAAACAACGTTGAGGTCCGGAGCTTCCTCTCCTTCTAGTTCTCACATTTTGCAATGCTTTTGAGAATCTAGTAGAGATGAGTGTCAACTCCTCTTCTGGAAATTCTTCGATCTGTTCCAGGGTTAGTGAGGACAACAAAGCAAGAGTATTGCAGGATGATGATTGACCGGAGCTAGACATATCTCGTTGTGAGACAAATGCAATAGACTTGTTTGGGTTCTTACGTGCTAGGATGTCAATTTCATGAGTTTTTAGTTTAGAATAAAGTACATCTAATGTAAGAGAACTCATGATAGTTGATTCACGAATGGATGTTACTTTCATCTCCCAAACTGACATGTCTAATGCACTAAGAAGTTGTCTAGCATTCTCAGCATCAGAAAAATTAACATTGACACTACGTAAGTTGCTGAGAATTTTATTGAACCGAGCAAAGAGGTCATCGATTGACTCACCTGGTTGCATCTCAAAGCGCATATATTCTTTCTTGAACATATCTTGTTTTACCTCCTTGATTGTGTTGGAGCCTTCATGATAATCACAGAGAGCTCTCCAAACATCGTATGCTGATCGGAGGTGCGCGACACGATCAAAGTCGCTTTGAGTGAGTCCTTGGATGATCAAGTTTCGGGCTTTGTTGTTGTTGTCGACATCCCAGAGGTTCGTAGCCGTAACTTGATCGTTAGGCGGGACTTCATAAGGTTTGTACACCTTTTCCCATATTGCGAAGCCTTGCACCTGGATGAAGGCCTCCATGCGTGCCTTCCAAACCTGGAAATCAATAGCAGCAAACACACAAGGTTTGGCGGAGTACTTCTCCATGATGATTAGTCACAAACACGTGCAAATCTCAAAGATTGGAGCACCGTGGCTCTGATACCAATTGTAGGATCGAAGAGCACGTGAAAAGCTACCAGAGGGGGGGGTGAATGGTAGATTTAAAAATCTTACGCAGCGGAAACAATAAAACCCTAATCCCTTCGGTAGAAAAACGATCTGTTAAAGAAATCATGTATGAGACTAATCTAAACGTGTTTCACCGTGACAAAAGTGATATATATCAGAGAGAATCAAGTCACGAAGACAACACAAAAAGAATTACTCAAATCCGTTGAGAACAAATCAAGTTATGATCAAAAGGTCAAACACTGGTCAATCTGACCTACCCGAGAAAAACAGTTTCTGGAGTGCTGCAAAGAAACTTGTGTAGATCAAAAACCACAAATCCAATGACCGTGAAATTTTGACAGATGATATAAAATCAAGTTGTGAGGACAACCCAAAAAGAATCACGTCAATTGGATCAGTAAAACTCGAGTTATGATAAAACCACCGACGAAAGGTAGTGCTGTCCAGAAACTCGACGAGTAAAACTTGTCTGGAACAAGTCGGACGAACAAGGCACAAAAGTTCCTTCAAAGTAGGAATTTTATTCAATAGAACACAATAGGAACAGCCCCAAAGTCGTGCACCACGAGCTTTGGCCTTCCCTTGCTTATATAACCAGCCCTTAGGCCATCCCAATCTCAACTAGGACTCCAATCCTAATCCGATCACAATCGGAACTTTCCATAACTGCTTAGGACTCTTCTATATGCAGATAGAAGCAATCTTAAGACTTCCAAACATCTTAGGAACGTATCCCACATTCCTAAACAACTCAAACTCGTGACACACACGAAATCCTAACATAACCAACTCGATATTTCCATACCAAGCCATAACCGACTCAGCTAGCAGCCTAAGTCTTCAACCGATACGATCTGATCCTTCCGATCAGATCTTCCTTCCATAAACCGTCTCTAGAAGCATATTGCCACGTCATGCACCGCATGCATACGTGCGAACACCTTCCTTCGACCTTCATATGCACTGCCCTTGATTCAATCATCCTGCGCGACCTCCTGACCCGCTCAACCACAGTTCCTCCCGAACTTGGTTGTTGGAACCTCATCTCCTCCTGAGACTAGTCCAATGGATCCTGTCACCAGCCATGACTTGAACTCAAGCAACACCTGCACATGAATAAACAACCAATCTATACGAGCCCAAGTCCTCGACTTGACTCACGTTAGTTCCGAACACAACACCTTACGTGAGAACCTCACATAAGCATGTTGCAAAACCACAGTAGAAACGATATCAACCGTATCATACAAAACGCACCAAAAACTTAGCAAATGAATACTAAGCAATCTTTCCAATCATGTAAAGCAAGTACGAAACATTGCAAATGAAAAGTAGAAGCACTTTGGTCAAGTTCCGGACCTTGCCAGAGCAACCCGGAGCTTGAGCCGGAGCTAAGCAGAAACACTGCGGTCAAGTTCCGGACCTTGCCAGAGCAACCCGGAGCTTGAGCCGGAGCTAACAAGAGCTAGTAGAACCTAGCGCCGGAGCTTACCAAAACTAGTAGATCCTGGACCCGGAGCTTATCAAAACTAGTAGATCCTGGATCCGGAGCTTATCAAAACTAGTCGGAACTAGTCAACCCAAAACCCGGAGCTAGACAAAGTACGTCGAAGCTTAGCATCCCGGAGCTAACAAAAATATGCCGGAGCTGTCAAATATATGCCAGAGCTAAAGATAAAGCTCACCGGAGCTAACCAAAGCTGGTCGGACCTTACCAAGAAGTCGGGCCTAGCATCAAACGTAACCGGAGCTACCCAAAGCAAGCCGGACCTATCGTCGGACCTTGCTGTAGCTCGGAGCTAGAGTCGGACCTTGATAAAAAGGTGTTTTGGTGATATTAAAAACTTTTATCATCAAAGCCAAGTGTATTCACTACAAGCCAATGTATTCAGCACACATAGGTCTTACAGCGTGTGATATATCTTTGGGTTCAAAAGAAGCAACAAAAGTAGAATGAGCATAAGAGTTTGGATCGCAAAACCTGGACCGTGTGACTCGTTCGTGCAAGCTTCCAATCATCTGTTGTGGGGGATGATCTTTGTAAAAACGTAGGGGAACAGATGTCTCACAAGCTTCTTCTTCATTAGGTTCATCGTAGATTGATGATCTTGTGACTTGTGGACAATCAGAACCATCATAGGTGATAGCCGGAGCTTGTTCAATGTCCGGAGCTGGACACGTGTCAACTTCGGAACTACCAGGCAGTATCAGCGGCTCTTCTTCATCTTCGAAAATACCCTCCCCCTGAGGATACGGATCTGGTCCTGCAACACCGGAGCTAGTACCTGGGCTAGCTTCATCAAAAGACACTTCACAAGTCTCCACAATTTTGTTAGTGTCAAATAAAAGCACACAGTAGCCTCTAGTATGAGATGGATAACCAAGAAACATGCCATCAATGGATCTAGGTTCAAATTAATCAAGGTTACCATGTTTCTTAACAAAGCATTTGCAACCAAAGACTCGAAAGTGTGTAACACTAGGCCTATGTCCAAACCGGAGCTCATATGGTGTTTTACCTAGCTTAGCACGCAAGAAAACACGATTTGAGACATAACAAGCGGTTGCTAACGCATCATCCCAAAATTTCCTAGGAGTTTGATATTCATCAAGCATGGTCCTAGCCATCTCAACTAAGTTTCTGTTCTTTCTTTCTACAACACCGTTTTGTTGAGGTACATATGGTGAAGAGAATTGATGATCTATTCTATTTTCAGCACAAAAGTGATCAAAAGATTGATTTTTAAATTCGGTTCCATTATCACTTCTAATTGCTTTTATTGATCCTGGGTGATCAATTGATAATCTATGAAATAAAGTTCTAAAGTGACTAAAAACTTCATTCTTAAACGCCATAAAGTAAACCCAAGAGTATCTAGAATAATCATCAACGATAACAAGAACATACCATTTACCTCCGAAGGATTGAACACGTGAAGGTCCTACGGTGTCAAGATGCAAAAGTTGCCATGGTTCAGTTGTCATGATCATTGTGAGAGGAGTATGTGAACCTGCAACCATCTTAGCATGTCTACAAGAAGAGCACACAATTTCTTTGTCCCCTTTAAGCTTAGGCAGCCCACGTATGCGATCAAGAGCACTAACACACGTTAGGTGATCAAAGCCTACGTGACCAAGTCTACGATGCCAAAAATATAAGTCCTTTGAATCATTAGCAACTAGACACCTATGCTTAGAGGAAGACATATAAAAATCATCTTTAAAAACTCTTCCAAACCGAGACATGTTAAAAATAAGCTCACTATTTGAACCTACAACTTTGCAGCAATTTTTATTGAAAATAATTTCTAGATTTTCATCTAGCAATTATGCAACAGAAAGCAAGTTGTATTTCAAATTTTTGACAAGTGCCACATCCTTCAAAGTGTAGTGATCATTTACTCTAACCGAACCCTTAGCAATTATAGGAGTTGAAGAGTTATCGGCAAAAGTAACATTTTCTACACGTGACACAAAAGAGAGAGAGGAGAACCAATCTTTGTTATCGGTCATGTGGCGTGAGCAACCTGAATCCACAATCCAAATGTTCTCCTTCCTCAAACGTGTAACCTACATAGAAGCACAATACGTCGATGACTCAATATTGGGGTTAGTCAAAAGGCATTTAGGTATCCAGTACTGAGTCACACGACGTGCAGCAGGAAAAACACGCGAAAGCTGAGATAAAACAGCAGGTTTATGAGTCAAAGATTGAGGTTTTCTGTTCTTAACAATTGATTTACAAGTTGTTACTTGTTTAGAGTGAAAACCAGTAGCTCCGGAGGTAAAAGCAGAAGGTCCGGAGGCAAAAACTAAAGCTTTGGAGGGAACAACAGAAGATCCGGGAGCCCTCGAAGCTATCAGAACTACCGGAGCTGCCTTTGTAGATTTCTTGCCAAAAGTTCCGGAAGCTACCTTTTCAAATTTCTGACTCATTAAAGCAGGTTGTGTTTTTCTAATTGCATGAAAGTTATAAGATCTAGCAATCATCCTTTCCTTTTTCTGTTGTTTAGCTAGTCTATAACAAAAATTTATGACATGACCATCTCTACCACAGTAGGTACAATGAAATTTAACTTTGTGTTCATGTCTAAATGTGCAATCAACATTTTTATTTGATACCGAATGAGACAACACTCCTGCAGATTTGAAAACCACTTCTTTTTGTTTAGGAACTATTTGAACCAAACCACTTCCTAATGACTTTACAATTTTAGGTGGATGTGCCTTAGCATGAGCATGAGAATCAAAACCTAAACCAGTTTTATCATTGCAAGACTTGGAAGAATTCAGCAGTAAGTTTAGGTGCTTATTCCCATTACAAAACCGATCTAATGTCCTATGCATGCCATCAAGTTTATTGGACAGATCAAGGCAATTTTCACATGAAGTTTTTCCTTTAGTTTGCAATTGGAACAAAATTTAACTTCATGAGAACGTAAAGAATTGTTCAATATAGAAATTTCATTCATAGCATCCTGTAGTTTCTTATCAAGATTATCACAACTAGAACAACGCAAATCAATTGTAGAACAAGAAGCATCTTTTAAGTTTCCAATATTAAGTGCAGCAAGCTTTTTGTTCTTTTCAATTTCAAGTTCAAGTTTATCAAGTGTGGAGGAATGTGCACTTCTTAGGGAGGACAATTGTTCATAGATCAAGTCACAAGAGGGACATGCAACATCACTAGGAATTAGAGATTTTAACCGATTGATTTCAGATTCTAGTGATTCAATTTTAGTAGCATTATCCCTAAGTTTTTTGTCCTTTTTCTTGACAATAACAGTTGCACGAGAAATAGCATCACACATTTCATTACATGTAGAACATACCTCATCATCGTCACTGTTGTGTTCTGCCTCCTCCATACTTGATCTTGACTTGCCCGCCATAAAGCACAAGTTTGCCAAATCATCTTCATCACTTCCAATGTCCACGTCGCTTGAACTGAGCTCTTGAAGTGCGGTGATGAAACTGTTGATCATCTTGCGTCCTATGGTACCTTCTTCTTCTTGTTGAAATTTCCAGAGGAGGTCCGGACCTTGCTTTGTTTTTCTTCCCAGGTGGTCGGACCTGAAAGGTTAGGGCATTCTGTACGAAAGTGTCCTATTTTACCACATTCAAAACAGCGTTGAGGTCCGGAGCTTCCTCTCCTTCTAGTTCTCACATGTTGCAATGCTTTTGAGAATCTAGTAGAGATGAGTGCCAACTTCTCTTCTGGAAATTCTTCGATCTGCTCCAGGGTTAGTGAGGACAACAAAGCAAGAGTATTGCAAGATGATGATTGGCCGGAGCTAGACATATCACGTTGTGAAACAAATGCAATAGACTTATTTGGGTTCTTACGTGCTAGGATGTCAATTTCATGAGTTTTTAGTTTAGAATAGAGTACATCTAAAGTAAGTGAACTCATGACAGTAGATTCACGAATAGATGTGACTTTCATCTCCCAAATTGACATATCTAATGCACTTAGCAATTGCCTAGCATTTTCAGCATCTAAAAAATTAACATTGACACTACGCAAGTTGCTAAGAATTTTATTAAAGCGAGCAAAAAGGTCATCAATAGACTCACCGGGTTGCATCTCGAAGCGCATGTATTCCTTTTTGAACATGTCTTGCCTTACCTCTTTGATCGTGTTAGATCCTTCGTGGTAGTCACAAAGTGCTTTCCACACATCGTATGCAGATCGGAGGTGTGCAACATGGTCAAAGTCGCTTTGTGTTAATCCTTGTATGATCAAGTTCCGAGCCTTGTTGTTGTTGTCGACATCTCTTAGATTTGTAGCTGTAACTTGATCGTTTGATGGCACTTTGTAAGGCTTGTATACCTTCTCCCATATTGCAGAGCCTTGTGCCTGGATGAAAGCCTCCATGCGTGCCTTCCAAACCTGAAAATCAATACCAGCGAACACACAAGGTTTGGCAGAATACTTCTCCATGATGATTAGTCAAAAACACGCGCAAATCACAAATATTAGAGCACCGTATCTCTGATACCAATTGTAGGATCGAAGAGCACCTGAAAAGCTACCAGAGGGGGGGGGGTGAATGGTAGATTTAAAAATCTTACGCAGTGGAAACAATTAAACCCCAAACCCTTTCGGCAGAAAAACGATCTGTTAAAGAAATCGTGTGTGAGACTAATCTAAACGTGTTTCACTGTTACAAAAGTCATAGATATCAGAGAGAATCAAATCGCGAAGACAACACAAAAAGAATCACTCAAATCCGACGAGAAAAACTCAAGTTATGATCGAAAGATCAAACAATGGTCAATCTGCCCTATCCGATAAAAAAACAGTTCTGGAACGCTGCAAAGAAACTCGTGTAGATCATAGACCACAAATCCAATGAACATGAAATTTTGATATATGATATATAAACAAGTTGTGAAGACAACCCAAAAAGAATCACGTCAATTGGATCTGTAAAACTCGAGTTATGATAAAACCACCGACGAAAGGTAGTGCTGTCCAGAAACTCGACGAGTAAAACTTGTCTGGAACAAGTCGGACGAACAGGGCACAAAAGTTCCTTCAAACTACGAATTTTATTCAATAGAACACAAGAGGAACAGCCCCAAAGTCGTCTCCCACGAGCACTGGGCTCCCTTGCTTATATAACAAGCCCTTAGGCCAACCCAATATCAACGAGGACTCCCATCCTACTCAGATCACAAATCGTAACTTTCCATAACTGCTCAAGATTCTTCTATACGCAGATAGAAGCAATCTTAAGACTCCCAAACACCTAAGGAACGTATCCCACATTCCTAAACAACTCAAATTCGTGACCCACACGAAATACTATCATAACCAACTCAAATCTTTCCATATTTGAGTCAAACCCGACTCAGCCGCAGCCTGAGTCCATAACCTAGTCGGTTGGACCTTTCCGACCAATTCTTTACGCCCACATCTCTTCATCACGTCTCGGAACCATGTAGTCACGTCCATGCACTCCTTTCACACGTCCAAACATCTTCCTTCGACGTCCAGTAACCTTCATACGCACCACCCTTGATTCAATCATCCCGCACGACCTCCTGATCAACTCAACCACAGTTCCTTCCGAACTTGGTTGTTGGAACCTCATCTCCTCCCTGAGACTAGTCCAATGGATCCCGTCACCAGCCATGACTTGAACTCAAGCAACACCTGCACATGAATAAACAACCAATCCATACGTGCCCAAGTCCTCGACTTGACTCAAGTTAGTTCCTAACACAACACCTTACGTGAGAACCTCACATAAGCATGTTGCAAAACCACAGTAACACGATATCAGCCACATCATCCAAAACGCACCAAAAACTTAGCAAATGAATACTAAGCAATCTTTCCAACAATGTAAAGCAAGTATGAAACATTGCAAATGAAAAGCAGAAGCACTACGGTCAAGTTCTGGACCTTGCCAGAGCAACCCGGACCTTGAGCCGGAGCTAACAAAAGCTAGTAGAACCTAGCGCCGGAGCTTACAAAACTAGTACAACCAAGCTCCCTCCGGAGCTTACAAAACTAGCAGGACCTAGCACCGGAGCTTACCAAAAACTAGTAACTAGTCAACCCAAAACCGGAGCTAGACAAAGTACGTCGGAGCTTAGCAAAAGCATGCCGGAGCTATCAAATATATGCCGAAGCTAAAGATAAAGCTCAACGGAGCTAACCAAAGCTAGTCGGACCTAGCATCAAACGTAACCGGAGCTATCCAAAACAAGCCGGACCTACTGTCGGACCTTGTTGTAGCTCAGAGCTAGAGTCGGACCTTGATAAAAAGGTGTTTTGGTGATATTCAAAACTTTTATCGTCAAAACAAGTATATTCACTACAAGCCAATGTATTCAGCACACATAGGTCTTACAAGCTCCAAAGCCTGGAGAACCTCTTTTGCTTTACATTTTGGCAACTACGGAGGTTGTCAACATGGTCCTAGTCGTGGAGAGACCGGAGCCATCTTCAGTTAAGGAGTCCAGACCCCTCTAGGAGGGTCCGGAGCTACCTGAAGGCGAGTCTGGGTCCCAACCCCCAATCGCGGATATTCAAGGCAATCTGCCAGTGGATCAACCTCTCTCATCTGAGGGAATTATTACGACTGAAGAAGAAGTTTCGGACCCCTCTGGGAGGGTCCAGGAAGCTCAAGAAGAAGGTCCGAACCCCTCCAGGAGGGTCCGAGATGATGAAGAAGAAGCTTCGGGCCCTTCCGAGAAGGTCCAGACAGTCCAGCAACCAATATACTTTATTAGCGAAGTATTGCATGATGCCAAGACTTGGTACCTTGAGGTGCATAAACTACTTTAAGCAGTTCTTGTTGCCTCAAGGAAGATTCGTCACTACTTCCAAGCCAATAAAATATCAGTGGTAACCTCTTATCCACTACGTGCTATATTGCATAACTCCAACTCTACGAGAAATATTGCAAAATGGGCAGCGGAGCTGGAAGAATTTGATCTTGAATTCCTGTCTCGACATGCTATCAAGAGTCAGGCATTGTCTGACTTTGTGGTGGAGTGGACCCCTTCTTCATAAAATCTTGGGGGACACAGTGAGCAGAAGCCGGAACCTAAGGTTTTGGTCTTCACCGAGCCTCACTGGACTCTCTACTTCGACGGCTTCATGGAGAAGCAGGAGGTCGGAGCCGGAATCTTTCTCCTCGCTCCGACCGGGGAGAAGTTAAAGTACATGGTACACATTGACTTCAAGGCAACCAACAACATGGTAGAGTGTGAAGCTCTCATCCACGGGCTCAAGGTGGCGCTATCATATAGTGTCAAGTAGTTGATGGTGAAGGGTGATTATCAACTCATCATCAAGCAAGTCAAAGGTGAATGCAGTTGCAACAACCCTCAACTCGCTGCTTACCTCCTTGAAGTCCAGATGTCGCAGAAGGACTTCGACGTCTTAGACCTCTACCATGTCCAGCATCTCAACAATACTGAAGCTGATGAACTCTCGATGAAAGCTTCAACTAGAGCTCAAGCTCTCGACGGAGTTTTTGTCAGGAGATTGTCAAGACCCACTGCTCAGCCTGCCGAACTGAGTGAAGGGGGCGAGACCAACACCCAAAAGCTGGCGGTCCCGGTGGACTTGTTACCATGGCGTCCACCAAGGGTTGTAGGCACTGCAGGAAGCTCCGAGCAACCCAGCGCGCAAAATACGGAGGCTCAAGTTAGCTCCGATGCATGGATCTCGGAGATTTGAAGCTACGTGAAAGACAACATCCTTCCGGAAGACGGATCAACTGCTGACCAAATCGTCAGATTGGCTAAAAGATACACCATGGTAGAAGGGGATCTCTACCGGCGTGGTGCCAACGGCATTCTAATGCGTTGCATTGCCCAGGAAGAAGGTCGTGAGCTCCTCGCAGAAATCCATGGAGGCGAGTGTGGGAACCACGCGTCTTCCCACACGTTGGTTGGTAAAGCTTTCTGACATGGCTTTTACTGGCCTACAACACTCCAGGATCCAGTCGAGTTGGTAAAAAAGTGTGAAGCATGCCAGTTCCACGTGAAACAAATTCACACACCGATTCAATCGCTGCAAATGATACCTCCTACATTGCCATTCACTGTGTGGGGGATGGACATTTTGGGACCTTTCCTAAAAGCCGTCGGAGGTTATAGGTTCCTGTACATCGCCATCGACAAGTTCACAAAGTGGTCGGAAGCTACTATAGTCGTGACAATCAACACGCAATCTTCTATCAAGTTCTTGAAGTCCATAGTCTGCAGATTTGGAGTTTTGAACAAAGTCATCACTGATAACAGGACCCAATTCACAAGTGCAGCATTCCAAGAATATTGCGAAGACCTCAGCATACAAGTAAGCTATGCATCATTAGCTCACCCGGTAAGTAATGGCCAAGCTGAGAAAGCAAATGCAGAAATATTAAAGGGAATCAAGACACGCACATATGAGCGCCTGAAGAAACACGGAGCCAACTGGATAGAAAAGCTTCCGTCCGCACTGTGGACGAGCAGGACAACACCCAACCGGTCAACTGGAGAGACACCCTTCTTCCTGGTGTATGGAGCTGAAGCGGTCCTTCCTCGGGAGATCACTATGGGGTCACTCCGGGTGCGGACCTTCAACGAAGCCGTACAGGACAAGCTCCAGCACAAAGACCATGACCTTGTCGATGAGGGAAGGTGTCAAGCAGCGGTTCGGAAAGCACGATACCTCTAGGCGCTCCGGCGCTATCATCAAAGGTTCATACGCAATCGGTAGCTTGAAGAAGGCAATCTGGTGCTGCAAAGAATACTAACTCAAGAAGGGATGAACAAAGTCTCCCCAGGCTGGGAAGGTCCCTCCCGAGTTACCAAAGTTTCCCGCCCAGGGTGCATTCGCTTGGCAACAGAGGATGGGGCCCCGCTTCCTAATCCATGGAATATTGAGCACCTCCGTAGGTTCTACGCTTAGTTTCACGGGGGTGAGTCTGTACTTACAGATAATGTAAATTGTAGAGTCTAAGGACAGAGTTGGGTAGGTCAGGAGAAGAATATTTGGACCCCTCCGGGAGGGTCCGGACAATTCAAGCACACTTAACTTGATCCTTGTACTTTAAGTGTAGCTTACCTACCCTGGGTGAAAACAAGATGAATAGCACGCTTAGTCTGGTTCTGTACCCTAAGTGTGTCCTTGTCTTCCCTGTAATTCGGACCTATAATGAATTACATTGTTGTGTGAAAGCAGACTCCACGTGCATTAATTTCGTACAGGCTCCTTTCTTTTATATCTTTTCCTTCTTGTCTATAACAAAGTTGTGCAACTATTTTTGAGATTTAGTCCAGGTTATTCATATGATATACAAGTTATATTGTTGATCTTATTTCGGATCTTAGCATTGCTAGATGGTCTACTCGCCTGAAAACCAAAGCCAATGGAAGGTACGGAGTGTGCTATCGACTTAGACTTGTCAGGCCCCCTAAGTACGTCACTCTATCTACATTCCGGCAGGTCGCAGTAGGGCGGGACTGGAAGGCATTCGGACCTAAAGAGATTGCACTAATATACTTGTTATCATGTTGAATTTGTTCAGATTAAGTCTCAAATAAGACAACTAAGCCGCAAACAAGTTGTAGACGAGAGGACGAATTTTACTGCTTTTCTTTTCTTTAATGCGTAGGAAAAATGAGAAACTCATGACGATGGTGGACGATACCGGAGCTGCTAAGCTCCGAAAATCCTCGGGGGGCCCGCCGTCCATGTGAAAAATTAATGGCGATCTAAATGAAGATGGTGGAGAAATCACCCCGAAGACGTCCGTCGTCGACGTATTATGCATTGGCAGTGGACATCGTCGAAGCCATGAAAGCTCCGACGATCCCAGGGGGCCCACCGTCGACATTTCTAAGCGTTGATGGTGGGCGCCGTTGGACCTACCAAGCTCTGACAACCCCCAGTGGGGCCCGTCGTCGACGTTTCTAAGCATTGATGGTGGATGCCATCAGACCTACCAAGCTCCAAGAACCCCTATGGGGCCTGCCATCAACGTTTCTAAGCGTTGATGGTGGGCGCCTTTGGACCTCCCAAGATCCACAATTCCCAGGGGGCCTGCTGTCAACGTTTCTAAGAATTGATGGTGGGCGTCGTCAGACCTACCAAGATTCGACAACTCCCAGGGGCCTGCAGTCCATTCTAAGTGTTGATGGTGGGTGCCGTTGGACCAACCAAGATCCGACAAGTCCCAGGGGGCCCGATGTCAATGCAACAAAGGGTCCCTGGAGATGTCGGAGGTAAACTACAGACTCTGAGCTATCACTTTGTCTACAAGCGAGAAGTGTAGTCATCAAGACATTGTCAAATCCTTTTGGTACATGTTCGTAATAAAATTGTGTACATCTACCAGGGGGCCAACAATATAATGGGCAATGCATTGAAGACATCATATTGAATACATAAAAAATGGAATTCATTCATTCAAAAGATTGGATTTCATTCATTCAAAATGAGGATTACAAGTCAAGGCAGTAGAAAAAAGATCTAGCTACTGGAGGTCCTATGGAAAAACGAGGCAACTTTCTGGGTAGCTTCTTGAACGCTGGCCCTGGCGGCGTCTTCTTCTTCAACAATGGGTCCTTCGACAACTGGATCCAGAGATAGATGAGGGTCACATCTTTTGAAGCACGTCAGCACGTATTCGACGACGTTCTTGGCCCGAGACATCCCCTCCGTCTCCGGTTGGTCGATGATGACGTCACACATTGCATCCATCTTGTTGCCGGCAGAGCTCAACGCCACCAGCGCTTTGTCTAGCCCCAGCTCCGAGACGGCCGGATGTACTGTACTGAAGCCAAGTGGCACCAAAGCTTGGTTAGCATGCTCCAGGAAGTCCCAGACTTGCTGGGACTCAGTCGCCCTCAAGTTCATAAGTTTCTCCAGCGACCTTCTGGCGGCCCCAAGCTCCGAACCTTCCCGGGAGATGCGCTCGACCTCCTTGGCATGCTGCTAAATACTTTCAGCCACCTGCTTTTCACGGTCAGCAAGCTCAGTCTCCCAGAGTTGGATGCGGTTCCAACAGTTTTCCAGATCTATCTCCCAGCCCTTCATTTTCTCCTCTCTGGTGGAGTCTTCAGTCTCTCTCTGGGAGAGTTCCTGTACCACCTACAAAATCCTCTCCTCTACTTGCTTGCACCGTTGTTCAAACTTTTTGGTGTGGTCGGCCAAGTAAACTATCTAGGCTATGTCCTACAGTCAACCTGTGGCTCTGATACCAATTTGTGACACCCGGTTCCAAAAATGAACCAAGTAAACGCATATGTGTGCCCAGGATGTTCAACACACATACACAAGTGCATCACAAACGATATACAGACAATTACCACAAGACAAGATTAATTAACCAAATTTTATTACACAACTAGATTATCCTCGAATACAATCACTAATGAATATTAATGACAAGTTCAACTAATGCAGTGGAAATAACTAATAAGCAACTATGCAGCGGAGCAAATTAAGCAATAGGGACATATATGCGCAGCTCCAACACTCCACAGGCAAGTTGACGGTAGACACGGCCTAGAACTCCGCATTATCGCCATTAAACTCCTAATCCTGACCTGCAACTGTTGGTGGGGGAATCGCAAGGGTGAGTACATGTCGTACTCAGCAAGTGTGAAAGTATGGCGTGTAGCTGATTCAAATGACGACAGTAATAACGGCTAAGTGCTGAAAAGTACATTAAAACATTTGAAAAGCAATAAACATCATGTATGTGAATATACCCATCATAAACAATAATTAATAACATAGTGCAAGTCCATATTTCATTACCATCATCCATATACCAGATTTCACCATTTCCATTAATCATAGTCAATATCAGAAGTTAACTCATAACCAACTAATAGCATAACCATATTGCTAGACCTTAACCAAAAGCCATCCAAATACCAAGTTCCCTCTAATCATGTAGGTCATCCAAGCACCCATAACCGGGAGCACGGCTATCATGATATTTTTATTAGACTCTACAAAGTTTGTACCGCTTTACCCACGTGTTTGTGATTTCATCACCCGTCGGCGACTAAAGGAACCTCCCTTACGCCAGTACACTTCCTTTGGTGTAAGGAC
Organism: Tuctoria greenei; assembly: GCA_036927565.1. Taxonomy (NCBI): domain Eukaryota; kingdom Viridiplantae; phylum Streptophyta; class Magnoliopsida; order Poales; family Poaceae; genus Tuctoria; species Tuctoria greenei. Next base: position 134,678,982 of record JAYESD010000010.1, on the reverse strand, counting down.
AAGAGATCACAAAATAGCCTTTACAAAGGGATAACTAGCCTATTTAGACCCCACAGAGGTTTCACCGGTGGCGATGTCTCCAACTGAGCACATCTTCAACCAAGGGCCCCTTCTTGAGCCATTCGGATCCCAGGGTAGTCCCACAAATCATCAACAAACCCAATCCGACTACCCCTTCCCCGAGCATCCTTAATGGTCCAAATAGCACTGGCAAGCCCTAATTAATTAGCTATGCTGCACCCATACTTGGCCTCGTGGTGGCACTGTAGTCCTTGCTTATTCTCGCATGAATCGGTCCCTAGATCTAAAGCAAGCAAACCACCATAACATCCAACCCATCCACATACGAGGCTTGCTTAGATCACCCATTGCCATATCATATTACAAGTTCATGTTAATCATACTCTCATAAATGCATAATTTAGTTAAGTGGTGTAATTGTCTCCCCATCCCAATAAATTAAGCGAAGCAAAAAGGTAAAGGCCAATCCCGACTCTCTACCATGAATTCCAGGTGACAAGGGTGGTCAAGCAAAGCTAGTAAACTCCCTACCATAGGATTTCCCATCAAATTGACACAAGCATGTAGTTTGCAAACAAAACATTTATTAAAAAAAACAGGACAATATGCTTCAAGGACAATTGCCTTGCTATTGGTATTGGTTCGGGTCAAAGCCTTCAAAGACTTGGTGCTGTAGATCCTCTGCGGCACTCTCTAGCGCGAAGCCGTCTAATCCGCACAATAAACATACAAGACAAGAATACAGTCAAAGAGTGCACAAATATTACTCAACATGCCATGATATGCATGATTAATGCAAATGCATAGTGGAACATGTTAATGAGTTGCTTTTAATCATCACTAACTAGTTCTAATAGCTTTTAACAAGCTTATATAGTTTTGGAGTTAAGTAGATCTACTTTTAGAATCAACTCAACACAATTTAACCAGGAAAATCGTACTAGTCCGCTAGGGACCGAACAAGTACGCACTGCCCAAGAACAACATATTAGGTTTTCCAGATCGACGTGAATTTGGAGATTTGGGGTCGAATTCACGTAAGTAAAATAGAATAGAAGGTATACCAGGTGTTTAGAACTCCAATGAATCAAGGATCTTGGAGGTAACACTTGGATCTGAAAGATCTAGGGTTGATGAAGATATTGATGGTGGATTGTTGATGAGGAATGCGAAGTTGATGGAGATCTTGATCCTCTTTCATTTCCTCCACTTATTCTTCTTTCTTGGGATATCCTCCTCCCTCCTTGATGGTGGCTCTCCATGGACTAGGGTTTGGGTGGGGTGGAAAAGTGGAAAATAGATGTCAAGCCAAGGGGTGGGGTTGTTTATATATAGGTGGAGGCTAGGGTTAGATGCATTTCGAGTTTGAGATGAGTAGATGCTAGTTTAGAGTCCCACATGGGCTCTAAAAGAGTTAGACACGACGTCCCTAGGCCCACATAGCGTAAAACCCAAGAAACAAGTCATGAAACAAAAGATCAACTCGGAGTCACGATTTATCGGACAAGTCCGAAAAGGGCCGGAGTAGTCCGAAGTTGTCCAGAGAAAAATCGGACAAGTTCGGACTGGACATCGGACAAGTCCGAACTTATCCAGGGGGGAAAACGGACAAGTCTGGCCTAAAATTGGACAAGTCCGACTTTTAGTAGAGAGGCAAACGGACATCCAGTGACTTTAACAAATTTCCAAGGATTCTTGGAACACCGGGCTAGTCCGCACAGGACCAGACAAGTCTGAAAGTGTTCAGAGACAAAAACAGACTAGTCCGTAGAAAAACGGACAAGTCCGAGCAAGGTCAGAAAGAAATCGGACTAGTCCGCACTTTCCAGAATTCTTAAGTGTGGTTTTGTTCAAAATTCATTTTAAACTTGTTCCTTTTTATGTAGGTTAATGTTAAACATATATTAGGATGTATTCAAGGCATGATGCATGAAAATGAGGGTGTTACAGACCTACCCCCTTAAAATGAATCTCGCCCTCGAGATTCAACGCGGAAGAGAAGAGATAAGGAAATTTCTTCTTGAGATCATCTTCCAACTCCCATGTTGCTTCTGATTCCGTATGATGCTTCCATTGAACTTTACACCATCTAATAACCTTGTTTCTTGTAACTCTCTCCTTGGTTTCCAAAATTTTGATCGGTTGCTCGGCATAAGTCAAATCTTCCTCTAGTTCCAATTCTTCCATTGGCACTCGTTCTTCCAGTACTCTCAAGCACTTCTTGAGCTGGGAAACATGAAACACATCATGAACATCTGTAAGATGAGCCGGCATCTCCAACTTATATGCTACTTCTCCTCCTTTGTCCAAAATATTTAATGACCCAATGTAGCGAGGTGCTAGCTTTCCTCTTATGTTAAACCTCTTATGACCTCTCATTGGTGACACTTTGAGGTAAACGAAGTCTCCCACTTCAAAGGCTATTTTTCTTCTCCTATTGTCTGCATAGCCTTTTTGTCTTGATTGGGCAACCCTCAAATTCTCGCGAATTACTTGAACTTGTTTTTCAGCTTCTTGCAACACATCTGGACCAAATACTTGATTCTCCCCTGTCTCACTCCAAAACAAGGGTGTCCTACACTTCCTTCCATATAGTGCTTCGTATGGTGACATCTTCAAACTTGCTTGGTAACTATTGTTGTATGAAAATTCTTTATATGGCCAGCTTTTGTCCCAACTTTTCCCATGCTTTAAAGCACAAGCTCATAACATATCTTATTAAATCTGATTGGTCCTCTCGGTTTGTCCATCCGTTTGAGGGTGATATGCTGAACTAAAATTCAACCTTGTTCCTAATGCTTCATGCAATTTCTCCCAAAATCTGGAGGTCAATTGAGAACCTCTATCCGAGACTATCTTCTTTGGAACTCCGTGTCGGCACACAATATGCTCCATATACAATTCTGCTAGCTTAGCGGTGGTATAGGTGGTCTTGACAGGAATAAAATGAGCTGATTTGGTTAAATGATCCACAATAACCCATATTGAGTCATAACCGGACTGTGTACATGGCAATCCAACTATAAAGTCCATTCCAATTTCTTCCCACTTCCATTCCGGAATCTTCAATGGCTGCAATAATCCAGCTGACTTTTGATGTTCCGCCTTGAGTCATTGGCACACATCATACAATGCTACATATTCAGCTATCCTTCTTCATGCTAGCCCACCAATAGCATGTCTTCAAGTCTTTGTACATCTTGGTACAACCGGGGTGAATCGAGTATGGCGAGTCATGTGCCTCCTTCAGTATCGTCTTCCAAATATGCTTCACGTTAGGCACAACAATCCTCTTACCAAGCCATAGAGTACCTTGTTCATCCTCATCAAATTTAAATTCTCTCCCCTCCTGGGTTCTTTCCTTGATTTCTTGGATTTCCTCATCCTTTGTTTTACCCTCTCTAATTTCTTGCTCCAAGTTCGGGTTTAACTCCATCGTCCCCATCTCATTAACAAATCCAAGGTTCAACCATTCAAACTCCTTGCATAGCTCGGATGATAGCTCTCGAATCATGAGTTGATGACTTACTCCTTTTCTAATCAAGGCGCCAGCCAATACATTGGCTTTTCCCAGATGATAGTTGATTTCCAAATCATAATCTTTGATAAGCTCCAACCATCTTCATTGCCTCAAATTCAGATCCGTTTATGTGAAAATATACTTAATACTCTTGTGATCCGTATAAATTTCACACCTATGTCCAAGAATATAGTGTCTCCATATCTTCAACGTGTGTACTACGGCTGCAAGTTCCAAATCATGTGTTGGATAATTCTGCTCAAGTTTTTTTAATTGACTCGATGCATAGGCGACTATTTGACCTTGTTGCATCAATACACATCCAAGTCCTTGTCTCGGTGCGTCGCGATATATGTCGAAACTTTTGCTTACATCCGACAAAACTAAAACTGGGTCTGTTGTTAACCTCTTCTTCAACTCCTCAAAACTTTCTTGGCAAGCTTGAGTCCATTGGAAAGCTTTCCCCTTCATTAGCAACCCCATCATTGGTTTGGCTATCTTGGAAAAGTCATTGATGAATCTATGGTAATATCTAGCCATCCCAAGAAAACTCCTTATTTCCTTTACGTTTTGTGGTGGCTCCTACTTTAACACGTCCCTCACTTTTCCGGGGTCAACCGAAACTCCTCCTCCTGAAATGATATGACCCAAAAATTATACTTTCCTCAACCAAAACTAACACTTGTTGAACTTGGCGTACAATGGATGCTATCTCAATTTCTGCAATGTAAGCCTCAAGTGTTCCTCATGCTCCCTCTCATCCTTCGAGTAGATCATTATATCATCGATAAACACCACGATGAACTTATCCAAGTACTCCATGAAGACCTTATTCATGAGGTACATAAAGTACGCAGGTGCATTGGTCAATCCAAAGGACATCACGGTATACTCATAAGATCCATATTGTGTCCTAAAAGCTGTCTTGGATATGTCCGATGGCCTAATCTTTATTTGAAAGTATCCCGACCTCAAATCAATTTTAGAGAAGACACAGGCACCCTTCATCTGATCAAACAAATCTTCTATGTGTGGCAAGGTGTACTTATTCTTGATTGTTACCTCATTGAGGGATCGGTAATCCACACACATCCTTTGGGACCCATCCTTCTTGTCCACAAATAGAACGGGTGCTCCCCAAGGTGAAGAGCTAGGGCGAATAAAACCTTTCTCTAGTTGCTCTTGAATCTGCTTCTTGAGCTCCGCTAATTCCATAAGAGGCATCCTATACGGCCTCTTAGCTATAGGTGCAGTTCCAGGTATTAAATCAATAACAAACTCAATATCTCGGTCAGGTGGCATACCTGGCAACTCGTCCGGAAAAACATCTAAAAATTCATACACCACCGGAATCTCCCCAATTGCGGCACCATCCATATGATTCTGCTCAAATTGCTTTGGTGCATGTTGATATGCTTCAAATTCTACGATGATCCCTTCTTCGTTGGTCAACTTCACTGTCTTGGTGGCACACTCAATGACTTCACTGTGCTTCCTCAACCAGTCCATACCAACTATAATGTCCAATCCTTGAGAATCCAAAACAATGAGGTTGGCAAAGAAGTCTACCCCCCTTATTCTAAGGCTTAGTTTTGGACATACTATATTTGTCCTCATGTCTCCTCCAAAAGACTTAACCAATAGAGTAAACTTCATATAAGAGATAGGCAAACTATAATTGGCAACATATTTTGATGCAATGAATGAATGTGATGCTCCAAAATCAAATAACATAGTCGTCGGGTTGGAGTTTGCAAGAAACATACCAATCACCACGTCATTCGCTTGTTGAGCATCCTCCGTAGACATGGTTCACGTCGCTGCGAGCAAAATTCTGTTGTCCATGGTTTCCTTGCAGCTTTCCTCCATTGGGTCTTAGGTTTTGCCTCGGCGCATTGCTTCCTTGACCAAGGACTAACTTAGAACATTGATGCGCAAAGTGTCCAGATTCTCCACAAGTATAGCACTTGTTAACTCCACTATAATTTGGAAGGACTTGATTCTGCGCATTGGCACCAGGGAAATTAGCACGAGGTGCATAAGGCATTGGAGGCCTAGGTGCTTGCATGACAGGGCGCTGCTGCACAAACTAAGTTGGGTGCGGTGCATATCCAGGGCGCTGAGCAGGCGCAGAAGAGCTGAATTAAGGTGCATTGGGTGGTGCAAAGTGAGGGCGCACATTACATCCTTGTTGTTGTCCTTGATATGGCGCCTTCCTCCTGTTGTCTTGCTCCATCTCACATACCTTGTTCTTAACCACAATTGCTTTGTCCACAAGCTTCTGGAAGTTGGCATAGTCACAATTGAGCAATTGCACTTGGATCTCATTATTAAGGCCTCTCATGAACAAATACTGCTTTCGGCTGTCCCGACTAACATCCTCAGGCGCATATCTTGATAGTTGAGTGAATTTTTTGAGATATTCACTCACGCTTGACCTTCCTTGCCTTAGGTTCTCAAATTCTTGCCTCTTCAAGATCATGACACCTTCCGGCACATAATGAGTACGGAAACTCTCCTTGAATTCCGCCCAGGTGATCCTCTCCTTATTCTCATGAGCATTGCATAGCGAATCCCACCAATCTGCAGCTGCTCCAACTAGTTGATGAGAAGCAAAAAGCACTTTCTCCCTGTCGCTACATTGGACAATAGCAAGCTTCTTCTCCACGGACGTAAGCCAATCATCCGCGTCCATAGGGTCAGTGGCTTGAGCAAAGGTTGGCGGCCTGGTCCTCATGAACTCTCCCAACCGGTTATGAGTAGGTGGGGGTGGCAGTGGAAGCACGTGGGGCTGATTGTTGATGCTGCCGGCCTGCAGCTGTCCCATAGTCTGTATCATGGTCTGCATGAGCTGGTTTTGCATCGCCAAAAGCTGCTCAATGTTGATAGCTCCATGAGAAGGTCCTTGTCCACTGTTGTTCTGAGGTGCTCCATTGTTCTCCTCCTCATCATTGCCATCCCCCTAGTTGCGAGTCCTCACCATCTGAAGAAAAACAAGAGATAAGAGTTTAGAAATGTCCCCAACTATATGCATCAAGGGATATGAAACTAAGCAACAACCTACACTAGCCTATGTGGACATGGAAATGCTAAGGCATCCTAAAATCCTCTATTAAGAACACAAGCAACCAATATATATAGAAACAACACACCACACAAAAACACATTGATTACTGAGTGCTCCTATGTGCTCTAAAGTGTCCATTCTATCTAGGCTGCGTCCTACAGTCAACCTGTGTCTCTGATACCAATTTGTGACACTCGGTTCCAAAAATGAACCAAGTAAACGCATATGTGTGCCCAAGATGTTCAACACAGATACACAAGTGCATCACAAACGATATACAGACAATTACCACAAGACAAGATTAATTAACCAAATTTTATTACACAACCAGATTGTCCTCGAATACAAGCACTAATAAATATTAATGACAAGTTCAACTAATGCAGCAGAAACAACTAAGAAGCAACTATGCAGCGAAGCAAACTAAGCAATAGGGGCATATATGCGCAGCTCCAACACTCCACAGGCAAGCTGACAGTATACACGGCCTAGAACTCTGCATTATCGCCATTAAACTCCCGATCCTGACCTGCAACTGTTGGTGGAGGAATTTCAAGGGTGAGTACATGTCGTACTCAGCAAGTGTGGAAAGTATGACATGTAGCTGATTCAAATGACAACAGTAATAGTGGCTAAGTGCTGAAAAGTACATTAAAACATTTGAAAGGCAATATACATCATGTATGTGAATAGACCCATCATAATCCATAATTAATAACATAGTGCAAGTCCATATTTCATTACAATCATCCATATACCATATTTCACCATTTCCATTAATCATAATCAATATCATAAGTTATCTCATAACCAACTAATACCATAACCATATTGCCAGACCTTAACCAAAAGCCATCCCAATACCAAGTTACCTCTAATCATGTAGGTCATCCAAACGCTCATAACTGGGAGCACGGCTATCATGATAGGTTTATTAGACTCTACAGAGTTTGTACCGCTTTACCCACGTGTTTATGATTTCATCACCCGTCGACAACTAAAGGAACCTCCCTTACGCCAATATACTTCCATTCGTGTAAGGCCAAGAGATCACAAAAATAGCCTTTACAAAGGGATTACTAGCCTATTTAGACCCCACTGAGGTTTCACCGGTGGTGATGTCTCCAATTGAGCACATCTTCAACCAAGGCCCCCTCTTGAGCCATTCGGATCGCAGGGTAGTCCCACAAATCATCAAAAAACCCAATCCGACTACCCCTTCCACGAGCATCCTTAATGGTCCAAATAGCACTGGCAAGCCCTAATTAATCAGCTACACTGCACCCATACTTGGCCTCGTGGTGGCACTATAGTCCTGGCTTATTCTCGTGTGAACTGGTCCTTAGATCTAAAGCAAGCAAACCACCATAACATCCAACCCATCCACATACGAGGCTTGCCTAGATCACCCCTTTACCATATCATATTACCAGTTCATGTTAATCATACTCTCATCAACACATAATTAAGTTAAGTGGTGTAATTGTCTCCCCATCCCAATTAATTAAGCAAAGCAAAAAGGTAAAAGCCCATCCCGACTCTCTACCATCAATTCCAGGTGACAAGGGTGGTCACACAAAGCTAGTAAACTCCCCAACATAGGATTTCTCATCAAATTGACACAAGCATGCAGTTAGCAAACAAAACATTTATTTAAAAAAAATAGGATCAATATGCTTCATGGACACTTGCCTTGCTCTTGGGATTGGTTCGGGTCAAATCCTTCAAACTCTTGGTGCTGTAGATCCTCCACAGCACTCTCTAGCGAGAATCCATCTAATCTGCACAATAAACATACAATACAAAGATACAATCAAAGAGTGCACAAATATTACTCAACATGCCATGATATGCATGATTAATGCAAATGCAAGGTGGAACTTGTTAATGAGTTGCTTTTAATCATCACTAACTAGTACTAATAGCTTTTAACAAGTTTATATAGGTTTGGAGTTAATTACATCTACTCTTAGAATCAACTCAACACAATTTAACCAGGAAAATCGGACTACTCCGCTAGGGACCGAACAAGTCCGCACTGTGCGAGAACAGCAGATTAGGATTTTCTAGTTCGACGTGAATTTGGACATTTGGGGTCGAATTCACATAAGGAAAAGAGAATAGAAGGTATACCAGGTGTTTAGAACTTCAATGAATCAAGTATCTTGGATGTAACACTTGGATCTCGAAGATCTAGGGCTGAGGAAGAGATTGATGGTGGGTTGTTGATAAGGAATGCAAAGTTGATGGAGATCTTGATCCTCTTTCGTTTCCTCCTCTTCTTCTTCTTGCTTGGGATCTCCTCCTCCCTCCTTGATGGTGGCTCTCCACAAACTAGGGTTTTGGTGGGGTGGAAAAGTGGCAAATATATGTCAAGCCAAGGGGTGGGGTTGTTTATATAGAGGTGGAGGCTAGGGTTAGATGGATTTCGAGTTTGATATGAGTAGAGGCCAGTTTAGAGTTCCACATGTGCTCTAAAAGAGTTAGGCACAACGTCCCTAGGCCGACATAACGTAAAACCCAAGAAACAAGTCGTGAAACAAAAGATCAACTCGGAGTCGCGATTTATCGGACAAGTCCGAAAAGGGCCGGACTAGTTCAAAGTTGTTGAGAGAAAAATCGGACAAGTCCGGACTGGACATCGAACAAGTCCTAAATTATCCAGAGGGGAAAAATGGACAAGTCTAGCCTAAAATATGAGAAGTCCAACTTTAGTCAGAGAGGAAAACGGACAAGTCCGCTGGAGTACCAGACTAGTCCGGACAAGTCCATGGACTTTAGCAAATTTCCAAGGATTCTTGGAACACCGGACTAGTACACATAGGACCAGACAAGTCCGAAAGTGTCCAGAGGCAAAAACAGACTAGTCCGCAGAAAAATGGACAAGTCCGAGCGAGGTCAGAAAGAAATCGGACTAGTCCGCACCAAAATCGGACTAGTCCGAACTTTCTAGAATTCTTAAGTGCAGTTTTGTTCAAAATTCATTTTAAACTTGTTCCTTTTTATGTCAGTTAATGTTAACATATATTAGGATGTATGCAAGGCATGATGCATGAAAATGAGGGTGTTAAAAAATCTCTCAAGTCTTCTGATCGAGAGCCTTGATGGCAGCCTCCCGCTCATTCAGCAAGCGGTCCAAGAGCGCTAACCGAGCCTTTTCCTTAGCCACCCATTCCTTCTGGTTAGCCAGCCTCGACTGCGTTAGTTTCATCTCAATGTGAAGTCTGATGAGCCAAAGCCTTAAGGTGTTGCGCTCTTCTGCGACGGCTTTGCTTTTGTGGTCAAAGGTGAGCTGGACCTAATGAAGGCTAGAGTAGGCATTGTCTATAGACAATGCCAAAGGAATTAGCTCCGGACCAACTTGGATCTCTTCCGCTGGCTCGAGCGGGTCTTCAAAAACTACCGAGGGGCCCCAAGGCGCAAGCTCCCTCTCCAGCAACTCTATGTCAGCTGGACTGATTATCAGAAGCTCCTCCACGTCCACAACACTCGGAGATGATGTGGAAGGTACCCTTGCTGGATCTTCTATTGTCGGCTCAATGGGTGGAGGACTCGCATCTGTCTCTTCCGGGTGCTCCAACCCGTACATGGACACCTCCGGGGTAAGTACCCTGGGGTTGGCACTGTGGCTTCGTCCAGAGCTACCACCACCTCCTGCTCAGGGGCTGGGACTTCAATTACCTTCGGCTCGGGTGCTAGAGGTTCAACTCCTTCCGGATCATGTGCTGGAGCTTCAGGTACTTTCGGCTCAGCAACCGAAGCTTCAGATACTTTTTGTTTAGGCGCTAGAGCTTCTACCATGTCCAGCTCCAGTGCTGGAACCTCAGCCGTAGGTTCTGAAACCGTTGGCACCTCTTCATGAGTCTCTCCCCCATGGTCCGACGCTACCACGGGAGCTTCTGGCGTCATCATTGCATCCAAGTCCATGACAGCTGACGCCAGAGCTGTCGTGTCTTTAGCCACCACTTGGGGAGGCACATGGGTCGAAGCAGGAGCCTCTGCCTGTACAATCTCAATTGATCTAGCAGAGGCCGGAGCTTAAGTGTTCTTCCTTGACACCTTGGAAGAAAAAGATCAAAAAATTCAAAACATGATAAAAAAATAGCAACTCAAGGAGAGAAGATAATGCTTACCCTTGGAAGCTTCCACTCCAGTTGGCGCGAAATTTCTTCTTCGGGCTATCAGAGCTAGAACCCACCGTAGTTGGTGTGGTGGAGGCTCCGGGTTGCTGCCCGGAACTTGTCGCGGCCGCCAGCGTCGCCTGAGCTGGGACCTCGCTCGGCTGGGAAGGACCTCCGAACTTGGAGCCTGTAGCCGGTATTGGGTCCGGGGTCGATTTCTCGGATCTAGTGCCCCTTGTGGACGCTGGCTCCAAAGAGGGCTTAGCCACAGAAGTTCTGCTTGGCCAGGGAGTAGAGGTTGCTTGAGATGGAGCCGACCTAAGAGAGCTCCCATCAGCATGTCTCAACTTCCTCTTTTGGCTGGAAGATTCGACCGTCTCCTTGCCCTTGCCGAAGTCATCAACCTTCTGGCTTAGAGCAGTGGAGGCCACCATTTTTGAAGCTCCGAGAATGGCAATCCAAGCGGTCCCATGCCTCTCCACCAGGCCAAGGTCATCAAGCTCCGGCATCCTCCTTCGGAGCTCCCTCCTGAACTCAGGAACCATGTTTAGAGGGAGGAAGGCTGCCGGCAAGGCCAGGGTGTCGCGGGTGATGGCTCCATGTTGAAACTTATAGAGATGGAGCTTCAAAGCTTCATCATCCAAGTTGGTCTGAAAACTGGCTTCTATCCGGTTATGATCCATCTCACTGTTGAAGGCCCTTGGGGCCACTCCCTCTTCTTCAGCGGAGCCCACCTATTTACCAGGAAGTTGCCGAAGACCATCTGAGGGGTCACTCCACCCGCCACACATTGCTAGATCCTTGTCAGGACGAGCTTGTATGCTTCGGACAGCTCCGGAGCTGCATTCCAAGCATCGGCGTCGATGTTGGGGAGGCTTGTAGGCAACTCCAACCTGTCGTGATGATCCATTGCAATGACCATCCAATCCTTCTTCCAGTTGTCCAACTTCCCGGAGGGGAAAGTCTTCAAGTACTTGAAGGGACAATTCTTGCTCTTCACAAAGTAGTAGAAGCCGATCAACTCTGTCCCCTTTCCAATAGTGTGGATTGTGAAGAAAGTTCGGAAGAGCTCTATGCTTGGCGGCATTCCCACCCACATCTCACAAAAGTGGATGAAGGTCGCCACTAGGAAGAAGGAGTGGAGGCTGAGGTGATGAAGCTGGAGCCCGTAGAAGTCCAGCAGCATCAAGAGGAAACTTGAAAAAGGCGGGATCAACCCCACCATGGCGTGCGCCAAGAAGTAGACGATCTCTCCAACGCATTCCTTATTAAAGGGAAGATTGCCAAAGCGGATCGAGTTGTCGAGGGAAGTGCTAGACCAGCCCATGTAGGTCCGAACCCTCACCAAGTCATGCAAATTTCTACAGCTTTATGTACCTCACCATGAAGACCCCAATTGTCTGCAGCCAGTGGATTGACTGGGATCATTTTGAAAAAGAAAGAGTTGCGGTACATTTGATCATGTGGTGGAGGCTGCAGCTAGGCATGGACTCAAGGACCTGTTTGCCTTCTGATTTAACTGGAATGATGAGATTATTGCTTAGTTCTATACCACATGCTTCTTTGCTAGTGATGAGGAGGAGAGAGTGACTTGGATGACACATGGATCCAAGTAAACTATCACTTATGATGATTTTGCAAGACTCCTTCATCTAGAGGACACCGGCAACAATGAGTTGACTATCCACAACATCGTTGTCTTAGGAAAAGATAAGATGAACTTCCTCTATGACATCAGCCTGAAGTACAAACCCCCCTCGACCATGAACATGAATCCCTTCTTCATGATTCTCAATAGGGTGTTGAGGAAGACAATAGCACCAAAAGATGGGGATGCAGGAAGTGTCCAAGGTTACTTGAGGACCTTGATGAAAGTGATAACAAAGAATAGAAAGTTTGATATCTTTGACTATATCTAGAATTATATGGTCAACATATCCTGCATGCCGAACAGATTCCGTGGCTATGCCCCCTACTTGATGTTCATGATTGAGAAGGTCACAGGGATCGAGTTCGTGAAGGATGTGGAGCACACTCTTTTGAGGCCCCAGAAGCCTCCCCAAGCTACTGTCCAAGCTGCACCATCCCCTGCATCCAATGAAGAGGCTCCAAGGAGAGCTCGAGGAGATGAGAGGACTGCTCCCACCACTAGGGCCCCTCCCCAAAAAGGGTCTCCTAGTGCAATCTTGAAGTACTTGGCATCCATCTTTGGCTCATGCAAGAAGGCCGAAGTGAATATTCATAAGCTGAACAAGGCGAGGAAGGCAGATATGAGATATGTCAAAGAAAATGTCAAGCATATTTGCTAGAAGCTGGAGATCGATCCCATTGGATCCCCGGTTATCTCTGAAGATTCAGACTATGATTTCACTGAGCTCAGACCTTTGACTCCCTCTGAGCTTGCTTACTTTGGCATTGGGGGCACTTCGAGTGGATCCACTCCTCCTCCTCCTTCACAGCCTAAAGATGAAGATGAAGATGAGGAAAGGACCGACAGTGAGGAATCAACCACTAGATCCATCCTCTCCTTCTTTTTGGTGTCTTGATGCCAAAGGGGGAGAGATTGAGGGGGAGTCACTAGATCCTAGCTGCAGGTTGAGAGATGAGAGCTTCATTTGTGTATCTTTTGTGTCTCTTTTAGGTTGTAAAACTTTAATTCTGTTATCTCTGCCTTTAATATTGTGGTGTGATGAAATGACTATGTTTATGCTTATGTTATGAAATTTGTGATTTTGCGTTGGAATTGACATATATGCTTGATATTGGGATTTTCATGTCAATCACTTCATTCTCATAACGATTATTGCTCACACTCACGTAGTTATACACCCCACCATAAAGAGTGCACATATGCCCTATGTTTTCATTATTTAACTAGTACTAAACTCATATGTGCACACTTTATGAAAATTCTGCATTTTTATCATATTTTGTGAAATCTCAATTGGTTGTCATCAATCACCAAAAAGGGGGAGATTGAAAGTGCATCTAGGCATCCCTTGTGGGTTTTGGTTGATTTATGACAAACAAATGAGATCCTAATCAAATTGTTGAGATGAGCGCAGGTCTTAAAAGAAATTATGAAGAAAGCGCAAAAAGAAAGGAGAATGAGGATCTATATGGAAAAGAGTTCAAGAGTTGAATAGATTAGATCATTGTGTATGGAGTGTGTTGGAGAAACACACCCCAAGAGCTCAAGCACAAGAAAACTCATTCACTACAAAAATTTACACAGGTCCGGACTAGTCTGATATACCCTGGACTGGTCCAATAATCCCTCTGTTCAAAATCGGACAAGTCCTTCCAGTGCGGACTTGTCTGCACAGTCTAGGTTTACACAGACCGGACTAGTCCGATATCACAACGGACTAGTCTGATATCTTTCTGACTAAGATCAGACTAGTCCTCCTTAGTGCGGACTAGTCCTCAACACTTCACAACTTTGCACGACATCGGACAAGTCCGATAACATCCGGACTAGTCCGATAACCTCTCTGTTTAAAATCGGACAAGCCCTCTAAGTGCGGACATGTCCTCAATTCACTAAGGGGTTCACCATAGCCGGACTAATACGATAATGACCGGACTAGTTGTACTTTTCCGGAGCCCAAATCGGACTAGTCCGCCCAAGGCCGGACAAGTCCGATATTCCTATGAACTTAGGGTTTAATGCACGCTGCACAACGGACTAGTCCGGACTCCACCACGGACTAGTCCGCACTCTCAAAACCCTAATGGTAACTTTTGGAAACACCCTATAAATATATGTGCACGGCCCTACTTTCAACTCTCTTGACTCCATGCGCCGTCACACCCTCCAAGAGCTTAGAAAGCACATGTATCCACGCAATCCAACGCAAGAAAGATCAAATCCTTCAGGATTCACTTTGGATCAAAGGAGAGACACGATTCCACTCGTTTGAGGTCTTGGGTTTGATTCTCTAACACACTCTTGTTGTTTCATTGTTGGTCGTAAGATTGTGTTCTTGGTGGTGTTCGATTTGTAATCTTGGGGAGCCCTCAACTTGTGAGAAGGCCCCTTGAACTTGGTGATTTACCCTTTGTGATAGTGGAAGAGAATTGGCCTTCGTGGCGATTCGACGAGGTTAGGGTCAGTGAAGACCCGGTCCTTTCGTGGGCTCCTCAACGTGGATGTAGGTTGCCTTTGTGGGAATCGAACCACGGGATAAAATCTTGTGTCAAACTTGTTCTTAATTTTTCATATCAAATTCTAGGGTTTACTTGATCTTGTACATCTTACGTTAAAACATTGAAATCAATGTTAGTTTGTGCTACACATAATTTCATTGACTCAATACTTTCAAGTTACATACTATATTTCGCTGCGTACTGCGCTTGTATTGAAATCATTGATCTAACTTGATCAATCTAGTCTGCACGCACCGGACTAGTCCTATTTCCTAGTATTTGATAAAGTTGCTAAGTGTTGTAGGTTCCAACAAAAAATCAAAAAGGCCTATTCACCCCGCCTCTAGGCCACATTCATACAATGTCGTTGATAACAAAATTTCACTATAGCCCGCGCGCCTGCCAATTCCCGCCCGTACTCTCCACACCGCCTCCACCGCCGCTGCGTCGACCACGCCACCGTCGAAGGAAGTCGCCACCGCCGTTCTTCACCTCCTAGGTTCGCCGCCACCTCTCCCAATTGCCCCTCCCTCCCGACGCCCCTCCTCTCTCCTGCGCTGTTGCCTCCTCCCCTCCCAGGCGGAAATGACGCCACCCTCTCCCCTCCCCCGTGCTGCACTCACCACCGTCCCTCCCTGCGTGTAACACCCTCATTTTCATGCATCATGCCCTACATACATTCATATACACGTTTAACATTAATCCACATAAAGAGGAATAAGTTTAAGATTGATTTGGAACAAAACTGCATTTAAAATGCTGAAAAGTGCAGACTAGTCCGATTTTCGTGAGGACTAGTCCGATTTATCTCTGACCTCGATCAGACTTGTCCGTTTTTGCTGCGGACTAGTCCGATTTTGCCTCTGGACACTTTCGGACTTGTCCGATTTTATGCGGACTAGTCCGGTGTTCCAAGAATCCTTGAAAATTTGCTAAGTCCCTAGACTTGTCCGGACTAGTCCGGTGGTGCAGCGGACTTGTCCGTTTTCCTCTATGACTAAAGTCGGACCTGTCCGATTTTTGGCCAGACTTATCTGATTTCTTTCTGACTAACTTCGGACTAGTCCGGTCCCTTGCGGACTTGTCCGATATTTCTTGACTCCAAGTTGATCTTTTGTTTTACGACTTGTTTCTTGGGTTTCACGTTAAGTGGGCCTAGGGACGTTGTGCCTTACTCTTTTAGAGCCCACATGTTACTCTATACCGGCCTCTACTCACTCAAACTCGAAATCCATCTAACCCTAGCCTCCACCTCTATATAAACAACCCCACCCCTTGGCTTGACATCTATTTGCCACTTTTCCAGCCCACCCAAACCCTAGTTCGTGGAGAGCCACCATCAAGTAGGGAGGAGGAGATCCCAAGAAAGAAGAAGAAGAGAAGGAAACGAGAGAGGACCAAGATCTCCATCAAGTTTCATTCTTCATCACCAATTCATCTCCAAGTTCATCACCAACCCTAGATCATCAAGATCCAAGTGTTGCCTCCAAGATCCTTGATTCATTGGAGTCCTAAACACCTGATATACCTTCTATTTCCTTTTCCTTATGTGAATTCGACCCCTAATCTCCAAATTCACGTCGATCTAAAAAACCCTAGTTCGCCCGTTCTGCGAAGTGCGGACTTGTCTGGTCCCTAGCGTACTAGTCCGATTTTCCTGGTTAAATTGTGTTGAACTAATTCTAAAATTAGACCTAATCAAATACAAACCTGTATAAACTTGTTAAAATCTATTAGAACTAGATAGTGATCATTTAAAAGCAATCTATTAACAAGTTCTACCTTGCATTTGCATCAATCATGCATATCATGTCATATTGAGTAATCTTTGTGCACTCTTTGATTGTGTTTCTTGTCTTGTATGTTTGTTGTGCGGATTAGACGGATTTGCACTAGAGAGTGCCTCGGAGGATCTTCAGCACCAAGAGTTTGAAGGCTTTGATCCTAATCAACCGCAAGAGCAAGGCAAGTGTCCTTGAAGCATATCCTGTTTTGAAATAAATGTTTTGTTTTTAAAACTGCATGCTTGTGTCAATTTGATGGGGATCCTATGATAGGAAGTTTACTAGTTTTGTTTGACCACCTTTGTCACCAGGAATACATGGTAGAGAGTCGGGAAGGGCTTTTTACCTTTTTGCTTTGCTTAATTAAGTGGGATGGGAAAACAATACTACACATTGATGTTGCATTTATGAGATTACGATTAAAATGAACTGGTTAATGTGATATGGTAATGGGTGATATAAGCAAGCATGGTATGTGGATGGGTTGGAAGTTATGGTGGTTTGCTTGCTTTAGATCTAAGGACCGGTTCATGCGAGAATAAGCCAGGACTACAGTGCCACCACGAGGCAAAGTATGGTGCGGTGTAGCTGATTAATTAGGGCTTTGCCAGTCCTATTTGGACCATTAAGGATGCTCGGGGATGGGGTAGTCGGATTGGGTTTGTTGATGATCGGTGGGACTACCCTGGGATCCGAATGGCTCAAGAGGGGGGCCCTTGGTTGAAGATGTGCTCAGTTGGAGGCATTGCCACCGGTGAAACGACAGTGGGGTCTAAATAGGCTAGTAATCCCTTTGTGAAGGCTATTTTGTGATCTCTTGGCCATACACCAAAGGAAGTGTAATTGGCATAAGGGAGGTTCTTTAGTCGCCGACGGGTGATGAAATCACAAACACATGGGTAAAGTGGTACAAACTCTGCAGAGTGTCTAATAAAACTATCATGATAGCCATGCTCCCGGTTATGAGCACCTGGACAACTTCTATGATTAGAGGGAACCTGGTATTGGGATGGTTTTTGGGAAGGTTATGGTTTGGTATTGGCTTTGGGATGGTATTATGGTTCATGGTGATAAATATGGTTATTGGATATGGAATATGGACTGGTATTATGATAACTACCTGGATTATGATGGGTTTACTTCATATACATATGATATATTGCTTTCGAAATGTTTTAATGTACTTTTCAACACTTAGCCATTATCATTGTCGTCATTTGAATCAGATACATGTCATACTTTCCACACTTGCTGAGTACGACATGTACTCACCCTTGCAATCCACCCAACACTTGCAGGTCAGGATTGGGAGTTTAATGATGATAATGCAGAGTTCTAGGCCATGTCTGCCGTCAGCTTTGCCTGTGGTGTTGCATGGAGCTGTGCTATACCCTATCGCTTATGCTGCCTAGCTGTTTAGTTTGCTTATTTAGTTTATTTTTGCTGCATTAGTTGAACTTGTTATTAATATTCATTAGAGCTTGTATTCAAGGATAATATGGTTTGTGTAATAAAATTTGGTTAATTAATCTTGTTCTGTGGTAATTTTCTGTATACTCTTTTGTGAATGCACTCGTGTATGTGTGTTGAACGTCCTGTGCACACATATGCGTTCACTTGGTTCATTTTTGGAACCGGGTGTCACAAATTGGTATCAGTGCCATAGGTTGACCGTAGGACGCGGCCTAGATAGAATGGACACTTTAGATCACATAGAAGCACTCAGGAATCGATGTGTTCTTGCTTGGTGTGCTGCTTGCTATATATATTATTGGCTTGTGTGCTTAATAGAGGATTTTGGAATGATTTAGCATTGCCATTTCCACGTAGGCTAGTGAGTTTTCTAGTTTCATATCCTTTGATGCATATAGTTGGGGATGTTTTCTAATTCTTACCTATTGCTTTTCTTCAGATGGTGAGGACTCGTAACCAGAGGGATGGCAATGATGAGGAGGAGAACAATGGAGTACCCAAGAACAACAATGGACAAGGACCTGCTCATGGAGCTATCAACATTGAGCGGCTTTTGGCTATGCAGAACCAGCTCATGTAGACCATGATACAAACTATGGGACAGCTGCAGGCTGACAATATCAACAATCAGCCCCACATGCCTCCACCGCCACCCCCGCCTCCTCATAACCGGTTGGGAGAGTTTACGAGGACTAGGCCGCCAACCTTTGCTCAAGCTGTTGACCCTATGGATGCGGATGATTGGGTCAAGTCTATGGAGAAGAAGCTTGCTATAGTCCAATGCAGTGACTGGGAGAAGGTCTTATTCGCTTCTCATCAACTAGTTAGAGCAGCTGCGGATTGGTGGGATTCCTTGTGCAATGCTCATGAGAACCAAGAGAGAATTACTTGGGCCGAATTCAAGGAGAGCTTCCGTTCTCATTATGTGCCGGAAGGTGTTAGGATTTTGAAGAGGCAAGAATTTGAGAACTTGAGGTAAGGAAGATCGAGTGTGGGTGAATATCTCAATAAATTCACTCAACTCTCAAGGTATGCACCTGAGGATGTGAGCTGGGACAGCCAGAAACAGTAGTTGTTCATGAGGGGATTGAACAATGAAATCCAAGTGCAACTACTCAACAGTGATTATGCCAACTTTCAGAAGCTTGTGGACAAAGCAATTGTGGTTGAGAATAAGGTCTGTGAGATGGAGCAAGATAACAAGTGGAAGGCACCATATCAAGGACAGCCGCATGGAAGTAATGTGCGCCCTCGCTTTGCGCCACCCAATGTGCCATATTACAGCTCCTCTGCTCCTGTACAGCGCTCTGGATTTGCACCGCGCCCAACTCAGTTTGTGCAGTAGTGCCCTATTATGCAAGCACCTAGGCCTCCAATGTCTTATGCACCTCGTGCCAACTGTCCTGGTGCCAATGTTCAAAACCAAGCTCGTCCCAATAATTCTGGTAGAGTTAAGAAGTGCTATACTTGTGGAGAAGCTGGACACTTTGCACATCAATGTCCTAAGTCGGGCCTTGGTCAAGGAAGCAATGCGGCGAGGCAAAAGCCAAGACACAATGGAGGATCCCCGCAAGGGAACCGCGAACAGCAGAATTTTGCTCATGGCAACATGAACTATGTCTCTACGGAGGATGCTCAACAAGCAGATGACGTGGTCATTGGTATGTTTCTCGCGAACTCCAACCCCGTGACTATGTTGTTTGATTCTGGAGCATCACATTCATTCATTGCATCAAGTATGTTGCCAAGTATAGTTTGCCTATCTCTCATATGAAGTTTACTCTATTGGTTAAGTCTCCTGGAAGAGAGTTGAGGACAAATATAGTATGTCCAAAAGTAAGCCTTAGAATAAGGGGGGTAGACTTCTCCGCCAACCTCATTGTTTTGGACTCTCAAGGATTGGACATTATACTTGGTATGGACTGGTTGAGGAAGCACAATGGAGTCATTGAGTGTGCCACAAAACAGTAAAGTTGACCAATAAGGAAGGGATCACCGTAGAATTTGAAGCATCTCAAACCGCACCGAATAAATTGGAGCTGAATAATATGGACGGTGCCGCAATTGACGAGATTCCAGTGGTGTGTGAATTTTTGGATGTTTTTCCAGACGAGTTGCCAGGTATGCCACCTGATCGAGACATTGAGTTTGTTATTGATTTAATACCTGGAACTGCACCTATAGCTAAGAGGCCGTATAGGATGCCTCCTATGGAATTAGCGGAGCTCAAGAAGCAAATTCAAGAGCAACTAGAAAAGGGTTTTATTCGCCCAAGCTCTTCACCTTGGGAAGTGCCCATGCTGTTTGTGGACAATAAGGATGGGTCGCAAAGGATGTGCGTGGATTACCGAGCTCTCAACGAGGTAACTATCAAGAACAAGTACACCTTGCCACGCATAGAAGACTTGTTTGATCAGATGAAGGGTGCTTGTGTCTTCTCTAAGATTGATTTGAGGTCGGGATACTTTCAAATTAAGATTAGACCATTGGACATACCCAAGACAGCTTTTAGGACACGGTATGGATCTTATGAGTACACCGTGATGTCCTTTGGATTGACCAATGCACCTGCATACTTTATGTACCTCATGAATAAGGTCGTCATGGAGTACTTGGATAGGTTCGTTGTAGTGTTTATTGATGACATTATGATCTACTAGAAGGATGAGAAGGAACATGAGGAACACTTGAGGCTTACATTGCAGAAATTAAGGGAGCATCAATTGTATGCCAAGTTCAACAAGTGCCAGTTTTGGTTGAGAGAGGTCTTGTTTTTGGGTCATATCATCTCAGGAGGAGGAGTATCGGTTGACCCCAGAAAAGTGAGAGACGTGTTGAAGTGGGAACCACCGCAAAATGTAAAAGAAATAAGGAGTTTCCTTGGGATGGCTGGATATTACTATCGATTCATCAAGGACTTCTCCAAGATAGCCAAGCCAATGACGGAATTGCTAATGAAGGGAAAGACATTCCAATGGACTCAAGCTTGTCAAAACAGTTTTGAGGAGTTGAAGAAGAGGTTAACAACATCCCCAGTTTTGATACTGCCGGATGTAAGCAAGAGTTTTGACATGTATTGCGACGCCTCGAGACAAGGACTTGGATGCATGCTCATGCAAGAAGGTCAAGTGGTCGCCTATGCGTCAAGGCAATTGAAGAAACATGAGCAGAGTTATCTACTGCATGATTTGGAACTTGCAGTCGTGATACACGCGTTGAAAATTTGGAGACACTACATCCTTGGACATAGGTGTGAAATTTATACGGATCACAAGAGTCTTAAGTATATTTTCACACAAAAGGATCTGAATTTGAGGAAATGGAGATGGTTGGAGCTCATCAAAGATTATGATTTGGGGATCAACTATCATATAGGAAAAGCCAATGTAGTGGCCGATGCTTTGAGTAGAAAAGGAGTAAGTCACCAACTCACGGTTCAAGAATTACCATCCGAGTTATGTGAGGAGTTCGAACAGTTGAACCTCGAGTTTGTAATTTAGATGGAGACGATGGAGTTAAACCCAACCTTAGAGCAAGAAATTTGGGAAGGCCAAACTAAGGATGAGGAAATCCAAGAAATCTAGTAAAGGACCCAAGAGGGGAGAGAATTCAGATTTGATGAGGATGAACATGGTACTCTGTGGCTTGGTAAGAGGATTGTTGTGCCTAATGTGAAGCGTATTCAGGAGATGATATTAAGAAAGGTACATGAATCACCTTACTCAATTCACCCCGGTTGTACGAAGATGTACCAAGACTTGAAGACTTGCTATTGGTGGGATAGCATGAAAAAGGACATAGCTGAATATGTAGCATTGTGTGATGTGTGTCAACGAGTCAAGGCAAAACAACAAAGGCCAGCTGGATTATTGCAACCATTGAATATCATGGAATGGAAGTGGGAAGAAATTGGAATGGACTTCATAGTTGGGTTACAACATACTCAGTCCGGTTATGACTCACTTTGGGTAATTGTGGATCGCTTAACCAAGTCAGCTCATTTTGTCCCTGTGAAGACCAAATATACAGCTGCACAATTGGCCAGAATATACATGGAGCATATTGTGTGTCGACACGGAGTACCGAAGAAGATAGTCTCGGATAGAGGTTCTCAATTTACCTCTAGATTGTGGTAGAAATTGCATGAAACATTGGGAACAATGTTGAACTTCAGTTTAGCATATCACCCTCAAACGGATGGACAAACCGAGAGGACCAATCAAATTTTGGAGGACATGTTACGAGCTTGTGCTTTGAAGCATGGGAAAAGTTGGGACAAAAGCTTACCATACGCGGAATATTCATACAACAATAGTTACCAAGCAAGCTTGAAAATGTCACAATATGAAGCGCTTTATGGAAGGAAGTGTAGGACACCTTTATTTTGGAATGAGACAGGAGAAACTCAAGTATTTGGTCCGGATGTGTTGCAAGAAGCCGAAAAGCAAGTCCAAATAATTTGTGAAAACTTGAGGGCTGCCCAATCAAGACAAAAAGGCTATGCGAACCATAGGAGAAGGAAATTAGCCTTTAAAGTGGGAGATTTTGTTTACCTCAAAGTGTCACCGATGAGAGGTCATAAGAGATTTAACATAAGAGGCAAGATAGCACCTCGCTATATCGGACCATTCAAGATTTTGGACAAAAGAGGAGAAGTAGCGTATAAGTTGGAGATGCCAGCTCATCTTTCGGATGTCCATGATGTCTTTCATGTTTCCCAGCTCAAGAAGTGCTTGAGAGTACCGGAAGAACAAGTTCCAATGGAAGAATTAGAACTAGAGGAAGATTTGACTTATGTCGAGCAACCGGTCAAAATCTTGGAAACCAAGGAAAGAGTCACAAGGAACAAGGTCATCAGATGGTGTAAAGTTCAATGGAAGCATCACACAGAAAAAGAAGCAATGTGGGAATTGGAGGATGATCTCAAGAAGGAATTTCCCTATCTCTTCTCTTCCGCATCGAATCTCGAGGGCGAGATTCATTTTAAGGGAGCTAGGTTTGTAACACCCTCATTTTCATGCGTCATGCCCTACATACATTCATATACATGTTTAACATTAATCCACATAAAGAGGAATAAGTTTAAAATTTATTTAGAACAAAAACACACTTAAAATGTTAAAAAGTGTGGACTAGACAGATTTTGGTGAGGACTAGTCTGATTTCTCTCCGACCTCGATCAAACTTGTCAGTTTTTGCTGCGGACTAGTTCAATTTTGCCTCTGGACACTTTCGGACTTGTCTGATTTTATGCAGACTAGTCCAGTGTTCCAAGAATCCTTGAAAATTTGCTAAGTCCCTGGACTTGTCCGGACTAGTCCGGTGTTCCAGCGGACTTTTCCGTTTTCCTCTCTGACTAAAGTCGGACTTGTCCGATTTTTGACCAGACTTGTCCGATTTCTTTCTGACTAACTTCGGACTAGTCTGGTCCCTTGCGGACTTGTTCGATATTTCGCGACTCCGAGTTGATCTTTTGTTTTACGACTTGTTTCTTGGTTTTCAAGTTAAGTGGGCCTAGGGACGTCATGCCTAACTCTTTTATAGCCCACGTGGGACTCTAAACCGTCCTCTACTCATCTCAAACTCGAAATCCAACTAACCCTAGCCTCCACCTCTATATAAACAACCCCACCCCTTCGCTTGACATCTATTTGCCACTTTTCCACCCCACCCAAACCCTTGTTCGAGGAGAGCCACCATCAGGGAGGGAGGAGGAGATCCCAAGCAAGAAGAATAAGAGGAGGAAATGAAAGAGGATCAAGGTCTCCATCAAGTTTTGTTCTTCATCACCAATTCATCTCCAAGTTCATCACCAACCCTAGATCATCAAGATCCAAGTGTTCCCTCCAAGATCCTTGATTCATTGGAGTCCTAAAAACCTGTATACCTTCTATTTTCCAAATTCATGTCGATCTAGAAAATCCTAGTTCGCCCGTTCTGCGAAGTGCGGACTTGTCCGGTCCCTAGCAGACTAGTCCGATTTTCTTGGTTAAATTGTGTTGAATTAGTTCTAAAATTAGACCTAATCAAATCCAAACCTATATAAACTTATTAAAATCTATTAGAACTAGATAGTGATCATTTAAAGCAATCTATTAACAAGTTCTACCTTGCATTTGCATCAATCATGCATATCATGTCATATTGAGTAATATTTGTGCAGTCTTTGATTCTGTTTCTTGTCTTGTATGTTATTGTGCGGATTAGATGGATTTGCGCTAGAGAGTGCCGCGGAGGATCTTCAGCACCAAGAGTTGGAAGGTTTTGATCCTAATCAACCGCAATAGCAAGACAAGTGTCCTTGAAGCATATTGATCCTGTTTTGAAATAAATGTTTTGTTTTTAAAATTGCATGCTTGTGTAAATTTGATGGGAATCCTATGATAGAAAGTTTACTAGTTTTGTTTGACCAACCCTTGTCACCTAGAATACATGGTAGAGAGTCGGGAAGGGCTTTTTACCTTTTTGCCTTGCTTAATTAAGTGGGATGGGAAAACAATACTACACATTAATGTTGCATTTATGAGATTACGATTAAAATGAACTGGTTAATGTGAAATGGTAATGGGTGATCTAAGCAAGCATGGTATATGGATGGGTTGGATGTTATGGTGATTTGCTTTCTTTAGATCTAAGGACCGGTTCATGCGAGAATAAGCCAAGACTACAGTGCTACCACACGGCCCATAACTAACCCTAAAAGTCCCTTACTGTTCACATATATGCCTCTCCAACGCAATTCTTTTCACATCGCGCGTCGGCGTCCTCCTCTCCAGCACCGCCTCCTCCAGCAACGGCGTCAGCTCCTCCAGCTGCAGCGGCACCTCCTCTAGCTCTGGCGATGCCTCCTCCAGCTCCGGCGATGCCTCCCCTTGCCTCGGCCGCATCTCCCCGTGCTTCAGCCACGCTTCCCCTGCCGCGTTGACCCTTGCCACACGTGTGCCTCTGTCTGGCAACCAGGTGAGTCGACCGGCCATGGCATCCACGCCAGAGCGACTGGACGCCTAGGCGGTGACTAGGCATCGCGTAGGCGTTGCCTTATGAAACCTGGCAACGATGTATAGCATCGACCGGAACAGGGTTATCCGGCCGGTGACTGCAAGGCCCAATGTGACCACTGGGTTGATGTGGCTGCTGGACATGTGGAGGCCTGCGGACACCATGACGGTGTGACGCCCGGTTCAAAAAATGAACCAAGTGAACGTATATGTGTGTCCAGGATGTTCAACACACATACACGAGTGCATTCACAAAAGGATATACAGAAAATTACCACAGAACAAGATTAAATAAGCACTTTTATTACACAATCAAATTATCCTCGAATATAAGCTCTAATGAATATTAATGACAAGTTCAACTAATGCAGCGGAAATACTCTAAACTGAGCAAACTAAGCAAATAAGCAGCATAAGCAAATAGGGTATAGCACAGCTCCAAACACTCCACAGGCAAAGCTGACAGTATACACGGCCTAGAACTCCGCATTATCATCGTTAAACTACCAAATCTAACCTGCAACTGTTGGTGAGGGAATTGCAAGGGTGAGTACATGTCGTACTCAGCAAGTGTGGAAAGTATGACATGTAGCTGATTCAAATGACGAATAGAATAATGGATAAGTGCTGGAAAGTATATTAAAACATTTGAAAAGCAATACATTTTATATATATGTGAAATAAACCCATCATAAACCATAAGTAATAACATAGTACCAGTCCATATTTCATTACCATCATCCAAATACCAGATTTCACCATTACCATTAATCATATCCAATACCAGAATTAATCCATAACCATATTATCAACCATAACCATCCCAAAAAAAACCATCCCAATACCAAGTTCCCTCTAATCATGTAGGTCATCCAGGCGCTTATAACTGGGAGCACGGCTATCATGATAGTTTTATTAGACTCTGCAGAGTTTGTACCGCTTTACCCACGTGTTTGTGATTTCATCACCCGTTGGCAACTAAAGGAACCTCTCTTATGCCAATTACCTTCCTTTGGTGTATGGCCAAAAGATTACAAAATAGCCTTTACAAAGGGATTACTAACCTATTTAGACCCCACTGAGGTTTCACCGGTGGCGATGCCTCCAACTGAGCACATCTTCAACCAAGGGCCCCCTCTTGAGCCATTCGGATCCCAGGGTAGTCCCACCAATCATCAACAAACCCAATCCGACTACCCCTTCCCCGAGCATCCCTAATGGTCCAAATAGCACTCGCAAAAGCCCTAATAAATCAGCTACGACGCACCCATACTTGGCCTCGTGGTGGCACTGTAGTCCTGGCTTATTCTCGCATGAACCGGTCCTTAGATCTAAAGCAAGCAAACCACCATAACATCCAACCCATCAACTTACCAGGATTGCTTAGATCACCCATTACCACATCATATTAACCAGTTCATATTAACCATAATCTCATTAATGCATAATTAAATATTATAGTTGTTCTCCCATCCCAAGTGATTAAGCGAAGCAAAAAGGTAAAAAGCCCTTCCCGACTCTCTACCATGAATTCCAGGTGACAAGGGTGGTTAAACAAATCTAGTAAACTTCCTAACATAGGATTTCCCATCAAATTGACACAAGCATGCAGTTTT
Source organism: Tuctoria greenei (assembly GCA_036927565.1). Lineage (NCBI taxonomy): Eukaryota > Viridiplantae > Streptophyta > Magnoliopsida > Poales > Poaceae > Tuctoria > Tuctoria greenei. The sequence continues at coordinate 134,652,233 of JAYESD010000010.1, read as the reverse complement.
GCAAACAAACATTTATTTTGAAACAGGATCATTATGCTTCAAGGACACTTGCCTTGCCATTGGGATTGGTTTGGATCAAAGACTTCAAACTCTTGATGTTGTAGATCCTCTGCGGCACTCTCTAGTGCAAATCCGTCTAATCTGCACAATAAACATACAAACAAGAAACACAATCAAAGAGTGCACCAATATTACTCAATATGGCATGACATGCATGATTAATGCAAATGCATGGTGGAACTTGTTAATGAGTTTCTTTTAATGATCACTAACTAGTTCTAATAGATTTTAACAAGTTTATACAGGTTTGGAGTTGATTTGAACCAATTTTAGAATTAGTTCAACACAATTTAACCAGGAAGATCGGACAAGTCTGCAGGAGGCCGGACTAGTCCGCACTACGCAGGAACAACAGATTAGGGTTTTCTAGATCGACGTGAATTTTAAGATTTGGGGTTGAATTCAAGTAAGGAAAAGATAATAGAAGGTATACCAAGTGTTTATAACTCCAATGAATCAAGGATCTTGGAGGTAATACTTGGATCTTGACGACCTAGGGTTGGTGAAGAGCTTGATGGTGAATTGTTGACTAAGAATGCAAAGTTGATGGAGATCTTGACCCTCTTTTTTTTCCTCCTCTTCTTCTTCTTGTTCTAGATCTCCTTCTCCCTCCTTGGTGGTGGCTACTCACAAGCTAGGGTTTGGGTGAGGTGAAAAAGTGGAAAATAGATGTCAAGCCAAGGGGTGGGGTTGTTTAGAGGTGGAGGCTAGGGTTAGATGGATTTCGAGTTTGGGGTGAGTAGAGGTCGGTTTAGAGTCCCACATGGGCTCTAAAAGAGTTAGGCACGACGTCCCTAGGCCCACTTAACGTAAAACCAAAGAAACAAGTCGTGAAACAAAAGACCATCTCAGAGTCGCGATTTATCGGACAAGTCCGAAAAGGGCTGGACTAGTCCGAAGTTGTCTAGAGAAACATCAGACAAGTCCGGACTGGACATCGGACAAGTCTGAACTTATCCAGAGGGGAAAAACAGGCAAGTCTGGCCTAAAATTGGACAATTCTGACTTTAGACAGAGAGGAAAACGTACAAGTCCGCTGGAGTACCAAACTAGTTCGGACAAGAACAGGGACTTAGCGAAATTTCAAGTGATTTGGGACACCGGACTAGTCCGAACAAGACCGGACAAGTCCGAAAGTGTCCAGAGGCAAAAACAGACTAGTCCCCGGAAAAACGGACAACTCCGATTGAGGTCAGAGAGAAATCGGACTAGTCCTCTCCAAAATCGGACTAGTCCGCACTTTCCAGAATTCTTAAGTGCGGTTTTGTTCTAAATTCATTTTAAACATGTTCCTTTTTATGTTGGTTATTGTTAAACATGTTTAATGATGAAAGCAGGGCATGATGCATGAAAATGAGGGTGGCGACCAAGTTTGTTGGATGTTGAGGTGACGCCCCCAAACGCCGTCGTCTGCCACGGCACTGTCGTGCCCACTAGCATCAGCACGTACCTCGCCCTCCTATTCTTGAATGATGCCATCTCCTCTGGGATCGTCCGCCACTCCCCCGACGAGCGCCAGCACGGCGAAGGTGAACGACAATGGTGCGAACGATGTATGACTCGCAACATACGTATGACGGCTATAACCGTAACGTAGTCAGGCCCCTTTTTACTTGAAGAGCTGCACCGGATAGGGGGTGTAGTGTTAAATAGGTGGCGTTATGCTGCTCAAATTTCGTCCGGATCTGGACCGCGCGTCTTGTCAGGAGCACGCTCTGCTCGGTCACTCTTTGGTGGGTTTAGTACTTATCTGCCTAGTTGTAGGGCTATGACATGACATAACAATGAAACTTATAATGATTTGTATGCTTTGAAGGTATACTCTCATACATGGTTGAAGACTGCACTTGGATGTATACTGGTTGGAAAAAGAATGGGAGGCACTCAGAGGAGTGTTTCACCAAGACGAATGCTTTCATAGAACGAGCTTTCTCGTTGTTAAACAACAGCAAGGTGCGGTGCCCATGTATCAAATGTCAGAATGTGAATTGTTTCAACAAAGTGACGTTGAGGTATCACTTGTGTGGAAACAATTTCATCCAACGTTACGAGTTGTGGACATTTCATGGCGAGACACCTTCTCAAGTCATAGAGGATCGAGATGTGGATGACAACACTGGGGTCAATAGGATGGACGAGATGCCTGAAGCCATAAATCGTGAATTTGGCGGAGGATCCTCCTACAACGGAGATTAAGGACTCTTCAAGCTTGTCAAAGCTTCTGAACAGCCGTTGCATGAACACACCATAGTGACAATCCTCAGTTTCATGACTAGATTTATGGCAGTTAAGTCTAAGTATTCCTTCTCCAATAACCACTACAACGATCTCGTCAAATTGATCAGTGATGCCCTTCCATAGCCTCATAAATTGATTAAAGATATGTATCATTCTATGAAATTGATTTTTGGGTTTGGTATGGACTATGAGAATATTGATATGTGCGCAGACAACTGCATGCTTTTCTTAAAAGAGCATGCCAACGAGAACAAGTGTTTAAAATGTGATAAAGCGAGATTGTTGAAGTTGTTAATGATGATGGTACAAATGTAATGACTGAAGTCGCACAAAAGCAGCTTCGCTACTTGCATGTCACACCTAGGTTGAAGCACTTGTTTCTCTCTCAAAAAAAAATAGACACATGAGGTGGCACAAAGAAGGTTGACGTGAGAACGATAGAATGATGGTGCACCCGTCCAACCGTGAGGCATGGAAAGCGCTTGACTGCTTCGATCCAGATTTTGCCAATGACGCGAGAAATATTCGCATCGGGTCGGTGACAGATGGCTTCTCACCATTCAGTACAAACACAACACCATACTCTTGTTGGCCCGTGTTCGCAATTTCGTACAACTTATCACCATCTCTTTGTATGAAGAATGAGTTCATGTTCCTTTGCCTTATTGCACCTGGACCGGATCATCCTGGTTCATGACTGAACGTGATGTTGAAGCTGTTGATTGAAGAGTTGAAAATGTTATGGACAGGAATCGAAGCAGACTATTACAAAAAATAGAAATTCAACCTTCGAGCTGCATACTTGTGGTATGTCCATGATTTTCCAGCTTACGACATGGTTTCTGGCTAGAGCACTCATGGTCGTTTGACATGTATGATATGTGCTTTAGATAAATAATGTTTTCGTTTAAATCATGGTGGGAAGATTTGCTACTTCGATTGCCACAGACGTTGGTTACCACCCAATCACGTATTTAGGCAACAGAAAGATGCCTTCAGGAAGGACACCGTTGTCAAAAAAGGACCACCGCAACATCTCAACGGGTCAGAGATTGCTAAACAGTTAAACAACTTAGTGGCAGATGAAGGTTAACCTAGATATTTTGTTGGTTACGGAGAGGACCACAATTGGATTCATATATGTGGCACTATGGGAGCTACCGTATGTGAAGTCCATAATCATAATGCATAACATTGATGTCATGCACCAGGAACGTAACATGGGCGAATGCATCATAAGAACATGTTTCAATTTGACGGGAAGAACAAAAGATAATATAAAGGCTCATAAGTATTTGGTAGAGGTTTGTGAACATCCAACTCTTGAGCTAACCGAATCTAGTGGCAAACCGCGTGCTTCTTTCTGTCTTCGACCAAAAGAAAAAAAGTCTTCTAATGGTTGAAAACATTAAAATTCCCAGACAGTTATGTTGCTACCTTGAGAAGAGCCGTAAATGTTAAGATTGGAAATCTCACAGGGTTGAAAAGTCATGATTATCACATAATCATGGAAAGACTTCTGTCAGTTATGTTTTGGGGCTACATTGACGATGCGGTTTGGAAGGTGTTAGCCGAGCTTAGCTACTTTTATAGACAGCTTTTTGCTAAAGAAATAACAGCCAAGATGATGGAGAAGTTGGAAAAGGAGATACCAATGCTTTTATGTTAGATGGATAACTTTTTCCCTCCAGAGTTCTTCAATCCAATGCAATATCTCCGAATCCATCTTCCGTATGAAGCTAAAGTGGGCGGCCCTGTGCAATATACGTGGATGTATCACGTTGAAAGAGCACTTAGGTATCTTAAACCAATGGTTCCCAATTGGGCAAGGGTTGAAGGATGCATCGCCGAAGCATACGCCATTCAAGAGATATGATACTTTTCAAGCATCCGGTACAATATGGATGAAGCACCCCCTTTTAGCAGCCTCTCCATTTTTAAAACAAGAGGCACCACTGTTGGTAGTAGCACGAGCTACGATGTTGAACCAGATGATAAGACAACTGCTTTGATGTACATGTACGCTAATATAGAGGGGATGAATGAATATTTTCAGTAAGTGTTTGTTCAACATCTATAATAATTAGTGTGTTGTGTTATACATCTATGCTAATCATTATTTTTTTCCTTATTTAGTGAGTTCGATCAACAAAATTGGAAATCTAAGCGGCATCCTATGAGCAGAAAAATACAATTGATGCGATATCATGGAGTACAAGGAGGGCCTAACTTCCTATCCTGGTTTCATGTACAGTGTAAAAAACAAGTCGACGTCCATGAATAATTACGACAACTGTCCTACGGATCCATTAAAATTAAAAGCTATGGTCGATACAATGTCAATGGGTTTTGATTTTGTTCAACTGAATTTGAAGCTCAACGTCCTTTCAGAGCAACATGTAATACCGGAGTTGTGAATAGGGCAGTTGACGACCAAGGACATGAAATTACTTATTATGGGATCATTAAAAACATCCTTGAATTAAGTTTTGTGTGGAATAAGGTCCTTAATGTAGTCTTCTTTCACTGTGACTGGTTTGATCCTTACAATGGAACTCGACAAAACCAATTTGGCATGGTAGACGTCAAACACAAGGACCGACTACGAGGCTGCGATACCTTCATCCTTGCACACCAAGTTGAGCAAGTGTATTATCTACATTATCCATGCGAAAAGCTTAAAGCTTGGTGGGTTGTACACAAGGTGAATCCTAGTAAGCGTTTATATACACCAGATGATGTTGGATACCTTGATGATGAGGTTGATGTTGTTTACAAAGAACAAGAGTTGTCAGACTCTTTTGTCGTCGAGCCTTATTTAGGACTCGATGACTTAGTTGGAGATGTAGAAGACATAGAGACTAGTGAGATGCGAAAAAAAAATGGGTAACTACCATGACAGAAGATTAATGGTCTGGTTTACGTAGTAGAGTACATTGTGATGCTGATGAATTTTAAAATTGAGTACACGTAACATTTCTTTCATGTATTCTTTTTTTATACTTTTCATTAAATTCATTAGCTAATTTTCCTTTAAACAGGATGTCGTCGAACAGCAACAGACGAGGAGGGGTAGGGGCGGGGAACTTTCTGCCACCAACAGTCATGAGACGAGAGGAGGTCTTCCAGGGCAGTCAGCTTAACAGGGGTAGACGGGCTCAGTTGGTGAGCCGTCTACCGGAGTCGTCACGTGGACCTATATAGCGGGCACGACAGGTAAAGAACATTTATTTACATAAATGATATAAGTAATTCTTTATTCTATAATATGAATCTTTAAAAATGCCAGGATGGCTCTATGTCCGAGGACACAAAGGCTAGGGTGCCTCCTTCGGTGCCTTCTTCTTCGGTGCCTTCTGCTTCGGAGCATCCTTCTTCGGAGCCAGTGCAGTCGGGTGACCCCACATCTGGGTCACTTTCTTTGGAGCAGGTTCCACAACAGCGGACTAGGAGGAGCCACTACGTGCCTCCTCCTCCGGCTCCTGCGAACCCAAGCGATCGGATCATTATTCGTTCGATTGGCGATATGTAAGTAAATCTCTAACAATTTGTGAGACCTATATGTGCTGAATACATTGGCTTGTAGTGAATATACTTGGCTTTGAGGATAAAAGTTTCGAATATCACCAAAACACCTTTTTATCAAGGTCCGACTCTAGCTCCGAGCTACAGCAAGGTCCGACGGTAGGTCCGGCTTGGTTTGGGTAGCTCCGGTTACGTTCGATGCTAGGTCCGACTAGCTTTGGTCAGCTCCGGTGAAGTTTTTTCTTTAGCTCCGGCACGTCTTTGATAGCTCCTACACGTCTTTGATAGCTCCAACATGTCTTTGATAGCTCCGACATGTTTTTGATAGCTCCGACATGTTTTTGCTAAGCTCCGAGTTGATTTTTTAGCTCCGGCTTTTGGGTTTACTAGTTCCGACTAGTTCTGGTTAGCTCCAGCGCTAGGTCCTGCTAGTTTTGTAAGCTACGGCGGGAGCTTGGTTATACTAGTTATGGTAAGCTCTGGCGCTAGGTTGTACTAGCTTTTGTTAGCTCCGGCTCAAGGTCCGGGTTGCTCTGGCAAGGTCCGGAACTTGACCACAGTGCTTCTGCTTTTCATTTGCAATGTTTTGTACTTGCTTTACATTGTTGGAAATATTGCTTAGTATTCATTTGCTAAGTTTTTGGTGCGTTTTGGATGATATGGATGATATCGTGTTACTATAGTTTTGCAACATGCTTATGTGAGGCTCTCACGTAAGGTGTTGTGTTCGGAACTAACTTGAGTCAAGTCGAGGACTTGGGCTCGTATGGATTGGTTGTTTATTCATATGCAGGTGTTGCTTGAGTTCAAGACATGGCTGGTGACGGGATCCATTGGACTAGTCTCAGGGAGGAGATGAGGTTCCAACAACCAAATTCAGGAGGAATTGTGGTTGAGCTGATCAGGAGGTTGCGCAGCATGATTGAATCAAGAACAATGCATATGAAGGTATCGTGGATGTCATTGGAAGATGTTTGCACGTGTGCAAGGAGTACATGGACGTGACTACATGGTTCCGAGACGTGATGAAGAGATATGGATGTAAAGAATTGGTCGGAAAGGTCCAACCGACTAGGTTATGACTCAGGCTGCGGCTGAGTCGGGTTTAACTCAAATATGGAAAGATTTGAGTTGGTTATGATAGGATTTCGTGTGGGTCACGAATTTGAGTTGTTTAGGAATGTGGGATACGTTCCTAAGGTGTTTGGAAGTCTTAAAATTGCTTCTATCTGCGTATAGAAGAATCTTGAGCAGTTATGGAAAGTTACGATTCGTGATCTGAATAGGATTGGAGTCCTAGTTGATATTGGATTGGCCTAAGGGCTGGTTATATAAGCAAGGGAGCCCAGAGCTCGTGGTGCACGACTTTGGGGCTGTTCCTCTTGTGTTCTATAGAATAAAATTCGTATTTTGAAGGAACTTTTGTGCCTTGTTCGTCCGACTTGTTTCAGACAAGTTTTACTCGTCGAGTTTCTGGACAGCACTACCTTTCGTCGGTGGTTTTATCATAACTCGAGTTTTACAGATCCAATTGACGTGACTCATTTTGGGTTGTCTTCACAACTTGATTATATATCATATATCAAAATTTCACGGTCATTGGATTTGTGGTCTATGATCTACACGAGTTTCTTTGCAGCATTCCAAAACTGTTTTTCCTCGGGTAGGGCAGTTTGACCTGTGTTTGATATTTCGATCATAACTTGAGTTTTTCTCGGCGGATTTGAGTGATTCCTTTTGTGTTGTCTTCGTGACTATATTCTTTCTGATATCCATCACTTTTGTCACGGTGAAAAATATTTAGATTAGTCTCACACACAATTTCTTTAAGAGATCGATTTTCTACCGAAGGGGTTGGGGTTTAATTGTTTCCGCTGCGTAAGATTTTTAAATCTACCATTCACCCCCCCCTCTGGTAGCTTTTCACGTGCTATTCGATCCTACAATTGGTATCAGAGCCACGGTTCTCTAATCTTTGTGATTTGCACATGTTTTTGACTAATCATCATGGAGAAGTACTCTGCCAAACCTTGTGTGTTTGCTGGTATTGATTTTCAGGTTTGGAAGGCACGCATGGAGGCTTTCATCCAGGCACAAGGCTTTGCAATATGGGAGAAGGTATACAAGCCTTACGAAGTGCCATCAAACGATCAAGTTACAGCTACAAATCTGAGAGATGTCGACAACAACAACAAGGCTCGGAACTTGATCATACAAGGATTAACACAAAGCGACTTTGACCGTGTTGCACACCTCTGATCTGCATACGATGTGTGGAAAGCACTTTGTGACTACCACGAAGGATCTAACACAATCAAAGACGTAAGGCAAGACATGTTCAAGAAAAAATACATGCGCTTCGAGATGCAACCCGGTGAGTCTATTGATGACCTTTTTGCTCGCTTTAATAAAATTCTCAGCAACTTGCGTAGCGTCAATGTTAATTTTTCAGATGCTGAAAATTCTAGGCAATTATTAAGTGCATTAGACATGTCAATTTGGGAGATGAATGTTACATCTATTCGTGAATCTACTGTCATGAGTACACTTACTTTAGATGTGCTATATTCCAAGCTAAAAACTCATGAAATTGATATAATATCACGTAAGAACCCCAACAAGTCTATTGCCTTTGTTTCTCAACGTGATATGACTAGCTCCGACCAATCTTCATCTTGTAGTACACTTGCTTTATTGTCCTCTCTAACCCTTGAACAGATTGAGGAATTTCCAGAGGAGGAGCTAGCACTTCTCTCTACGAGGTTCTCAAAAGAATTGCAAAATGTGAGAACTAGAAGGAGAGGAAGCTCCGAACCTCAATGGTGCTTCGAATGTGGTAAGACAGGACATTTTCATTCAGATTGCCCTAATCTTTCAGGTCCTACTTCCCGGGATGAAAACAAAACAAGAATGAGGCACTCCTCTGCAAAAGATACGAAGAAAAAGAAGGGTACCATAGGATGCAAGATGATTAACAGCTTCATCACCGCACTTCAAGAACTTAGTTCAAGTGATGTAGACTTTGAAAGTGATGAAGATGATGATGATCTGGCCAACTTATGCTTCATGGCGGGCAAAACAAGATCAAGATCAAGTCAGGAGGATGCAGAACACAACAGTGAAGACGATGAGGTATGTTCTACCTGCAATGAAATGTGTGATGCTATTTCTCGTGCAACTATTATTGTCAAGAAAAAGGACAAAAAGCTTAGGGATAATGCTGCTAAAATAGAATCACTAGAATATGAAATTAACCGTTTAAAAACTTTGATTCCTAGTGATGATGCATGTCCCTCATGTGACTTAATCTATGAACAATTGTCCACATTAAAAAGTGCACACTCCTCCACTCTAGATAGACTTGATGAAGAAATTGAAAAGAACAAAGAGCTTGCTGCACTTAATGATAAAAACTTGAAAGATGCTAGCTGTTCTACAATTGATTTGCATTGTTCTACTTGTGAGGATCTTGATAAGAAACTACAGGATGCTACCAATGAAATTTCTATATTGAACAATGCTTTACGTTCTCATGAAGTTAAATTTTGTTCAAATTGCAAACTAAAAGGAAAAACTTCATGTGAAAATTGCCTTGATCTGTCCAATAAACTTGATGACATGCATAGGACATTAGATCGGTTTTGTAGTGGGAATAAGAACCTAAACTTGCTGCTGAATTCTTCCAAGTCTTGCAATAACAAAACTGGTTTAGGTTTTGATTCTCATGCTCATGCTAAGGCACATCCACCTAAAATTGTTAAGTCATTAGGAAGTGGTTTGATTCAAACAGTTCCTAAACAAAAAGGAGTGGTTTTCAAATCTGCAGGAGTGTTGCCTCATTCGGTTTCAAATAAAAATATTTCTTGCTCATCTAGACATGAACACAAAGTTAATTTTCATTGTACCTTCTGTGGTAGAGATGGTCATGTCATAGATTTTTGTTATAGACTAGCTAAACAACAGAAAAGGGAAAGAATGGTTGCTAAATCTCATAACTTTCATGCAAAATTTGCTGCACATATTGAACCGAATGTACAACCTGCTGTTTTGAGTCAAAAACATTCAAAGTTCACCTCCGGACCTTCTGTTTTTGCCTCCGGAGCTACTGATTTTTGTGCTACACAAGTAACATCTTATAGGTCAGTAGTCAAGAATAAAAAATCTCAAACTTTGACTCATAAACCTGCTGTTTTGTCTCAGCTTTCGCGTGTTTTTCCTGCTGCACGTCGCGTGACTCAGTACTGGATTCCTAAATGCCTTTTGACTAACCCCAGTATTGAGTCATCGACGTATTGTGCTTCTATGTAGGTTACACGTTTGAGGAAGGAGAACATTTGGATTGTGGATTCAGGTTGCTCACACCACATGACCGGTAACAAAGATTGGTTCTCCTCCCTCTCTTTTGTGTCACGTGTAGAAAATGTTACTTTTGCCGATAATTCTTCAACTCCTATAATTGCTAAGGGTTTGGTTAGAGTAAATGATGACTACACTTTGAAGTATGTGGCACTTGTCAAAAATTTGAAATACAACTTGCTTTCTGTTTCACAATTGCTAGATGAAAATCTGGAAATTATTTTCAATAAAAACTGCTGCAAAGTTGTAAGTTCAAATAGTGAGCTTATTTTTAACATGTCTCGGTTTGGAAAAGTTTTTAAAGCTGATTTTGATATGTCTTCCTCTAAGCATATGTGTCTAGTTGCTAATGATTCAAAGGACTTATATTTTTGGCATCGTAGACTTGGTCACGTAGGCTTTGATCACCTAACGCGTGTTAGTGCTCTTGATTGCATACGTGGGCTGCCTAAGCTTAAAGGGGATAGAGAAATTGTGTGCTCTTCTTGTAGATATGCTAAGATGGTTGCAGGTTCACATACTCCTCTCACAATGATCATGACAACTGAACAATGTCAACTTTTGCATCTTGACACCGTAGGACCTTCACGTGTTCAATCCTTCAGAGCTAAATGGTATGTTCTTGTTATCGTTGATGATTATTCTAGATACTCTTGGGTTTACTTTATGGCATCTAAGAATGAAGCTTTTAGTCACTTTAGGACTTTATTTCTTAGATTATCAATTGATCACCCAGGATCTTTAAAGGCAATTAGAAGTGATAACGGAACTGAATTTAAAAATCAATCTTTTGATCACTTTTGTGCTGAAAATGGAATAGATCATCAACTTTCTTCCCCATATGTACCTCAACAAAACGGTGTTGTAGAAAGAAAGAACAGAACCTTAGTTGAGATGACTAGGACTATGCTTGATGAATATCAAACTCCTAGGAAATTTTGAGCTGATGCGTTAGCAACCGCTTGTTATGTCTCAAATCGTGTTTTCTTGCGTGCTAAGCTAGGTAAAAAACCATGTGAGCTTCGGTTTGGACATAGGCCTAGTGTTACACACTTTCAGGTCTTTGGTTGCAAATGCTTTGTTAAGAAACATGGTAATCTTGATAAGTTTGAACCTCAATCCATTGATGGCATGTTTCTTGGTTATTCATCTCATACTAGAGGCTACCGTGTGCTTTTACTTGACACTAACAAAATTGTGGAGACTTGTGAAGTGTCTTTTGATGAAGCTAGCCCAGGTACTAGCTCTGGTGTTGTAGGACCAGATCCGTATCCTAAGGGGGAGGGTATTCTCGAAGATGAAGAAGAGCCGGTGATACTGCCTGGTAGTTTCGAAGTTGACACGTGTCCAGCTCTGGACATTGAACAAGCTCCGACTATCACCTATGCTGGTCCTGATCGTCCACAAGTCACAAGCTCATCAATCTACGATGAACCTAATGAAGAAGAAGCTTGTGAGACATCTGTTCCCCTACGGTTTTACAAAGATCATCCCCCACAACAGATGATTGGAAGCTTGCACGAACGAGTCACACGGTCCAGGTTTTGCGATCCAATCTCTCATGTTCATTCTACTTTTGTTGCTGCTTTTGAACCCAAAGATATATCACACGCACTCACTAATGAATCTTGGATTATTGCCATGCAAGAAGAGTTAGAAAGTTTTGAAAGAAATAATGTTTGGAAACTTGTACCTCCACCTCAAGGTCACACTTTAATTGGAACTAAATGGGTATATAAAAATAAACAAAGTGAGGATGGGGTTGTGGTTAGGAATAAGGCTAGGTTGGTTTCTCAAGGTTTCACTCAAGTTGAAGGTCTAGATTTTGATGAAACTTTTGCTCCTGTCGCTAGATTAGAAGCCATAAGAATTTTGTTAGCTTTTGCTGCATCTAAAGGTTTTAAGCTATATCAAATGGATGTTAAAAGTGCTTTTCTTAATGGCTACATAGATGAGGAGGTTTATGTGAAACAACCACCGGGTTTTGAAAATCCAGATTTTCCTAATCATGTTTACAAACTGTCCAAAGCCTTATACGGTCTCAAACAAGCCCCTAGAGCATGGTATGATAGGTTAAAAACATTCTTATTTTAAAAGGGGTTTACCATGGGCAAGATTGATAAAACTCTTTTTGTGCTTAAGCATGGCAATGACTCATTATTCGTTCAAGTGTATGTGGATGATATTATCTTTGGTGGTGCTTCTCATGATCTTGTGTCCAAGTTTTCAGCAATGATGAGTTCCAAATTTGAAATGAGTATGATGGGTGAACTCACTTACTTTTTGGGGCTGCAAATCAAGCAAACCAAGGAGGGTACCTTTGTGCATCAAACGAAGTATACCAAAGACCTCCTAAGGCGCTTCAACATGGACAAAAGCAAGCCTCTTCGGACACCAATGGGAACAGCAACAACACTTGAACTTGATGAAGATGGTGAACCTGTGGATCAAAAAGAATATAGAAGCATGATCGGATCACTTTTGTACCTCACAACATCAAGACCAAACATACAATTCAGCGTATGTCTTTGTGAACGGTTTCAAGCTTCCCCACGTGTTTCACATCGTCAAGCCGTCAAAAGGATTCTCAGGTACTTACATGGAACCCAAGAATATGTCATTTTTCTTCCTTCTTCCTCAACCGTTACTTTGAAAGCTTTTTCGGATGCTGATTTTTGGGGTTGTAGGATTGATAGGAAAAGTACTTCCGGTGCTTGTCATTTTCTTGGTAATTCTCTTGTTGCTTGGTCCTCTAGAAAACAAAATTCAGTTGCACAATCCACAGCCGAATCTGAATATGTAGCTGCTGCTAGTGCTTGCTCACAAACTCTTTGGATTGTTCAAACACTTAAGGACTATGGGGTTGATCTAGATAGTGTTCCACTGTTTTGTGATAACACTAGTGCTATTTGCCTTGCCAAAAACCCCGTGCAACATTCTAGAACTAAGCACATTGATATTAGGTATCACTTTCTCCGGGATAACGTTGAAAAAGGAAACATTGTGCTTCACCATGTAGATACCAAACATCAATTGGCTGACATTTTTACAAAACCTTTGGATTTCACTCGTTTTTGTTTCATTCGTAGTGAAATAGGGGTTATTCATCCTCATGGATTAAATTGAGGGGGAGTTTTGAAACTTGAGAAGTCTATGTGTGAATCTGAATTAAAATAATATGAGCATAGTATTTCATACATATATGACTTTGTGATTCCTTTTACATGCTGAAAGTTCTTACTACATTACAAGTGTTATACATTTTGTAATTTTTGCCATGTCTAGTAATTGGAATAATTACTTACACTAAAACTGGTCATGGTCGAACTTTCTTGCTGTTTTGAACTTGTTACATGTTCACAAGGGCTTTTAATCATAAAGAATTAATCAAGTAATCAACTCACATGTTGAGTTTTTATGAACAAATATAAATTGAGAAAAGATCAAGAGAATATGCATGCATCGCACTTCTTCTTTTGAGATGGCTTATCATTGCACTTAGATATGAACTTGGAAGAAGTTGTGTATGACTAAAACCATGTTCTTAAGCTTCTGATTGTCAAATGACATAGGCTTGGCTTGGTTGGTTAGAATAAGGCAGATGCACATACAATCTCTTGCAAATATCATATGATCTAAATTTATGCTTTGAAAAATATTAAAATGCAGCAAGTAGTGTCATGATTTCAGGTTTTGAAATAGTTAAGTTTGTGAGATCATGACTTGCTTAAATTGAAAATTACATTTGATCTCTAGCATGGCTTACACTACGTTATGTATTTCATTGATGTGATAATGTAAGGTACTTGATAGTATGACTTGGATGAGCTTTGTTTATATGTATATGTTATAATATGCTCATAACAACTAAAGTTAGAGAGATAATTTGTTTATATGCACATGACTTGCTGAATACATTGTCAAAGGGGGAGAGATAAGCATAAAAATATGAATATGTGCATAAGGAGAGATAATAAAGGGGGAGAGATTTTATTCTCATTTTACTTTTGTATTTACAAAGGGGGAGAAATTGCATTCAAAAACTTTTATGTGAATAAGCCAATGTTCGGATTTTAAATGGTGTTGCCAATGCATTCATCAAGGGGGAGATTGTGAGACCTATATGTGCTGAATACATTGGCTTGTAGTGAATATACTTGGCTTTAATGATAAAAGTTTCGAATATCACCAAAACACCTTTTTATCAAGGTCCGACTCTAGCTCCGAGCTACAGCAAGGTCCGACGGTAGGTCCAGCTTGGTTTGGATAGCTCCGGTTACGTTCGATGCTAGGTCCGACTAGCTTTGGTCAGCTCCAGTGAAGTTTTGTCTTTAGCTCCAGCACGTCTTTGATAGCTCCGACACGTCTTTGATAGCTCCGACATGTCTTTGATAGCTTCGACATGTTTTTGATAGCTCCGACATGTTTTTGCTAAGCTCTGAGTTGACTTTTTAGCTCCGGCTTTTGGGTTTACTAGTTCCGACTAGTTCTGGTTAGCTCCGGCGCTAGGTCCTGCTAGTTTTGTAAGCTCCGGCAGGAGCTTGGTTATACTAGTTATGGTAAGCTCCTGCGCTAGGTTGTACTAGCTTTTGTTAGCTCCGGCTCAAGGTACGGGTTTCTCTGGCAAGGTCTGGAACTTGACCGCAGTGCTTCTGCTTTTCATTTGCAATGTTTCGTACTTGCTTTACATTGTTGGAAAGATTGCTTAGTATTCATTTGCTAAGTTTTTGGTGCGTTTTGGATGATATGGATGATATCGTGTTACTATAGTTTTGCAACATGCTTATGTGAGGCTCTCACGTAAGGTGTTGTGTTCGGAACTAACTTGAGTCAAGTCGAGGACTTGGGCTCGTATGGATTGGTTGTTTATTCATATGCAGGTGTTTCTTGAGTTCAAGGCATGGCTGGTGACGGGATCCATTGGACTAGTCTCAGGGAGGAGATGAGGTTCCAACAACCAAATTAAGGAGGAATTGTGGTTGAGCTGATCAGGAGGTTGCGCAGCATGATTGAATCAAGAACAATGCATATGAAGGTATCGTGGACGTCATTGGAAGATGTTTGCACGTGTTCAAGGAGTGCATGGACGTGACTACATGGTTCCGAGACGTGATGAAGAGATATGGACGTAAAGAATTGGTCGGAATGGTCCAACCGACTAGGTTATGACTCAGGCTGCGGCTGAGTCGGGTTTGACTCAAATATGGAAAGATTTGAATTGGTTATGATAGGATTTCGTGTGGGTCACGAATTTGAGTTGTTTAGGAATGTGGGATACGTTCCTAAGGTGTTTGGAAGTCTAAAAATTGCTTCTATCTGCGTATAGAAGAATCTTGAGCAGTTATGGAAAGTTACGATTCGTGATCTGAATAGGATTGGAGTCCTAGTTGATATTGGGTTGGCCTAAGGGCTGGTTATATAAGCAAGGGAGCCCAGAGCTCGTGGTGCACGACTTTGGGGCTGTTCCTCTTGTGTTCTATAGAATAAAATTCGTATTTTGAAGGAACTTTTCTGCCTTGTTCGTCCGACTTGTTCCAGACAAGTTTTACTCGTCGAGTTTCTGGACAGCACTACCTTTCATCGGTGGTTTTATCATAACTCGAGTTTTACAGATCCAATTGACGTGATTCATTTTGGGTTGTCTTCACAACTTTATTATCTATCATATATCAAAATTTCACGGTCATTGGATTTGTGGTCTATGATCTACACGAGTTTCTTTGCAGCATTCCAAAACTGTTTTTCCTCGGGTAGGGCAGTTTGACCTGTGTTTGATATTTCGATCATAACTTGAGTTTTTCTTGACGGATTTGAGTGATTCCTTTTGTGTTGTCTTCGACTAGATTCTCTCTGATATCCAACACTTTCGTCACGGTGAAACATATTTAGATTAGTCTCACACACAATTTCTTTAAGAGATCGATTTTCTGCCGAAGGGGTTGGGGTTTAATTGTTTCCGCTGCGTAAGATTTTTAAATCTACCATTCACCCCCCCTCTGGTAGCTTTTCACGTGCTCTTCGATCCTACAATTGGTATCAGAGCCACGGTTCTCTAATATTTGTGATTTGCACGTGTTTTTGACTAATCATCATGGAGAAGTACTCTGCCAAACCTTGTGTGTTTGCTGGTATTGATTTTCAGGTTTGGAAGGCACACATGGAGGCTTTCATCCAGGCACAAGGCTTTGCAATATGGGAGAAGGTATACAAGCCTTACGAAGTGCCATCAAACGATCAAGTTACAGCTACAAATCTGAGAGATGTCGACAACAACAACAAGGCTCGGAACTTGATCATACAAGGATTAACACAAAGCGACTTTGACCGTGTTGCACACCTCCGATCTGCATACGATGTGTGGAAAGCACTTTGTGACTACCACGAAGGATCTAACACAATCAAAGACGTAAGGCAAGACATGTTCAAGAAAAAATACATGCGCTTCGAGATGCAACCCGGTGAGTCTATTGATGACCTTTTTGCTCGCTTTAATAAAATTCTCAGCAACTTGCGTAGCGTCAATGTTAATTTTTCAGATGCTGAAAATTCTAGGCAATTATTAAGTGCATTAGACATGTCAATTTGGGAGATGAATGTTACATCTATTCGTGAATCTATTGTCATGAGTACACTTACTTTAGATGTGCTATATTCCAAGCTAAAAACTCATGAAATTGATATAATATCACGTAAGAACCCCAACAAGTCTATTGCCTTTGTTTCTCAACGTGATATGACTAGCTCCGACCAATCTTCATCTTGTAGTACACTTGCTTTGTTGTCCTCTCTAACCCTTGAACAAATTGAGGAATTTCCAGAGGAGGAGCTAGCACTTCTCTCTACGAGGTTCTCAAAAGAATTGCAAAATGTGAGAACTAGAAGGAGAGGAAGCTCCGAACCTCAACGGTGCTTCGAATGTGGTAAGACAGGACATTTTCATTCAGATTGCCCTAATCTTTCAGGTCCTACTTCCCGGGATGAAAACAAAACAAGAATGAGGCACTCCTCTGCAAAAGATACGAAGAAAAAGAAGGGTACCATAGGACGCAAGATGATTAACAGCTTCATCACCGCACTTCAAGAACTTAGTTCAAGTGATGTAGACTTTGAAAGTGATGAAGATGATGATGATCTGGCCAACTTATGCTTCATGGCGGGCAAAACAAGATCAAGATCAAGTCAGGAGGATGCAGAACACAACAGTGAAGACGATGAGGTATGTTCTACCTGCAATGAAATGTGTGATGCTATTTCTCGTGCAACTATTATTGTCAAGAAAAAGGACAAAAAGCTTAGGGATAATGCTGCTAAAATAGAATCACTAGAATATGAAATTAACCGTTTAAAAACTTTGATTCCTAGTAATGATGCATGTCCCTCATGTGACTTAATCTATGAACAATTGTCCACATTAAAAAGTGCACACTCCTCCACTCTAGATAGACTTGATGAAGAAATTGAAAAGAACAAAGAGCTTGCTGCACTTAATGATAAAAACTTGAAAGATGCTAGATGTTCTACAATTGATTTGCATTGTTCTACTTGTGAGGATCTTGATAAGAAACTACGGGATGCTATGAATGAAATTTCTATATTGAACAATGCTTTACGTTCTCATGAAGTTAAATTTTGTTCAAATTGCAAACTAAAAGGAAAAACTTCATGTGAAAATTGCCTTGATCTGTCCAATAAACTTGATGACATGCATAGGACATTAGATCGGTTTTGTAATGGGAATAAGAACCTAAACTTGCTGCTGAATTCTTCCAAGTCTTGTAATAACAAAACTGGTTTAGGTTTTGATTCTCATGCTCATGCTAAGGCACATCCACCTAAAATTGTTAAGTCATTAGGAAGTGGTTTGATTCAAACAGTTCCTAAACAAAAAGGAGTGGTTTTCAAATCTGCAGGAGTGTTGCCTCATTCGGTTTCAAATAAAAATATTGCTTGCTCATCTAGACATGAACACAAAGTTAAATTTCATTGTACCTTCTGTGGTAGAGATGGTCATGTCATAGATTTTTGTTATAGACTAGCTAAACAACAGAAAAGGGAAAGAATGGTTGCTAAATCTCATAACTTTCATGCAAAATTTGCTGCACATATTGAACCGAATGTGCAACCTGCTGTTTTGAGTCAAAAACATTCAAAGTTCACCTCCGGACCTTCTGTTTTTGCCTCCGGAGCTACTGATTTTTGTGCTACACAAGTAACATCTTATAGGTCAGTAGTCAAGAATAAAAAATCTCAAACTTTGACTCATAAACCTGCTGTTTTGTCTCAGCTTTCGCGTGTTTTTCCTGCTGCATGTCGCGTGACTCAGTACTGGATTCCTAAATGCCTTTTGACTAACCCCAGTATTGAGTCATCGACGTATTGTGCTTCTATGTAGGTTACACGTTTGAGGAAGGAGAACATTTGGATTGTGGATTCAGGTTGCTCACACCACATGACCGGTAACAAAGATTGGTTCTCCTCCCTCTCTTTTGTGTCACGTGTAGAAAATGTTACTTTTGTCGATAATTCTTCAACTCCTATAATTGCTAAGGGTTTGGTTAGAGTAAATGATCACTACACTTTGAAGTATGTGGCACTTGTCAAAAATTTGAAATACAACTTGCTTTCTGTTTCACAATTGCTAGATGAAAATCTGGAAATTATTTTCAATAAAAACTGCTGCAAAGTTGTAAGTTCAAATAGTGAGCTTATTTTTAACATGTCTCGGTTTGGAAAAGTTTTTAAAGCTTATTTTGATATGTCTTCCTCTAAGCATTGGTGTCTAGTTGCTAATGATTCAAAGGACTTATATTTTTGGCATCGTAGACATGGTCACGTAGGCTTTGATCACCTAACGCGTGTTAGTGCTCTTGATTGCATACGTGGGCTGCCTAAGCTTAAAGGGGATAGAGAAATTGTGTGCTCTTCTTGTAGACATGCTAAGATGGTTGCAGGTTCACATACTCCTCTCACAATGATCATGACAACTGAACAATGTCAACTTTTGCATCTTGACACCGTAGGACCTTCACGTGTTCAATCCTTCAGAGCTAAATGGTATGTTCTTGTTATCATTGATGATTATTCTAGATACTCTTGGGTTTACTTTATGGCGTCTAAGAATGAAGCTTTTAGTCACTTTAGGACTTTATTTCTTAGATTATCAATTGATCACCCAAGATCTTTAAAGGCAATTAGAAGTGATAACAGAACTGAATTTAAAAATCAATCTTTTGATCACTTTTGTGCTGAAAATGGAATAGATCATAAACTTTCTTCCCCATATGTACCTCAACAAAACGGTGTTGTAGAAAGAAAGAACAGAACCTTAGTTGAGATGACTAGGACTATGCTTGATGAATATCAAACTCCTAGGAAATTTTGGGCTGATGCGTTAGCAACCGCTTGTTATGTCTCAAATCGTGTTTTCTTGCGTGCTAAGCTAGGTAAAAAACCATATGAGCTTCGGTTTGGACATAGGCCTAGTGTTACACACTTTCAGGTCTTTGGTTGCAAATGCTTTGTTAAGAAACATGGTAATCTTGATAAGTTTGAACCTCAATCCATTGATGGCATGTTTCTTGGTTATTCATCTCATACTAGAGGCTACCGTGTGCTTTTACTTGACACTAACAAAATTGTGGAGACTTGTGAAGTGTCTTTTGATGAAGCTAGCCCAGGTACTAGCTCTGGTGTTGTAGGACCAGATCCGTATCCTAAGGGGGAGGGTATTCTTGAAGATGAAGAAGAGCCGGTGATACTGCCTGGTAGTTTCGAAGTTGACACGTGTCCAGCTCTGGACATTGAACAAGCTCCGACTATCACCTATGCTGGTCCTGATCGTCCACAAGTCACAAGCTCATCAATCTACGATGAACCTAATGAAGAAGAAGCTTGTGAGACATCTGTTCCCCTACGGTTTTACAAAGATCATCCCCCACAACAGATGATTGGAAGCTTGCACGAACGAGTCACACGGTCCAGGTTTTGCGATCCAATCTCTCATGTTCATTCTACTTTTGTTGCTACTTTTGAACCCAAAGATATATCACACGCACTCACTAATGAATCTTGGATTATTGCCATGCAAGAAGAGTTAGAAAGTTTTGAAAGAAATAATGTTTGGAAACTTGTACCTCCACCTCACAGTCACACTTTAATTGGAACTAAACGGGTATATAAAAATAAACAAAGTGAGGATGGGGTTGTGGTTAGGAATAAGGCTAGGTTGGTTTCTCAAGGTTTCACTCAAGTTGAAGGTCTAGATTTTGATGAAACTTTTGCTCCTGTCACTAGATTAGAAGCCATAAGAATTTTGTTAGCTTTTGCTGCATCTAAAGGTTTTAAGCTATATCAAATGGATGTTAAAAGTGCTTTTCTTAATGGCTACATAGATGAGGAGGTTTATGTGAAACAACCACCGGGTTTTGAAAATCCAGATTTTCCTAATCATGTTTACAAACTGTCCAAAGCCTTATACGGTCTCAAACAAGCCCCTAGAGCATGGTATGATAGGTTAAAAACATTCTTATTTGAAAAGGGGTTTACCATGGGCAAGGTTGATAAAACTCTTTTTGTGCTTAAGCATGGCAATGACTCATTATTCGTTCAAGTGTATGTGGATGATATTATCTTTGGTGGTGCTTCTCATGATCTTGTGTCCAAGTTTTCAGCAATGATGAGTTCCAAATTTGAAATGAGTATGATGGGTGAACTCACTTACTTTTTGGGGCTGCAAATCAAGCAAACCAAGGAGGGTACCTTTGTGCATCAAACGAAGTATACCAAAGACCTCCTAAGGCGCTTCAACATGGACAAAAGCAAGCCTCTTCGGACACCAATGGGAACAGCAACAACACTTGAACTTGATGAAGATGGTGAACCCGTGGATCAAAAAGAATATAGAAGCATGATCGGATCACTTTTGTACCTCACAACATCAAGACCAAACATACAATTCAGCGTATGTCTTTGTGCACGGTTTCAAGCTTCCCCACGTGTTTCACATCGTCAAGCCATCAAAAGGATTCTCAGGTACTTACATGGAACCCAAGAATATGGCATTTTTCTTCCTTCTTCCTCAACCGTTACTTTGAAAGCTTTTTCGGATGCTGATTTTGGGGGTTGTAGGATTGATAGGAAAAGTACTTCCGGTGCTTGTCATTTTCTTGGTAATTCTCTTGTTGCTTGGTCCTCTAGAAAACAAAATTCAGTTGCACAATCCACAGCCGAATATGAATATGTAGCTGCTGCTAGTGCTTGCTCACAAACTCTTTGGATTGTTCAAACACTTAAGGACTATGGGGTTGATCTAGATAGTGTTCCACTGTTTTGTGATAACACTAGTGCTATTTGCCTTGCCAAAAACCCCCTGCAACATTCTAGAACTAAGCACATTGATATTAGGTATCACTTTCTCCGGGATAACGTTGAAAAAGGAAACATTGTGCTTCACCATGTAGATACCAAACATCAATTGGCTGACATTTTTACAAAACCTTTGGATTTCACTCGTTTTTGTTTCATTCGTAGTGAAATAGGGGTTATTCATCCTCATGGCTTAAATTGAGGGGGAGTTTTGAAACTTGAGAAGTCTATGTGTGAATCTGAATTAAAATAATATGAGCATAGTATTTCATACATATATGACTTTGTGATTCCTTTTACATGCTGAAAGTTCTTACTACATTACAAGTGTTATACATTTTGTAATTTTTGCCATGTCTAGTAATTGGAATAATTACTTACACTAAAACTGGTCATGGTCGAACTTTCTTGCTGTTTTGAACTTGTTACATGTTCACAAGGGCTTTTAATCATAAAGAATTAATCAAGTAATCAACTCACATGTTGAGTTTTTATGAACAAATATAAATTGAGAAAAGATCAAGAGAATATGCATGCATCACACTTCTTCTTTTGAGATGGCTTATCATTGCACTTAGATATGAACTTGGAAGAAGTTGTGTATGACTAAAACCATGTTCTTAAGCTTCTGATTGTCAAATGACATAGGCTTGGCTTGGTTGGTTAGAATAAGGCAGATGCACATATAATCTCTTGCAAATATCATATGATCTAAATTTATGCTTTGAAAAATATTAAAATGCAGCAAGTAGTGTCATGATTTCAGGTTTTGACATAGTTAAGTTTGTGAGATCATGACTTGCTTAAATTGAAAATTACATTTGATCTCTAGCATGGCTTACACTACGTTATGTATTTCATTGATGTGATAATGTAAGGTACTTGATAGTATGACTTGGATGAGCTTTTTTTATATGTATATGTTATAATATGCTCATAACAACTAAAGTTAGAGAGATAATTTGTTTATATGCACATGACTTGCTGAATACATTGTCAAAGGGGGAGATATAAGCATAAAAAGATGAATATGTGCATAAGGAGAGATAATAAAGGGGGAGGGATTTTCTTCTCATTTTACTTTTGTATTTATAAAGGGGGAGAAATTGCCTTCAAAAACTTTTATGTGAATAAGCCAATGTTCGGATTTTAAATGGTGTTGCCAATGCATTCATCAAGGGGGAGATTGTGAGACCTATATGTGCTGAATACATTGGCTTGTAGTGAATATACTTGGCTTTAATGATAAAAGTTTCGAATATCACCAAAACACCTTTTTATCAAGGTCCGACTCTAGCTCCGAGCTACAGCAAGGTCCAACGGTAGGTCCAACTTGGTTTGGATAGCTCCGGTTACGTTCGATGCTAGGTCCGACTAGTTTTGGTCAGCTCCGATGAAGTTTTGTCTTTAGCTCCGACACGTCTTTGATAGCTCCGACACGTCTTTGATAGCTCCGACATGTCTTTGATAGCTCCGACATGTTTTTGATAGCTCCGACATGTTTTTGCTAAGCTCCGAGTTGACTTTTTAGCTCCGGCTTTTGGGTTTACTAGTTCCGACTAGTTCTGGTTAGCTCCAGCGCTAGGTCCTGCTAGTTTTGTAAGCTCCGGCGGGAGCTTGGTTATACTAGTTATGGTAAGCTCCGGCGCTAGGTTGTACTAGCTTTTGTTAGCTCCGGCTCAAGGTACGGGTTTCTCTGGCAAGGTCTGGAACTTGAACGCAGTGCTTCTGCTTTTCATTTGCAATGTTTCGTACTTGCTTTACATTGTTGGAAAGATTGCTTAGTATTCATTTGCTAAGTTTTTGGTGCGTTTTGGATGATATGGATGATATCGTGTTACTATAGTTTTGCAACATGCTTATGTGAGGCTCTCACGTAAGGTGTTGTGTTCGGAACTAACTTGAGTCAAGTCGAGGACTTGGGCTCGTATGGATTGGTTGTTTATTCATATGAAGGTGTTGCTTGAGTTCAAGGCATGGCTGCTGACGGGATCCATTGGACTAGTCTCAGGGAGGAGATGAGGTTCCAACAACCAAATTCAGGAGGAATTGTGGTTGAGCTGATCAGGAGGTTGCGCAGCATGATTGAATCAAGAACAATGCATATGAAGGTATCGTGGACGTCATTGGAAGATGTTTGCACGTGTGCAAGGAGCGCATGGACGTGACTACATGGTTCCGAGACGTGATGAGAGATATGGACGTAAAGAATTGGTCGGAAAGGTCCAACCGACTAGGTTATGACTCAGGCTGCGGCTGAGTCGGGTTTGACTCAAATATGGAAAGATTTGAATTGGTTATGATAGGATTTCGTGTGGGTCACGAATTTGAGTTGTTTAGGAATGTGGGATACGTTCCTAAGGTGTTTGGAAGTCTTAAGATTGCTTCTATCTGCGTATAGAAGAATCTTGAGCAGTTATGGAAAGTTACGATTCGTGATCTGAGTAGGATTGGAGTCATAGTTGATATTGGGTTGGCCTAAGGGCTGGTTATAGAAGCAAGGGAGCCCTGGTGCACGACTTTGAGGCTGTTCCTCTTGTGTTCTATTGAATAAAATTCTTAGTTTGAAGGAACTTTTGTGCCTTGTTCGTCCGACTTGTTCCAGACAGGTTTTACTCGTCGAGTTTCTGGACAGCACTACCTTTCGTCGGTGGTTTTATCATAACTCGAGTTTTACAGATCGAATTGACGTGATTCTTTTTGGGTTGTCTTCACAACTTGATTATATATCATATATCAAAATTTCACGGTCATTGGATTTGTGGTCTATGATATACACGAGTTTCTTTGCAGCATTCCAGAACTGTTTTTTCTCGGGTAGGGCAGTTTGACCTGTGTTTGATCTTTTGATCATAACTTGAGTTTTTCTCGACGGATTTGAGTGATTCCTTTTGTGGTGTCTTCGTGACTAGATTCTCTCTGATATCCATCATTTTTGTCACAGTGAAACACATTTAGATTAGTCTCACACACGATTTCTTTAAGAGATCGATTTTCTGCCGAAGGGGTTGGGGTTTAATTGTTTCCGTTGCGTAAGATTTTTAAATCTACCATTCACCCCCCCCTCTGGTAGCTTTTCACATGCTCTTCGATCATACACAATTCAATTTAGATACTTTTAGACTTATATATATATATTTATTTATATATATATACTAATTGAGAATCGTGTATCAGGACTTGGGAGGATGCTTCGTTGATGGGCCATGGACACCACGCGCTGGTGAATGGTATCCTGGGACATCTAGTCCCTTTGCACTACCCCGGTGTAGTGAATGGATGCGTTTTCACGTCTTGGGATGACTACTATAGGGCCCAGAACGTTCTTCACCGCTACCACCAGGAGGCAGTTTGGTAGGACATCATGGTAAGTATGAACAATACTTGTGTAATACAATTCTAATATAAGTTACATACATTTACCTGTATATTTCTTTTTCAGGCATGGTATTATTTGGAGAACGAGGTCGAGCAGACGGATCACGCTCATCTCGTCTTCCATAACTGCGCCAGGAAGATCGTGACACAATGACTATCGTCGGCTCGAATTCAAGCTACGACTGTGTACTTCAAGTTACATCCAAACGAGCGTGAGCCGGGGAAGGAACCGGCCGACACGTACTTGACGGAGGCCCGTTACGCAGAGGTAAAGTTTTTAGTTTACTTTGCTTCATTATCCGATTGTGATCAATATTTTTATTCAATAATAAATTTGTGCAGGTCAGCACAGCGTGGTTTGAGAGTCGCCCGGACGCATACTGTGGCCTGTGTGCTCTTTGGGCGAGCGAGGGCTTCCATGCACTTTCTAAAACCCGTCCAGAGAGTTGAGGGATGGAGGGAAAACAACACTTGGGTGGGAATGGCTACATACGCCTCGATAAACAGATGGTAAGTGCTACTCGCATTCTATTAAGTAATTTTATAATCTTCATTGTGCTAACATGTATCGACAGGAGCACTAGAGCAGTCAACAGCCGACACCTATCGATGTGTGGAAGAGGGGTCACTTGGGAAGTGACCCACTGACCAGCTGTCTTCTCAGACGGCGACACAGACTTTGGTGAGTTATTTTTTCAAATTAATTGAATTATATTTAATAGTTCTAATCACATTATTTTTCTGTATTTTCAGGCAAATTATGGTGAGGAGGCGCGGAGGATTCGAGGCGAAGAGTTCGATTGGCAAAGCTCGCCAATCGTCCCCAAAGCCGCGTATGCAAGCAATGGTGGGAAACCTCACGGATGGTGAGCTTTGTTATTTTTAATTTACTGTTACCAACTTCAAGATACAAAAATTTATTAATATTACTTCTTGTGCAGGTTAGCCATCTTCGATGGAGTGGTCGACTCGAGGCAGGCACGAGATACCTCGAGGGCTTCTTCATCGCATCAGGGCGGATCTAGCAGCAGCCGTGCGGACCGAGATCTGGAGCTCGAGAGTCTTCGAGAGGATCTCCAAAGGACTCAAGAAGCACTCAGGGTGAGGGATGAAGCGCAGAGGGATAGAGACAAGGCACAGAGGGCTAGGGACGAGTATCAACACACGTTCATGCTACAGATGCAAACTGCCATGCAGGTAAATTCTAGATGTGCTACTTAACATTTTTAATATATAAATGATATGTATAATGATTTATTTTGTGTTTGCAGGCTATGTTTCCAGTACAACCACCTATCTTTCTGCAATGGGCGCTGCCAGCGATACCGCAGCCGCAGATGCCGACGATAGCAACTCAGGTACAAAATTATTCAAAATAGCTTAAACTAATTAAACTTGTTCAAATTTAGTAAAATGTGCATTTTTTTACTTGTAACATGTCTAACCACACTTGCACATCACAGGGATCGAGAATGGAGGCTCAAACTCCGCCGCCTCAGATTCCGGCGCTTGGACGACTGTAGGTGGAGGACTTTCCGAACTCCGGTGGCAGGGGACGGGGTAGCGCCTCATATTCAGGTCAGCTCCTCGCTTCAATTTTTGGTTACAATCTTTGACCTGCAAAATATGGATTTAATTCACTGTCAACAATTAAATGCAATTTAGTATACAAAAGGTAAAATACACTTCAATAAGCCCACTGAATGACTTGATCATGTTTCCTCAAAGAACTTTAGACCCCAACCACCAACAACAGGCTTGAAACCTTCAGCTTGCCAACAAGTCTTGACACATTGCTTGTGTGACCCGTCCAATATTTTCTTCCTTGCTTGCTTTTTCTTTCTTACCCATAGGTTTCCTTTCAGAAACCAATCACATTGACAGCATCATAGGCCAAGTCAAAGAAAGACATGCTCAACATGAGCCCAGTAGCAAAGCCCTAACAAAATGGTCAAAATAAATGTTGGATTTGTGGAAAAAAAATTAAAAGCTATTATTCCTTGGTCCTAATTAACTCTGTGGGCTTATTAGTGATTGTCATCTGAGCATTGGCTGGCCAGGCCTCCACAAATGAAAAGGTCTTTGGCTTAAATGCATAAAAAAGAAGATCTATCACCTCTTGTATACAAATGTCAATCTTAGTCACTATGCAATGTTTTTTTTTATTTCTTTCATTACACATATTTTGAGGAGAGACATTAATCTCACAATATCTTGTGCTATGTTACAGGATGGCAATGTTCGAGAGGTTGAGCAGCAACAGCAATCCTTATTTTGAGCTTCTCAAACTCATGAATTGTGTAGTGTGGCGTTTGTACAGAGTTTTGCAATCCTTATTGTGATATATATGTTTGTGACGTCTTTTTTTATCTGCCTGTGTGATCTGACCATCGAGCCAGTGCTGGCCTCGAAGCCGGGGCAAAATTTTCTGTTTTTTTTTAAAATAATGTGCATAACTTATCGACGACGGTTTTCTGGCACAGTCGTCGATACTGGCAATTTATCGTCAACGGTCCCTAGTTAGCGTCGACGATAAGGCCTATCAACGACGGTTTTCGTCGGGCCATCATCGATACTGGCAAGTTATTGTCCATGGTCTTCGAATACCCATCGACAATAACGTCCAGTATCGACAATGGTTGTCGTTAAACTGTCGTCTATAAGTGTATTATAGACGACAATCTGAACCACCGTCATCAATAAGCTCCCCTCGTTGCCACGTGGACGGAGTCCCTTATTGACGACAGCTTAATCCGGCTATCAATAAGCTTATGGACGACAGTAACCATCATCTATAAGCTTATAGATGACTAACAGTCATCGACGGTCGGATACTGTCGTTAATAAGCATATACCGTCATCGATAGCTTATAGACGACAGTACAATCCTTATAGACAATGGTTTCCGGTCGTCGTCTATTATCGCGATTCCTGTAGAGATTGTGAGGCTTTTGGTCAAAAAGTAAACCTGCAAAAATCATCTATATTTTTTGGTCATAAGTGTGTTGATGAAGTGAAGATTCGTGTGAACACTTCTTTGGCTGTAGACAAAGAGATCTTTTAAGACATGTACCTGGGGATGCCAGCAGAGATTGCTAGAGCAACAACTTCCTCTTTCAAGTTCCTTCCCCAGAGGGTATGGAGGAGCATATCTTATTATTCAAGTCGCCCCTTCTCAAGGGCCGGAAAGGAAGTCTGGTTGAAGTCAGTTGCCTAGTCGATTCCAACCTATGTTATGAGTTGCATCCAGCTCCCTGCTACTATTTCTGACAAGTTGAGAGTCTACATAGCTAACCACTGGTGGGGTGTTGAAGATGGCAAAAAGAAGATGCACTGGCGATCTTGGGATTGGTTATCTTCTCCTAAGGCGCTAGGCGGGCTGGGATTTCGAGGTTTCAATCTTTCTAACTAGGCGATGCTAGGGAAACAAGGATGGAGATTGATTATTGAGCCTTCTTCTCTTTGCGCAAGAGTTCTAAAGAACGTTATTTTCCAGAGGGAGTTTTTTTGACACCTAGTAAGCCTAAGGCGGCATCCTTTACTTGGCGATCAATTCTTTTTGGTCGCGAGTTATTGTTGAAAGGTATTTGATGGTGTATTGGTAATGGAACTCATGTTAGAGTCTTGTTAGATAACTGGATACCAGGATTCCCAACGGGTACTTTCAAAAAGATTACACCCATCCCGGATAATGCTACTGTTAATATACTGATTGAAGATTCAAAGTCCTGGAATGTTGATGTGATTAATAGTATCTTCCACGTTCAACATGCACAAGCGATCTTACAAATCCTAATCAGAATATATGATGCTGAAGACTTTGTGTCATGGCCCTTTGATAGACATGGTGTCTATTCTGTACGTTCGACATACAATATGGTCAGAACAAATACTTTCTTTACAAAACAATCCTTATCGGGTCAAGGTGCTGGTTCTGATAAGGTATCCAAAAGAAAAATGTGGAAAAAACTATGGGCAATTCCTGCACCGGGGAAGATGAAGATAGTGCTTTGGAGGATGGCACATGATTTTCTTCCAACAGGCTTTCAACTGTCACAACATCATATATCTGATGATTATTATTGTATTTTCTGCGGTTCAATGAAGAGCATCGAGCATCTTTTCTTGCTATGCCCGTTTGCTAGGGAAGTGTGGAGCCATGTGAAGGAGGCTTTCCAATTCAGTTTAAGGCAAAAGTTTGTCACTTCAGTGAGGCAATGATTGTTCGACTTTCTCGAGAGGGATAATAGCACCGCCGCAAGTAGCATGACAGTGACTTGTTGGTATATTTGGGAATCACAGAATGCGATTAAAAATGGTGATGCCATTATGCATCCGAAATGTGTGGCCACCAACACTAATGGATACATTGATATGATTCTTCAGGTTTGCCTCAAGGAGCCATCTGTGAACACGTGTGCTCCTTTTGCTATCACTCCTTGTTGGTGTCCTCTACCAGTAGGGATGCTATCTTTGCAACTCGACGCCGCTCTTTTTCCAGATAAACATCGCATGGGGTGGGTGCTGTCATCAGGAACCACACCGGTTCTATGCTCATAACTTGTAATGAAGGTTTGCAGGAGTTTCCAGAGGTAGAGTTGGCCAAGTGCCTGGCCATTCGACAAGCTCTAACAGTCTTACGAGACCGTATCGGTGGCAATGTTATTGTGGAGACTACCTGTTGGACAGTGATCCATCAGCTAAATGATGCTACCAGGAACCGCTCACCTCTTGGAGCTGTGGTTGCGGATGTCAAAGTTTTATTATTGGGCTTTGCATCTTGCACTTTTAACATATCAGTTGTAGTTTGAATTTAGTAGCTCATGAGCTTGCTCGTTCGTCGAAGTTATCTTCTTGTAATATTACAAACTGTGTAACCCCGGATGTATTTCCGGGTGATCTTTGTACTGATGTTCATTAATCAATATAATGCAGTATTCTAAAAAAACTATTCTTATACTGTATTATTAGTAACCCCCTCTTTCACTAATCGATTAATCCATTGAATGAAGCAAACTGATCAACGGGGAGTTATTTATTCAGTCTATTTAATTATTAGGAATACTATTTCTCATGACGAGTATACCGACGAAGCACATCATTTGATCCCTGGACCGTTTGGCGACCCTTTGATTATGGACTGAACCTCGAACCAATTGATGCCTGATAATCCACACAGCATAATCGGATGTAAAAAACTAATGGACTCCCTGCACATATCAAACTATTAAAGATATTATATGCCACTCTCATGCATCGATATGAAGAAAGGCTCCAATTTCGACAAAAAAGGAGAAAAAACCTCATTCGCACTACAGGAATCGCGATCAGTTACGTCGGCCAGGGCCAACGTAATTAATTCTAAGGCCGACATAAGTTACTTAATTATGTTGGTGTTTGCTTAATTACGTCGGTTGTTGGCCGATGTGGTAATTTGGACGTAATTAACGTAACTTACGTTGGCCGCCGACGTAAGTTATTTAATTACGTCAGCCAAAGATTAATTACGTCGGCCGTCCTCAGCCGACGTAAGTTACATGGTCTTATTTACATCGGTCGTCCTCAGCCGATGTAAGTAACATGGTCTTACTTACGTCAACTATGGCAGGCTGACGTAAGATATTATGTCTAACTTATGTTGGTATGGTCGTGCCGACGTAAGTTAACCTGGGCTAACTTACGTCGGCATTACCATAGCCAATGTAAGTTATGTTTTAAAAAAAACAGAAATTGTTTGCCTTGCACAATGGCGAGATCACAGAACCACATATACAATCAAATATATACACAGATAGCAGCAAAAGAACAGTTTATCAAAATATTCAAAAGACAACCACAACACAAACTTCCACCGGGCTACACGCTAGCCCCTCCACTACCTCTGGAGCCCAAAAGATCTTCTCTGGCGCGTCCCTCCGGGTGCCGGTAGGTGTGACGAAGGAGTTTGCGCTGCTGTCCCTGAACCCTGCAAAAGAACATTAGAGTTAGACATGTTACAACTTCCATCATCTCACTCTCTTCCTCTCCCTCTATCTCTTTCTCTCCTCTCACACTCTCTTCTTCTCCCTCACTCTCTTTCTCTCATTCTCTTCGTCTTCCTCTCCCTCACTTTCTCTCCCTCTCTTTCTATCACAATTTCTCTCATCCTCTCCCTCTCTCTCTCATTCTCTCACTCTCTTCCACTCCATCACTTTCTCTTTCTCTTCCTCTCCCTCTCTAGCATCCTCTCTCTCTCATTTTACCCTCTCTCTCGCACTCCATCTCTCACTATCTATATCTCGCTTACTCCATCTCTATCTCACCTCTCTCTCTCTCTCTCAACCTATGTGTATCTCTCTTACTCCACCTCTATCTCACCATATGTTCTACCTCCTTCTCTCCCTATGTCAAATACTAAAATGAATACAAAAATAATAAAGAAAATTTTTATTACCTGCGCCGGGGGCATCTGTGCTGGGGGCGTCTATGTCGAGGTCACCTGTAGCAACAGGAAACAGAGGAATCTCGATCTGCTGACCGCTCTATCGAGCAAGAGTGTAAGTGCATCTAGGATATCCCTTGTGGGTTTTGGCTAATTGATGACAAACATATGAGATCCTAATGAAAATATTGAGATGATTGCAGGACAAACAAAGTGAAACAGCTCGATGCACACAAAAAGGTGAAAAATGGAGTGGTGTCCAAAGAGGGATACTTTGATGGAACTTGGAAGAACAAATGAGATTTTAATTGTATAGGGTGTGTATGGAAGACACACTCCAAGAGCTCACGGCTTTGCGCAGGGGTAAGGGTGTTAAAATTAACCAAAATTTCACAGTGCACCAGACTAGTCCAATCATGGACCGGACTAGTCCGCCGAACTTTCTGGAGTCCACTTTCACACAGCACCGGACTAGTCCGCCACACTTTCTGGAATCTCCCATCTCTGGAGACTGGACTAGTCCGTGTGTCCACCGGACTAGTACGCCAAACTTTCTGGAGTCTGTTTTCACAATAGACCGGACTAGTCCATTTTCCAACCAGACTAGTCCGCCAGACTTTCTGGACTTCGAGTTACACTGTGACCGGACAAGTCCGGACTTGCACCGGACTAGTCCGGTATTAAGGTTTTTCAACGGTAACTTTTTGGAAACCCTATAAATAGAGAATCCACAGCCTTCCACAAAAAAATACACGTCGAATAGTGCTAAAAATACAAACCCTAGCGCCGCCACCTTGTCCCAAGAGCCCAAAACACATCTCCCCACACATCTAAAGTGCAAAACGAGCAAAATCAATTGAACACTTGGATTCGGGATTGGGAGATTGTCGTTCCTTCGTTGCGAGCTCTTGGGGTTTGATCTTTCTACACTCATACTCTGCATTGTAATACTTTCAAGTGTATTTGATCGCCTCTTTCATTGTAATTCTCGTGGGAGCCCTCAACGTGTGCGGTAGCCCCACAAACTCGGTGATTACCCGTGCTTGTGGAATCAAGTCGGCCTGTGTGGTGACTTGAAGAGGAAAAGGGTTGGAGACCCGACTCTTTGTGAGCTTCCTCAACAAGGACATAGATCTCGTGGTGAGATTGAACCTCAGTAAAAATTCATGTCACTTGTGGCTCATTTACTTTACCTTTTGTTCACTAGATCACTTGATTGCTAAACAACAATTTAAGGGTCTTATAAGTCTTCACGTGCATTCATACAATAATCTGAAATCAAAGAATCTGTTGTTCTCATTTCCGCTGCTAAAAGAATCTAGTTTCCCAAATAACACTTAATCAATTCACATATTTCAGCACACCGGACTAGTCTGCCCACACAACCGGACTAGTCTGGTCAAACAAGTTTTTGACGACTCTATTAAGTGTGCAGGAAATTTTAAAGGCCTATTCACCCCCCTCTAGGCCACATTCAATTGGTATCAGAGCAAGGTTCTCCATCAATGAGACTCACATCTCGGAGAGATCAATGGCCTCTGAGAAGAACAACGATATCCCGAAGACGAACATCAATGAGGAGGAACAAGAAGCTAAAGCCTTCGATGTGCTGAAAGAAAGTCCATATGATGATGAAGAAGTGCGACAGCTAAAGGCACTCCTGAAAAAAAAGTTGCTGGCACAAATAGGAAAAGAAGAAGAGAAGATGACCGGGAGTGGTCATCACGACTACTCCCGATATCCTTACAACTACAACCGTCTCAATTCAAACAATCACTATCTCTCCATTCCTATGGGAAAGCCTCCACAGTTTGACGGAAGTGGCTACACCATGTGGAAGTACAACATGAAAATGCATCTAATATCCCTGAATCCTAGTCTGTGGCACATTGTTTGCACAGGCATAGATATCCTGGACACGGATGAGGAACTCACTCCATAACAAGAACAAGAGATTCACAGAAACGCACAAGCCGTCGCCGTGATCACATCATCACTAAGCAGAGAGGAATTAACCAAGATCGATGGTTTAGAAAGTGCAAAAGAAATCTGGGATACACTTAAGACAGCTCACGAAGGAAATAGGTCGGTTCGTGAAGCTAAAATTGAGATGCTTGAAGGAGAGTTGGGCAGATTTGCTATTGAAGAAGGCGAATCACCTCAAGACATGTACAGCCGGATGAAGGAACCCATCAACAAAATTCGTGCCTATGGAAGTAAGAAATGGATAGATCACGAGGTGGTCAAAAGAATTATTAGAGCCTTCATGCCAAGAAATGTCACACTTTGCTCAATGATTAGAGAAAGCCCCAGATTTCACAAAATGACTCCCGATGAGTTATTGGGAAAGATCATAAATCATGAAATGATGGAGAAAGAGGCTCAATACGTCAAAGACTTAGCCGAACTCACCTCTTCCAAAAAGAAAGAAGTTGCTCTCAAAGCAACGCGCAGACCCGAACTCAAAGAAACTCGTGAAGACCAAGACGATGGGCATACGAGTGACGAGAGTACCGATCTTGATGATGAAGAAATGGTACTATTTATCAAGAAGTTCAAGCGCATGATGAAAAGAAGACACGGCAACAATTCAAATGAAGGAAAAAGCAAGGATAAAGGAAAATCCAAAGCTCGACGCACTTGCTACAACTGCGGAGAGTATGGTCACTTCATGGTGGACTGCCCTTACAAAGAAAACAAAAAGAAGAAGGAAACAAGACCTCAAGAAAAGAAAAATTTCAGAAAAAAAATACAAGCCCATCAAGCTCACATTGGCAAGGAGTGGGACTCAAACGACGAGTCCTCCTCCGATGAAGAAGAAGAGATAGCCACTATCGCAGCCAAGAAACCTACTATGAAAGCCACACTCTTCCCAAACATGGGAGGACGAGATATGAACAACCACACTTGCCTTATGGCTAAGGAAGGCAAGAAAAAGGTCTGACTTACTCCTCCTACGCTAAATTCCTCTATTGATGACTTTGATAGCTCTAGTGATAATGAAGAAATGTTTGGAGGATTAAGTAAAACTGCTTTAAAGAAAATGGAAATGTTGTCGAACGAAATCTTTGAAAAGGAGGAACTTGTTAACCGACAAGAAGATATGCTCATCCATGAAAGGAAGAGATATCAAGAAGTTGAAAAGCTTCTCGAGCTTGAAAGAGAGAAGAACGAGTCGCTTGAAGTTGAGCTAGCCTTGTGTAAGGAAACTTACTCAAAGCTAGAGGACTCGCATATTGCAATCAAGGAAGAACTTGATAACTTGTCAAAAGTTAACAAGATCCTTGAGGTGCAAGTTGAGTCACTCAAGCAAGGTGACTCCTCTTCCTCCAAGAGCTCTTCCTCCAAAGATATGAGTTCGACAACAATCAGAACTTGCACTTGCTCTAGTAAGAAGAATGTAATTTCAAATACGTCGACTTCTCATAATATGCTTGCTTCTCCAAGCGGCATCTTTGATAAGGAGAAGATCAAATATGCACGCGGTGCATATATGGTAACTAGACCTCCAAATGTCAAAGATGGCCTTGGTTTTGACAGGAACAAACACATGTCTACTCCTAATCATGCTAAGAATAGAATTGTCTTTGTTAAGGAAAAATGCCATGAATCTGATTTACAAATATTGTCTCGTACATTTGATGCTTCCTATGTTCTTATGAAAGCCAAATATGGAAAAGTCATTGCTAAATATACAAGGCCATGCCACAAGAACTTGAAAACTTGTGTGTGGGTGCCCAAGACTCTTATGACTAACCTGAGAGGACCCAAGCAAGCTTGGGTACCTAAAACCAAAGAATAATTCTTTTTGCAGGCTTACTCCTCCAGTGGATCTAAATGGGTGCTATATAGCGGATGCACAAATCACATGACCGGAGAGAGAGGTATGTTTGTGGAGTACGAGTATAACAAGGATCCAAGTGAAGGCATATACTTTGGAGACAACAGCCAAGGAAAGGTCCTTGGTAGCAGTAACATTGAAATATCCTCTCAACACACCTTATCTAATGTTTTACATGTAGACTCTCTAGATTATAACCTTTTGTCAATATCTCAACTATGCGACAAAGGTTACAACTGTTTATTCACTAATGAGGGCGTGACCGTTTTTAGAAAAGCGATGGCTCGATTGCATTCAAGAGAATGTTGAAGGGAAAGCTTTATCTTGTTGACTTCAACAAAGATAAAGCCGAACTCAACACTTGCTTGGTTGCTAAGACCAACATGGGATGGTTGTGGCATAGACAGCTAGCCCATGTTGGGATGAGTAATCTGCAGAAACTTCTAAAAGGTGGTCACATCCGTGGTCTTAAGGATGTGGTTTTCGAAAAAGACAGGCCGTGCAGCGCTTGTCAAGCAGGAAAACAAGTCGGAGCACCACACCCCGCTAAGAATGTGATGACTACCGGAAGCTGGAACTCCTCCACATGGATCTCTTTGGTCCAATTTCGTACATCAGCATCGGTGGTAACAAATACAGTTTAGTAATTGATGATGATTTTTCAAGATTTACCTGGGTATTTTTCTTGTATGATAAATTAGAAACTCAGGGAATCCTCAAGAAGTTCTTGAAAAGAGCTCAGAACGAATTATCATCAACCATAAAGAACATCAGAAGTGACAACGGGACAGAGTTCAAGAACCTCCAAGTTGAAGAGTATCTCGATGAAGAAGGGATAAAGCATGAGTTCTCGGCACCCTACTCCCCTCAACAAAACGGAGTGGCCGAAAGGAAGAACAGAACATTGATCGAAATGGCAAGAAATATGTTGGATGAATACAAGACATCAGATCGGTTTTGGGCAGAAGAAGTGAACACCGCTTGTCATGCCACAAATCGGTTGTACCTTCACCGACTACTGAAGAAAACTCCATATGAGCTTCTTACCGATAAAAAGCCTAATGTTTCTTATTTCAAAGTATTTGGTTGCAAATGTTTTATTCTGAACAAGAAACAGAGGGCCTCGAAGTTTGCCTCAAAGTCCGATGAAGGGTTCTTGCTCGGATATGAATCGAATGCCTACGCCTATCGTGTCGTCAACAAGGTGTACGGACTTGTCGAAGTAGCACGTGACATGGTGTTCGATGAATCTAACGGCTCACAAGTGGAGCAAGTTGATAAGTGTATGCTAGATAAAGAGGAAGCTCCATATGAAGCACTGAAGAAAATGGCACTTGGTGATATCTTACCACAAGAGCGAACATTCGACTCAAATGCACAAGATAAACTTCAACATGGAGGCAATGATCAAGGGGGAGCTCTTTCCCAAGATCAAGATGAGGAAGATCAAGACAATCATTGAAGCAATGATCTAGGGGGAGACAATGCACATGAAATTAATGAAGAACAAGCAACTACACAAGTTCCACACCCAAGAGTACATCAGAGCGTGCAAAGAGACCATCCTGTCAACAATATCATTGGAGATATTGATAAGGGAGTAACTACTAGATCTAGAGTTGCAAATTTCTGTGAATACTATTCTTTTGTGTCTTTTCTGGAACCATACAGGGTAGAAGAAGCCTTAAGGGATCCAGACTGGGTGATTGCAATGCAAGAGGAATTGAACAACTTCAAAAGAAATGAAGTGTGGGAGCTAGTGGAGAGACCAAAGGCGAACATCGTTGGAACCAAATGGGTCTTTCGGAACAAGCAAGATGAACATGGAGTAGTAACAAGAAATAAAGCGAGATTGGTGGCCAAAGGTTATTCTCAGGTCGAAGGTTTGGACTTCGATGAAACTTTCACTCCTGTAGCTAGACTTGAGTCCATTTGTATTTTATTGACATATGCTACTCACCATAATTTTAAGCTGTATCAAATGGACGTCAAAAGCGCCTTCCTAAATGGTCCGATAAAGGAGGAAGTTTATGTGGAGCAGCCACCAGGATTCGAAGACCAAAGGTATCCCAACCATGTCTTCAGACTGCGTAAGGCTCTCTATGGCCTCAAACAAGCTCCTCGAGCTTGGTATGAGTGCCTCACAGATTTTCTAACTCAAAATGGATTCAAAATTGGTAAAGCTGACTATACACTCTTCACTAAACATTGTGATGATCATCTATTCGTATGTCAAATTTATGTTGATGACATTATCTTTAGATCCACTAACAAGTCCTTCTGTGAAGAATTTAGCAAAATTATGACAGATAGGTTCGAGATGTCAATGATGGGCGAATTGAAATTCTTCTTGGGATTCAAAGTGAAGCAACTAAGAGAAGGTACATTTATAAGCCAAACCAAATATACATAGGACATTCTCAAGAAGTTCAATATGGACAAAGCCAAGCTCATCAAGACACCCATGGCCATTAACGGACATCTCGACCTCAATGAAGACAGTCCAAATGTGGACCAGAAGGTATATTGGTCCATGCTCGGCTCCTTACTTTATTTATGTGCATCTAGGCCAGACATTATGCTTAGTGTTTGCTTGTGTGCAAGGTTTCAAGCCGCACCTAAAGAGTGTCAATTAATTGCTGTAAAAAGAATCCTAAGGTATCTTGTGCACACACCCAACTTGGGCCTTTGGTACCCCAAAGGATCCAAGTTTAACTTGATAGGCTACTCCAACGTCGACTATGCAGGATGCAAAGTTGATAGAAAGAGCACTTCAGGGACTTGTCAATTTCTTGGTAGGTCCCTAGTTTCTTGGTCATCTAAAAAGCAAAACTCCATTGCTCTTTCCACAGCGGCATCAGAGTATGTTGCAGCCGGTAGTTGTTGTGCACAACTACTTTGGATGCGATAGACTCTTAGGGACTACGGCTACAATCTTAGCCATATCCCGCTTCTATGTGATAATGAAGGTGCTATAAAAATTGCACACAACCTTGTAGAGCACTCAAGAACTAAGCACATAGATATCCGTCATCACTTTCTTAGAGATCATTCGTTAAAAGGTGACATTGCTATTTCACATGTTAGGACTGAAAAACAACTTGCGGATATTTTCACCAAAATATTAGATGAGAAAAGGTTCTGTGAGCTTAGGAATGAACTTAATATTCTTAACTCTCGAAATGTGGCTTGAAACGTTGCATACCTGGTTGAAACTTCAAATGTCACATTTTATTGTTAAAACTGCTCCTCACCTCTTTTTTCTTCTAAGAAAACTATTTTAATGAAGAAATCTTGCAGTTTATGACCACTTTTATTGTTAATTGCCTACTGGTCATAATTACCAAGATTATTTGCAAAACTATTGTCCTTGGATCACACTTAATCATCTCTCTATGTATCATTCTATTGAAATCGGACTTGTCCGATTTTCCACCGGACTAGTCCGGACAGTCAAAATACTTAGGTTTTCCAGAGGCTCCGGACTAGTCCACCTCCTTGACCG
Source organism: Tuctoria greenei (assembly GCA_036927565.1). Lineage (NCBI taxonomy): Eukaryota > Viridiplantae > Streptophyta > Magnoliopsida > Poales > Poaceae > Tuctoria > Tuctoria greenei. The sequence continues at coordinate 134,613,545 of JAYESD010000010.1, read as the reverse complement.
AACTAGTCCGGTCGGCCGCGTATATAAGCGGTTGGCCAGCCCAAATCAAAATTTTAAACCTCCCTCCACTTGGTCTCCCTCACCTCTCCTCTTCTCTCCTAAACCCTAGCCCCCAAAGAGACCTTCGAGTTGAGCCCTCAAAAACTAAGTTTTCTCTGTGGGAAATCCTCTCCTCGACGAGTTGATCATCCCCTCCAGACTCATCCTGATAGATTCTTGCTTCTTCAATACGAATCTTCAAATCTCGGTAAATTTCACCCTAAAACCAAACTCTCCACTTTTCTCGTTCTAGCTCATTTCACTTGATTCCATGGTTGTACATTAGCTTCAGAGATGTATTCTTACCACTTCCCTACCCTTTTGTATCTCTAGATAGGAGTTTTGATTCAAAGGATTTGCTAGGGTTCTTATGCCAGGCCGGACTAGTCCGGCTCTCAGGTGCGGACAAGTCCGGTACACCGGACAAGTCCGGACTCTGCAACCGGAAAAGTCACGTCTTTGACATCTGAATCCCTACAATTCCTTCAATCATTGGTTCATTCTTATCTAATCCATGAACTCCTTATCAGGCATGATGTCTTCCAGCTCAGATGACAACTCTTTCCACATTGATAAAGAAGTTCAACGTGAAAGAGCGAGGAGAGCCAAGGAGAGATACATGAAGAAAAGACATGATGTCAATGTCCACTCTCCACCCTCCGACGACAATCTTCCTAAGAAGAGGAAGGTTATTGTCAAAAAGGCCCAAGGAAAAGCTGCTGAGAGATCATCAGGGCCAAGAAGGGTTATCCATAAAGGGAAGGGACTTGCTAGTGGTCCCATTGGACCCTTGAAGATGAAAAACCCCAGTCACCGCAACAGGCAGCCTTCTAGTGAGGATTGCACCAGAAAAGGGGGTGAGCTAGCCGATAACTTCAGGAAGATTAATGTGTATATTCAACCTAAGCAATGCTCTGACCCAAGATTCTGAGCAACTTCCATGCCGACTACTACGAGCACGTGTACATGAATATGAAGAATACTGTTGTGGAGAGTCAATGGGTGAATATTGGATACCTACAGTCGAAGAAGTATCCTGCTTTTCGTGAGGTTGTTGAGGCTCTGGAGAGGCACGGTCTGAAGGAACTGCTTTCCTTTGAGAATGACTGGAACAATGAGATCATCACACAATTTTACTCTACCCTCTACTTTGCTCGTGGTAATGGAGACAGTCTTACTTGGATGACTCTTCCAAGTAAAGTGTCACTTATGATGAATTTGCAAGAATTCTTCACCCTGAACACACTCTAGATCATGATCTTGTCATCCACAATCTGCAACCCTTGGAGAAGGATGAGCTTAAGTTCCTCGATGACACAAGGATGCCCTATATTCCCCCCAACATCAAATATCTGAAGCCCTTCTTTGTGGTCCTCAACAGAATCTTGAGGAAGACAATAGCCCCGAAAGATGGAGATGCGGGGACTATCCAAGGAACCTTGAGGAGCCTAATGAAGGTCATTAGTGGAAGGAGACCGTTTAATGTTTTTGAGTACATCTACAACGACATTGTGAACATCTCAATCACTCCCAATAGGTCTTGCGGGTATGCCCCGTACATCATGGTCATGATTGAGAAAGTGACGGGACTTGAGTGTGTCAAGGATGTCTCTCATACGGGGTTGAAGCCACAAAAGCCCATCGGGTACACCCTTCCCTCAGCACCACCTGCCCCTTCCTTCCCCAGAGTTGAAAGGAGGTCTAAACAAACTCAGGATGTGAATGCCACAAGATCTGCACCTGCTCCTCCTGGCTCTGCTCCTGTCAATGAACCCTCCAGTGGCATCCTCAAAATGCTCTCCTCCATCTTTGCCTGCTGCCACAAGATCGAAGTCAGGCAGCGGAAACATCAACAATATGTAAATGCCAACATCAAAGCTATCTGTGACAAGCTTGAGATTGAGCCGGTTGGATCACTGCCCGCCTACGAGGACTCAGAGGAATATCCTGCTCCGGTGAATGATGATGGTGATGAAGATGAAGATCGGACCGAAACTGAAGAAGGGAGCGGCGATGAGTGATTCCACTCGATTTTTCCCTTTTTGGTGCCTTGATGCCAAAGGGGGAGAGATTGAGACTAGTTTGAGACTATCTCTAGTAGTAGTTCTTATGCTTTTGTGATCGAGGACATGTACCTATTTTTAAAACTTTGTAATGCACTATTTCTTTTCCTATGTGTGATGCTTATTGTTGCTCTAATGCTTACTTCTATGCTCATTATTGTTTATCTTTTTTTTCATCACACTTTACTCCACCATAAGGTGTGTGCATATGTGAGAAGCTTTTTGTGAATTTATTGTTATTTTCATATGTGCACACCTTATGAAAATCAAAATTTTACTCTCATTTGTGATATCTCAAATGGTTGTCATCAATCACCAAAATGGGGGAGATTGTAAGTGCATCTAGAATATCCCTTGTGGGTTTTGGCTAATTGATGATAAACATATGAGATCCTAATGAAACTATTGAGATGATTGCAGGACAAACAAAGTGAAACAGCTCGATGCACACAAAAAGGTGAAAAATGGAGTCGTGTCCAAAGAGGGATACTTTGATGGAACTTGGAAGAACAAATTAGATTTTAAATGTATATGGTGTGTACGGAAGACACACTCCAAGAGCTCACGGCTTTGCGCAGGGGTAAGGGTCTTAAAATTAACCTAACTTTCACAGTGCACCGGACTAGTCCGATCATAGACCGGACTAATCTGCCGAACTTTCTGGAGTCCACTTTCACACATCACCGGACTAGTCCGATCATGGACCGGACTAGTCCGCCAGACTTTCTGGAATCTCCTATCTCTGGAGATCGGACTAGTCCGTGTGTCCACCGGACTAGTCCGCCGCACTTTCTGGAGTCTGTTTTCACAAAAGGCCGGTTTAGTCCGTTTTCCAACCAAACTAGTCCGCCAGACTTTCTGGACTTCGAGTTACATTGTGACCGGACAAGTACGGACTTGCACCGGACTAGTCCGATATTAGGGTTTTTCAATGGTAACTTTTTGGAAACCCTATAAATAGAGAATCCACGGCCTTCCACAAAAAAAACACGTCGAATACTGCTGAAAATACAAACCCTAGCGCCGCCACCTTGTCCCAAGAGCCCAAAACACATCTCCCCACACATCTAAAGTGCAAAATGAGCAAAATCAATTGAACACTTGGATTCGGGATTGGGAGATCATCGTTCCTTCATTGAGAGCTCTTGGGGTTTGATCTTTCTACACTCATACTCTGCATTTTAATACTTTCAAGTGTATTTGATCGCCTCTTTCATTGTAATTCTCGTGGGAGCCCTCAACGTGTGAGGTTGCCCCACAAACTCGATGATTACCCATGCTAGTGGAATCAAGTCGGCCTGTGTGGTGACTTGAAGAGGAAAAGGGTTGGAGACCCGGCTCTGTGTGAGCTTCTCAACGAGGACGTAGATCTCGTGGTGAGATTGAACCTCGGTAAAAATTTGTGTCTCTTGTGCCTCATTTACTTTACCTTTTGTTCACCAGATCACTTGATTGCTAAACAACAATTTAAGTTGCTTATAAGTCTTCACGTGCATTCATACAATAATCTGAAATCAAAGAATCTGTTGTTCTCATTTCCGCTGCTAAAAGAATCTAGTTTCCCAAATAACACTTAATCAATTCACATATTTCAGCACACCATACTAGTCCGCCCACACAACCGGACTAGTCCGGTCAAACAAGTTTTTGACGACTCTATTAAGTGTGCAGGAAATTTTAAAGGCCTATTCACCCCCCTCTAGGCCACATTCAAAGAGACTTCCATTGGAAAATATTAGAAGATATATGTTACTGAAATGCTATGAAATCAAACTGCGGTAGTTTAAATTACTTGCTGTCATTGTTGCTTGCATCTGGGCCATGTACAAGCTCGTGACCTCCTGGAAGGCCCTCGGCCTCTCCTGCTCCTCCCTCGCCCTCTCCTACTCTGGCCTCGCCCTCTCTTGCTCCGCCCTCGACCTCTCCAACTCCGCCTGGGTATGAGCCAGCATCTCCTTCAAGGCATTGAGATCTAAATGGGTCTCGGAGAGACGACCACTTGATGGCCCAATGGACGAGGCCTGCGTCGATAAAGCGCCTCTCAAAGGCCGCGCCGACCTCGAGTCGAGAACTCCATCAAAAATGGCAAACCTGCCAAAGAATGAAAAATACTAGGTGGAAGAAGATAGATTGAAAAGAAAATGAAAAAATGACCAACTGACCGTGCATTGGCCTTCCCGCCTCCGCTCGCGTACACGGCTTGGGGGTTGATCGACGTGTTTTCCCAATCGTAATCTTCGTCGTGTATCTTCGCGACTTCCTGCACATACATTTCCTAAAATACAGAAATCTTGTATGTGTATCAATAATAGTATTAGTTATAATTAAATTGATGAATTTGAAAACTTACCAGTCGATCGGCCGCGACCTGAATGCACTGCCCTAGCTGAGAAGGGTCACTTCCCTTGTAACCTCTCTTCCAAAGCTGGGATGGGGTCGGCTCCTGACCGGTCTCTCGCTCCTGTATAGCCTTGTTAGTGAGATTAATATATTACGAACACAAAAATGAACTTAAACTATATTTACCATGCGTTTAGCCAAACGCAAGTAGTCGTCGCCGTCGTAGATGTGCTTGCCCTCGAACCCAACACGACACTGTCTTGCCTTTATGGACCTAGCGATGAAAGCATCGCTAGCCCAGTGCCGACAGAGGGCTATATTTGCCTCGGGTCGACCCTGTAACCAAGAAATACGAACCTGCACATATTTCATAATTCATCAATGCAGTTAACATATGTAGGTATTGTAAATATTTAACAATAAAAACTTACCTCCACGTACCGGTCCTCTGTCAAGTACGTGTTGGGGTCCTTCCTGATAGGAGAAGATGATGAGGCCCGATCTTCCGAAAGGTAATGGGTAAGTCGATTGATGGAGATCTCGACGTTGATGATCCGAGGCTCTCGAGTAGAACACGAACAGCCCCTGCAATCACTACACCACCGCTCCGTTGGTTATCAACCGTGCTTCACACGATTGACCTCGCCAAGAAGGCTAATCCCTGCAAGTGCAACCGAGAACACAAGCAAGAACGTAGAAGAAGCAATCTGAAATTGCTGAATTGGGGTTTCACAAACTGTAGAACAGCGATATTATTAATCTATGCAAAACCCAATTGTTCATGGCGGCTACTATGGAGTATATATAGGTGGGAGGACATCCAAGGGGGTGTTAGGGTCGTGACCTAACCCTAAGACACGAAAATAATGGACTTAGACTTGATACAAGGCCCAATGGCCCAATACGGTGGCGCAGCACGCTGACAGATTCTGTACTCGATTTTGTTTCGACGATTTCCGTCGACTCCGAAGGAATTTCGACATGGGACCGGAGCCATTGGAAAGTTTATCCTCTCCTCTTTCCGTGCATATGTAGAACGTCCAAAACGGAGTTCGTATGCGTCCTGGGCGTCCGTTTTAGTGCGTACTGCTCCTGGACTCTGAGTTGGTTACGATTTGGAGTTTGGTTCGGTTTCCATCTTCTTTGAACGAATTCTCTGGTCTTCCACGTCCCTAATACTCCCTCCAAGTACTCCTTGAACCTCTCCATGGATCCTAATCACAAATAAATCATTAAGTAGCAATCTATGCTCAAAAACACATAAGGAAATATATAAGAACGAGTTCACCTCTGAAATTAATTGTTGTGTATGAACTCTATTGATTGCATCTTGTATATTCAGCAGAGTGTTGTTTGTATCCATATAAGTGATGTCCTCATCATCCTCCCCTTCTTGAATTGGAGTCGTCCTCGACTCAAGTTCATCTTCTATCATGTGTGGGTCCATATGTGCAACGCCATCAAATCTTCTTGTAAGCATGAAAGGAGGAGGCCAAGGTGGTGGACGGCATAGTGCACCATCTTGATCTTGTCCATCAAATAAGAGTGCACATTCACTTGAGCCAGGATCCCAAACAAATAAACATTGTGTCATGTTTGTAAGTGCAATAATAATATGCATGATCTCATCATTCTCCCCTTCTTTATGACAAGTCGTCCTCGGCTTGCTCGTATGTCCAGGAAAAAGGATTGCTTTGGGGATAGAATGAACTCTGTCCATATTGCACGACTGCAGCGAACAATACTTCTCTTTTATTTTTTGTCCCTGCTGCAAGAAAAAAATACTAGAAAAGCTTGACAAAACATTATTAGCGTTAGTGCATTCATTTACTTTAGTATGTTGTTGCAGCACAAAAGGAGTTTTCTCATTTGAACAAACGTAAACTTTATGCACCATAAACACACCACTATGTTCATATTTGCCTATTGCATAAAAAATATTTCTACTTAACAAAAGCAATTCAGATTGGGAAAATATTCTCTTCTCTACTATATCTAGATCACAAAGAGTGTCAAATTCAATATAACCCAAAGTATTTAGAGAAGACAAAAATTTCAGCTCATCATTTTCAGCAGTAGTGGTGATCAAATTATGAATTTCAGCACAAGTAGGTGAATCCAAAACACAATCATCTTGTACATTAACTTGTTTTTGCATAGGTATAATAGAGTTATCAGCACACAACTCTTTCGTAGCGCAATGATCAGCAGGAAAATCAACATGTGACAATGGTGTATAAATAAACGATTCTAATAGTTGCTCCTCAAAAATAGCATGATTGGTGGAAAAATTCAGAACATCCAAAAACTTTGTATTTGTAGAATGTGTTGCCTTACCATGTTCAGCAGTGATTTCGAGTGCATTATGAGTTGATCCATCTAAAATTTCACAAGTGTTGTCAAAAGCCTCGTTCTCTTTTGCATCATCTATATTATTTTCTATATTGTCCTGCAAAACGTTAGACACAAAAGGAGGTGCAACAAGAAATTTCTCCTCAAATTGCTGAATTTCTTCTTTGCACATAGATACATTAGCAAAAGTTTCTCGCATAAGAATTTTTGTTTCTTTCCATGTTCGAGGTTTTTCTATATCGCTTAAGTTGTCCCACCAAGTTAATGCACAATCAACTAACGCACTAGAAATATTTCTAATCTTCCTCCTCTCACACATATGACATTTTCCAAAAATTTTATCTAACTCTATTTCCCAAGCAATATATTCATCATAACCAAGACCATCATAAGAAGGAAGAGATGGGAGAATGTAATTACTTCTTGTGGAAGGTGTTGTAAAGGTGGTCTGAATGTCATGTGAATCCTTGGTTGATGTTTGATTTTTAGTGAGCAACTCTATCGCCGTCTTCATCATATCCATCATCTCAGCATATAATGCATGATTCTTGCTTTTACCTGACATTGTTAGTAGCAAACAGAAGACAACACAAAAAATATGTTATCCCTATCAACTACAAAGGATAATGGCAAAGTGGAAGTAGAATCACACACTCTCAAGCGTCTTACCACGCTCTTACAAGTGTTCTTACCAACACTGCAGGTGGCAAACGGTGGACGGTATGAAGAAACCAATGAAGCGTGGGATGATTGCAAAGGTGTATCGATTCTGCTCAAGAGTAAGGTGTAGCTTGGATGGCACTTTCTATGTAGCAAGGATTAGCAACAATGAAATCAGATAGTAAAGTTGAATAAGTGTCCAAAGTATTTGTCAAAGTTGCTGGTCTAAATGTGTTCCTAGTAGTTCAAGCTAGCAAGACATGAGACAAAACTAGATGACACAAAGAATGCAAGCACTTCTGTTTTTTTTTGTTGTTTTTTTCCTCTTTTTTCGTGCGGCTTTTGTTTCTTGTTTTGCACTTGCCTTTTTTTTCTTCCTTTTTTTTCAGAATGTGCTGCAAGGGAAGAACACAATGAAAATCAACCCAAGATATCTCGTGTGTCTGTCGCAGATTTTCTGCTCAACCTTCCAAGGACAAATGGGCACACTTATAGGCTCTAAATTGGAAAACTTAGAACAGCAAGATTGTAGATATATCTATCCTCTTTAATTTTAATATATGGAAGACCTATTTTGGAAAAGAACAATAGGAGATACTGACCCCGAAATACAGACTGTTCAGAATTTTTAGGTCAATAATAGATTCGGATCTAATGCAATTTATACATCGATAACTATATTTTCTGGGAAAATGATGAATATTAAAGTTATAGAGAACTTCTTATGCTTTCCAGAAAGTACAAGAACACCAAAATCCGAGTTCGTATGTGCGAGATATGATGAAAATACCAAACTGGACAGAGGTGAATCTAATCTGGACGTGATGACGTGATTCAAAAGGATGAATCACACAATGCAAAACTCAAACTAAGACCAAAAACACTTTCTAAACCAGCAATATGACTCAACAACGGACACAAACTCAACAAAACCAAACTGAATAACAAAGTTGCAAAGGCTCAATGTGGTTTGGACAAAGTAATGAACAGATCTACTAAACTGCAAGTTTTTTTTGTGGCTTTTTTGTGGACTCTAGGTATGAAAAAAAAAAACTAATGTAATGGATAGATGAATTACCTAACGGGCAACCTGGCTCTGATACCAATTGATAGGAGAAGATGATGAGGCCCGATCTTCCGAAAGGTAATGGGTAAGTCGATTGATGGAGATCTCGACGTTGATGATCCGAGGCTCTCGAGTAGAACACGAACAGCCCCTGCAATCACTACACCACCGCTCCGTTGGTTATCAACCGTGCTTCACACGATTGACCTCGCCAAGAAGGCTAATCCCTGCAAGTGCAACCGAGAACACAAGCAAGAACGTAGAAGAAGCAATCTGAAATTGCTGAATTGGGGTTTCACAAACCGATAAACGGCGATATTATTGATCTAAGCAAAACCCAATTGTCTATGGCGGCTACCATGGAGTATATATAGGTGGGAGGACGTCCAAGGGGGTGTTAGGGTCGTGACCTAACCCTAAGACACGAAAATAATGGACTTAGACTTGATACAAGGCCCAATGGCCCAATACGGTGGCGCAGCACCCTGACAGATTCTGTACTCGATTTTGTTTCGACGATTCCCGTCGACTCCGCAGGAATTTCGACATGGGACCGGAGCCATTGGAAAGTTTATCCTCTCCTCTTTCCGTGCATATGTAGAACGTCCAAAACGGAGTTCGTATGCGTCCTGGGCGTCCGTTTTAGTGCGTACTGCTCCTGGACTCTGAGTTGGTTACGATTTGGAGTTTGGTTCGGTTTCCATCTTCTTTGAACGAATTCTCTGGTCTTCCACATCCCTAATACTCCCTCCAAGTACTCCTTGAACCTCTCCATGGATCCTAATCACAAATAAATCATTAAGTAGCAATCTATGCTCAAAAACACATAAGGAAATATATAAGAACGAGTTCACCTCTGAAATTAATTGTTGTGTATGAACTCTATTGATTGCATCTTGTATATTCAGCAGAGTGTTGTTTGTATCCGTATAAGTGATGTCCTCATCACTTCCTAAATGGACCCCTTTCATGTTGCTGCTCCCGGGGGTGCAGTTTGTGGTACGCGTTGACGGCCTAGATCTGGGCGTCCGACAACGTCGCCGTCACGAGCTTCTGAGCGTTGTAGTGGAACACGTGTCTCGCATGCTCCTACATGCCCGATTCCTCTACCTGGTAACTCAGCTGTAAGAAAACAAACATTTAAATGATATGCATTAACATTTTAAATGAGTTGAAAAAATTAAATAGTTAAACTTAGCATAAAATCATTCCACACGGCTCCATGAAGGGTGTCGTGGACCTCGTGAGAGACACGAGCGTAGTCATCCCATGACAGAGCAGGGAAATTGTCGATGACACTGGGGTAGTGCAACTTAACTATAGCCCCCAGGACACCGTTAACCTGCCTGTGATGTTTCTAGGCCCCCGTGAACGAAAGGTCGTACAAACATATGTAGAATATGTAAACTCATTAACTAACAGAAGACAAAATCTAATATCTAATATAATATATGATTTTTATCTATCTCCGACAGGATGGATAGTGATCCGCTGATCAGGAACCGGAGGAGGAGCCGCAAAGTGGGTCCTCCTCGTCCGTCGCCTCTATGACACTACCACATTCTGTGACCCGTAAGGCTGGTCACCACCGGAGCCCGAAGGGAGGCTAGCTGGCTCTGAAGGGAGGCTAGCGCTAGCTGGCTCTGATGGTAGGCTAGCCGGCTCCTGTGGCAGCCCCCTAGCCTCTGACTGCGACTCAGATGACTCTGAGTCATACTGCAAAAATAAAAAGATTGATAAGAAATAATTATTTATAAGTGCAATTTAAAATAACGTGATTGTCAACTAAAATTTACCTCCGTGCGCACATCACTCGACTGGACCTGAGCCACAAACTCTGGAAAGTGCCAGCAGTTGGGAACGTCTGCTCCCAGCTGACTAGGTACCTGAGAAAGGGTCTCGCTGGCCCAAACCTCTCACTTTTTTCCCCTTCCCCTTCCCCTTTGACGACATCCTGTTACAACGAATAATTGATTAATATGCATAAATAATATACAAGATTCATGTTACGTTGTTGAAGAAAACGTTACTTAGTAAATTTCAAAATTCATCAATATCACGGTCATGCACCCTACTCCTTAAGCCATCCCATCAATCTTCTTCTTTTGTGACTGTCTCGATTGCATTTCTTTTCCATTTCCGCATAGCAGTAGGCTCGACTAAGTCATCAATATCTTCAGTTTCCATTTATGTTTCCATTTTCGTGCCCGTCTCAATATCTTGAGCGTCTCCAACTAAGTCATCGAGTCCTACACCGGGCTCGACAGAGGACGAGTCTGACAGCTCTTCCTCTTGGTAGACCTCATCAACCTCAGTTTTCTCATGATAATCATCATCTCCTGGAGCGTATAACCGCTCATGAGGATTCACCTTATGTACCACCCACCAAGCTTTGAGTTTATTACATGGATAAGGTTGATAGTACACTTGCTGCACTTGGTGTGCAAGAACTAATGAATCGAATCCTTTCAACTGTTCCTTGTGTTTTACTTCGACCATGTCAAATTGGTTTAGTTGAATTCCATGACTGGAATCAAACCATTCATAATCAAAGAATACTGCTCGAATTACCTTGTTTCAGACAAATGTAAATTCAAGGATTTTTTTTAATAATCCCATAGTAATGAGTATCACGTTCTTGAGAATCGACTACCCTTAACACAATTCCGGTATTACATGTTGCCGTGAGAGGACGAAGAGATTCAAAATGAGTTGTACAGAATCAAAAGCCGTTTACGCCATATCAACCATATCTTCTAACTTTAACCACTCCATAGAATAGTTCCTGCAAATCTTCATGGACGTTGGCACCTTTATTGCATTGTCCAGGATATGAAGTTATTAGAAAAATTTGTAAATATTTGTATGTTTTAAGAAAATGTTGTTAATACTAATAAGTTAACAAGAAAACATTACATGATCTCGAAACCAGGAAAGAAAATTAGGTCCTCTATTTATTCCTTCCCGTCGCATTTGTTTTATTTGGTTGCTCGTAGGTTGTTGTCTATATCTCCAATTTTGCTTATCGAACTCACTATACGAAAAGAGAACCTTTTAGAATAGATGTGTTTCAAAATATGCTTATTAGTATAAATGTAGGACAAACACTTACTCGAAATATTTCTCCATCTCATACATATTAGTGTACATGTAGAGGAAAGCAACACGCCTCTCTTCTTCGCTAACGTCGTAGGAAGTGTAACTACCAACAGCAGTGCCTCTTGTTTCCAAAATGGAGAGATCGCTATAAGGAGGTTGCTCATCCATATTGTACCGCATTGCTGAAGTGTTGACATTGTATTCCTCTACAAAGTAAACACTTGAGAAGTATCCTACTTCCTTAAGATTAAAGCTTCGGCGATCCACCCGTCAACCCCCTTGCCCTGTTACCATACCATTGGTTTCAAATATCTTAGTGCTCTTTCAATATGATACATCCACCTATATTGCACGGGACCACCCACTTTTGCTTCAAACGGATGATAGATTAGGAGATGTTGCATTGGATTGAAAAACCGTGGAGGAAAACTTTTTTTCTATCTTACACAAAAGTACTAGAATCTCCTTCTCCAACTTACTCATCATCTCTGTCGTGATTTCTTTAGCACGGAGTTGTCTATAGAAGTGGCTAAGCTCGGCTAACACCTTCCACACCGCATCGTCAAAGTAGCTCCGAAACATAACATGCAGAAGTCTTTCCATGATTATGTGATAATCATGACTCTTCAATCCAATAAGCTTTCTCGTTTTCACATTCACGGCTCGTCTATGACTTGCTGCATAACCATATGAGAATTTCAAACTTTGCAACCATTCGAGAACTTCTTTTTTTTTCTTTAGTTCGAAGACAGAAGGAAGCGCGTGGTTTACCACCATTTTCAGAGAGCTCAAGAGTTGGACAGTTACAAAGCTCAGCGAGATCTTTTTGAGCCATTAAATTGTCTTTCGTTTTGCTTGTCATGTCCATGCATGTGCTTATGATACATTCGGCCATGTTATGCACTTGATGCATGACATCAATGTTGTTTCTTAGAATCAACGACTTCACATACGGTAGCTCCCAAATTCCACATATGTGAGTCCAATTGTGTTTCTTGAAGTGTGGACTAGGTCACTTCCCCTAGTACTACTAAGGAGTAGTCTGTGGAGGTTGGTATTCGGTTGGGGCGTGAGTCAAGATCCAGACAAGAGATGAACACCAAGAGTTGTACGTGGTTTGGGCCGCCTGAGCGTAATATCCTACTCCACGGGGTGTGTGTTGATTATATGTGTGAGACCTATGTGTGCTGAATACATTGGCTTTGACAATAAAAGTTTTGAATGCTGCCATAACATCTTTTTGGCAAGGTCCGACTCTAGCTCCGTGCTTCTGCAAGGTCCGACAATAGGTCCGACTTTCTTTGTCTAGATCCAACATGTTTTTGAGTAGCTCTGATGAGTTTTGTCTTTAGCTCCGACATGTCTTTGATAGCTCCAGCATGTCTTTGTTAATCTCCATATGTTTTGCTAGGTCCAACATATGTTGGTTAGCTCCGACATGTTTTTCTAGCTCCGACTTTTGGGATGACTAGTTCCGACTAGTTTTGGTTAGCTCCGGCGCAAGGTCCGACTAGCTTTGGTAAGCTCCGGCGCTAGGTTGTACTAGTTTTGGTAAGCTCCGGTGCTAGGTTGTACTTTCTTTGGTAAGCTCCGGCTCAAGCTCCAGTTAGCTTTGGCAAGGTTCGAAGCTTGATCATAATGTTCAAAATTTTCATGTGAAATGTTTCGAACATGCTTTATACTCTTAGAAAGTTTGCTTAGTATTCTTTTACTAGGTTTTTGGTGCGTTTTGGTTGATATGGATGATATCGTTTTCCTATGCTTTGCAGCATGCTTATGTGAGGTGCTCACGTAAGGTGTTGTGTTCGGAACTGACTTGAGTCAAGTCGTGGACTTGGGTTCATACGGATTGGTTGTTTGTTCATGTGCAGATGTTGCTTGAGTTCAAGTCATAGCTGGTGATAGGATCCTTTGTACTAGTCTCAGGGAGGAGATGAGGTTCCAACAAACAAATTCAGGAGGAATTGTGGTTGAGCGGGTCAGGAGGTCGCGCATGATGATTGAATCAAGGGCAGTGCATATGAAGGTTACTGGACGTCGTAGGAAGGTGTTTGCACATATGAATGCGGTGCATGATGTGGAAACATGGTTCCGAAGATTGTTTATGGATGGGAATATCTGGTTGGAAGGATCGGATCGTATCGGTTCATGACTTTGGCTGCGGCGGAATTGGTTATGGCTCGATATGGAAAGTATCGAGTTGGTTATGATAAGTTTTTGTGTGGGTCACGAATTTGAGTTGTTTTAGGAATGTGGGATACGTTTCTAAGGTGTTTGGAAGTCTTAAGATTGCTTCTATCTGCGTATAGAAGAGTCCTAAGCAGTTATGGAAAGTTTTGATTCGTGAACGGAGTAGGATTAGGGTCATGATTTGAGTTAAGTTGGCTTTCGAGCTGGTTATATAAGCAAGGGAGGCCAGAGCTCATGGTGCACGACTTTGGGGATGTTCCTCTTGTGTTCTATTCAATAAAATTCGTATTTTGAAGGAACTTTTGTGCCTTGTTCGTCCGACTTGTTCCAGACAAGTTTTACTCGTCGAGTTTCTGGACAGCACTACCTTTCGTTGGTGGTTTTATCATAACTCGAGTTTTACAGATCCAATTGATGTGATTCTTTTTGGTTTGCCTTCACAACTTGATTATCTATCATCTGTCAAAATTTCACGTTCATTGGATTTGTGGTTTATGATCTACACGAGTTTCTTTACAGCGTTCCAGAACTGTTTTTCTCGGGTAGGACAGATTGACCTTTGTTCGATCTTTCGATCATAACTTGAGTTTCTCCTGACGGATTTGAGTGATTCTTCTTGTGTTTTCTTCATGAATTGATTCTCTCTGATATATATCACTTTTGTGCCGGTGAAACTGTAGGATCGAAGAACACGTGAAAAGCTACCAGAGGGGGGGGGTGAATGGTAGATTTAAAAATCTTATGCAGCGGAAACAATAAAACCCTAATCCCTTCGGTAGAAAAACGATCTGTTAAAGAAATCGTGTGTGAGACTAATCTAAACGTGTTTCACCATGACAAAAGTGATAGTTATCATAGAGAATCAAGTCACGAAGACAACACAAAAGGAATTACTAAAATCCGTCGAGAAAAACTCAAGTTATGATCAAAAGATCAAACACTGGTCAATCCGACCTACCCGAGAAAAACAGTTTCTGGAATGCTGTAAAGAAACTCGTGTAGATCAAAAACCACAAATCCAATGACCGTGAAATTTTTACAGATGATAGACAATCAAGTTGTGAAGACAACCCAAAAAGAATCACGTCAATTGGATCAATAAAACTCGAGTTATGATAAAACCACCGACGAAAGGTAGTGCTGTCCAGAAACTCGACGAGTAAAACTTGTCTGGAACAAGTCGGACGAACAAGGCACAAAAGTTCCTTCAAACTATGAATTTTATTCAATAGAACACAAGTGCAACAGCCCCAAAGTCATGCACCACGAGATCTGGGCTCCCTTGTTTATATAACCAGCCCTTAGGCAATCCCAATCTCAACTAGGACTCTAATCCTAATCCGATCACAATCGGAACTTTCCATAACTGCTCAAGATTCTTCTATACGCAGATAGAAGCAATATTAAGACTTCCAAACACCTTAGGAACGTATCCCACATTCCTAAAAAACTCAAATTCGTGACCCACACGAAATCCTAACATGACCAGCTCGATATTTCCATACCGAGCCATAACCAACTCAGCTAGCAGCCTAAGTCTTCAACTGATACGATCCGATCCTTCCGATCAGATCTTCCTTCCATAATCCGTCTCTAGAAGCATATTGCCACGTCATGCACCTCATGCATACGTGCGAACACCTTCCTTTGACCTTCATATGCACTGCCCTTGATTCAATCATCCTGCGCGACCTCCTGACCCGCTCAACCACAGTTCCTCCCGAACTTGGTTGTTGGAACCTCATCTCCTCCTGAGACTAGTCCAATGGATCCCGTCACCAGCCATGACTTGAACTCAAGCAACACCTGCACATGAATAAACAACAAATCCATATGAGCCCAAGTCCTCGACTTGACTCAAGTTAGTTCCGAACACAACACCTTACGTGAGAACCTCACATAAGCATGTTGCAAAACCACAGTAGAAACGATATCAACCATATCATCCAAAACGCACCAAAAACTTAGCAAATGAATACTAAGCAATCTTTCCAACAATGTAAAGCAAGTACAAAACATTGCAAATGAAAAGCAGAAGCACTGCGGTCAAGTTCCGGACCTTGCCAGAGCAACCCGGAGCTTGAGCCGGAGCTAACAACAGTAGTACAATGAAGCACCTGCCGGAGCTTACCATAACTAGTAGATCCTAGCACCGGAGCTTACCAAAAACTAGTCAAAACTAGTCAACCCAAAACCGGAGCTAGACAAAGTACGTCGGAGCTTAGCAAAAGCATGCCGGAGCTATCAAGTATATGCCGGAGCTATCAAAGACATGCTGGAGCTAACAAAGACATGCCGGAGCTAAAGATAAAGCTCACCGGAGCTAACCAAAGCTAGTCGGACCTTACCAAGAAGTCGGACCTAGCATCTAACATAGCCGGAGCTATCCAAAACAAGCCGGACCTACCATCGGACCTTGCTGTAGCTCAGAGCTAGAGTCGGACCTTAACAAAAAGGTGTTTTGGTGATATTTAAAACTTTTATCATCAAAGCCAAGTGTATTCACTACAAGCCAATGTATTCAGCACATATAGATCTTACAATCTCCCCCTTGATGAATGCATTGGCAACACCATTTAAAATCCGAACATTGGCTTATTCACATAAAAGTTTTGAAAACAAAAAAAATTTCTCCCCCTTTGTAAATCAAAAGTAAAAAGAGAAGAAAAATTATCCCATATTATCTCTCCCCCTTTATTATATCTCCTTATGCACATATTCTCTCTCTCTTCATGCTTATCTCTCCCCCTTTGACAATGTATTCAGCAAGTCATGAGATATAAACAATTTATCTCTCCCCCTTTAGTTGTTATGAGCATATTATAACATATACATATAAACAAAGCTCATCCAAGTCATACTATCAAGTAACTTACACTATCACATCAATGAGATACATAAAGTAGTGTAAGCCATGCTAGAGATCATATGTAATTTTCAATTTAAGCAAGTCATGATCTCACAAACTTAACTATTTCATAACTTGAAAGCATGACACTAGTTGCTGCATTTTATTATTTTTCAAAGAACAAATTTAGATCATATGATATTTGCAAGAGATTATATGCGCATCTGCCTTATTCTAACCAACCAAGCCAAGCCTATGTCATTTGACAATCAGAAGTTTAAGGACATGGTTTTAGTCATACACAACTTATTCCAAGTTCATATCTAAGTGCAATGACAAGCTATCTCAAAAGAAGAAGTGCGATGCATGCATATCCTCTTGATCTTTTCTCAATTTATATTTGTTCATAAAAACTCAACATGTGAGTTGATTACTTGATTAATTTTTAATGATTAAAAGCATTTGTGAGCATGCAACAAGTTCAAAACAGCAAGAAAGTTCGACCATGACCAGTTTTAGTGTAAGTAATTATTCCAATTACTAGACATGGCAAAAACTACAAAATGTATAACACGAGTAATGTAGTAAGAACTTTCAGCATGTAAAAGGAATCACAAGGTCATATATGTAAGAAATACTATGCTCATATTATTTTAATTTCAGATTCACACATAGACTTCCCAAGTTTCAAAAACTCCCCCTCAATTTAAGCCATGAGGATGCATAACCCCTATTTCACTACGAATGTAACAAAAACGAGTGAAATCCGAAGGTTTTGTAAAAATGTCAGCCAATTGTTGTTCGGTATCTACATGGTGAAGCACAATGTTTCCCTTTTCAACGTTATCTCGGAGAAAGTGATACCTATTATCAATGGGCTTAGTTCTAGAATGTTGCACGGGGTTTTTGGCAATGCAAATAGCACTAGTGTTATCACAAAACAATGGAACACTATCTAGATCAACCCCATAGTCCTTATGTGTTTGAACAATCCAAAGAATTTGTGAGCAAGCACTAGCAGCAGCTACATATTCAGATTCAGCTGTGGATTGTGCAACTGAATTTTGTTTTCTAGAGGACCAAGCAACAAGAGAATTACCAAGAAAATGACAAGCACCGGAAGTACTTTTCCTATCAATCCTACAACCCCCAAAATCAGCATCCGAAAAAGCTTTCAAAGTAACGGTTGAGGAAGAAGGAAGAAAATGCCAAATTCTTGAGTTCCATGTAAGTACCTAAGAATCCTTTTGACGGTTTGACGATGTGAAACACGTGGGGAAGCTTGAAACCGTGCACAAAGACATACGCTGAATTGTATGTCCGGTCTTGATGTCGTGAGGTACAAAAGTGATCCGATCATGCTTCTATATTCTTTTTGATCCACGGATTCACCATCTTCATCAAGTTCAAGTGTTGTTGCTGTTCCCATTGGTGTCCGAAGAGGCTTGCTTTTGTCCATGTTGAAGCGCCTTAGGAGGTCTTTGGTATACTTCGTTTGATTCACAAAGGTACCCTCCTTGGTTTGTTTGATTTGCAGCCCCAAAAAGTAAGTGAGTTCACCCATCATACTCATTTCAAATTCGGAACTCATCATTGCTGAAAACTTGGACACAAGATCATGAGAAACACAACCAAAGATAATATCATCCACATATACTTGAACGAATAATGAGTCATTGCCATGTTTAAGCACAAAAAGAGTTTTATCAACCTTGCCCATGGTAAACCCCTTTTCAAGTAAGAATGTTTTTAACCTATCATACCATGCTCTTGGGGCTTGTTTGAGACCGTATAATGCTTTGGACAGTTTGTAAACATGATTAGGAAAATCTGGATTTTCAAAACCCGGTGGTTGTTTGACATAAACCTCCTCATCTAAGTAGCCATTAAGAAAAGAACTTTTAACATCCATTTGATATAGCTTAAAACCTTTAGATGCTGCAAAAGCTAATAAAATTCTTATGGCTTCTAATCTAGCGACAGGAGCAAAAGTTTCATCAAAATCTAGACCTTCAACTTGAGTGAAACCTTGAGCAACCAACCTAGCCTTATTCCTAACCACAACCCCATCCTCACTTTGTTTATTTTTAAATACCCATTTAGTTCCAATTAAAGTGTGACCTTGAGGTGGAGGTACAAGTTTCCAAACATTATTTCTTTCAAAATTTTCTAACTCTTCTTGCATGGCAATAATCCAAGATTCATTAGTGAGTGCGTGTGATATATCTTTGGGTTCAAAAGAAGCAACAAAAGTAGAATGGGCATAAGAGTTTGGATCGCAAAACCTGGACCGTGTGACTCGTTCGTGCAAGCTTCCAATCATCTGTTGTGGGGGATGATCTTTGTAAAAACGTAGGGGAACAGATGTCTCACAAGCTTCTTCTTCATTAGGTTCATCGTAGATTGATGAGCTTGTGACTTGTGGACAATCAGGACCAGCGGAGGTGATAGCCGGAGCTTGTTCAATGTCCGGAGCTGGACACGTGTCAGCTTCGGAACTACCAGGCAGTGTCACCGGCTCTTCTTCATCTTCCAAAATACCCTCCCCCTGAGGATACGGATCTGGTCCTGCAACACCGGAGCTAGTACCTGGGCTAGCTTCATCAAAAGATACTTCACAAGTCTCCACAATTTTGTTAGTGTCAAGTAAAAGCACACGGTAGCCTCTAGTATGAGATGGATAACCAAGAAACATGCCATCAATGGATCTAGGTTCAAATTTATCAAGGTTACCATGTTTCTTAACAAAGCATTTGCAACCAAAGACCCAAAAATGTGTAACACTAGGCCTATGTCCAAACCGAAGCTCATATGGTGTTTTACCTAGCTTAGCACGCAAGAAAACACGATTTGAGACATAACAAGCGGTTGCTAACGCATCAGCCCAAAATTTCCTAGGAGTTTGATATTCATCAAGCATAGTCCTAGCCATCTCAACTAAGGTTCTGTTCTTTCTTTCTACAACACCGTTTTGTTGGGGTACATATGGTGAAGAAAGTTGATGATCTATTCCATTTTCAGCACAAAAGTGATCAAAAGATTGATTTTTAAATTCAGTTTCGTTATCACTTCTAATTTCCTTTAAAGATCCTGGGTGATCAATTGATAATCTAAGAAATAAAGTCCTAAAGTGACTAAAAGCTTCATTCTTAGACACCATAAAGTAAACCCAAGAGTATCTAGAATAATCATCAACAATAACCAGAACATACCATTTACCTCCGAAGGATTGAACACGTGAAGGTCCTACGGTGTCAAGATGCAAAAGTTGACATGGTTCAGTTGTCATGATCATTGTGAGAGGAGTATGTGAACCTGCAACCATCTTAGCATGTCTACAAGAAGAGCACACAATTTCTTTGTCCCTTTTAAGCTTAGGCAGCCCACATATGCGATCAAGAGCACTAATACGCGTTAGGTGATCAAAGCCTACGTGACCAAGTCTACGATGCCAAAAATATAAGTCCTTTGAATCATTAGCAACTAGACACCTATGCTTAGAGGAAGACATATCAAAATCAGCTTTAAAAACTCTTCCAAACCAAGACATGTTAAAAATAAGCTCACTATTTGAACCTACAACATTGCAGCAGTTTTTATTGAAAATAATTTCTAGATTTTCATCTAGCAATTGTGCAACAGAAAGCAAGTTGTATTTCAAATTTTTGACAAGTGCCACATCGTTCAAAGTGTAGTGATCATTTACTCTAACCGAACCCTTAGCAATTATAGGAGTTGAAGAATTATCGGCAAAAGTAACATTCTCTACACGTGACACAAAAGAGAGGGAGGAGAACCAATCTTTGTTACCAGTCATGTGGCGTGAGCAACCTGAATCCACAATCCAAATGTTCTCCTTCCTCAAACGTGTATCCTACATAGAAGCACAATACGTCGATGACTCAATACTGGGGTTAGTCAAAAGGCATTTAGGTATCCAGTACTGAGTCACACGACGTGCAGTAGGAAAAACACGCGAAAGCTGAGATAAAACAGCAGGTTTATGAGTCAAAGATTGAGGTTTTCTGTTCTTAACAGTTGATTTAGAAGTTGTTACTTGTTTAGAGTGAAAACCAGTAGCTCCGGAGGTAAAAGCAGAAGATCCGGAGGCAAAAACTGAAGCTCCAGAGGGAACAACAGAAGATCTGGGAGCTCTCGGAGCTATCAGAACTACCGGAGCTGCCTTTGTAGATTTCTTGCCAAAAGTTCCAGAAGCTACCTTTTCAAGTTTATGACTCACTAAAGCAGGTTGTGTTTTTCTAATTGCATGAAAGTTATAAGATCTAGCAATTTTTCTTTCCCTTTTCTGTTGTTTAGCTAGTCTATAACAAAAATCTATGACATGACCATCTCTACCACAGTAGGTACAATGAAACTTAATTTTGTAATCATGTCTAGATGAGCACCCAACATTAGAAACAGAATTAGAAAGCAATCCTGCAGATTTGAAAACCACTTCTTTTTGTTTAGGAACTGTTTGAGTCAAACCACTTCCTAATGACTTTACAATTTTAGGTGGATGTGCCTTAGCGTGAACATGAGAATCAAAACCTAAACCAGTTTTATCTTTGCAAAACTTGGAAGAATTCAGCAGCAAGTTTAGATTCTTATTCCCATTACAAAACCGACCTAGTGTCCTATTCATGTCATCAAGTTTCTTAGACAAGTCTAGGCAGTTTGCACATGAAGTTTTTCCTTTTAGTTTGCAATTGGAACAATTTTTAACTTCATGAGATTGTAAAGCATTGTTCAGAATGGATATTTCATTCATTGCATCTTTTAGTTTCTTATCAAGATTTTCACATGCAGAACAATGCAAATCAGCTGTAGAACAAGAAGCATCTTTTAAATTTTTATCACTAAGTGCAGCAAGCTTTTTGTTGTTTTCAATTTCTTCATCAAGTCTATCTAGAGTGGAGGAGTGTGCACTTTTTAATGTGGACAATTGTTCATAGATTAAGTCACATGAGGGACATGCATCATCACTAGGAATCAAAGTTTTTAAACGGTTAATTTCAGATTCTAGTGATTCAATTTTAGCAGCATTACCCCTAAGCTTTTTGTCCTTTTTCTTGACAATAATAGTTGCACGAGAAATAGCATCACACATTTCATTGCAGGTAGAACATACCTCATCGTCTTCACTGTTGTGTTATGCATCCTCCTGACTTGATCTTGATCTTGTTTTGCCCGTCATGAAGCATAAGTTGGCCGGATCGTCATCATCTCCATCACTTTCAAAGTCTACATCACTTGAACTAAGTTCTTGAAGTGCGGTGATGAAGCTGTTAATCATCTTGCGTCCTATGGTACCCTTCTTTTTCTTGTTGGATTTTCCAGAGGAGGTCCGGACCTTGCTTTGTTTTTCTTCTGGGTGGTCGGACCTGAAAGGTTAGGGCATTCTGTACGAAAGTGTCCTATTTTACCACATTCAAAACAGCGTTGAGGTCCAGAGCTTCCTCTCCTTCTAGTTCTCACATTTTGCAATGCTTTTGAGAATCTAGTAGAGATGAGTGCCAACTCCTCTTCTGGAAATTCTTCGATCTGTTCTAGGGTTAGCGAGGACAATAAAGCAAGAGTATTGCAAGATGATGATTGGCCGGAGCTAGACATATCACATTGTGAGACAAATGCAATAGACTTGTTTGGGTTCTTACGTGCTAGGATGTCAATTTCATGAGTCTTTAGTTTAGAATAGAGTACATCTAATGTAAGAGAACTCATGACAGTTGATTCACGTATAGACGTTACTTTCATCTCCCAAATTGACATATCTAATGCACTAAGGAGTTGTCTAGCATTCTCAGCATCAGAAAAATTTACATTGACACTACGTAAGTTGCTGAGAATTTTATTGAAACGAGCAAAGAGATCATCGATAGACTCACCGGTTTGCATCTCAAAACGCATATATTCCTTTTTGAACATATCTGGTTTACCTCTTTGATTGTGTTGAAGCCTTCATGGTAATCACAGAGAGCGCTCCAAACATCGTATGCTGATCGGAGGTGTGCGACACGATCAAAGTCGCTTTGAGTGAGTCCTTGGATGATCAAGTTTCGTGCTTTGTTGTTGTTGTCGACGTCCCGGAGGTTCATAGCCGTAACTTGATCGTTAGGTGGGACTTCATAAGGTTTGTACACCTTTTCCCATATTGCGAAGCCTTGCGCCTGGATGAAGGCTTCCATGCGTGCCTTCCAAACCTGAAAATCAATACCAGCAAACACACAAGGTTTGGCGGAGTACTTCTCCATGATGATTAGTCAAAAACACGTGCAAATCACAAATATTAGAGCACCGTGGCTCGGATACCAATTGTAGGATCGAAGAACACGTGAAAAGCTACCAGAGGGGGGGTGAATGGTAGATTTAAAAATCTTACGCAGCGGAAACAATAAAACCCTAATCCCTTCGGTAGAAAAACGATCTGTTAAAGAAATCGTGTGTGAGACTAATCTAAACGCGTTTCACCGTGACAAAAGTGATATTTATAATAGAGAATCAAGTCACGAAGACAACACAAAAGGAATTACTAAAACCGTTGAGGAAAACTCAAGTTATGATCAAAAGATGAAACACTGGTCAATCTGACCTACCCGAGAAAAACAGTTTCTAGAATGCTGCAAAGAAACTCGTGTAGATCAAAAACCACAAATCCAATGACCGTGAAATTTTGGCAGATGATAGACAATCAAGTTGTGAAGACAACCCAAAAAGAATCACGTCAATTGGATCAATAAAACTCGAGTTATGATAAAACCACCGACGAAAGGTAGTGCTGTCCAGAAACTCGACGAGTAAAACTTGACTGGAACAAGTCGGACGAACAAGGCACAAAAGTTCCTTCAAAATATGAATTTTATTCAATAGAACACAAGAGGAACAGCCCCAAAGTCATGCACCACGAGCTCTGGGCTCCCTTGTTTATATAACCAGCCCTTAGGCCATCCCAATCTCAACTACGACTCTAATCCTAATCCGATCACAATCGGAACTTTCCATAACTGCTCAAGATTCTTCTATACGTAGATAGAAGCAATCTTAAGACTTCCAAACACCTTAGGAACGTATCCCACATTGCTAAACAACTCAAATTCGTGACCCACACGAAATCCTAACATGACCAACTCGATATTTCCATACCGAGCCATAACCGACTCAGCTAGCAGCCTAAGTCTACAACCGATACGATCCGATCCTTCCGATCAGATCTTCCTTCCATAATCCGTCTCTAGAAGCATATTGCCACGTCATGCACCTCATGCATACGTGCGAACACCTTCCTTTGACCTTCATATGCACTGCCCTTGATTCAATCATCCTGCGCGACCTCCTGACCCGCTCAACCACAGTTCTTCCCGAACTTGGTTGTTGGAACCTCATCTCCTCCTGAGACTAGTCCAATGGATCCCGTCACCAGCCATGACTTGAACTCAAGCAACACCTGCACATGAATAAACAACCAATCCATACGAGCCCAAGTCCTCGACTTGACTCAAGTTAGTTCTGAACACAACACCTTACGTGAGAACCTCACATAAGCATGTTGCAAAACCACAGTAGAAACGATATCAACCATATCATCCAAAACGCACCAAAAACTTAGCAAATGAATACTAAGCAATCTTTCCAACAATGTAAAGCAAATACGAAACATTGCAAATGAAAAGCAGAAGCACTGCGGTCAAGTTCCGGACCTTGCCAGAGCAACCCGGAGCTTGAGCCGGAGCTAACAATAGTAGTACAATGAAGAACCTGCCGGAGCTTACCATAACTAGTAGATCCTAGCACCGGAGCTTACCAAAAACTAGTCAAAACTAGTCAACCCAAAACCGGAGCTAGACAAAGTACGTCGGAGCTTAGCAAAAGCATGCCGGAGCTATCAAGTATATGCCGGAGCTATCAAAGACATGCTGGAGCTAACAAAGACATGCCGGAGCTAAAGATAAAGCTCACCGGAGCTAACCAAAGCTAGTCGGACCTTACCAAGAAGCCGGACCTAGCATCTAACGTAGACGGAGCTATCCAAAACAAGCCGGACCTACCGTCGGACCTTGCTGTAGCTCAGAGCTAGAGTCGGACCTTGACAAAAAGGTGTTTTGGTGATATTTAAAACTTTTATCATCAAAGCCAAGTGTATTCACTACAAGCCAATGTATTCAGCGCATACAGATCTTACAGAAACACATTTAGATTAGTCTCACACACGATTTCTATAACAGATTGTTTTTCTACCGAAGGGGTTGGGATTTAATTGTTTCCGTTGCATAAGATTTTTATATCTACCATTCACCCCCCCCCCTCTGGTAGCTTTTCATGTGCTCTTCGATCCTACAATTGGTATCAGAGCCACAGTGATCTAATCATTGTGATTTGCACGTGTTTTTGACTAATCATCATGGAGAAATACTCCGCCAAACCTTGTGTATTTGCTGGTATTGATTTTCAGGTTTGGAAGGCATGCATGGAGGCTTTCATCTAGGCACAAGGCTTCACAATATGGGAGAAGGTTTACAAGCCTTACGAAGTGCCACCAAACGATCAAGTTACGGCTACAAACCTACGGGACGTCGACAACAACAACAAATCCCGAAACATGATCATCCAAGGACTCACTCAGAGCGACTTTGACCGCGTTGCACATCTCCAATCGGCATACGATGTATGAAGAGAACTTTGTGACTATCATGAAGGATCCAACACGATCAAGGAGGTAAGGCAAGACATGTTCAAGAAAGAATATATGCACTTCGATATGCAACCCAGTGAGTCCACTGATGATCTCTTTGCTCGCTTTAACAAAATTCTCAGTAACTTGCGTAGTGTCAACGTTAATTTTTCTGATGCTGAAAATGCTAGGCAACTTCTTAGTGAATTAGACATGTCAATCTGGGAGATGAAAGTTACATCTATGCGTGAATCTACTGTCATGAGTACACTTACTTTAGATGTGATTTACTCTAAACTCAAAACTCATGAAATTGACATCTTATCACGCAACAACCCAAATAAGTCTATTGCATTTGTCTCACAACGTGATATGCCTAGCTCCGGCCAATCATCATCTTGCAATACTCATGCTTTGTTGTCCTCACTAACTCTGGAGCAGATTGAGGAATTTCTAGAAGAGGAGTTAGCACTAATCTCTACTAGGTTCTCAAAAGCATTGCAAAATGTGAGAACTAGAAGGAGAGGAAGCCCCGGACCTCAACGATGATTCGAATGTGGTAAGACGGGACACTTTCATACAGAATGTCCTAACCTTTCCGGTTCTACTTCCCGAGAAGAAAAACAATCAAGGACGAAGCACTCCACAACAAATGATAAGAAGAAGAAGAAGAAGAAGGGCTTTACAGGTCGCCAACTGGTGAACAGTTTTATCTCCGCACTCCAGAAACTTGGCTCAAGCGACGTGGACATTGGAAGTGACAAAGATGAAGATGATTTGGCCAACTTATGCTTCATGGCGGGCAAAACAAGATCGAAATCAAGTCAGGAGGATGCAGAACACAACAGTGACGATGATGAGGTATGTTCTACCTTGTAGGATCGAAGAGCACGTGAAAAGCTACCAGAGGGGGGTGAATGGTAGATTTAAAAATCTTACGCAGCGGAAACAATTAAACCCCAACCCCTTCGGCAGAAAAACGATCAGTTAAAGAAATCGTGTGTGAGACTAATCTAAACGTGTTTCACCATGACAAAAGTGGTATATATCAGAGATAATCAAGTCACGAAGACAACACAAGAAGAATCACTCAAATTCGTCGAGAAAAACTCAAGTTATGATCAAAAGATCAAACAAAGGTCAATCTGCCCTACCCGAGAAAAAAAACAGTTCTAGAACGCTGCAAAGAAACTTGTGTAGATGATAGACCACAAATCCAATGACCGTGAAATTTTGACAGATGATATATAATCAAGTTGTGAAGAAAAACAAAAAGAATCACGTAAATTGGATTTGTAAAACTCGAGTTATGATAAAACCACCGACAAAAGGTAGTGCTGTCCAGAAACTCGATGAGTAAAACTTATCTGGAACAGGTCGGACGAACAAGGCACAAAAGTTCCTTCAAACTACGAATTTTATTCAATAGAACACAAGAGGAACAGCTCCAAAGTCGTGCACCACGAGCTCTGGGCTCCCTTGCTTATATAACCAGCTCGAAAACCAACTCAACTCAAATCAGGAACCTAATCCTACTCTGTTCACGAATCCTAACTTTCCATAACTGCTTAGGATTCTTCTATACGCAGATAGAAGCAATCTTAAGACTTCCAAACACCTTAGGAACATATCCCACATTCCTAAACAACTCAAATTCGTGACCCATACGAAAACCTATCATAACCAACTCAAATCTTTCTATATTTGAGTCAAACCCGTCTCAGCCGCAGCCTAAGTTCATAACCTAGTCGGTTGGACCTTTCCGACCAACTCTTTACGTCCACATCTCTTCACCACATCTCGGAACCATGTAGCCACGTCCATGCACTCCTTGCACACGTGCAAACATCTTCCAATGACGTCCACGATACCTTCACATGCATTGTTCTTGATTCAATCATGCTGCGCAACCTCCTGATCAGCTCAACCACAATTCCTCCTGAATTTGGTTGTTGGAACCTCATCTCCTCCCTGAGACTAGTCCAATGGATCCCATCACCAGCCATGTCTCGAACTCAAGCAACACCTGCACATGAATAAACAACAAATCCATACGAGCCCAAGTCCTCGACTTGACTCAAGTTAGTTTCGAACACAACACCTTACGTGAGAACCTCACATAAGCATGTTGCAAAACCACAGTAACACGATATCATCCATGTCAACCAAAAACACATCAAAGACTTAGAAAATGAATACTAAGAAATCTTGCCAGAGATGTAAAGCAAGTACGAAACATTGCAAATGAAAAACAGAAGCATTGCGGTCAAGTTCCAGACCTTGCCAGAGCAACCCGGACCTTGAGCCGGAGCTAACAAAAACATGTCGGAGCTAAAGACAAAACTCACCGGAGCTAACCAAAACTAGTCGGACCTTAATAAAAAGGTGTTTTGGTGATATTCAAAACTTTTATCGTCAAAGAAAGTGTATTCACTACAAGCCAATGTATTCAGCACACATAGGTCTTACAATATCCCCCTTGATGAATGCATTGGCAACACGGTTTAAAATTCGAACATTGGCTTATTCACATAAAAGTTTTGAAGAAAATTTCTCCCCCTTTGTAAATCAAAAGTAAAATGAGAAGAAAATCCAAAAATTATCCCATATTATCTCTCTCCCTTTATTATCTCTCCTTATGCACATATTCTCTTTCTCTTCATGCTTATCTCCCCCCTTTGACAATGTATTCAGCAAGTCATGAGCATATAAACAAATTATCTCTCCCCCTTTAGTTGTTATGAGCATATTATAATATATACATATAAACAAAGCTCATCCAAGTCATATAATCAAGTACCTTACATTATCACATCAATGAAATACATAAAGTAGTGTAAGCCATGCTAGAGATCAAATGTAATTTTCAATTTAAGTAAGTCATGATCTCACAAACTTAACTATTTCAAAACCTGAAATCATGACACTAGTTGCTGCATTTTATTATTTTTCAAAGCATAAATTTAAATCATACGATATTTGCAAGAGATTATATGCGCATCTGCCTTATTCTAACCAACCAAGCCAAGCCTATGTCATTTGACAATCAGAAGCTTAAGGACATGGTTTTAGTCATACACAACTTCTTCCAAGTTTATATCTAAGTGCAATGATAAGCCATCTCAAAATAAGAAGTGTGATGCATGCATATTCTCTTGATCTTTTTTCAATTTATATTTTTTCATAAAAACTCAACATGTGAGTTGACTACTTGATTAATTCTTAATGATTAAAAGCACTTGTGAACATGTAACAAGTTCAAAACAGCAAGAAAGTTCGACCATGACCAGTTTTAGTGTAAGTAGTTATTCCAATTACTAGACATGGCAAAAATTACAAAATGTATAACACGAGTAATGTTGTAAGAACTTTCAGCATGTAAAAGGAATCACAAAGTCATATATGTATGAAATCCTATGCTCATATTATTTTAATTTCAGATTCACACATAGACTTCCCAAGTTTCAAAACTCCCCCTCAATTTAAGCCATGAGGATGCATAACCCCTATTTCACTACGAATGTAACAAAAACGAGTGAAATCTAAAGGTTAAAAATGTCAGCCAATTGTTGTTCGGTATCTACATGGTGAAGCACAATGTTTCCTTTTTCAACATTATCTCGGAGAAAGTGAAACCTAATGTCAATGTGCTTAGTTCTATAATGTTGCACGGCGTTTTTAGCAATGCAAAGGGCACTTGTGTTATCACAGAACAGTGGAACACTATCTAGATCAACCCCATAGTCCTTAAGTGTTTGAACAATCCAAAGAATTTGTGAGCAAGCACTGGCAGTAGCTACATATTCAGATTTGCCTGTGGATTGTGCAACTGAATTTTGTTTTCTAGAGGACCAAGCAACAAGATAATTACCAAGAAAATGACAAGCACCGGAAGTACTTTTCCTATCAATCCTACAACCCCCAAAATCAGCATCCGAAAAAGCTTTCAAAGTAATGGTTGAGGAAGAAGGAAGAAAAATTCCAAATTATTGAGTTCCATGTAAGTACTTGAGAATCCTTTTGACGACTTGACGATGTGAATCACGTGGGGAGGCTTGAAACCGTGCACAAAGACATACGCTGAATTGTATGTCTGGTCTTGATGTCGTGAGGTACAAAAGTGCGATCATGCTTCTATATTCTTTTTGATCCACGGGTTCACCATCTTCATCAAGTCCAAGTGTTGTTGATGTTCCCATTGGTGTCCGAAGAGGCTTGCTTTTGTCCATGTTGATGTTGAAGCGCCTTAGGAGATATTTTGTATACTTCATTTGATGCACAAAGGTACCCTCCTTAATTTGCTTGATTTGCAGCCCCAAAAAGTAAGTGAGTTCACCCATCATACTCATTTCAAATTCGGAACTCATCATTGCTGAAAACTTGGACACAAGATCAAGAGAAGCACAACCAAAGATAATATCATCCACATACACTTGAACGAATAATGAGTCATTGCCATGCTTAAGCACAAAAAGAGTTTTATCAACCTTGCCCATGGTAAACCCTTTTTCAAGTAAGAATGTTTTTAACCTATCATACCATGCTATAGGGGCTTGTTTGAGACCGTACAAAGCTTTGGACAGTTTGTAAACATGATTAGGAAAATCTGGATTTTCAAAATCCGGTGGTTGTTTCACATAAACCTCTTCATCTATGTAGCCATTAAGAAAAGCACTTTTAACATCCATTTGATATAGCTTAAAACCAATAGATGCAGCAAAAGCTAACAAAATTCTTATGGCTTCTAATCTAGCAACAGGAGCAAAAGTTTCATCAAAATCAAGACCTTCAACTAAAGTATACAAGTTCTTTGGATTGTTCACAAATTCTTTGGATTGTTCAAACACTAAAGGACTATGGGGTTGATCTAGATAGTGTTCCACTGTTTTGTGATAACACTAGTGCCATTATCATTGCTAAAAACCACGTGCAACATTCTAGAACTAAGCACATTGACATTAGGTATCACATTCTCCGTGATAATGTTGAAAAAGGAAACATTGTGCTTCACCACGTAGATATCGAACAACAATTGGCTGACATTTTTACAAAACCTTTCAATTTCACTCGTTTTTGTTTTATTCGTAGTGAAATAGGGGTTATGCATCCTCATGGCTTACATTGAGGGGGAGTTTTCAAACTTGAGAAGTCTATGTGTGAATCTAAAATTAAAATATTATGAGCATTGTATTTCATACATATATGACTTTGTGATTCCTTTTACATGCTAAAAGTTCTTACTACATTACTCATGTTATACATTTTGTAGTTTTTGCCATGTCTAGTAATTGGAATAATTACTTACACTAAACCTGGTCATGGTCGAACTTTCTTGGTGTTTTGAACTTGTTGCATGCTCATAAGTGCTTTTAATCATAAAGAATTAATCAAGTAATCAACTCGCTTGTTGAGTTTTTTTTATGAACAAATACATGTTGAGAAAAGATCAAGAGAATATGCATGTATCGCACTTCTTCTTTTGAGATGGCTTATCATTGCACTCAGATATGAACTTGGAAGAAGTTGTGTATGGCTAAAACCATGTCCTTAAGCTTCTGATTGTCAAATGACATAGGCTTGGCTTGGTTGGTTAGAACAAGGCAGATGCGCATATAATCTCTTGCAAATATCATATGATCTAAATTTGTGCTTGAAAAATAATAAAATGCAGCAAAAAGTGTCATGCTTTCAGGTATTGAAATAGTTAAGTTTGTGAGATCATGACTTGCTTAAATTGAAAATTATATTTGATCTCTATCATGGCTTACACTACTTTTTGTATTTCATTGTCGTGATAGTGTAAGTTACTTGATAGTATGACTTGCATGAGCTTTGTTTTATACATATATGTTATAATATGCTCATAACAATTAAAATTTCTCTTTTGAATCTTACTGAATACATTGTCAAAGGGGGAGAGATAATATGGTGAATTATGCAAGGGGGAAAAATATGTATAGGGGTGGGGAAATTTATTTCTATCTCATTTGATTTTCAAAAAGGTGGAAAACTGTTCTCAAAACTTTTCATGCCAATGTTCGGATTTTAGATGTTGTTGCCAATGCATTCATCAAGGGGGAGGTTGTGAGACCTATGTGTGCTGAATACATTGGCTTTGACAATAAAAGTTTTGAATGCTGCCATAACATCTTTTTGGCAAGGTCCAACTCTAGCTCCGAGCTTCTGCAAGGTCCGACAATAGGTCCGACTTTCTTTGTCTAGATCCAACATGTTTTTGGGTAGCTCCGGTGAGTTTTGTCTTTAGCTCTGGCATGCCTTTGATAGCTCTGGCATGTCTTTGTTAAGCTCCGATATGTTTTGCTAGGTCCAACTTATGTTGGTTAGCTCCGACATGTTTTTCTAGCTCTGACTTTTGGGATGACTAGTTCTGACTAGTTTTGGTTAGCTCCGGCGCTAGGTCTGACTAGCTTTGGTAAGCTCTGACGCTAGGTTGTACTAGTTTTGGTAGGCTCCGGCGCTAGGTTGTACTAGCTTTGGTAAGCTCCGGTTAGCTTTTCAAGGTTCAGAGCTTGATCGTAATGTTCAAAATTTTCATGTGAAATGTTTCGAACATGCTTTATACTCTTGGAAAGTTTTCTTAGTATTCTTTTACTAAGTTTTTGGTGTGTTTTGGTTGATATGGATGATATCATTTTGCTATGCTTTGCAACATGCTTATGTTAGGTGATCACGTAAGGTGTTGTGTTCGAAACTGACTTAAGTCAAGTCGCGGACTTGGGCTCGTATGGATTGGTTGTTTGTTCATGTGCAGGTGTTGCTTGAGTTCAAGTCATGGCTGGTGACAGGATTGGACTAGTCTCAGGGAGGAGATG
Source organism: Tuctoria greenei (assembly GCA_036927565.1). Classification (NCBI taxonomy): domain Eukaryota; kingdom Viridiplantae; phylum Streptophyta; class Magnoliopsida; order Poales; family Poaceae; genus Tuctoria; species Tuctoria greenei. The sequence continues at coordinate 134,581,387 of JAYESD010000010.1, read as the reverse complement.
AGGTTCCAACAACCAAATTCAGGAGGAATTGTGGTTGAGCGGGTTAGGAGGTTGTGTAGGATGATTGAATCAAGGGCAGTGCATATGAAGGTTACTGTATGTCGTAGGAAGGTGTTTGCACGTATGCATGTGGTGCATGATGTGGCAACATGGTTCCAAAGATGGTTTATGGATGGGAAGATCTGGTTGGAAGGATCGGATCGTATCGGTTGATGACTTTGGCTGCGGCGGAGTCAGTTATGGCTCGGTATGGAAAGTATCGAGTTGGTTATGATAAGATTTCGTGTGGGTTACGAATTTAAGTTGTTTTAGGAATGTGGGATACGTTTATAAGGTGTTTGGAAGTCTTAAGATTGCTTCGATCTGCGTATAGAAGAGTCCTAAGCGGTTATGCAAAGTTTTGATTCGTAAACGGGGTAGGATTAGGGTCCTAATTTGAGTTGAGTTCGCTTTCGAGCTGGTTATATAAGCAAGGGAGGCCAGATCTTGTGGTGCATGACTTTGGGGCTGTTCCTCTTGTGTTCTATTGAATAAAATTCGTAGTTTGAAGGAACTTTTGTGCCTTGTTCGTCCGACTTGTTCCAGACAAGTTTTACTCATGGAGTTTCTGGACAGCACTACCTTTCGTTGGTGGTTTTATCATAACTCGAGTTTTACAGATCCAATTGACGTGATTCTTTTTGTGTTGTCTTCGAAACTTGATTATATATCATATTTAAAAATTTCACGGTCATTGGATTTGTGGTTTCTGATATACACGAGTTTCTTTACAGCGTTCCAGAACTGTTTCTCTCGGGTAGGACAGATTGACCTTTGTTCGATCTTTTGATCATAACTTGAGTTTCTCTCAACAGATTTGAGTGATTCTTCTTGTGTTTTCTTTGTGACTTGAATCTCTCTGATATATATCACTTTTTCCTGGTGAAACTCGTTTAGATTAGTCTCACATATGATTTCTCTAACAGATCGTTTTTCTGTCGAAGGGGTTGGGATTTAATTTTTTCCGCTGCATAAGATTTTTAAATCTACAATTCACCCCCCCCCCTCTGGTAGATTTTCACGTGCTCTTTGATCCTACAATATGAGCTTGTATGGTTGAGATCAGTTGTGATAGCTTGAGATAGCTTGTCCTTCTACTGTGCAGTGCAACCCTTTTATATGCCAAGGACTGGCTGTTACAATGAGTGCCTGGCTCAACAGGTGGCCCCGACTATAATAAACTACCCTATACACGATCTATAGTTTTAAGGATGGTTAATAGTTTGATAACGTGCCTTAATGATAGCGTTACCAGCCTTGATAGTCCTCTGATCATGCGTCATTAATATAGAATTAATGACACGTTAGCCAGGTCTTGTAATGGCCAATTGATGGCCCTTGAATTTCCTCGACGTTGGAGATCCTACTATCTTCCCGTTGGTGATGTAGGTCTGGGCATTGACACGTGGAAGCAGTCCTAAGGACAGAGCCGGACTTGTCCAAGCTGGAGGGTTGGACTAGTCCGGCCACATCAGACAGATCCGATGTTAGGCGGACCGAAGTATCCTGTGTGAGTTTGGACTTGCCCATTTGGGGAAGGACTAGTCCGTGGTGAGTGTGTCTGTGTCCTTCTGGGACTAAGTCCTGAAGGACCGAACTAGTCCGCCCTGGGGGGCTGGAGTAGTCCGCATGGACAGACTAGTCCGTTTCAGTCCAGAAAAGTAGTTCCTAACCTAGATTGAACTAGTCCGCTCCCTGTCAGATTAGTCCGCTGAGGACTTGCAGGTCGCTGCTGCGACTAAGTCCTGGACGGCCGGACTTGTCCGCCCTCGGGGGCCGGACTAGTCCGGTGTGCCAGACTGGTCTGTTCTCAATCGGAACAAATAGTTATATGTGAGATCGGACTAGTCCATGATTTGGTGTCTGTTTGAATTCAAAACATGGCGTGGGGCTTTGTTATTGGTCAAGAATGACATCACTGATCCCCACAGGCCAGACTAGTTCGGGGTCAAAGGCTGGACTAGCCCGCACTTTTCCTGGTAGCAACGGCTAATTGTTAGGACCCCTATAAAAAGGAATCCCCCGGCCTCCAAAGGCCCCCTCTCGAATCCTAGCGCCGCCATAGCCTTCCTAGAGCCATCCTAGCCCTCTCTTGACCATTCTTGGAGTCCTAAGAGTGAATCTTGAGAATTTGTGAGGTTTGCAAAAGGAGAGAGAAGGGTTTGCATGATCTTGAGCTCTTGGTTGATTCTCTTGATTTGACTGATTGATTTGAGTTTGTGTGGATGTTTATCTTCGATCTTTTTGAGTTGTAAACTTGTGGGAGCCTTAGGTTGTGAGTTGCCCCATGGATTTGGTGATTACCCTTGTGATTTAGTGCAAGAAAAGTCGGACTTCATGGTTGCTAAGTGAGGAAAGGGTTGAGTGATACCCTACCTTCCGTGGGCATCCTCAACGTGGATGTAGGCTCCTTTGTGGGGTTGAACCACGGGATAAATCATGCGTCTTGTGTCCTTTATTTGACTTCCTCGTTCTTCACTAGATAAAGTTAGGGCTATCTACATTCTTCATTTCAGTCTTGTGATCTGCCTCAATCTAGTTGCTTTTACTTCGTACACACAATCTACTAGATTGCTAGGAACATAAACTTTATATATCATCGAGTTAACTCCGTTAGATCGCATAAAAATATCACCTTTGATCAAGTTTGACATCCAGACTGGACTAGTCCGCCCCCAGGCCGGACTAGTCCGCACTCTGTAGTTTAATTAGCTTTTATTGAGTTAAATTTAAGGTTATTCGCCTATTCACCCCCCTCTAGGCAACTTTCAATTGGTATCAGAGCCTAACTCCCCTAAAAGCTTAACCGCTTGGAGAGGAGATGGGGGAAAATGGTGGGAAGGAGATGCTGATGATCGACACCACCAGCATCAGCGAGAATAGCCACAACGGAGACCAGGGGTCCAATCCCTTGCATGACAAGACTAGCAACACCTCCAAGGACAAGCCAAAGCCTCCTCCCTTCGATGGTGAAACTAAAGATGAAGATGAAGAAGTGAAGCGCCTTGCTGACCTTCTTCATAAGGCAAGAGATGAGGTCAAGAGGAGAAGAAGGCTTGAGAAGGAGCCCGAAGAAGACTACACGCGATATCCTTTCAACTATGAGCGCCTCAATTCTCATTCAAACTACCTTTCTATTCCTATGGACAAAGCTCCACACTTTGATGGGACTAACTACACTATGTGGAAGCACAACATTAAGTTGCATCTTATTTCTCTCAATCCTACACTTTGGCATGTTGTTTGCACAGGTGTAGATATCCCCGTGGATGATGAATAGCAAGGGCAACGACAAGACAAGTCAAGACCAAGGAGAGTGTGCTACAACTGTGGTGAGTATGGGCACTTCATTGTGAATTGCCATAAGAAAAAGAAGAAGACAAGAAGAAGAAGATCAAGGATGAGAAGCCTCAAGAGAGGAAAATATTCAAGAAGAAGAAAGCACATGGGAACACTCATGTTGGCAAGGAGTGGGACTCCAACGATGAGTCCTCCTCCAATGATGAAGCGGGAGTGGCAACTATCCCCATCAAGAAGCCAACAACGAATAAGACCCTTCTACCAAACAAGGGAGAGTGGAAAAGCTCAAGCCACACTTGTCTTGTGGCCAATGAACGAAAAATAAAGTTTAAATATAAACTCTGCTTGCGCTCAATTAAAGATGAGGATTTTGATAGTGACAGTGAGAATGAATATATGTTTGAAGGCTTGAGTAAAAGTGCTATCATTAAAATGAAAAAGCTTTCTGATGAAATTTTAGACAAGGAAGAACTTCTCGAGGAACAAGATTAATAGCTTGTAAATGAGAAGCAAAAGAATAACCTTGAGAACTTCTTGAACTTGAGAAGGAAAAGAACAAGGCACTTGAACTTGAACTTGCGATATGCATGGAGGCTTCCTCAAGCCTCAAGAGTTCGAATGTTGTGCTCCAAGATTAAGTTGTGAGCTTGAACAAAGCCCACAAGAGTCTTGAGGCACAATTCGCAACTCTCAAGTCAAATGTTCCTTGTTCCCCTTCAACAAGCTCAAACTTGCCTAAAATGGAATCGGACACCAAAGCATGCAAATGTGCTAACCTTATGCTTGACCTAAAGAATGAGCTCAACTTGGCAAAGAGCAAGAGCACACATAAGGGTGGCATCTTTGACAAGGAGAAGATCAAATATGCACGTAGTGCATACTCGACCACAAGATCTCCCTTAATCAAAGATGGTCTTGGCTATTCTGGAGGAGGAAAGCAAAATGCTAGAATTCTCAAGAATAACAAGATGCAAATTGAATTTGTCAAGGAGGGTTCATTTCAAGTCAAGAACGAACATCATGCATCTAACTCTAATGAAAGAGTGAAACTTGACAAAAGTGCTAAAAATATCAACTTAACCATGTTTCATGACTTTGATGCATCTTATTTGCTAATGAGAAACAAATTTGGTTATACTTATGCTAAATATGTTGGGCCACACCGCAAGAGCCCAAAGCCTTGTGTGTGGGTGCCCAAATGCCTTGTCACTAACCTCAAAGGACCCAACCAAGCTTGGGTACCTGAAACCAAAGCCTAAGCTTGTCTTGTAGGCTTACTCCTCCGGTGGTTCAAAATGGGTGCTAGATAGTGGTTGCACCAATCACATGACTGGAGCGAGAAGAATGTTTGTGGAGTATGAAGAAAATGAAGACTCAAGTCAAAGTATCTACTTTGGCGATAATAGCCAAGGTAAGGTACTAGGTATTGGTAAAATCTCTATTTCTCCAGAACATACTATTTCACAAGTTATGCATGTTGAGTCCTTAGATTATAATATCTTATCCATTTCTCAATTATGCGAAAAGGGATATAATTGCTTGTTTTCTAATGAGGATGTGATCGTCACTAGAAGAGTTGATAACTCAATTGCGTTCAAGGGTGTGCTCAAGGGAAAGCTTTATCTCATGGACTTCACCGCGGAAACTCAACTTAACACATGCTTGATTGCAAAAACCAACATGGGGTGGTTGTGGCACCGTAGGCTAGCCCATGTTGGTATGAGGAACCTTCACAAACTTCTAAAAGGCAATCACATTCAAGGTCTTAAGAATGTTGTTTTTGAGAATGATAGGCCTTGTAGCACGTGCCAAGCCAGGAAACGAGTCGGAGCAGCTCATCCTGCCAAGAATGTGATGATGACAACAAGACCACTGGAGATGTTGCACATGGACCATTTTGGTCCCATTGCTTACATAAGCATTGGCAGTAACAAATATGGTTTAGTTATTGTTGATGACTTTTCCCTCTTAACATGGGTGGTTTTCTTGCATGACAAAGGTGAAACACAAGGTGTCCTCAAGAGTTTCTTGAGGAGTGCTCAAAATGGGTTATCCTTGAGAATCAAGAAGATAAGAAGCGACAATGGCACCGAATTCAAGAACACTCAAGATGAAGAGTAGTTGTACGAGGAGGACATCAAGCATGAGTTTCCGGCACCCTACTCACCCAAACAAAATGGGGTGGCTGAAAGGAAGAACCGATCTATAATAGAGATGTCAATGACCATGCTTGATGAGTACAAGACTTCCGATAGGTTTTGGGTGGAAGCGGTAAACACTGCTTGCCATGCCACAAACTGAAAGTGCATCTAGGACTCCCTTGTGGGTTTCGGATGATCTATGACAAGCAATTGGGATCCTAACCTCTTTGTTGAGATGAGTGCAGGCTTATGATAGAAAAATGAGCAAAGTACCAAAAAGAAAGAAGAATGAGGAGCAAAGTGGAAATGAGCTCAAGGAAGAAGAGTAGTAGATTATTGTGTATGGAGTGTGTTAAGGAAACACATCCCAAGAGCTCAACAACATTTAAACACACACATTGCACAAAGTTACACAGGACCGAACTAGTCCGACAAACACCGTACTAGTCCGATATCCTTTCTGCACGAAATCGGACAAGTCCGATATCCATCGGACTAGTCCGATATCCTTTCTGACCAGAATCGGACTAGTCATCCCCAGTGCGGAGTAGTCCTCAAAACACTTTACAAGTCACACAAAATCGGACAAGTACGATCACATCTGTACTAGTCCGATATTCATTCTGATCCAAATCGGACAAGTCCCATGTTTGCACGGACTAGTCCAAAAAACCCTCTAATCTGAATCGGATAAGTCCTCCAAGTGCGGACTTGTCATCCTATACACTTAGGGTTTCACATAACCGGACAAGTCCGATGTCTATCGGACTAGTCCGAAGATTTCTAGTAGCGAAATCGGACAAGTTCGCTCCTAGCCGGACTAGTCCGATATTTTGGGACACTTAGGGTTTGCTACACTCAGCACACCGGACTAGTCCGGTGACCACCACGGACTAGCCCGAACTTTCTGAACCCTAACGGTCACTTTTAGAAACCCATATAAATAGAGTTGTACGGCCATATTTTTCTAACTCTCGAACCCTAGCGCCGTCACACCTCCCAAGAGCCTCAAAAACCACATCTCTCCACGAAATTAAGTGCAACAACTATCAATCCTTTGAGGATTCACTCTAGATCATTGGAGAGACACGTTCAACACCACATTGAGCTCTTGGTTTGATTCTCTAACACACTCCTGCGATTTAATTGTAATCTTTTGAGTGTGTTATGGTGGTATTTCGTGTTGTAATCCAAGGGAGCTCTCAACGTGTGAGAAGGCCCCTTTGAATTCGGTTATTCACCCCTTTGTGATTAGTGGAAGAGAATTGGCCTTCGTGGCGATCTGACGAGGGTAGGGTTGGAGAAGACCCAGTCCTTTTGTGGACTCCTCAACGTGGACGTAGGTTGCCTTTGTGGGAGCCAAACCACGGGATAAATCCTTGTGTCTTGTGTTTTTGGTGTTCATCGTTCTTATTCATCAATATAACCTAGAGTTTCATAATCATTGCTTATCTCACATTGAATTGCTAAACATATGATTTAATTGTGATATAATCTAGCATATAACATTGAAACCTTTATTTGATTCTATATTTCTGCTGCATACATAAAAGAATCAATCTAATCAATCAAGTTCAACAAACTTAGTCCGTGAACACCGAACTAGTCTGCACTTTACCAGACTAGTCCGATATCTCTGGTATTGAACTGGTTGTTAAGTTTTGCAGGATCTGACAATTTGCAAAAAGGCCTATTCACCCCCCTCTAGGCCCACATTCAATTGGTATCAGAGCCAGGTTCTTCAAGAAAGAGTGTAACCACTCGAAGAGATTATGTCGGAGATGAAGGACATCCACAAAATCAACAACCAAGAAGAGGTTAACACCGACAAAAATCAAAAGGTGGAGAAGTACCTCGAAGCCATTCAAGAATTCGAGGACGATGATGAGGAGACGCTGGAGCTAAAGGCGCTGCTCAGAAAGAAGGCACTTTCCAAAGGGAAAGTGAAAGTTGAAGAGAAGAAGAAGTGGAGTAGTCACACCGAATACTCCCGATATCCTTTTAACTATGATCGTATGAATTCCAATAATAGTCATTACTTATCTATCCCACTTGGAAAAGCCCCACACATCGATGGAAGTGATTACTCAATGTGGAGGCAGAATATGAAAATGCATTTTATTTCCCTCAATCCAAGTCTATGGCATGTTGTATGCACAGGGATAGATATTTCGGACGACGACGAAGAGCTCACCCCAAGCCAAGAGCAGGCTATTCATAGAAACGCTCGAGCCGCAGCAGTAATCACCTCCTCACTCAGTCAGGACGAGTTCACCAAGGTGGATGGACTCGAAATTGCTAAGGAGATATGGGATACACTGCAAACCGCACATGAAGGTGGCCGACATGTGCGTGAAGAAAAATCGAGATGATCAAAGGCGAATTAGGAAGATTCGCAATTGAGGAAGACGAGTCACCCCAAGAAATGTACAACCAATTGAAGACACTCGTCAACAAAGTTTGATCATATGGGAGCAAGAAGTGGAATGATCACAAGGTGGTAAAGCTCATCCTTAGAGCTTTTATGCCTCGTAATGTCACACTATGCTCCATGATTAGAGAAAGCCCCGGATACAAAAGGATGACTCCGGATGAATTGCTTGGAAAGATCATCAACTTTGAGATGATGGAAAAACAAGTAAAGCACGTCAAGGAAATTGCCGACCTCACCTCGGCAAAGATGAAAGGGGTTGCTTTGAAGTCCACCCTCAAGCCCCTATCCAAAGAAGCTTGAGAAGCACAACTAGAGGAAGACAGTGACGACGAGAGCAGTGAACTAGATGAAGATGACATGATATTATTCATGAAAAAGTTCAAGAGAATAATGAAGAAAAGACAAGGTACAAAATCAAGTGAAGGAAAGTATAAGGATAGAACAAAGGCAAAGTTGAGGCGGGCATACTATAATTGTGGTGAGTATAGCCACTTTATTGTTGATTGCCCATACGAAGAGAACAAGTAGAAGACAAAAGAAGAGAAGCCTCAACCTAAGAAATTCTTCAAGAAGCAGAAACAAGACAAACAAGCTCACATAGGGTAGGAGTGGGACTCAAATGATGAGTCCTCATCATCCGAAGAAGAAGAGATGGCTAGCATAGATGTCGGGAGCACGTCCAAGAAGTCTACTATCTTCCCTACACTCGGCACAAGGAAGGGAAATGGTACTTGCCTCATGGCAAAGGAAGGTAAACACAAGGTAACCATCAAAGCCCCTTCCGTGCATTCCTACTCTAGTGATGATGAAATAAATAGTGATAATGAGGATATGCTTATTGGACTAGATAGGAAAGCTACAACAAAAATGAAATTTTTACTTGATCAACTTGTTGAGAAGGAGAGGTTAATTCATCGTCAAGAGGACATGATTATCTCCCAAAAGGAGGAGTATGTCGAACTTGACAAACTTCTAGAGCTTGAAAAGGAGAAAAGCAATTCACTAGAACTTGAGTTAGCTTCAAGCAAGGAAGCTTGCCTGGAGTTAACCGACTCAAATGTTGCAATCAAGGACCAACTTGCTGACCTGATCAAGGTTAACAAGATCCTTGAAGTGCAAGTTGAGTCACTCAAGCTGAGTGAACCTTCCTCCTCTTCAAGTTCACCTTCTCAACCCAGTAAAACTGATTTTGCTCATGCTTGTACATGTAAGAAAGGTGACACCAGTTTGAAGGAGAAGTCAACCTCCACAAAGGATAAACGTCCTTCCCAATGTGGCATATTTTACAAGGAGAAGATCAACTATGCACGTAGTGCATACTTGGTCCAAAGACCTCCAAACGTCAAATATGGCATTGGTTACTCTTATGGTGAAAAGCAGCATGCTAGAAGTCATAAGAATAACAAGGAGAGGATTACCTTTGTAAAGGAAGGCCCTCTTAAACTGGAAAGTCACTAATTAAGACAATACCTACAATGGAACATCGGACTAGTCCAGTGGGTGTGCGGACAAGTCCAGTTCTCCGGACAAGTCCGGCACCCCAGACTAGTCATGTACATAAACAGCTATTGTTTAAAACTTTTGATGCCTCCTATGTGTTAATGATAAATAATTTTGGCAAGGTTTATGCTCATTATGTTGGGCCACGCCATGGGAACTCTAAATCTCATGTGTTGCTGCCCAAATGTATTGTAACTAACCTCCAAGGACCCAAGCAAGCTTGGGTACCTAAAACCAAAGCATAATTTGTTTTTGCAGGCATATTCCTCCGGTGGATCTAAATGGGTGCTAGAGAGTGGGTGCACCAACCATATGACCGGAGAAAGAAGAATGTTCGTGGAATATGAAGAGAATGAGGACCAAAATGAGGGCATCTACTTTGGAGATAACAGTCAAGGAAGGGTGCTCGGTACTGGTAAAATTGCTATATCATCTAAACACACACTTTCTCATGTACTACATGTTGAATCATTAGATTATAACCTGCTGTCCATTTCTCAACTATGTGACAAAGGTTATAATTGCTTGTTCACTAACAAGGGTGTGACTGTCTCTAGGAGGAGTGATGGTTCCATTGCATTCAAGGGCATATTGAAGGGAAAGCTTTACCTTGTTGATTTCAACAAGGATAAAGCCGAACTTGACACATGCTTGATTGCAAAGACCAACATGGGTTGGCTGTGGCATAGACGGCTAGCGCATGTTGGTATGAGGAATCTTCAAAAACTCCTCAAGGGTGATCACATCCGCGGTTTGAAGGATGTTGTTTTTGAGAAAGACAGGCCTTGTAGCGCGTGCCAAGCCGGGAAGCAAGTTGGAGCACCTCATCCCGCAAAGAACGTCATGACTACAACAAGACCGCTCGAACTACTACACATGGACTTATTTGGTCCAATTGCTTACATAAGCATCGGCGGTAACAAATATGGTTTAGTAGTTGTTTATGACTTTTCTCACTTCACTTGGGTTTTCTTTTTGCATGATAAGTCAGAGACACAAGGAACACTCAAGAAGTTCTTCAAGCGAGCTCAAAACTAATTCTCATTGACAATCAAAAATATTTGAAGCGACAACGGCACAGAGTTCAAGAACACGCAAGTGGAAGAGTACCTTGATGAAGAAGGCATAATGCATGAATTTTCAGCGTTGTACTCCCCACAACAAAACGGATTTGCTAAAAGAAAGAATCGAACACTCATAGAAATGGCAAGAACAATGCTCGATGAATACAAGACATCAGATCGATTTTGGGCAGAAGCGGTTAACACTGCTTGCCACGCCGTAGATCGACTCTACCTTCATCGACTACTCAAGAAGACATCATATGAGCTACTCATCGGTAAAAAACCAAATATTTCATATTTTTGTGTTTTCGGTTCTCCATGTTATATCTTGAACAAGAACCCTAGGACTTCAAAGTTCGCTTCGAAGTCCGATGAAGGTTTCTTGCTTGGTTATGATTTGAACACTTACGCCTATCGTGTTTTCAACAAGACCTCCGAACTTGTTGAAGTAGCACGTGACATAGTGTTCGATGAGACTAATGGCTCCCAAAAGGAGCAAGTTGATCCATGTGAACTAGGTAAAGAAGAAGCGCCTTATCAGGCATTGAAAAGAATGGCTCTAGGTGAGGTTCGACCACAAGAGCCACCTCCACATGTACATGAAGAAGATGAACCACAAGAGGAGATCAACAATCAAGGGGGAGCTTCAACACAAGGTCAACCAAAAGGATACGAAGATAATCAACAAGTCAACAAAGGCAATGACTTAGGGGAGAAGCAGATTACCATGAAGATACAACTCCTCAAGTGCCACACCCAAGAGTACACCAATGCGTCCAAAGGGATCACCCAATCGACAACATCATCGTTGACATCCAAAAGTGAGTAACTACTAGATCTCGCATAGCTAACTTTTGTGAACACTATTCGTTTATATCCTTTTTGGAACCACGCAGGATTCAAGATGCATTAAAAGATCCGAACTGGGTGGTGGCAATGCAAGAAGAATTGAACAACTTCAAGTGGAACGAAGTGTGGGAACTTGTGGCAAGACCCAATGCAAACATTGTCGGCACCAAGTGGGTCTTCCGCAACAAACAAGATGAACACGGGGTGGTGACAAGGAACAAGGCACGACTTGTGGCCAAAGGGTATTCACAAGTCGAAGGTTTGGATTTCGATGAAACTTTTACTCCAGTATCTAGGCTTGAATCTATTAGAATATTACTTGCATATGCTACTCACCATGATTTCAAGCTGTATCAAATGGATGTGAAAAGCGCCTTCCTCAACGGACCAATCAAGGAAGATGTGTACGTGGAGCAACCACCCGGATTTGAAGATGAAGAGTTCCCCGACCACGTGTTTAAATTGCGTAAGGCTCTCTACAGCCTCAAACAAGCTCCTATAGCTTGGTATGAGTGTCTTAGAGATTTCTTAATTGAAAATGGCTTTAAGATTGGCAAAGTAGACTATACACTGTTTACAAAGAATTTTGATGATGATCTTTTTATTTGTCAAATTTATGTTGACGATATAATCTTTGGGTCAACTAACCAATATTTTTGTGAAGAATTTAGTACAATCATGACAGACAAGTTTGAAATGTCAATGATGGGAGAGTTAAAGTACTTCTTGGGATTCCAAGTGCGGCAACAAAAGGAAGGGACATTCATAAGTCAAACCAAGTACACGCAGGACATACTTAAGAAGTTTGGTATGGACAAGGCAAAGCCCATAAAGACCCCTATGGCAACAAATGGCCACTTGGATCTCAATGAAGATGGACCTAACGTCGACCCAAATATATATCGTTGCATGATTGGATCTCTACTCTATTCATGTGCATCTAGGCCAGATATTATGTTGAGTGTATGTTTGTGTGCAATATTTCAAGCCAATCCTAAGGAATGTCACTTGACAGCCGTAAAAAGGATCTTGAGATATTTAGTTCATACACCCAACCTTGGCCTTTGATATCCAAAAGGATCAAAATTCAATCTCATCGATTATTCTGATGCTGATTATGTCGGGTGCAAAGTAGATAGAAAAAGCACTTCCGGTACATGCCAATTCCTAGGGAGATCCTTAGTTTCTTGGTCCTCCAAGAAACAAAATTCCATTGCCTTATCCACAGCCTAAGCAGAGTATGTTGCAGCCGGGAGTTGTTGTGCTCAACTCCTTTGGATGCGACAAACTCTAAGGTACTATGGTTACAATATGAACCATATTCCACTCCTTTGTGACAATGAGAGTGCCATTAAAATTGCCCACAACCCAGTTGAGCACTCCAGAACTAAACACATAGACATAAGACATCACTTTTTGAGAGATCATGCCATGAAAGGAGACATAGCCATTTCACATGTCAACACTCAAAAGCAATTGGCCGACATATTCACCAAGCCACTTGATGAAAAACGTTTTTGTGAACTCCGAAATGAACTAAATATCCTTGATGCTCGGATTGTGGCTTGAAATGTTGCATACCTGTATGAATTCTTCAAATAAGTTGATTGGATTGTGAAAATCATCTCTCTCATTTTTCTCCGAAAAACTATGTCAATTACTAGATCTTGGTGAATTATGATCATTGCTTGATTGTTGTATGCTTACTGATCATATTCATCAAGATTATTTGATGTGTTTTGCCTCTCTTTTCTCCAAATATGTACCTTCAAATATATATGAATGGGCTAAAAATTCTTGTCTGGTGACCACGGACTAGTCCGTGGTTACCCGGACTAGTCCGCCCATGCAGACTAGTCTGTAGAGTGCCGGTTAGGCCGGACTAGTCTGGTAGACAACGGACTAGTACGATATAGCCCCTGGAAAAGTTCAGACTAGTCCGGTCATCTCCGGACTTGTCTGATTTTTTGTGTCCATAACCCTAGCCACCGCTAAACCCTAAATTCCTCACATCCACTCTTGCCTCACGCGCTCTCTCTCTTCGTGCTCGAGCCCCCAAGGCGATTTCTTGATTTCTCCATCAAAACTTTGCAAGTTTGGGTGGGATTTGATCAACATTGCATCGGGACTGAAGCTCTCAGACTAGTCCGGCCTTCAACGTCCTCTTCTTCAAGCTCCAGTTGATTTCTTCGGTAATCTTTCACCCTAACCCTAGAAATCCCAAATTCCTTCATTGTTGATCAAATAGCCTAGCATATTTCACTATATACATGCCTCCTTGATGTATTAAGTTTATGCTAAGCCTGCTGTGCATTAAGAATCACCATTTGTCTAGTTTCCTAGGTTTTTTAGTTTGAATACCGGACTAGTACGGTACATGCACAAACAAGTACGATATCCCGGAGTAGTCCGTGCCTGGACACCGGACAAGTCTAACATTTCTGAACTCAAAACCTAACTTTTCAATTCCACAATGCAAGTCCTTGCTATACATTCACACCTATGCCTTGTACCTTTCATTCTCACTCAAGCCACTTATTCTCAGGTCATGTCGAGCTCAAACGATGAAGTTTCCGATTTTGAGGCCAAGATGGACCTTGAGGTGGCACCTCGGACCTCGACGGGTCTTGGCAAGAAGCGCCAAGAAAGACCATCCGAGCCAACTCAGTCTCCTCCACAGGCTCGGAGGTAAGTGTTGGCTAAGAAGCCAGTGTCCAAGGCAGCTGCATCATCGAGTGGCCCTCGCCAAGCAAAGGGCAAGGGCAAAGGGATTGCTACGGGTCCAGTTGGCCCGTTGAAGCTACATGCTCCGAGGGAAGGGGCCCGGGACCCCACTGAAGAGAAGTTTAATGGAAAGGGCAGTGACTCAGCGGCCAAGTTCCGTAGTGTGGATTGCTACAGTCATCCAAAGCAAGCTGCAGATGGAAGATTCTGGAGCAATTTTCATGCTGACTATTACAGGGTTGTTTACCTGCAGATGAAGACACCGGTGGTGCGCAGTCAGTGGATTGACTAGGCACATTTTGAGAAGAAGGGATGCTCACCATCCACTGATGTTGTGAGAGTCATTGAGAAGCATGGACTGAGAGATCTGTTTGCTTTCAGAAATAACTGGAATGATGAAGTGATTGCGCAGTTCTTTGCGACCCGTCACTTCTCAAGTGAGGATGAGGAGAGTGTCACTTGGATGACCCATGGATCCAAGTACAGCATTACTCAAGAAGATTTTGCTAACCTGCTCCACCTTGACACCACAAGATATGATTGCTTAGTCATACACAACATTGGTGTCATTGACAAGGATAGGATGAAGTTCCTATATGAGCCAAACTCAAAGTTCAACCCTCCTTCAACCAAAAACATGAAGCCATTCTTTCTGGTGTTGATCAGAGTGTTAAGAAAGACAATTGCTCCCAAGGATGGGGATGCTGGGAGTGTGCAAGGATACCTCCAGACTCTGATGAGAGTCATAAGCAAGGACCGCCCATTTGATGTGGCGGAATACATTTGGAATGATATGGTGAACATATCCTGCACTCCCAACAGATCTTGCGGATATGCTCCTTACCTAATGTTTGTGATTGAGAAAGTCACTGGCATTGAGTTTGTGAAAGATGTGGAGCATCTCCCCCTGAGGCCCCAAATGCCTCAAAAGCCAAGTGTGCAGGCTGCTCCATCGTCGGCCTCCATCCCTCAGGCACCGGCAAAAACAAGAGAGGACGCAAGTGCTGCCCCTGCTGGTAGGGCAGCCCCTCAAAAAGGTTCAGCCAGTGGAATTCTCAAGTACCTAGCTGCAATCTTTGCCTCCTGCAAGAAGACCGAAGTGAAGGCTCACAAGCTCAATCAGAAAAGAAAGGAGGACATGAGGTACATCAAGGCAAATGTGAAGCAAATTTGCAGAAGCTGGAGATTGACCCCATTGGATCTCCAGTGATTTCTGAGGACTCCGACCCAGACTTCACTGAGCTCGGGCCCTTGACCCCTTTCGAGCTTGCCTACTTTGGCATTGGGGACTTGAGTACCTCTGCACCTCCTCCTCCTTCCCCTCATCAAGCTAAAGATGAAGATGATGAAGACGACGATGAGAGGACCGACAACGAAGAGTGAAGACCCTAGGATCCTCATCTCCTTCTTTTTGGTGTCTTGATGCCAAAGGGGGAGAGATTGAGGGGGAGTCTTAGTCTTAGCTGTAGTTTGCGAGGAGAGAGTTCTATGCTTTTCTTTTTACCTCTTTTGTGGCTTGTAATGTTTTAACAATGATCTTATGTTAATTATGGTTCTGTGATGCAATGAGTTAATCCTTTGAGTAGTATCTATGAAAACTGTGATTTTGCTCTATAATGTCATATATGCTTGCTATTTGGTAATAAATGTCAAGTATATCATTATCAATGTTTCAGTGTACTTAGTTATGCATCCCACCATAAAGAATGCACATATGGATAATATTTTTCACTGCTTGATGTATTTTGGATTCATATGTGCATACTTTATGAAAATATCAATTTTTATCACATTTTGTGAAATCTCAATTGGTTGTCATCAATCACCAAAAAGGGGGATTGAAAGTGCATCTAGGACTCCCTTGTGGGTTCTGGATGATTTATGACAAGCAATTGGGATCCTAACCTCTTTGTTGAGATGAGTGCAGGCTTATGATAGAAAAATGAGTGAAGTACCAAAAAGAAGGAAGAATGAGGGGCAAAGTGGAAATGAGCTCAAGGAAGAAGAGTAGTAGATTATTGTGTATGGAGTGTGTTAAGGAAACACATCCCAAGAGCTCAACCACATTTAAACACACACATTGCACAAAGTTACACAGGACCGAACTAGTCCGACAGACACCGAACTAGTCTGATATCCTTTCTAGACGAAATCGGACAAGTGTGATATCCATCGGACTAGTCCGATATCCTTTCTGAAATGGGTGCTAGATAGTGGTTGCACCAATCACATGATAGTGGTTGCATGACTAGAGCGAGAAGAATGTTTGTGGAGTATGAAGAAAATGAAGACTCAAGTCAAAGTATCTACTTTGGCGATAATAGCCAAGTTAAGGTACTAGGTATTGGTAAAATCTCTATTTCTCCGGAACATACTATTTCACAAGTTATGCATGTTGAGTCCTTAGATTATAATATCTTATCCATTTATTAATTATGCAAAAAGGGATATAATTGCTTGTTTTCTAATGAGGATGTGATCGGCACTAGAAGAGTTGATAACTCAATTGCGTTCAAGGGTGTGCTCAAGGGAAAGCTTTATCTCATGGACTTCACCGCGGAAACTCAACTTAACACATGCTTGATTGCAAAAACCAACATGGGGTGGTTGTGGCACCGTAGGCTAGCCCATGTTGGTATGAGGAACCTTCACAAGCTTCTAAAAGGCAATCACATTCGAGGTCTTAAGAATGTTGTTTTTGAGAAAGATAGGCCCTGTAGCACGTGCCAAGCCAGGAAACGAGTCGGAGCAGCTCATCCTGCCAAGAATGTGATGACGACAACAAGACCGCTGGAGATGTTGCACATGGACCATTTTGGTCCCATTGCTTACATAAGCATTGGCAGTAACAAATATGGTTTAGTTATTGTTGATGACTTTTCCCTCTTAACTTGGGTGGTTTTCTTGCATGACAAAGGTGAAACACATGGTGTCCTCAAGAGTTTCTTGAGGAGAGCTCAAAATGAGTTCTCCTTGAGAATCAAGAAGATAAGAAGCGACAATGGCACCAAATTCAAGAACACTCAAGATGAAGAGTACTTGGAC
Organism: Tuctoria greenei; assembly: GCA_036927565.1. Classification (NCBI taxonomy): domain Eukaryota; kingdom Viridiplantae; phylum Streptophyta; class Magnoliopsida; order Poales; family Poaceae; genus Tuctoria; species Tuctoria greenei. The sequence continues at coordinate 134,564,291 of JAYESD010000010.1, read as the reverse complement.
AAGGAGGACATCAAGCATGAGTTTCCGGCACCCTACTCACCCAAACAAAATGGGGTGGCTGAAAGGAAGAACCGATCTCTAATAGAGATGTCAAGGACCATGCTTGATGAGTACAAGACTTCCGATAGGTTTTGGGTGGAAGCGGTAAACACTGCTTGCCATGCCACAAACCGAAAGTGCATCTAGGACTCCCTTGTGGGTTTTGTATGATTTATGACAAGCAATTGGGATCCTAACCTCTTTGTTGAGATGAGTGCAGGCTTATGATAGAAAAATGAGCAAAGTACCAAAAAGAAGGAAGAATGAGGAGCAAAGTGGAAATGAGCTCAAGGGAAAAGAGTAGTAGATTATTGTGTATGGAGTGTGTTAATGAAACACATCCCAAGAGCTCAACCACATTTAAACACACACATTGCACAAAGTTACACAGGACCGAACTAATCCGACAAACATTGGACTAGTCCGATATCCTTTCTGCACGAAATCGGACAAGTCCAATATACATCGGACTACTCCGATATCCTTTCTGACCAGAATCGGACTAGTCCTCCCCAGTGCAGACTAGTCCTCAAAACACTTCACAAGTCACACAAAATCGGACACGTCCGATCACATTCGGACTAGTCCGATATTCATTCTAATCCAAATCGGACAAGTCCCATGTTTGCATGGACTAGTCCGAAAAACCCTCTGATCTGAATCGGACAAGTCCTCCAGGTGTGGACTTGTCACCCTATACACTTAGGGTTTCACATAACCAGACAAGTCCGATGTTTATCGGACTAGTCCAAAGATTTCCAGTAGCAAAATCGGACAAGTCCACTCCTAGCCGGACTAGTCCGATATTTCGGGACACTTAGGGTTGGCTACACTCAGCACACCGGACTAGTCTGGTGACCACCACGGACTAGTCCGAACTTTATGAACCCTAACAATCACTTTTAGAAACCCATATAAATAGTGTTGTACGGCCATATTTTTCTAACTCTCGAACCCTAGCGCCGTCACACCTCCCAAGAGCCTCAAAAACCACATCTCTCCACGAAATTAAGTGCAACAACGATCAATCCTTTGAGGATTCACTCTAGATCATTGGAGAGACACGTTCAACACCACATTGAGCTCTTGGTTTGATTGTCTAACACACTCCTACGATTTAATTGTAATCTTTTGAGTGTGTTTTGGTGGTATTTTGTGTTGTAATCCAAGGGAGCTCTCAACGTGTGAGAAGGCCCCTTTGAATTCAATTATTCACCCCTTTGTGATTAGTGGAAGAGGATTGGCCTTCGTGGCGATCCGACGAGGGTAGGGTTGGAGAAGACCCGGTCCTTTTGTGGACTCCTCAACGTGGACATAGGTTGCCTTTGTGGGAGCCAAACCACGGGATAAATCCTTGTGTCTTGTGTTTTTGGTGTTCATCGTTCTTATTCATCAACATAACCTAGGGTTTCATAATCATTGCTTATCTCACGTTGAATTGTTAACATAAGATTTAATTGTGATATAATCTAGCATATAACATTGAAACCTTTAGTTGATTCTATATTTCCGCTGCATACATAAAAGAATCAATCTAATCGATCAAGTTCAACCAACTTAGTCCGTGAACACCGAACTAGTCTGCACTTTACCGGACTAGTCCGATATCTCTGGTATTGAACTGATTGTTAAGTGTTGCAGGATCCGACAATTTGCAAAAAGGCCTATTCACCCCCCCTCTAGGCCCACATTTACAAACCGTCTCTACCTCCATCACCTATTGAAGAAGACTCCATTTGAACTTCTAACAGGTAACAAACCAAACATCTCCTACTTTAGAGTCTTTGGTAGTAAATGTTATATTCTCAACAAGAAGCCTTGAATTTTGAAGTTTGCTTCGAAATCCGATTAAGGTTTATTGCTTGGTTATGACTCAAACACATACGCCTATCGTGTTTTCATCAAAACCTCTAGTTGTGTTGAAATCACACGTGACATGGTGTTTGATGAAACTAATGGCTCCCAAGTGGAGCAAGTTGATCAATGTGTGCTAGATGAAGAAGAGGCACCATGTGTTGCATTGAAAAGGATGGCGCTTGGTGATGTAAGACCTCAAGAGCAACAAGGCCCAAGTGACCCAACTCCATCACAAGAGGTGCCCCAAGCACAAGATCAAGGCCAAGATCCCCAAGATCAACAACTTAATCAAGATAACCATGATCAAGGAATGGAAGATCAAGATGGTGGCAATGGTCAGGGAGACAATGAAGATGAGGGAGATAAAGAAGTTGACTCAAGACCAAGTGTACCACACCCAAGAGTTCATCAATGTGTTCAACAGGATCACCCCATTGACAACATACTTGGAGACATCTCCAAGGGGGTAATGACTCGATCTCATATGGCTAATTTTTGTGCTCACTATTCTTTTGTGTCCTCCTTGGAGCCATTTAAGGTTGAAGATGCCCTACGAGATCCGCAATGGGTAATATCCATGCAAGAGGAGCTCAACAACTTCAAGAGGAACAAAGTATGGGAGATCGTGAGAAGACCTAATGCGAATGTGGTAGGCACCGAGTGGATCTTCCACAAAAAGTAAGATGAGCATGGTGTGGTAACAATGTAACACCCTCATTTTCATCCATCATGCATTGCATACATTCTAATACATGTCTAAAATTAACCCACATGAAAAGTAACAAGTTTAAAATGATTTTAGAGCAAAACCGCACTTAAGAATTCTGGGAAGTGTGGACTAGTCCTGTTTTCGTGCGGACTAGTCTGATTTCTCTCTGACCTCCATCAGACTAGTCTGTTTTTGCTGCGGACTAGTCTGTTTTTCCCGTTGGACACTTTCGAACTTGTCCGGCCCGTAGCGGACTAGTACGGTATCCCAAATTGCTTGAAATTTTGCTAAGTCCCTGGACTTGTCCGGACTAGTCTGGTATTCCAGCGGACTTTTCCGTTTTCCCCTCTAACTAAAGTCGGACTTGTCCGATTTAGGTCAGACTTGTCTATTTTTCCCCTCTGGATAAGTTCGGACTTGTCATTGGGTGATCTAAGAAAGCCTGGTATGTGGATGGGTTGGATGTTATGGTGGTTTGCTTGCTTTAGATCTAAGGACCGGTTCATGCGAGAATAAGCCAGGACTACAGTGCCACCACGAGTCCAAGTATGGGTGCGGCGTAGCTGATTACTTAGGGCTTTGCTAGTGTTGTTTGGACCAATACTAACGCTCGGGGTACGGGTAGTCGAATTGGGTTTTTTGATGATTGGTGGGACTACCCTGGGATCCGAATGGCTCAAGAGGGGGCCCTTGGTTGAAGATGTGCTCAGTTGGAGGCATCGCCACCGGTGAAACCTAAGTTGGGTCTAAATAGGCTAGTAATCCCTCTGTAAAGGCTATTTTGTGATCTCTTGGCCATACACCAAAGGAAGTGTAATTGTCATAAGGGAGGTTCTTTAGTTGCCGACGGGTGATGAAATCACAAACAAATGGGTAAAGTGGTACAAACTCTGCGGAGTCTAATCAAACTACCATGATAGCCGTGCTCCCAGTTATGAGCACCTAGACAACTTCCATGATTAGAGGGTACTTGGTATTTGGGATGGTTATGGTTTGTTAATGGTTATCGACGGTTTATGGCTTATGTTTATGGATATGCAATTGAGTTATGGTAACTGGACATGGATAATGATGATGATAGCAATAACTGGATATGATTTCATATCATGTCAATATGATGGATTGAATGTAGCCTAGAAGGAGGTGAATAGGCTTTTTGAATTTTTCGTCGGAGCCTGAAACACTTAGCAACCTGATCAAACACAGATAAATCGGACTAGTCCAGTAGGGTGCGGACTAGTCCAGTGTATGCGAACTAGATTGATCAAGTTTGATCAATGATTTTGATCAAATTTCTCTATGCAGCGGAAATTGAGTTACAAATAGAGTGTATTACTTCAATGAAACTAGATGTGGCACAAGTTAACTTTATTTTCAAAGTTTTAACATAAGTTTAACAAAATCGAGCAAACCCTAGATTGCAATGAATAGTAAGAGCAAAATAAAGACACAATGATTTTTATCCCGTGGTTCGATTCCACAGAGGAAATCTATATCCATGTTGAGGAGCCCACAGAGGACTGGGTCTTCACCAACCCTACTCTCGTCGAATCGCCATGGAGGCAGATTCTCTTCCACTAATCACAAAGGGGTAACTAACCATGTTCAAGGGGCCTTCTCACAATTTCAGGGCTCCCCAAGATTTACAAATTGAAACACCACCAAACACAATCAAAAATTATGCAATGAAACAGCGAGAGTGTGTGAGAGAATCAAACCCAAGAGCTCAAGACGTGAAGAATGTGTCTCTCCTTTGATCTAAAGTTAATCCTCAAGGATTTGACCTTTCTTGCGTTGGATTGTGTGGAGAGACGTGTTTTCTAGGCTCTTGGAAGGTGGGACGGGGCAGGGGGTCGAGGGTTCTTGATTTGGGGTCGTGCGCCTCTATTTATACTAGGGTTTCCAAAGATTACCGTTAGGGTTTACAAGGTTTGGACTTGTCTGTGGTGGACTCTGGACTAGTCCGGTGTGCAGCGTGTAGGAAACCCTAAGTGTCCTGAATTATTGGACTTGTCCGGCAAATGTCGGACTAGTCCATTTTTGTCTCTGCAGATGTTCAGACTAGTCCGGCGTGCTGAATCCCTTAGTGAATTGAGGACAAGTCCGCACTTGGAGGACTTGTCCGATCTTAGTCAGAGAGGATATCGGACTAGTCTGGATAAGATCGGACTGGTCCGGTGTCGTGGAATTTTGAGGGACTAAGGACAAGTCGGGGGGGCTTGTCTGATGTTGATCAGTGGGGATTTTGGACTAGTCTGTGAAATATCAGACTTGTTCGATATTAATCAGAAGGATTATCGGACTAGTCCCGACTTTATCCGACTAGTCCGTTGCGGACAAGTCCACACTGGGAGGACTTGTCCAATCCTGGACAGAGAGCATATCGAACTAGTTCGGGGAATAACAGACTAGTCCGAACCTGTGTAAACTTGTGCAGTGAGAGTGTTTTCTTTTGCTTGAGCTCTTGGGGTGTGTTTCTCCAACACACCCCATACACAAAGAGTATTATATTCATCTCTTGAGCTCTTTTCAACTTGATTCATCACTCTCCTTTCTTTTTGCGCTTACTTCATAATTTCATCAAAACCTGCGCTCATCTCAACAATTTGGTTAGGATCTCATTTGTTTGTCATAAATCAACCAAAACCCACAAGGGATGCCTATATGCACATTCAATCTCCCCCTTTTCTGTGATTGATGACAACCAACTGAGATTTCCAAAATATGATTAAAAAACCAGATTTCATAAAGTGTGCACATATGAGCTTTGAACAAGTTAAGCAATGAAAACATAAGACATATGTGCACTCTTTATGGTGGGGTGCATAACTACGTGTGTGTGAGCAATAATCATGATGATGATGAGGTAAATGACATAAGTATATCAACATAAAGCATATATGTCAATTTCAGAGCAAAGACATAGATTATATCAAAGCACAGTCACACACTTCATAACCATGACTGGAAACATAATAAAAGCATAATGAAAGTTTTACAACCCCAATAACAGTCTTACAAAGAGCAGAAGATGCAAAAGAGCTCTCATCTCTCATCTACTGCTAGACCTAGTGACTCCCCCTCAATCTCTCCCCATTTGGCATCAAGGCACCAAAAAGAAGGAGAGGAGGGATCTAGAAATCACCGTCAACTCACTCCTTGCTATCGGTCCTCTCATCGTCTTCATCTTCAGGCTGCGGGGGAGGAGGAGGAGCGGATCCACTCGAAGTGCCCCTAATGCCAAAATAGGCAAGTTCAGAAGGTGAGAGGGGTGGAAGCTCCGAGAAGTCAGAAGGAGAGTCCTCGGAGATGACAGGAGACCCAATAGGCTCAATCTCCATCTTTTGGTATATGGCTTTGACATTTTGCTTTATGTATCTCGTATCCTCTTTCCTTGCCTTGTTCAACTTGTGGACTTTCACCTCAACCTTCTTGCAGGAGCCAAAGATGGTGGCTAAGTACTTCAAGATGCCACTAGGAGACCCCTTCTTGGAAGTAGTAGCTCTTGTATTGATGGGGGTCTTGCTTCAGCTTGGGCTCTCTTGGGAGCCTCTTCACTTGACACTGGAGATGGAGCAGCTGGGAGAGTGGCTTGGGAAGGCTTCTGGGGCCTTAGAGGGGTGTGCTCTATACCCTTCACGAACTCGATTCTTGTGACCTTTTCTATCATAAACATGATATAGGGCGCATAGCCACAGGGATGGTTAGGGGTGCAAGAGATTTTCACCATGTCGTTCCAGATATAGTCGAAGACATCAAACTTCCTGTTCTTGCTTATCACTTTCATTGGTGTTCTTAGGTAACCTTGAACACTTCTTGCATCTTCATCTTTTGGAGATATTGTCCTCCGGAGCACTCTATTTAGAACCATGAAGAATGGCTTCATGTTCTTGGTGGAAGGGGGGAGGGTTGAATTTCAAGCGAGTGTCATAGATGAACTCAATTTTGTCCTTTTCCAGGACGCCAATGTTGTGGATGATGAGGTCATTGTTGCCAGTGTCTTCTAGGTGAAGCAGTCTTGCAAACTCCTCATAAGTCACGGTGTACTTCGATCCGTGAGTCATCCAAGTCACCCTTTCCTCTTCATCACTGGCAAAGTAACAGGTAGCATAGAAGTGATCAATAACTTCATCGTTCTAGTTGTATCTGAAGGGAAACAGATCCTTCGGACCGTGCCTCGCCGCAGCTGCAATCACATCATCAAAGGCTGGGTAGCTCTTCCTCTCAAAGTGGCTCCAGTCAATCCACTGGATGCGGACCACCGGAGTCTTCATCATGAGATACACGGAATTGTAGTAGTCCGCGTGGAAGTTGCTCCAGAATCTTGCATCAGCTGCCTTCCTGGAACTGTTGTAACAATCAATGCTCCTGATCTTAGAAGCCACATCGCTTCCTTTGCCATTAAATCTTTCTTCAGCGGGGTCTCTATGCCCCTGTCTTGGTGCACTCATCTGGAGAGGGCCAATCGGTCCAGAGGCGATCCCTTTCCCTTTGCCCTTAGCTTGGCGAGAAGCTGCCGAGCTAGGGCCGGCTGCATCATTTCTTTTGGATGCAGTCTTCTTGGCCACGACCTTTCGCCGCACCTGAGGTGGAGTGTGCGACGAGTCAGCGGCACGGTGTTGCCGCTTCTTGTTTTGGCCCATCGTGGACCGAAGCAACGACTCTTGGTCTATCTTGGCCTCATAGTCGGAGATCTCATCATTGGAGATCGACATGGTCCTAACAAGATAATTATACAATATGTGGATGAGGATTGATGGAAAGGAAATGCATTGAGTAGTTGGAATTTAGGGTTGAGTTCTGTCAAAATTCGGACTTGTCCAGTGCTCAAGTGCAGACTAGTCCGGAGTACCGAACTTGTCCGTACTGAGACCGGAATAGCCCGGTGTTCAACTATTCAAACCGTAACTAGCAATTCAATGGTGTTTCTCAATGCAAAGATAGCTCAAGATAGATGTAATACAACAAGGAGACATGTATTAACTAGTGGAGCTAAGTTCTTTGGTCCATAACACAAGAAATCGAAGGTTCTAGGGTTTTGAAGAAAATTTACCAAAATCATTCGATTCTTGAGGTTGGAGGTTTTGTTAGTGCGAACTAGTCCGTGGACCTCGATCCACTTGCGATGATGATAGTTTTCCACAGAGAGTTGAAGAAATTTGGTGGAGAAATCGCCAAATCACCTCGGGGGCGCTTGAGTGAGGAGAGAGAAGGTGAGGAACATTTTGAGGATGAAGGATATTAGGGTTTGGCGGCCCTATGGTTATGGAGTCAAAAAATTTGACTAGTTCGTGGTCAACCGGACTAGTTCGGACTACCGGATCACTGCAGACTAGTCTGCAGTGTGCGGACTAGTCCGGGTAACCACGAACTAGTCTGTGGTCACCAGAACAAAAGCATTTAGCCCATTCGTATATATTCAAAGGTGCTTACAAAGAAAATAGGGGGGCAAAACACACAAATAATCTTGATAAATTTGATCAGTAAACATCCAACAATCAAGCTATGACCATAATTCACCAAGATCAAGTAATTAAAGTAGTTTTTCAGAGAAAATAGAGAGAGATGATTCTCATAACACAATCAATATAGTTTGAAGATGGCATCCAGGTATGCAAGTTTTCAAGCCATGTTCCGAGCATCGAGGATATTTATTTCATTTCAGAGCTCGCAAAAACGTTTTTTCATCAAGTGGCTTGGTAGAATATATTAGCTAGTTGTTTTTTGGTGTTGACATGGGAAATGGCTATGTCTCCTTTTATTGAGTGGTCTCTCGAAAAGTGATGTTGGATGTCTATGTGTTTGGTCCTAGAGTGCTCAATGGGGTTATGGGCAATTTTAATAGCACTGTCATTATCACAAAGGAGTGGAATACAGCTCATAATGTAACTGTAATCCCTTAGAGTTTGTCGCATCCAAAGGAGTTATGCACAACAACTCCCGGCTGCAACATACTCCGCTTTGGCCGTGGATAAGGCAATGGAGTTTTGATTCTTGGAAGACCAAGAAACTAGGGATCTACCTAGGAATTGGCATGTATCGGAGGTACTTTTTCTATCTACTTTGCATCTGGCATAATCTGCATCGGAGTATCCAATGAGATTGAACTTGGAACCTTTGGGATACCAAAGGCCTAGGTTTGGTGTATGAATTAAATATCACAAGACTCTTTTTATGGCTGTCAAATGACATTCCTTAGGATTGGCTTGAAATCTTGCACACAAACATACACTCAACATAATATCAGGTCAAGATGCACATAAGTAAAGTAGGGATCCAATCATGGAGCGATATACCTTCTGATCCATGTTTGGTCCGTCTTCATTGAGATCCAAGTGTCCATTTGTTGCCATGGTAGTCTTTATAGGCTTCGCTTTGTCCATTCCAAACTTCTTGAGTATGTCTTGAGTGTACTTGGTTTGGCTTATGAACGTCCCTTCCTTTTGTTGCCTCACTGGGAATCGCAAGAAATATCGCAGTTCTCCCATCATAGACATCTCGAATCTATTTGTCATAATCTTTATAAATTCTTCACAAAATGATTTGTTAGTTGAACCAAATATAATATCATCAACATAAATTTGACAGATAAATAGATCATTGTCAAAGTGCTTGGTAAAGAACGTGTAATTAGCCTTGCCAATCTTAAATCCATTTTTTGTTAGAAAATCTCTAAGGCACTCATACCAAGCTCTAGGACCTTGTTTGAGGCCATAGAGAGCCTTATGCAGTTTGCACACGTGGTCGGGAAACTCTTGATCTTCGAATCCGGGGGGTCGCTCCACATAGACCTCCTCCTTGATTGGTTTGTTGGGGATGGCGCTTTTCACATCCATTTGATAGAGCTTGAAATCATGGTGAGTAGCATATGCAAGTAATATTCTAATCGATTCAAGCCTAGCTACGGGAGCAAAAGTTTCGTCGAAATCCAAACCTTTGACTTGCGAATACCCTTTGGCCACAAGTCGCGCCTTGTTTCTTGTCACCACCCCATTTTCGTCTTGCTTGTTGCAGAAGACCCATTTAGTGCCGACGACATTGAACTTGGGCCTTTCAACAAGTTCCCACACCTCGCTCTGTTTGAAGTTGTTCAATTCTTCTTGCATTGCCACCATCCAATCCGAATCTTTCAATGCATCTTCAACCCTGTGTGGTTCCAGAGAGGATACAAACGAGTAATGTTCACAAAAATTAGCAATTTGATATCTAGTTGTTACTCCCTTTTGCATGTCACCGATTATGTTATCGACGGGGTGATCTCTTTGGATGCATTGGTGTACTCTTGGATGTGGCACTTGTGGTCTTCAATCTTCATGATCATCTTCTTCTCCCCCTAGATGGTTTCCCTCATTGATTTGTTGGTCACCTTGATCTTCATGAGGTTGATCTTTTGTAGAAGCTCCCCCTTCATCAATTACCTCCATTTGTGGTTCATCTTCATCATTTGCATTTGGAGGTGGCGCTTGTGGTCGAACATCGCCCAACGCCATTCTTCTCAACGCTTGACATGAAGCTTCTTCTCTATGTAGCACACATTGATCAACTTGCTCTTCTTGAGAGTCGTTAGCTTCAGGGAACACTACGTCACGTGCTACTTCAACAAGTTCGGAGACCTTGTTGAAGACACGATAGGTGTAAGAGTTTGAATCATAGCCAAGCAAGAAACCTTCATCGGACTTCGAAGCGAACTTTAAAGTCCTAGGCTTCTTGTTAAAGATATAACATTTAGAACCAAAAACTCAAAAATAGGAAATATTAGGCTTGTTACCGGTGAGTAGTTCATATGACGTTTTCTTGAGTAGTCGATGAAGATAGAGTCGATTTATGGCGTCAATTTTAGCACATGAACAAGCAACAGTAGTTTCAGTTTTTAGAAGTTGACAAGGTGAGCTTGAAGAGGATGAAGGGTCACTTTGCTTGAGTGACTCAACTTGTACCTCAAGGATCTTGTTAACTTTGGTTAAGTTAGCAAGTTCATCCTTGATGATTACATTTGAGTCGCTTAACTTCAAGCATGCTTCCTTGCTTGAAGCTAAGTCAAGCTCTAGTGACTTGCTGCGCTCCTTTTCAAGTTCAAGGAGCTATTTGATCTTAAGATACTCCTCCTTTTGAAGGATGATCATATCTTCTTGGTGATCAACAAGCTCCTCCTTATCAATAAGTTTATCCATCAAGAATTTCATTTTTGTAGCAGTTTTCTTATCTAAGCCAACAAGCATATCTTCATTATCACTATATGCATCACTATCGGTAGAGTAAGAATGTGAGGAGGAATGTTTAGTTGTTACCTTTCTTTTACCTTCCTTCGCCATTAGACATGTTTCCTTGTCCTTCCTTGCGCCAATAGTTGGGAAGAGGGTGGATTTCTTGGTTTTCTTCTTGATGGCTATGCTAGCCATCTCCTCTTCCTCTTCGGATGAGGACTCATCATTGGAGTCCCACTCCTTTCCCAGGTGCGCCTGTCCAATTTTCCTTTTCTTCTTCAACATCTTCTTGGGTTGAGGCTTTGTATCCTTGGTCTTCTTTTTGTTTTCTTCATGAGGACAATCAACTATAAAGTGGTCGTATTCACCATAGTTATAGCAAGCGCGCCTCAACTTAGGTCTTGATTTGTCTTTGTGTCTTCCTTCATTTGATTTACCACCTTGTCTTCTTTTCATCATCTTTCTGAATTTCTTCATAAAGAGGGTCATATTCTCTTCATCTATATTGTTGCTTTCGTCGTCGCTATCCTCTTCTTGTTAAGCTTCTCGAGCTTCTTTTGACATGGGCTTGCAGGTGGACTTCAACGCAACTCCTTTCTTCTTTGCCGAGGTGAGGTTGGCAATCTCTTTGACATGTTTTGCTTGTTTTTCTATCATCTTGAAATTGATGATCTTTCCAAGCAATTCATCCGGGGTCATTTTCTTGTACTTGGGGCTTTCTCTAATAATCTAACATAGAATCACATTGCAAGGCATGAAGGCTCTGAGGATTAGCTTCACCACCTCATGATCATTCCACTTTTTGCTTCCATAGGATTGAGCTTTATTGATAAGAGTCTTCGACCGATTGTACATGTCTTTTGGTGACTCATCTTCTTTTATGGCGAATCTTCCCAATTCACCTTCGATCATTTCAATCTTGGCCTCTCAAGCATGACTATCGCCTTCATGTGCAGTTTGTAACGTGTCCAATATCTCTTTTGCAATTTCGAGTCCATCCACATTGGTGAACTCGTCTCGGCTCAATCATGAGGTTATCACAACCGCTGCTTGAGCGTTCTGATGGATAGCTTGTTCTTGGTTTGGTGTGAGTTCTTCATCGTCATCTGGGATATCTATCCCTGTACAAACTATATGCCACAAGCTCGGGGTAAGTGATATTAAGTGCATCTTCATATTTTTCCTCCACATTGAATAACCGTTGCCGTCAAAGAATGGGGATTTTCCTAAAGGAATTGATAAATAATGGTTATTATTGGAATTCAAACAATCATAATTAAAAGGATATCGGGAGTAGTCGGTGTGACTACTCCCCTTCTTCTTTTTCTCATCACCGATCTTTATCTTCCCTTTGGAGAGCGCCTTCTTCCTTAGGAGCGCCTTGAGTTCAAGTGTCTCCTCATCATCATCTTCGAAGTCCTGGATGGCGTCGAGGAGCTTCTCCAACTTTTGGGTCTTTTCATCTTCAACTTTATCTTGGTTGAAGTTCTTGTGCACGTCCTTGATGTCTGACATCTTTTCTTCAAGCGATTATTCTCTTTTTGAAGAGCCCTGCTCTGATTCCAATTGAATGTATCCTAGAGGGTGGGTGAATAGGCTTTTTGAATTTTTTGTTGCAGCCTGCAACACTTAGCAACCTGATCAAACATAGAGAAATCAGACTAGTCCGGTAGGGTGCAGACTAGTCCGGTGTATGCGAACTAAATTGATCAAGTTTGATCAATGATTTCGTTCAAAGTACGCTATGCAGCGGAAATTGAGTTACAAATAGAGTGTATTACTTCAATGAAACTAGATGTGGCACAGGTTAACTCTTGTTTCAAAGTTTTAACGTAAGTTTAACAAGATCGAGCAAACCCTAGATTGCAATGAATAGTAAGAACAAAATAAAGACACAATGATTTTTTATCCCGTGGTTCGATTCCACATAGGAAATCTACATCCATGTTGAGGAGCCCACAGAGGGTCGGGTCTTCACCAACCCTACCCTCGTCGAATCACCATGGAGGCCGATTCTCTTCCACTAATCACAAAGGGGTAAATAACTATGTTCAAGGGGCCTTCTCACAAGTTGAGGGCTCCCCAAGAATTACAAATCGAAACACCACCAAACACACTTGAGAAGTATGCAATGAAACAGCAAGAGTATGTGAGAGAATCAAACCCAAGAGCTCAAGATGTGAAGAATGTGTCTCTCCTTTGATCTAAGGTTAATCCTTAAGGATTTGATCTTTCTTGCATTGGATTGTGTGGAGAGACGTGTTTCCTGGGCTCTTGGAAGGTGTGACGGCGCAGGGGGGTCGAGAGTTCTTGATTAGGGGCTGTGCACCTCTATTTATACTAGGGTTTCCAAAGGTTACCGTTAGGGTTTAGAAGGTCCGCACTAGTCTGTGGTGGACTCCGGACTAGTCCGGTGTGTGACGTGTGGGAAACCCTAAGTGTTCTGAATTATCAAACTTGTCCGGCAAATGTCGAACCAGTCCGTTTTTGTCTCTAGAGATGTTTGGACTAGTCCGACACATATTGGACTAGTCCAGCGTGGTGAATCCCTTAGTGAATTGAGGACAATTCCGCACTTGGAGGACTTGTCCGATCTTAGTCAGAGAGGATATTGGACTAGTCTGGAAAAGATCGGACTAGCCCGGTGTCGTGGAATTTTGAGGGACTAAGGACAAGTCTGAAATTGGGGGGACTTGTCCGATGTTGATCAGCGGGGATTTCGGAATAGTCTGTGGAATATCGGACTTGTCCGATATTGATCAAAAGGATTATCGGACTAGTCCGGACTTTATCCAACTAGTCCGTTGCGGACAAGTGCGCACAGGGAGGACTTGTCCGATCCAGGACAGAGAGCATATCAGACTAGTCCAGGGAATATCAAACTAGTCCGGACTTGTGTAAACTTGTGCAGTGAGAGTGTTTTCTTTTGCTTGAGCTCTTGGGGTTTGTTTCCCCAACACACTCCATACACAAAGAGTATTCTATTCATCTCTTGAGCTCTTTTCAACTTGATTCATCACTCTCCTTTTTTGTCGCACTTACTTCATAATTTCATCAAAACCTGCGCTCATCTCAACAATTTGGTTAGGATCTCATTTGTTTGTCATAAATCAACCAAAACCCACAAGGGATGCCTAGATGTGATATGATGGGATAATGTCACATAGACATAGTATAAAGCTTTTTACTTGTTTTAATGTACTATTCAGCACGTAGCCATTATTATATTCGTCATTTGTATCAGCTACATGTCATACCTTCCACACTTGCTGAGTACGACATGTACTCACCCTGCAATTCCCCCACCAACAGTTGCAGGTCATGATTGGGAGTATTACGATAAAGATGCGGAGTTCTAGGCCGTGTCTACCGTCAGCTTGCTTGTGGTGTTGCTTGGAGCCGCGCTACCCTATTTTCTTATGTTGCTTAGTTTGCTCAGTTTAGTTTATTTCCGCTGCATTAGTTCAACTTGTCATTAATATTCGTTAGAACTTGTATTCGAGGACAATATGAATTATATAATAAAAGTGTTTAATTAATCTTGTTTTGTGGTAATTTTCTGTATATCCTTTTGTGATTGCACTCGTGTATGTGTGTTTAACGTCCTCGGCACACATATGCGTTCACTTGGTTCATTTTTGGAACCGGGTGTTACAAACAAGAAACAAAGCTAGACTTGTAGCCAAAGGATACTCTCAAGTCGAAGGTTTGGATTTCGATGAAACTCCTGCTCCCAAAGCTAGGCTTGAATCTATTCGCATATTATTGGCCTATGCTAATCACAACGATTTCAAGTTGTTTCAAATGGACATGAAAAGAGCCTTCCTCAACGGACCAATCAAGGAGGAGGTGTATGTGGAGCAACCGCCTGGCTTTGAGGATGATAAGTTTCCTAACCATGACTTTAAGCTTCATAAAGCTCTCTACGGCCTCAAACAAACTCCTAGAGCTTGGTATGAGTGCCTTAGGGACTTTCTCGTTGCTAATGGTTTTAAGATAGGAAAGGCCGATTACACACTCTTCACTAAGAACATGGATGATGATTTATTTGTATGCCAAATTTATGTTGATGACATAATATTCGGTTCTACTAATCAATCTTTTTGTGAGGAGTTTAACAAAATCATGACGGAGAGATTTGAGATGTCAATGATGGGAAAGTTGAAGTTCTTTTTAGGTTTCCAAGTAAAACAACTAAAGGAAGGAACCTTCATATGTCAAACCAAGTATACTCAAGACATCCTCAAGAAGTTTGACATGGAGAAGGCCAAGCCCATCAAGATGCCAATGGCGACGAATGGACATCTCGATCTCAACCAAGACAGTCCTAGCGTCGACCAAAAGGTATACCGCTCCATGATTGGATCACTCCTTTACTTTTGTGCATCTAGGCCCGGTATTATGTTAAGTGTTTGCATGTGTGCAAGGTTTCAAGCCGCTCCTAAGTAGTGCCACTTGACAGGCGTAAAGAGAATCTTGCGCTATTTAGTTCATACACCTAACCTAGTGTTGTGGTATCCCAAAGGGCCCTAGTTTAACCTCATCGAATACTCCAATGCGGATTATGTCGGATGCAAAGTGGATAGGAAAAGTACCTCCGGGACTTGCCAATTCTTGGATAGGTCTGTAGTATCATGGTCATCCAAGAAACAAAACTCCATTGCCCTATCCACAGCCGAAGCGGAGCATGTCGCAGCCGAAAGTTGTTGTGCACAACTTCTTTGGATGCGACAAACTCTAAGGGACTATGGTCTCAATATGAACCATATTCTGCTCCTATGCAACAATGAGAGTGCCATCAAGATTGCCCATAACCCCGTTGAACACTCTAGAACCAAACACATTGACATCCGATACCATTTCTTGAGAGATTATTCTATGAAGGGGGACATTCTCATTTCACCTGTGAGAACCGAAAAACAACTAGCCGACATATTCACCATGTCACTAGATGAAAAACACTTTTACGAACTTAGGAATGAACTAAATATCCTTGATTCTCGAAATGTGGCTTGAGATGTTGCATATCTGATTGTTAGTTTTGTTTTATCCTCAAAATTATGCATACTTTCGAAACTCGCCTTCCTCAATTTTCTATCAAATTATTTTCAATTATTGTATCCTTGAATCATGGTCATTGTATGAATGTTTGAGTGCTTTACTGGCCATATTCATTGAGAATATTTGTGAAAACTTAGTCCATATGGATCATTCCTTGCAAACTCCTCAATATATATGAGAATCTGATGTCTAGGACTGGACTAGTCCGGTCTGTCAACGGAATTGTCCAAACTCCCATGTTAGTCTGGACCTGGTACGGCGTCCGGACTTGTTTGTTGTACCAAACGGACTAGTCCAGACTTCTGAGGACTTAACCTCCCAGCGTCGGGCCCGACCCTTCATTCTCTCTCCAAGTTTCAAACGTGCGCCTCTCTCCCAAAAACTGCCCCCATTGGCGGTTTTCATCCTAACCCTCAAAATCTTCAAGGAATCCGTGTGGAAGCTTCTTCGGAGTGTCGGGAAGGCGAATCCCGGACTACTCCGCCCTTCTATCTGTGGATTTGTCCGTTCCTATCAACTCAAGGTGTGTTCTGACCTGACTCGAACTTTTTGGATTCCATCGATTCTAGGTTGTTTCTCTTGCAACTTAGGGTCCCCTTAGCATAACTATCACCTTGTGACTCTTTCCCTGCAATACTACGCCTTGGATTTGAGTTTTGTAGAAAATCACATAGTTAGGGTTTAACACTGGACTGTCCAGACTAGTCCGGCCAGGGACTGGACAAGTCCAGCCTAACCTAGGGTTAACTCATAACTTAGTGAACTTTCTACTTCTCTACCGCAATATCTTGCTTGATATCACCTCATATCCTTCTTTTATCTTTGTTTCAACATGTCTCGACAGAACGACTCTCCTCTTTCCGATCCAGAAAGGGAGGCGGCCTGTCAAGAATTCTATTGTCATAAAAAAGCAGAGGAAGCAGCTATTGCAGCAGAGCTTGAGCGCATGCATGAAGCTCATCTCAAGAAGAAATGTGATCAAGAGGCAGCTCAAGCTCAAGTTGTTGAAGAACAAGCAAGTTGAAGGAAATGGATTGTCACCATGGGTGAGAAAGAAAAGGCCCAAGTGGCCGATAAGGGAAAAGCACCCATGGGTGAGAGCAGCCAAGCTAAGGGCAAAGGAAAGGAAACCGCAAAGAAGGTGGCACTCAGAAAGGCTCCTCCTAGGAAGAAAGCCCTTGCAGGGAGAGGCTTGGTCATTCGTGACCAATCCATGGGGCCTCGTGACCCTCCACAAGGCCCCGTTGGCCCTTTGGTCATGATTCCTCCTGTGCATGATCCTAACCGGCAACCGGAGCTAGGAAGCAATGTGTTCAAAGGACAAGGGTCTAAAAAAGCAAAAAGGCTAAGATTGAAGGATCCCTAAAAGTACGAGAAAGCAACTGCGGATCCTCACTTTTGGTGCGACTTTCAGTGCGATTACTATCGCCTAGTATGCCTATCCAAGAAGACTCACGTGACTGATGCTCAATGGGTAGATTGGGCCTACATGGAAAAGAAGAATCATCAAGCCTTCAATGCAGTAATTCGAGCTGTTGAGCACCATGGACTTAAAGAATTGCTTGAATGGAAGCATAACTGGAACATAGAGGTGGTGGCTCAATTCTACTCCACTTGCTACTTCTCCACCTTTAGAGATGGGAAGATTACTTGGTTGACCAATGGAGTTAAATACTCCGTGCTCTATGATGAGTTTGCTAGAATTCTTGGACTTGAGGAGTTCCTAAACCATGAGTTGATCATTCACAACCTCAAGGCTCTAGATTTGGGGGAAATGGAATTCATGTATGAGGTTGCTTCTACAATCCTTCCACAACCAAGATTCTTCGACCCTTCTTTAGTATGCTCAATAGGATCTTGAGAAAAACTCAAGCACCTAAGGATGGGGACGTAGGCACGATTCAAGGGAATCTGAGGAACTTGATTAAGCTGATAGTTGAAGATGAGAAGTTCAATGTCTTTGACTACATATACAATGACATCTTCATCATATCCCATACCCCAAACCGCTCTTGTGGATATGCTCCTCTCATCATGTGCTTGGTTGAGAAGGTCTCTGGCTTGGAGTTTGGGAAGGATGTCAAGCATAGAGCTCTCCACCCTCAAATACCTCCTCACGCGCCAAAGATTGGTGGAGCCTCGAGGAGAGGTACCTCTTTTGTGCCTTTTTCTCCTCCTCGGGCTCCGGCCGCCTCCTCCTCCTCCGGTGATCATGTGAGTGCTACATTGAAGTTTCTCAAGTCAATCTTCGCCTTTTGTCGGAAAGCGGAAGTGAAGGCTCACAAGACTGCAAAGAAGCATGACAAGTAACTTCGCAAGCTTTGCGAAAAGAAAAACATTTCTATGTCCCCAGAGGCCTCCGAGGATGAAGACATCACACCATTTCCGGAGCTCTCGGAAGTGGAGGCTGCCCTCTTTGGTGGTGCGGGTGGTCCCTCTAGCGTTGCTCCTGCTACTGAAGAAATTGATGTTGATGATGATGATGATGACGGAGAAGACAATGATCAAGATGATGACGATGAAGAAACGGAGAGTGACCAAAACCAAGGAGGGGCAAGCGAGAGCGACGATGAGTAGTTTTAGGCTCTCTCTCTCTTCTCCCTTAGTCTTTTTCCTTTTTGGTGTCTTGATGCCAAAGGAGGAGAGATTGAGGGGGAGTATTATAGATCCATGGACTATGTTATTTTGAAAATTTGGGTTGTAATGTTAATTATTGCTACTCGTTTTTATTTGGGTTGTAATGACATTATCACTATGCTATCACTCTATGTTATGTGAATCTTATTGTCTATTTTTGTCAGGTTGATTCTACTGAATATCATTCTAGTCAAATATGTGTGATGATGCTAAATTAAAATGTGAGATGCATACTTCGCTCCACTTTTCACATCTCAACACTTGCATCACACGTAGGCACCCCACCATAACACACAAATGTATAAGTCTCCCGTAGGCTTCATTCCTGTGCATTTAACTTATTACAAATTTTCCATGCACACATTTAGGGGGACCTCCTTATACACATGTATGTTATGAAAATCAACTCAATTATATCCTTTTATCAAAAACCTCAATGTGTTGTCATCAAATCACCAAAAAGGGGGGTATTGAAAGTGCATCTAGGCTAATCCCCGTGGGTTTTGATGATTAAGGACAACACTTAATGGACTAATGAGCTTTGCAAGTGTAAGCACAGGTGATTGAAAGTTGGACGGTGTTGAATGCACTCAAAAAGGAAAAAGAGAAGAAAAAGACAAAGAACTCAAAGGACATAATATAGGCTTTTAAATTCTTTGTGTTGAGTTTAGCTACTTAGCTTGAGTGTGCTCAATGAGTCAGGTGTTTAGAATCTCCTAAGAGCTCATAGTCCAAGCTAGACTAGATTGAGAGATGAGTTGAAGCAGCCCTAAGGACAGGGTCGGACTTGTCCGGGCTGGAAGGCTGGACTAGTCCGACCACATCAGACTGATCCGATGTTAGGCGGACCAAAGTATCCTGTGTGAGTTCGGACTTGTCCGTTTGGGGACGGACTAGTCCATGGTGAGTGTGTTTGTGTCCTTCTAAGACTAAGTCCTGAAGGACCGGACTAGTCCGCCCTGGAGGGGCGAACTAGTCCGCGTGGACACACTAGTCCCTTTCAGTCCGGAAAAGTAGTTCCTGACTGAGATCGGACTAGTACACTCCCTGTCAGATTAGTCCGCTGAGGACATGGAGGTGGCTGCTGGGATTAAGTCTTGGACGGCCGGACTTTTCCGCCCACGGGGGCCGGACTAGTCCGGTGTGCCACATTGGTCCGTTCTCAACCAGAACAAACAGTTCTGTGTTAGATCGGACTAGTTCGTTGATGGATGGACTAGTCCGTGATTTGGTGACCATTTGAATTCAAAAGGTGGCGGGGGGCTTTGTGGTTGGTCAAGGATGACATCACTGGTCCCCACAGGCCAGACTAGTTTGAGGTCAAAGGCTTGTAACACCCTCATTTTCATCAATCATGCATTGCATACGTCCTAATATATGTTTAACATTAATCCACATAGGAAGCACCAAGTTTAAAATGAATTAGAAACAAAACCGCACTTAAGAATTCTGCAAAGTGCGGACTAGTCCGATTTCGGTGCAGAATAGTCCGATTTCTCTCTGACTTCAATCGGACTCGTCCGTTTTTCTGCAGACTAGTCTGTTTTTTCCTTTGGACACCTTCGAACTTGTCTGGTCCAGTGCGGACTAGTCCGGTGTTCCAAATCTTTGAAAAATTTGCTAAGTCCCTGGACCTATCCAGACTAGTCCAGTGTTCCAGCGGACTTGTCTGTTTTCCCTCTGACTAAAGTCAGACTTGTCTGATTATAGGCCAGGCTTGTCTATTTTTCCCCTCTGTATAAGTTCATACTTGTCCGATGTCCAGTCTGAACTTGTCCGATTTTTCTCTGGACAACTTTGGACTAGTGCGGTCCTTTTCGGACTTGTCCGGTAAATCGCGACTTCGAGTTGATCTTTTGTCTCGCGACTTGTTCCTTAGGTTTTACATTAAGTGGGCCTAGGGACGTCATGCATAACTCTTTTAGAGCCCATGTGGGACTCTAAACTGGCCTCTACTCACCACCAAACTCAAAATCCATCTAACCCTAGCCTCCACCTCAATATAAACAACTCCACCCCTTGGCTTGACATTTATTTGCCACTTTTCCACCTCACCCAAACCCTAGCTCGTGGATAGCTACCACCAAGGAGAGAGAAGGAGATCTAGAGCAAGGAGATGAAGAAGAGGAAACGAAAGAGGATCAAGATCTCCATCAACTTCGCGTTCTTCATCAACAATCCACCATCAAGTTCTTCATCAACCCTAGATATATATTGTGACGCATCGGGACAAGGAATTGGATGTGTGTTCATACAAGAAGGTCAAGTGGTCACCTATGTGTCAAGACAATTGAGGAAACATGAGCAGAATTATCCAATGCATGATTTGGAACTTGCAGCCATAGTACACGCTTGAAAATTTGGAGACACTACATCCTTGGACATAGGTGTGAAACTTACACGGATCACAAGAGTCTTAAGTATATTTTCACACAAACGGATTCAAATTTGAGGCAACAAAGATGGTTGGAACTCATCAAAGATTATGATTTAGGAATCAACTGCCATCCAAGAAAGGCTAATGTTGTGGCCGATACCTTGAGTAGAAATGGAGTAAGTCACCAACTCACAGTTTGAGAGCTGCCATCCGAGTTATGTAAGGAGTTTGAACGGTTGAATCTCGGATTTGTGAATGAGATGGGTATGATGGAGTTAAATTTGTATTTAGAGCAAGAAATTCGAGAGGGCCAAACGAAGGATGAGGAAATCCAAGAAATCAAGGAAAGGACCCAAGAGGGAAGAGAATTTAGATTTGATGAGGATGAACATGGTACTCTATGGCTTGGTAAGAGAATTGTCATGCCTAATGTGAAGCATATTCGGGAGACAATATTAAAGGAGGCACATGACTCACCATACTCAATTCATCCCGATTGTACAAATATGTACAAGGACTTGAAGACATGTTATTGGTAGGCTAGCATGAAGAAGGACATAGCTAATAGGTAGCATTGTGGGATGTGTGCCAACTAGTCAAGGCGGAACATCAAAGGCCAGAGGGATTATTGCAGCCATTAAAGATCCCGGAATGGAAGTGGGAATAAATTGGAATGGACATCATAGTTGGTTTACCGCGTACCCAGTTCGGTCATGATTCAATTTGGGTAATTGTGGATCGGTTGACTAAATCAGCTCATTTTGTTCCTATCAAGACCACCTATACCACCGCGAAGCTAGCAGAAATGTATATAGAGCACATTGTGTGTCGACACGGAGTACCAAAGAAGATATTATCGGATAGAGGTTCTTAATTTACCTCCAGGTTTTGGAAGAAATTGTATGAAGCTTTGGGAACAAGGTTGAATTTTAGTTCAGCATATCACCCTCAAACGGAGGGACAAACCGAGAGAACCAATCAAATTTTAGAGGACATGTTAAGAGTTTGCGCTTTGAAGCATGGGAAAAGTTGGGACAAGAGCTTGTCATATGCAGAATTTTCATACAACAATAGTTACCAAGCAAGTTTGAAGATGTCACCATATGAGGCACCATATGGAAGGAAGTGTAGGACGCCCTTGTTTTGGATTGAGATAGGGGAGAATCAAGTATTTGGACCCGATGTGTTGCAAGAAGCTGAGAAACTTGAGGGCCGCTCAATCAAGGAAAAAAAGGCTATGCGGACAATAGGAGAAGAAAACTAGCCTTTGAAGTGGGAGACTTCATTTACCTCAAGGTGTCACCAATGAGAGGTCATAAGAGATTTAACATAAGAGGTAAGCTAGCACCTCGCTATATTAGACTGTTCAAGATTTTGAACAAAAGAGGAGAAGTGGCGTATAAGTTGGAGATGCCAGCTCATCTTTCAGATGTGCATGATGTATTTAATGTTTCCCAGCTCAAGAAATGTTTAAGGGTACCAGAGGAACAAGTGCCAATGGAAGAATTGGAACTAGAGGAAGATTTGACTTATGCCGAGCAACCGATCAAAATCTTGGAAGCTAAAGAGAGGGTCACAAGGAACAAGGTCATCAGATGGTGTAAAGTGCAATGGAAGCATCATACAGAATCAGAGGCAACATGGGAATTGGAGGATGATCTCAAGAAGGAATTTCCCTATCTCTTCTCTTCCACTTCGAATCTTGAGGGCGAGATTCATTTTAAGGGGGGTAGGTTTGTAACACCCTCATTTTCATCCCTCATGCATTCCATACGTCCTAATATATGTTTAACATTAATCCACATAAGAAGGAACAAGTTTAAAATGAATTAGAAACAAAACTGCACTTAAGAATTCTGGAAAGTGCGGACGAGTCCAATTTTGGTGCGGACTAGTCGATTTCTCTCTAACTTCAATCGAACTTGTCCGTTTTTCTGCGGACTAGTCTGTTTTTGCCTCTGAACACCTTCGGACTTGTCCAGTCCAGTGCGGACTAGTCCGGTGTTCCAAATCTTTGAAAAAATTGCTAAGTCCCTGGACCTACCTGTCTGGACTAGTCCGGTGTTCAAGCGAACTTGTCCGTTTTTCCCTCTGACTAAAGTCGGACTTGTCCAATTTTAGGTCAGACTTGTCTGTTTTCCCCTCTGGATAAGTTCGGACTTGTCCGATGTCTAGTACGGACTTTTCCCATTTTTCTTTGGACAACATCGGACTACTCTGGTCCTTTTCGGACTTGTCCGATAAATCGCGACTCCGAGTTGACCTTTTGTCTCATGACTTGTTCCTTGGGTTTTACGTTATGTGGGCCTAGGGACGTCGTGCCTAACTCTTTTAGAGGCCATGTGGGACTCTAAACCGGCCTCTACTCACCCCCAAACTTGAAATCCATCTAACCCTAGCCTCCACCTCTATATAAACAACCCCACCCCTTGGCTTGACATCTATTTGCCACTTTTGCACCTCACCCAAACCCTAGCTCGTGGATAGCTGCCACCAGGGAGAGAGAAGGAGATCTAGAGCAAGGAGAAGAAGAGCAGGAAACGAAAGAGGATCAAGATCTCCATCAACTTCGAGTTCTTCATCAACAATCCACCATCAAGTTCTTCATCTACCGTAGATCGTCAAGATCCAAGTGTTACCTCCAAGATCCTTGATTCTTTGGAGTCCTAGACACCTTGTATACCTTCTATTCTCTTTTCCCTACGTGAATTCGACCCCAAATCTCCAGATTCACATCAAAAACCCTAATTTGCCAATCTCGCGAAGTGCGGACTAGTCTGGCCTCCTGCGGACTTGTCCGATCTTCCTTGTTAAATTTTGTTGAATTACATCTAAAATTTGATCTAATCAACTCCAAACCTATATAAACTTATTAAAATATATTAGAACTAGTTAGTGATCATTAAAAGCAACTCATTAACAAGTTCCACCTTGCATTTGCATTAGTCATGCATGTCATGTCATATTGAGTAATATATGTGCCTCTATTGATTGTAGTTCTTGTTTGTGTGTTTATTGTGCGGATTAGACAGATTTGCGCTAGAGTGTCGCAGAGGATCAAAAACACCAAGAGTTTGAAGATTTTGACCCGAGCCAATCCCAAGAGCAAGGCAAGTGTCCTTGAAGCGTATTGATCCTATTTTGAAATAAATGTTTTGTTTTCAAAATTGCATGCTTGTGTCAATTTGATGGGAATCCTATGATAGGAAGTTTACTAGCATTGTATGACCACCCCTGTCACCTCGAATTCATGGCAGAGAGTCGGAATGGGCTTTTTACCTTTTTGCTATGCTTAATTAAATGGGATGGGAAAATAATTATACCATTAATTATACATTGATGAGATTATGATTAATATGAAGTTGTTAATATGATGTGGTAATGGGTGATCTAAGCAGGCATGGTATGTGGATGGGTTGGATGATATGGTGGTCGCTTGCTTTAGATCTAAGGACCGGTTCATGCGAGAATAAGCCAGGACTACAGTGCCACCACGTGGCCAAGTATGGGTCCGGTGTAGCTGATTAATTAGGGTTTTGCCAGTGCTATTTGGACCAGTAGGGATGCTTGGGGAAGGGGTAGTCGGATTGGGTTTGTTGATGATTGGTGGGACTACCCTGGGATCCGAATGGCTCAAGAGGGGGCCCTTGGTCAAAGATGTGCTCTGTGGGAGACATCGCCACCAGTGAAACCTCAGTGGGGTCTAAATAGGCTAGTAATCCCTTTGTAAAGGCTATTTTGTGATCTCTTGGCCAACACCGATGGAAGTGTGAGATGGCATAATAGAGGTTCCAGTCACTGCAAGGTGATGAAATCACAAACACGTGGGTAAAGCGGTACAACCTCTGCGGTGAGTCTAAAAAAACTATCATGATAGCCGTGCTCCCAGTTATGAGCGTCTAGATAACCTACATGATTAGGGGGAACTTGGTATTGGGATGGTTATGGTTATGGTTTGGTAATGGTTATGGTTATGGTTGGATAATGGATTAATTTCTGGTATGGATGTGGTAATTGGTATTGAGAAATCTGGAATTTGGATGATAGTGATGAATATGGACTGTTATTATGGTGATTACATGGTTTATGAAGGATTTATTTTACATACATAATACATATTGCTTTTCAAATGTTTTAATGTACTTTTCAGCACTTAGCCATTATTATATTCGTCATCTCTATCAGCTACATGTCATACTTTCCACACTTGCTGAGTACGACATGTACTCACTCTTGCAATTTCCCCCACCAACAGTTGCAGGTCAGGATTGAGAGTTTAACAATGATAATGCGGAGTACTAGGTCGTGTCTACCGTCAGCTTTGCCTGTGGAGTGTTGGAGCTGCGCTATACCTTTGCTTATGCTGCTTAGTTGCTTAGTTTGCTTAGTTTAGTTTATTTCCCCTGCATTAGTTGAAACTTGTCATTAATACTCATTAGTGCTTGTATTCGAGGATATTCTAAGTTCTATAATAAAAGTGCTTAATTAATCTTGTCTTGTGGTAATTTTCTATATATCCTTTTGTGAGTGCACTCGTGTATGTGTGTTGAACATCCTGGGCAT
The DNA here is from genome assembly GCA_036927565.1 of Tuctoria greenei. Taxonomy (NCBI): domain Eukaryota; kingdom Viridiplantae; phylum Streptophyta; class Magnoliopsida; order Poales; family Poaceae; genus Tuctoria; species Tuctoria greenei. Next base: position 134,538,844 of record JAYESD010000010.1, on the reverse strand, counting down.
ACATATGGGTTCACTTGGTTCATTTTTGGAACCGGGTGTCACAGATTGGTATCAGAGCCAGGTTGACCGTAGGATGCAACCTAGATAGAATGGATACTTTAGAGCACATAGGAGTACTCAGGAACCGATGTGTTTTTGCTTGGTGTGTTGTATGTTATATATTATTTGCTTGTGTGCTTAATAGAGGATTTTGGGATGCTTCAGGATTGCCATATCCACGTAGGCTAGTGTAGCTAGTTGTTTAGTTTCATATCCCTTGATGCATATAGGTGGGGACGTCTTCTAAATTCTTATCTCTTGCTTTTCTCCAGATGGTGAGGACTTGCAACCAGAGGGATGACAATGATGAGGAGGAGATCAATGGAGCATCTCAAAATAACCATGGACAAGGACCTACTCAGGGAGCTATCAACATTGAGCAGCTTTTGGCTATGTAAAACAAGCTCATGCAGACCATGACACAAACTATGGGATAGGTGCAGGCTGGTAACAACAACAATCAGCCCCACATTCCTCCACCGCCACCCCCACCTCCTCATAACCAGTTGGGAGAGTTAATGAGGACTAGGACGCCGACTTTTTGCTCAAGCTACTGACCCTATGGATGCGGATGATTGGCTCAAGTCTGTGGAGAAGAAGCTTGCTATTGTCCAATGCAGTGATCGGGAGAAGGTCCTATTTGCTTCTCATCAACTAGTTGGAGCAGTTGCCGAATAGTGGGATTCCTTATGCAATGCTCATGAGAACCAGGAGAGGATCACATGGGCCGAATTCAAGGAGAGTTTCTGTTCTCATTGTGCACCGGAGGGAGTTATGATCTTGAAGAGGCAAGAATTTGAAAACTTGAGGCAAGGAATATTGAGTGTGGGTGAATACCTCAATAAATTCACTCAGCTCTCAAGGTATGCGCCTGAGGATGTTAGTCGGGACAGCCGGAAGCAATACTTGTTCATGAGAGGCTTGAACAATGAGATCCAAGTGCAATTGCTCAATTGTGATTATGCCAATTTCCAGAAGCTTGTGGACAAAGCAATTATTGTGGAGAACAAGGTCCATGAGATGGAGCAAGATAATAAGAGGAAGGTGCCATATCAAGGACAGCAACAATAAAGTAATGTGCGCCCTCGCTTTGCACCACCCAATGCGTCGTATTCCAGCTCTTCTGCGCCTGCTCATCACCCTGGATTTGCACCGCGCCCAACTCAGTTTGTGCAGCAGTGCCCTGTCATGCAAGCACCTAGGCCTCCAATGCCTTATGCACCTCGTGTCAACTTTTCTGGTGTAAATGTTCTGAACCAAGCTCGTCCCAATAATTCTGGTGGAGTTAAGAAGTGCTATACTCATGGAGAAGCTGGACACTCTGCGCATCAATGTCCGAAGTCAAGCCTTGGTCAAGTAAGCAATGCGCCGAGGCAAAACCCAAGACCCAATGGAGGACAGCCGCAAGGGAACCGTGGACAGCAGAATTTTGCTCGTGGCAACGTGAACCATGTCTCTACAGAGGATGCTCAACAAGCGGATGACGTGGTCATTGGTATGTTTCTCGTAAACTCCAACCTCGCGACTACGTTATTTGACTCCAGAGCATTGCATTCATTCATTGCATCGAAATATGTTGCCAAGTATAGTTTGCCTATCTCTCATATGAAGTTCACTCTATTGGTTAAGTCTCCTGGAAGAGAGATGAGGACAAATATAGTATGTCCAAAAGTAAGCCTTAGAATAAGGGGGGTAGACTTCTCCGCCAACCTCATTGTTTTGGATTCTCAAGGATTGGACATTATACTCGATATGGACTGGTTGAGGAAGAACAACGGAGTTATTGAGTGTGCCACGAAGACGGTGAAGTTGACCAATGAGGAAGGGATCACCGTAGAATTTGAAGCATCTCAACACGCACCGAAGCAATTGGAGCTGAATCACATGGACGGTACCGCAATTGAGGAGATCCCGGTGGTGTGTGAAGTTTTGGATGTGTTCCCAGATGAGTTGTTAGGTATGCCTCCTGGTCGAGACTTTGAGTTTGTTATTGATTTGATACCTGGAACTGCAGCTATAGCTAAGAGGTCGTATAGGATGCCTCCTAAGGAGTTAACGGAGCTCAAGAAGCGGATTCAAGAGCATCTACAGAAAGGTTTTATACGCCCCAGTTCTTCACCTTGGGGAGCGCCCGTTCTATTTGTGGAAAAGAAGGATAGGTCTCAAAGGATGTGTGTGAATTACCGAGCTCTCAGCGATGTAACAATCAAGAACAAGTACACCTTACCCTATATAGAGGACTTGTTTGATCAGATGAAGGGTGCTTGTGTCTTCTCTAAGATTGATTTGAGGTCTCGGTACTTTCAAATGAAGATTAGACCATCAGACATACCCAAGACAACTTTTAGAGCACGGTATGGATCATATGAGTACACCGTGATGTCCTTTCGGTTGACCAATGCACATGCTTACTTTATGTACCTCATGAATAAGGTCTTCATGGAGTACTTGGATAAGTTCATCGTGGTGTTCATTGACGACATTATGATCTACTCGAAGGATGAGAAGGAGCATGAGGAACACCTGAGGCTTACATTGCAGATGTTGAGAGAGCATAAATTGTACACCAAGTTCAACAAGTGTCAGTTTTGGTTGAGAGAGGTGTCGTTTCTGGGTCATATCATTTCAGGAGGAGGAGTATCGGTTGACCCAGGAAAGGTGAGAGACGTGTTAAAATGGGAGCTGCGACAAAATGTCAAGGAAATAAGGAGTTTTCTTGGGATGGCTGGTTATTACCGTAGGTTCATTAAGGACTTTTCCAAGATAGCCAAGCCAATGACAGAGTTGCTAATGAAGGGGAAAGCTTTCCAATGGACTCAAGCTTGTCAAGAAAGTTTTGAGGAACTAAAGAAGAGGTTAACTACAACCCCAGTTTTAGTTTTGCCGAATGTAAGCAAGAGTTTTGACATATATTGTGACGCAACGAGACAAGGACTTGGATGTGTGTTGATGCAAGAAGGTCAAGTTGTCCCCTATGCGTCAACACAATTGAAGAAACATGAGAAGATTTACCCAACGTATGATTTGGAACTTGCAGCCGTAGTACACGCATTGAAAATTTGGAGACACTACGTCCTTGGACAAAGGTGTGAAATTTACACGGATCACAAGAGTCTTAAGTATATTTTCACACAAACAGATTTGAATTTGAGGCAACGAAAATGGTTGGAACTCATCAAGGATTTTGATTTAGGAATCAACTACCATCCAGGGAAGGCTAATGTTGTGGCCGATGCCTTGAGTAGAAAAGGAGTAAGTCACCAACTCACGGTTTGAGAGCTGCCATCCGAGTTATGTAAGGAGTTTGAACATTGAATCTCGGATTTGTGAATGAGATGGGGATGATGGAATTAAATCCGACTTTGGAGCAAGAAATTCGAGAGGACCAAACAAAGGATGAGGAAATCCAAGAAATGAAGGAAAGGACCCAAGAGGGAAGAGAATTCAGATTTGACGAGGACGAACATGGTACTCTATGGCTTGGTAAGAGAATTGTCGTGCCTAATGTGAAGCATATTCGGGAGTCAATATTAATGGAGGCACATGACGCGCCATACTCAATTCATCCCAGTTGTACAAAGATGTACAAGGACTTGAAGACATGTTATTGGTGGGCTAGCATGAAGAAGGACATAGCTGAATATGTAGCATTGTGTGATGTGTGCCAATGAGTCAAGGCGGAACATCAAAGGCCCGCGGGATTATTGCAGCCATTAAAGATCCCGGAATGGAAGTGGGAAGAAATTGGAATGGACTTCATAGTTGGTTTACCGCGTACCCAGTCTGGTCATGATTCAATTTGGGTAATTGTGGATCGATTGACTAAATCAGCTCATTTTGTTCCTATCAAGACCACCTATACCACCTTGAAGCTAGCATAATTGTATATGGAGCACATTGTGTGTCTACACGGAGTACCAAAGAAGATAGTATCGGATAGAGGTTCTCAATTTACCTTCAGGTTTTGGCAGAAATTGCATGAAGCTTAGGGAACAAGGTTGAATTTTAGTTCAGCATATCACCCTCAAACGGATGGACAAACCGAGAGAACCAATCGAATTTTGGAGGACATGTTAAGAGCTTGCGCTTTGAAGCATGAGAGAAGTTGGGACAAGAGCTTGACATATGCATAATTTTCGTACAACAATAGTTACCAAGCAAGTTTGAAGATGTCACCATATGAGGCACTATATGGAAGGAAGTGTAGGACGCCCTTGTTTTGGAGTGAGACAGGGGAGAATCAAGTATTTGGACCTAATGTGTTGCAAGAAGCTGAGAAACAAGTTCATGTAATCCGTGAGAACTTGTGGGCCACTCAATCAAGGCAAAAAGGCTACGCGGATAATAGGAGAAGAAAACTAGCCTTTAAAGTGGGAGACTTCGTTTTCCCCAAGGTGTCACCAATGAGAGGTCATAAGAGTTTTAACATAAGAGATAAGCTAGCACCTCGCCATATTGGACTGTTCAAGATTTTGGACAAAAGAGGAGAAGTGGCGTATAAGTTGGAGATGCCAGCTCATCAGTCATATGTGCATGATGTGTTTCATGTTTCCCAGCTCAAGAAGTGTTTAAGGGTACCAGAAGAACAAGTGCCAATGGAAGAATTAGAACTAGAGGAAGATTTGACTTATGCCGAGCAACCGATCAAAATCTTGGAAACTAAGGAGAGGGTCACAAGGAACAAGGTCATCAGATGGTGTAAATTGCAGTGGAAGCATCATACAGAATCAGAGGCAACATGGGAATTGGAGGATGATCTCAAGAAGGAATTTCCCTATCTCTTCTCTTCTGCGTCGAATCTCGGGGTCGAGATTCATTTTAAGGGGGTAGGTTTGTAACACCTCATTTTCATCCATCATGCATTGCATACGTCCTAATATATGTTTAATATTAAGCCACATAGGAAGGAACGAGTTTAAAATGAATTAGAAACAAAACTGCACTTAAGAATTCTGGAAAGTGCGGACTAGTCCGATTTCGGTGCGGACTAGTCTGATTTCTCTTTGACTTCAATCAGACTTGTCTGTTTTTCTGCAGACTAGTCTGTTTTTGCCTCTGGACACCTTTGTACTTGTCCGGTCCAGTGCGGACTAGTCCGGTGTTCCAAATCTGTAAAAAATTTGCTAAGTCCCTAGACCTGTCTGGACTAGTCCGGTGTTCCAGCGGACTTGTCCGTTTTTCCCTCTTACTAAAGTCGGACTTGTCCGATTTTAGGCCAGACATGTCTGTTTTTCCCCTCTGGATAATTTCGGACTTGTCCGATGTCAAGTCCGAACTTGACCGATTTTTCTCTGGACAACATCACACTAGTCCGGTTCTTTTAGGACTTGTCTGATAAATCGCGACTCCAAGTTGATCTTTTGTCTCACGACTTGTTCCTTGGGTTTTACATTAAGTGGGCCTAGGGACGTCGTGCCTAACTCTTTTAGAGCCCATGTGGGACTCTAAACCGGCCTCTACTCACCCCCAAACTCGAAATCCATCTAACCCTAGCCTCCACCTCTATATAAACAACCCCACCCCTTGGCTTGACATCTATTTGCCACTTTTCCACCTCACCCAAACCCTAGCTCGTGGATAGCTGCCACCAAGGAGGGAGAAGGAGATCTAGAGCAAGGAGAAGAAGAGGAGGAAACGAAAGAGGATCAAGATCTCCATCAACTTCGCGTTCTTCGTCAACAATCCACCATCAAGTTCTTCATCAACCCTAGATCATCAAGATCCAAGTGTTACCTCCAAGATCCTTGATTCTTTGGAGTCCTAGACACCTGGTATACCTTCTATTCTCTTTTGCCTATGTTAATTCGACCTCAAATCTCCAAATTCACGTCGATGTAGAAAACCCTAATCTGCCGATCTCGTGAAGTGAGGACTAGTTCGGCCTCCTGCGGACTTGTCCGATCTTCCTGGTTGAATTCTGTTAAATTACTTCTAAAATTTGATCTAATCAACTCCAAACCTGTATAAACTTATTAAAATCTATTAGAACTAGTTAGTGATCATTAAAATCAACTCATTAACAAGTTCCACCTTGCATTTGCATTAATTATGCATGTCATGTCATATTGAGTAATATATGTGCATCTATTGATTGTAATTCTTGTTTGTATGTTTATTGTGCGGATTCGACGAATTTGCGCTAGAGAGTGCCGCGGAGGATCTACAACACCAAGAGTTTGAAGGTTTTGACCCGAACTAATCCCAGGAGCAAGGCAAGTGTCCTTGAAGCATATTGATCTTGTTTTGAAATAAATGTTTTGTTTTCAAAATTGCATGCTTGTGTCAATTTGATGGGAATCCTGTGATAGGAAGTTTACTAGCGTTGTATGACCACCCTTGTCACCTGGAATTCATGGTAGAGAGTCGGGATGGGCTTTTTACCTTTTTGCTACGCTTAATTAATTGGGATGGGAAAACAACTATACCACTAATTATACATTGATGAGATTATGCTTAATACAATGTGGTAATGGGTGATCTAAGCAAGCATGGTATGTGGATGGATTGGATGATATGGTGGTCGCTTTCTATAGATCTAAGGACCTGTTCATGCTAGAATAGGCCAGGACTACAGTGCCACCACGAGGCCAAGTATGGGTGCGGTGTAGCTGATTAAATAGGGTTTTGCTAGTGCTATTTGGACCATTAGGGATGCTCAAGGAAGGGGTAGTCGGATTGGATTTGTTGATGATTGGTGGGACTACCCTGGGATCCGAATGGCTCAAGAGGGGGCCCTTGGTTGAAGATGTGCTCTGTGGGAGACATCGCCACTGGTGAAACCTCAGTGGGGTCTAAATAGACTAGTAATCCCTTTGTAAAGGCTATTTTGTGATCTCTTGGCCACACACCGATGGAAGTGTGAGACGGCATAATAGAGGTTCCAGTCACTGCAAGGTGATGAAATCACAAACATGTGGGTAAAGCGGTACAACCTCTGAAGAGAGTCTAAAAAAAACTATCATGTTAGACGTGCTCCCGGTTATGAGCGCTTGGATGACCTACATGATTAGGGGGAACTTGGTATTGGGATGGTTTTTGGGATGGTTTTGGTTATGGTTTGGTAATGGTTATGGTTATGGCTGGATAATGGATCAATTTCTGGTATGGATATGGTTATTGGTAATGAGAAATCTGGAATTTGGATGATAGTGATGAATATGGACTGGTATTATGGTGATTATATGGTTTATGAAGGGTTTATTTCACATACATAATACATATTGCTTTTCAAATGTTTTAATGTACTTTTCAACACTTATCCATTATTATATTCGTCATTTGTATTAGCTACATGTCATAATAATTTCCACACTTGTTGAGTACGATATGTACTCACTCTTGCAATTTCCCCCACCAACAGTTGCAAGTCAGGATTGGGAGTTTAACAAAGATAATGCAGAGTACTAGGCCGTTTCTACCATCAGCTTTGCCTGTGGAGTGTTGGAGTTGCGCTATACCTTTGTTTATGTTGCTTAGTTGCTTAGTTTGCTCAGTTTAGTTTATTTCCGCTGCATTAGTTGAAACTTGTCATTAATATTCATTAGTGTTTGTGTTCAAGGATATTCTAAATTTTGTAATAAAATTGCTTAATTAATATTGTCTTGCGTTAATTTTCTGTATATCCTTTTGTGAGTGCACTTGTGTATGTGTGTTGAACATCCTGGGCACACATATGTGTTCACTTGGTTCATTTTCGGAACCGGGTGTCACATAGTCGGACTAGTCCGCACTTTTCCTAATAGCAACAGCTAATTGTCGGAACCCCTATAAAAAGGGATCCCCCAGACTCCAAAGGCCCTCTTTCGAACCCTAGCATCGCCATAGCCTTCCTAGAGCCATCCTAGCCCTCTCTCAACCATTCTTCGAGTCCTAAGAGTGAATCTTGAGGATTTGTTAGGTTTGGAAAAAAGGAGAGAGAAGGTTTTGCTTGATCTTGAGCTCTTGGTTGATTCTCTCAGTTTGACTGATTGATTTGAGTTCGTGTGGGTCTTGATCTTTGATGTTTTCGAGTTGTAAACTTGTGGGAGCCTCAGGTTGTGAGTTTCCCCACGGATTTGGTGATTACCCTTGTGATTTAGTGGATGAAAATCCAACCTTCATGGTGGCTAAGTGAGGAAAGGGTTGTGTGAAACCCTACCTTTCGTGGGAATCCTCAACGTGGATGTAGGCCCTTTTAGAGCCCATGTGCGACTCTAAACCGGCCCCTACTCATCTCAAACTCGAAATCCATCTAACCCTAGCCTCCACCTCTATATAAACAACCCCACCCCTTGGCTTGACATCTATTTGCCACTTTTCCACCTCACCCAAACCCTAGCTCGTGAATAGCCGCCACCAAGGAGGTAGAAGGAGATCTAGAGAAAGAATAAGAAGAGGAGGAAACGAAAGAGGATCAAGGTCTCCATCAACTTCGCGTTCTCCATCACCAATTCGACATCAAGTTGTTCATCGACCCTAGATCGTCAAGATCCAAGTGTTTCCTCCAAGATCCTTGATTCATTGGAGTTCTAAACACATGGTATACCTTCTACTTCATTTTCCTTACGTGAATTCAACCCTAAGTCTCCAAATTCACGTCGATCTAGAAAAGCCTAATCTGTTGTTCCTGCGCAGTGCGGACTAGTCCGGCCTCCTGCGGACTTGTCTGATTTTTGCGATCTATTTCCTGTTGAATTAATTCCAAGCAAGATCGAATCAACCCCAAGCCTGTGTAGACATGTTAATAACCATTGTAATTGATTAATAAACATTATTAACAACTTATTAACTACTTTTGCTTCACAAATGCATTAATCATGCATGTCATGTCATATTGAGTAATATTTGTGCACTTTTTGATTGTGTTTCTTGTCTTGTATGTTTATTGTGCAGATTAGACGAATTTGCACTAAAGAGTGCCGCGGAGGATCTCCAGCACCAAGAGTTTGAAGGCTTTGACCCGAACCAATCCCAAGAGTAAGGCAAGTGTCCTTGAAGCATATTGATCTTGTTTTAAAGTAAATGTTTAGTTTGCAAACTGAATGCTTGTGTCAATTTGATGGGAAATCCTATGATAGGAAGTTAACTAGCTTTGTATGACCACCCTTGTCACCTGGAATTCATGGTAGAGAGCCGAGATGGGGTTTTTACCCTTTTTGCTTCGCCTAATTAATTGGGATGGGAAAACAGCTTTACCACTTAACTTAATTATGCATTTATGAGATTATGATTAACATGAATTGGTTAATATGATATGGTAATGGGTGATCTAAGCAAGCATGGTATGTGGATTGGGTTGGAAGATATGGCGGTTCACTTGCTTTAGATCTAAGGACCGGTTCGTGGAGCAACCATCCAGGATTTACAGTGCCACCACGAGGCCAAGTATGGGTGCGGTGTAACTGATTAATTAGGGCTTTGCCAGTGCTATTTGGACCATTAAGGATGCTCGGGGAAGGGGTAGTCGGATTGGGTTTGTTGATGATTGGTAGGACTACCCTAGGATCCGAATGTCTCAAGAGGGGGGCCCTTTGTTGAAGATGTGCTCAGTTGGAGGCATCGCCACCGGTGAAACCTCAGTGGGGTCTAAATAGGCTAGTAATCCCTTTGTAAAGGCTATTTTGTGATATCTTGGCCACACACCTAAGGAAGTGTGAGACGGCATAATTGAGATTCTATAGTCATCGAAAGGTGATGAAATCACAAACACGTGGGTAAAGTGGTACAACCTCTGCAGAGTGTCTAAAAACTATCTAGAGAGTCGTGCTCCCTGTTATGAGAAACCTGGACCCTCACATGATTAGAGGAAACTTGGTTTTTAGGATGGTCTTTGGGATGGTTATGGTTGGTAATATGGTCATCGTTGGTTATGAATTAAATTCTAATATTGATTATGGTTATTGGCAATGAGAAATCTGGAATATGGATGATGGTAATGAAATATGGACTAGTACTATGATATTACTTATGGTTTATGGTGGGTTTACTTCACATTCATATAATATATACCGCTTTTCAAATGTTTTAATGTACTTTTCAGCACTCAGCCCTTATTACATTCGTCATTTGTATCAGCTACACATCATACTTTCCACACTTGCTGCGTACGACATGTACTCACTCTTGCAATTCCCCCACCAACAGTTGCACGTCAGGATTGGGAGTTTAACGATGATAATGCGGAGTTCTAGGCCGTGTCTACCGTCAGCTTTGCCTGTGGAGTGTTGGAGCTGCGCTAGACCCTATTTTCTTATGTTGCTTAGTTGCTTAGTTTGCTCAGTTTAGTTTATTTCTGTTGCATTAGTTGGAACTTGTCATTAATATTCATTCGAGTTTGTATTCAATAATATTATGAATTGTGTAATAAAAATGGTTAATTAATCTTGTTTTGTGGTAATTTTCTGTATATCCTTTTGATTGCACTCGTGTATGTGTGTTGAACGTCCTGGGCACACATATGCGTTCACTTGGTTCATTTTCAGAACCGGATGTCACATTTGTGGGGTTGAACCACGGGATAAATCCTGTGTCTTGCATCTTTAATTTGACTTGTTCTTTGCTAGATCAAGTTAGGGCTATCTACATTCTTCATTTCAATCTCGTGATCCGCCTCGATCTAGTTGCATTTACATCGTACACACAATCTACTAGATTGCTAGGAGCATAAACTTTACATTTCATCGAGCTAACTCTGTTAGATCGCATAAAAATCTCACCTTTGATCAAGTTTGACATTAAGACCGGACTAGTCCGCCCCCAGGCCGGACTAGTCCACACTCTATAGTTTAATTAGCTTTTATTGAGTTGAATTTCAGGTTATTCGCCTATTCACCCCCCCCTCTAGGAAACTTTTAGTATTCCCTCTGGATGTCTACCACCTGGACATAGGAACTCCATGGCTTTGTTTACGGTACCAAGGGGTATCCGGTAAACAAGGTACCGACAGTGGAACACGGACCCACCTCAATGAGAGGTTATGCTACCAGAAGTGGGGTCAACATTGATTCCCGCGCTACTGCTTCAAATTCTTTTCCTGGGCGGTTGGGACTGCGGTACGCAATTATGCCATCGCCGCGTGGTACTTCTTGATATGGTGAGTGGGATCCTGGCATGCGGATCTCACGCAATTGAAGGTTTTCGGTTCCCAATATGAAGGTATATCAGTCCTCAGCCGGATCAAGTGCGACGAAGAGTTGTCGAGAGTCCGCACCTACATGGAGTGGTTGAGCGACTCCTTCAACAACTCGATTCGCCTCGGCAAGATCCCCTACAAGAAGGAAAGCACCGGTGAGATTGTATATTTCTCGCTTTCACCATGGTGGGGCTCATCTCGCTGCTCTCCAGCTTCCTGCTGATGCTATTGGACTTCTACAACCTGTAGCTCCACCACCTTGGTCCCCACTCCTTCTTGCTAGTGGCAACATTCGTCCACTTTAACGAGATGTGAGTGGGTGTGCCGCCCTGCAACAAGCTCTTCCGGACTTTCTTCAAGGTCCACACAACTTAGAAAGGGAATGAGCTTCTCGACTTCTACTATTTTGTGAAGCTCAAGAACTTGCCCTTCAAGTACTTGAAGATGTTCCCTTCCGGGAAGTGGGATGGCTGGAAGAAGGATTGGGTGGTCATCAGGGTGGATCACCATGACACGCTGGAGCTGCCTGACAGCCTTCCCGCCGTTGACACTGATGTCTCAGAGGTGGTCCCGAAGCTATCAGAGGCATATAACCCGATCTTGTCAAGGATACGAGAGTGCGTGGAAGGAGGAGTGACTTCCCTGATGTTGATTGCAAATTTTCTGACCAACCAGTGGGCTCTACAGAAGATGAGGGAATGGCCGGCATGGGCATTCAGTGGAGAGATGAATCTGTACAGGATTGTTGTTGGCATCGGGTCAAATTTGGATGAAAAGGCTTTGAAGCTTCATCTCCAAAAGTTGCACCACGGAGCCATCAATCCCGACGATATGACACATCCGGCGGAGTTCCTGCCCCTGAACATGGTTTTGGAGTTCAGGAGAGAGCTGCGGAGGAAGATGCCGATGCTTGGCAACTTAGGCCTTGTGGAGAGGCATAGGAGCACCCCTCCAGCAGGGATCGTGGATTTTGGAGCTCCTTGTCCCAATGGAAGCTCTGATCCTGAGTCAGTCAGCAGCAAAGGCAAGGGCCCCTCAGCTCCATCCTCCAAGGAGTCGACCTCAAGTCGAGGCAAGGGGAAAGATCATGTCATCACCCCGAGCCGCAAGCGGAAGCTTGCTAGAAGCAACGGGAGCTACGTGAGGGATGCACCAAGAGAAGACACCCCTTAGCCTGAGTTGAGATCGTGCTGGTTGTGCATCCAGCTTCGGGTGATCCGTCGGCCCCAGTGTCCTTAGAGGGCGCTGGGTCCAGCAAGATGAATCTGGCCCGAGTACCAGCAGAGGGCTCTAGGTCTAGAGTTAATCCTCCAATGACGGAGGAACCAGCTGAGGCAGCACCGGTGGCTGCCTCAACGCCGGGCACGGAGCCCGGAGCTTCCGCCACACGGACGACGAAGGTCTCTATCTCCAAGAGCCCGAAGAAGAAAATTCGCGCCGACAGGAGCAGCAACATCCCTACGTAAGGGTCGGATCTTTAGCTTATGTATTTATTTTGTTTCTTGCTTTGTCTTGAAATCTCTATTCTCTGTTTCCAAAGTGTTGAGAATAGGAACGGCAGCTTCGGTGCCTATTGCATCACTGGAGACAAGTGCCAGCTAAAGCTCCTGCTACTACTCCAGCCCCTCCTTCTGTGGTTGTGGCACACAACACAACAGCTCTGGTACCGGCTGTCGTGGAGATGACTTCAGCATCGACGGACGAAGAGCCCGTGGTAGCATCGGACCACAAGGAAGAAATGTCTGAGCAAGCTCCAGTAGTCTCAGAGCCAGCTGCGGAGGTTCTAGCATCAATGCTAGAAATTGATGAAGCTCTGATGGAATTCCGACACCAGCATCGGAGGTGGCAATGCCGGAGGATTCCATGCCCGATCCTGCACAAGGGGTTCCGGCAGCGGGACCTTTTACTTCTACACCGATCGATGAAATTTCGGCTGTAGGACCCTCCTCATCAACTCCGGAGGTAGAGTATCCGGTTGCGGGACCTTCCTAACCCGCATCGGAGATGAATGAATTGCCGGTGTCAGTACCCTGCGTACTGGGTACCCCATGATACCGCAACAAGTGCAAAAGAGCTCCACCTGTCAGAGTTGAAGGCTTCCTCAGGCCCCACGTATCACACGGCACTAGATCCGCCTCCCTCATATGGGTAGCTCCAGGACTGCCACATGTAATGTAAGACCGGAGCTGAACTCCCAACATAGGGAAGATCTAGCGTTGATACGTGGATAATAACCCCAGACCGAACCCCTAGTAGTGGGAAGCTCCGGTGCCACCACGTGTATAATGGCTCCGGACCCATCTCACCGCGAAGGGAAGCTCCGGAGCCGCCACGTGTGGATCCCCTAGACCTTACACCAATGGGAATATTGGCGGATCTCCAACTGCACGAACATTCAAGGGACAGTTAAAGCATCAGTTACAAGATCTGATTACGTGTCATTAATGCTATATTAATGACACACGATCAGTGGGCTGTTAATGGGGGTAACACTGCCATTAAGGAACATTATTACACTGTTAATCACTCTTAATACTCGTAGACCATGTATTAGGCTCTTAATAAGCCAGTGCCACATGTCGGGCCAGACACATATCGTAATGGTTAGTCCTTAGACTATAAAAGGGTTGCGCCGCACGGTACAGAGACATCTAATCCAAGCTCAGACGTACACAAGCTATACTGAAACACTCAATACAAAAAACACACCCTGTGGATTAGGGTATTACGCTCAGGTGGCCCGAACCATGTAAATCTCACATGTCATCATCTTATTCCTGATCTCCGCGCGCCCAAACTGATACAAGAACCTCTGCGGGCTACATTTAGTAGTATCGGGGGAAGTGTCGTTCATACGCTTCGACATTTGGCACGCCAGGTAGGGGGCGCCTGAGATCACTAGATGGTGAACTCCGCCGCAAGATCTTCCAACGACAACCACGCTGAATAGCCTGCTGGAGGCAATCCCTCCAACATGCAGTAGCTAGCAGGCGTTGCTGTCCCGGCGGGCGTCATGCCACCACCACCACCACCATCTGTTCTGGGAAATAATGTTGGGAAACAAGATGGGGTATTTGCGTCGAACACCGGATCTACGAACAACAACCCCGAGCACGCGCTCATTGCTACGCGTACTCTTCTACAACGCCCACCGCCTCCAGGAGCACCCAGGGTGCGATAGAGCAGTGGAGAGTTGATGTTGAGCATCTGGTTGCAGCTGCAACCGATGGTATCAGCAATTAAGGTCCTCCCCCTTCGGGGCAGGCACCATCACAAAGACGGATCTTGTCGAGAAGACTTGGTCCACAAGCTTCGCAGCACAGGAGACGTATTGCATCCCAGTAGGTGACTTCGCTACCTTCTAGGGCACGACGCACCCATACCATCACCAGGCTTTCGACTCATGACCTGCGGTCAAAACTTGATCGCCGTTACCGGTAGCAGGACAGTCGCGTCCATATCGAGCGTGCTCGCGAGAGACGAGAGGCTCGGCACAACCCTGCTCCTCAGGGATTAGGAGGAGGCTATTCTGCCCTGGCCATGCACTTATGCATGTTTAGATGGACACATAACTTCCAAACTCATTTTCCAAAGAAATTCGACGGCACTGTCAACCCCACCGAGTTCCTTCAAATCTACTCCACTGCTATACTTGCGGCAGGGGGCAATGAGGTCGTGATGGCCAAATACTTCCGAGTGGCTCTAAATGGGATTGCAAGGTCCTGGTTCATGAGTCTTCCACCCGACTCCATCAATAGTTGGGCAGAACTATGCCAACAGTTCACTGCCAACTTCGGGAGTTCTTACACCCGGCCCGGCACTGAACTGGACTTGTTTGCTGTGAAGCAAACAACGGGGGAATCATTGCGATATTTTATCCAGCAGTTTTCTTGGGTATGCAATACCATCACCTCAATCTCGAGCGCTTCTATTATTGTTGCATTCAGATAGGGCGTTCTAGACAAAAAGATGCTAGAGAAGCTGGCGACCAAAGAAGTCAACAGTGTCACAGAACTCTTCAGCTTAGCAGATAAATGTGCCAAAGCTGCGGCGGGACGTGAGATGCACTCCGAACCACCTCCGGAGGCCAACAAGAAATCCTCCAAGTCTGAAGCCACTACTTTCGAAGGTGGCAAAAAGGAAAAGAAGTCCAATGACAAAAAGAAACTGTCGACCGGTGTACCAACTGTTGCGGCTGCCGCAGCCCCGGGTGTCCGCGGGCCATGTCCCAAGAAACAACCTCGACCATCGTCAGAAGACGGTGGCGGATCCAAAGTGTGGTGTCTGATTCACATGACCAACAAGCACAGTCTGGAAGAATGCCGAGAGGTCCAAAACCTTATCGAGCGCTACAACAAGCACCGAGAAGAAGCTCCTTTCCGCCAGCGGGAAGAAAAACAAAAAGTTGATGAAGCTTCGGCTGAAGAGGAGCTAGGCTTTCAGGACCCCAAGAAGGTTTTGAAGGCTGTCTACAACACCGTCGACGATGACTCCGACAGCTCTTACAATGAGCGTCACAAGACCCTAAACACCATTTATGGTGGTTCTTGGGACATTACCTCTTGCCGCATCCTCAAGACAATGCGGCGGGACATGGTTGTTGTAGCTCCCACCGCCAGGGCGGAACCTCACTGGAAGTGGATGGACATTTCCATCACTTTAGATGCTTCGGACTGCCCCCGTAACATGATCGGAGCTGGCCAACTCCCGTTGATGGTCTCTCTGACCATTAACAATGTTCAACTCCATCATGTATTGGTGGATGGAGGTGCAGGGCTGAACCTCATAAGCTTTGAAGCCTTCATCAAGCTCTAACTCTGACCTTCGGACCTACGCCCCTCTTGAGATTTTTATGAGGTAGGTCCGAGAGCCATTACCCCTCTCGGCTCTATCACACTCCCGGTGACCTTCGAGACTCGGGAGAACTACAGAACCGAGAAGCTGGTCTTCGACGTGGCACATATCAGTTTACCTTTCAACGCCATACTGGGCAGGCCTGCTTTGTACAGGTTCATGGCCGCCGCTCACTACGACTACATGGTGTTGAATATGCCAACACCTTCGGTCGTTCTCCGGATCCATGGGGATCGCACTCTAGGAATCACTGCATTGGAAGAACTCCACGCGCTTGCTACAGCACAGGAGGAAGCATCCGGTAAGGAGCTAGCTCCGAAACCTTCAAGCTCTCATCATCGAGGCTCAAACTCTGCACCACATGTGCAACCAAGCGGTGATACCGACATTCCCGTCAAAGTCGTCCAAATCAGTTCTAATGCTGCTCAGACCACCCGTATATCAGGAGGTCTAAACAACAAATAGGAACTCACACTCATCACTTTCCTCTGGGAAAATGTCAACATGTTTGCCTGGCAACCGTCACAAATGCCTGGGATCCCTAGGGAAGTGATTGAGCACAATCTGAAGATCTATCCCGATGCACGGCTTCTACACCAAAAGCCCCAGAAGCAGTCAATCGAGCGGCAAAACTTCATCCGACAGGAGATCAAGAAGTTGCTCAAAGCTAGTTTCATTCGGGAGGTGTTTCATCCAAAATGGCTGGAAAACCCAGTCGTGGTACCCAAGGCCGGTGGGAAGCTTCGGATGTGTATCGACTACACCACCTTAAATAAGGCATGTCCCAAGGATCCATTTCCACTACCTAGGATAGATCAGATAGTGGACTCCACCTCTGGGTGCGAGCTATTATCTTTCTTAGATGCATATTCTGGATATCCAAATGTCTAAGGAAGATGAAGAGCATACTGCCTTCATAACAGTAGATGGATTATATTGTCATACTACAATACCCTTTGGTCTTAAAAATGCTGCTTCAACTTTTGTGCGAGCTATGTACAAAACATTTGGAGAGCTAATTAGATACTTATTGGAGGTGTACGTCGATGACATTGTGGTGAAGATCAAGAACAAGGAGTCACTCCTTGAAAATTTACAAGCCATCTTCGACAAGCTGCGCATCACGTGCACCAAGCTGAACCTGGACAAGTGTATCTTCAGGGTTAGCTCCGGGAAACTTCTTGGTTTCTTGGTGACTCACCGAGGAACAGAAGCAAACCCGGCGAAGATCAAGGCTATGGAAGACATGCGGCCTCCAGCCCACATCAAGGACATCCAGAAGCTAACTGGATGTCTAACTGTGCTCAGTCGGTTCATCTCAAGACTGGTAGAGCGGGCGCTACCCTTCTTCAAACTCTTGAGGAAGTTCGGACCATTTCATTGGTCTGAAGAAGCAGAAAAGGCATTTCAAGAGCTAAAGCAGCTCCTCACGACACTATCGATCTTGGTAGCTCCGAATCCTGGTGAGCCTCTACTGCTTTATATTTCTACAACTACGGAAGTTGTAAGCATGGTCCTGATCGCGAAAAGACCGGAGCCACATCTAGTTCAGGAGCCTAGTCCCCTTCGGGAGGGTCCAGAACTACCTGAAGGCGAGTCTGGGTCCCAGCCCCCAGACACGGATCTTCAAGACAGAGTGCTAGAAGACCAACCTTTCTCATCTGAGAGAGTTTTAACGGTTGTTCAAGAAGATCCGGGCCCATCAGGGAAGGTCCGGGTTGAACACGAAGAAGATCCGAACCCCTCCGGGAGGATCCGAGAAGCTCAACAAGAAGGTCCAGACCCCTCAGGGAGGGTCTGGGTCGATGGAGAGGAAGCTTTGGGCGCTTCTGGAAGAGCTCGGATGGTCCAGCACCTAGTGTACTTCATCAGCGAAGTACTCCATGATGTCAAGACACATTATATTGAGGTGCATAAGCTACTTTATGCAGTTCTTATTACATCAAGGAAGCTTTGCCATTATTTCCAAGCCCACAAGATATCAGTGGTAACCTCCTATCCATTGAGCATTATTTTGCATAACCCCAATTCTACTGGGAACATTGCAAAGTGGACAGCGGAGCTGGCTGAGTTCAATTTCAAATTCGTGTCAGGGCAAGCAATCAAGAGTCAAGCTTTGGCTGATTTTGTGGTGGAGTGGACTTCCTCTCCATCAAACCCTGGGAACCCTAGTGAACAGAAACCGGAAACCAAGGTTTTGGTATTCACCAAGCCTCACTGGATTCTCTACTTTGATGGCTCCATGCAGAAGCACGGGGTCGGAGATAGAATCCTTCTCCTCGCTTCGACTGGGGAGAAGGTAAAATATATGGTTCACCTTGACTTCAAGGCAACCAACAACATGGTGGAGTATGAAGCTCTCACCTATGGGCTCAAGGTGGCACTATCCTACGGTGTCAAACAGTTGTTGGTGAAGGGCGATTCGCAGCTCATTATAAAACAAGTCAAAGGTGAATGTTGTTGCAACAATCCCCATCTAGCCTCTTATCTCCTTGAAGTCCAGAAGCTCCAGAAAGACTTCGAAGTCTTGGATCTCTACCATGTTCAGCGTCTTCACAATGCTCAAGCTGACGAACTCTCGACGAAGGCTATAACCGGAGCTCCGACTCCCAACAGAATATTTGTCCACAAGTTATCAAGACCAATACCTCAGCCTGCCGAATTGAGCGAAGGGGGCGAGACTAGCACCTCGAAGCTAGCGGTCTCGGTGGCCCTGTTACCATGGCATCCACCAAGGGTCGTAGGTGTTGTCGGAAGCTCCGAGCAACCCAGCACACAAGACTCAGAAGCTCAAGTTAGCTCCAATGCATAGATCTCAGAGATCCGGAGCTACTTGAAAGACAATGTCCTTCCTAAAGACAGTGTATCCATTGACCGGATCGTCAAGTTGGCTAAAAGATACACACTGGTAGAAGGGGATCTCTTCCGGTGTGGTGCCAACGGCTTCCTAATGTGGTGCATTGCAAGGGAAGAAGGCCGCGAGCTTCTCGCAGAAATCCATGGAGGTGAGTGTGGGAACCACGCATCTTACCGCACGTTGGTTGGTAAAGCCTTCCGGCATGGCTTTTACTGGCCTACAGCACTCCAGGATACAGTCGAGCTAGTGAAAAAATGTGAAGCATGCCAGTTCCACACAAAACAAATTCACACACTGGCTCAATCACTGCAAATGATACCTCCTGCATGGCCATTCGCTGTTTGGGGTATGGACATTTTGGGACCATTCCCAAAAGCCGTCGGAGGATACAGGTTCCTGTATGTCGCTATCGACAAGTTCACCAAGTGGTCGGAAGCTACTCCAGTTGTGACAATCAACAAACAATCAGCAATCAAGTTCTTGAAGTCCATAATATGCAGATTTGGAGTTTCGAACAAAGTCATAATTCACAATGGAACCCAATTACAAGTGCTGCATTTCAATAATATTGTGAAGATCTCGGCATACAAGTCAGCTACGCATCAGTATGTAACACCCTAAATCTTTGCATCATGCATTTCATACATGTTCATGCATTAAATATTAATAGAGTAAAAGAAAGATAATAAAATATAGAACATACATGTAAAATATGTGTAGCAAAGGAAGAAAAAGAAAATAAAAATATAAAACATGTATTAGGGAATGAATAAAAAAATACACATATAATAGTATATATTAATATTTGATTATGTAAAGAAAAAAGTCCTGGAAACTTCCGGAAGTTTCTGGGGGAAGCTTTGCTTCTCCCCGGAACTTTCCGGGCAAATAGTGCCAACCGGCACTGCCTGGCCGACCACCCGGCGCGCCACCTCGCCCTGGCCCCACCCCGCAGCCGGTGTTGACCCGCGCCCGACGCGACCTCGCCGCCTGGCGCTCCCGCACCTGCCCCGCTGGCCCCGCCGCCTGGCCCACCCCGCACCGTGCCCCGCCCGGTCGAGCCGCACCATCCGAGGCCACGTGCCCCGCACCCCGACGCTCCTGCGCGAGCGCGCCCGCCCACGCGCGCTAGCTCGATCGCGCCTGGCCCCGCGCTTAGCGCGACCGCACCCGCGCGCCCCGATGCTCCGCCTCGACCGAGTCGGACGCACGCGCTAGCGCGCCGACCGCACCTGTCTCGGCCCCTGGCCAACGTACGCGCCTATAAATATCGATGAGTGCCTCGTAGGTTTTTCCAGGCCGCCAGAAACGCCGCCGCCTAGATCCAAAGAAAAGCCCTAGCCGCCGGTACATAAAAAAAAAGAGACCAGAGGCTGCCGCCGCCAGGGAAGGAGAGGGAAAAAGGGAAGAGAAGAGGAGGGTGCCGTCGCCCGCCGGAGATCGTCGTCGTCATCGCGTCGCTGTCGTCGTGCCGTCGGAGGACCCTTGCGCCATCTACTTCGTCTACGCGTCACCATCATCCTGCGATCTTCGAAGCCATCACATCTACGGTAGGATTCATTTTTCTGATGTGAATTTTAGTGACGTATTAGATCTGATAGACGCAAATTGATTTTAGTTGCATCGTCTTTTTATTTTCAGTCGCATTAATTCTCCCTAAAACCCCCGTAAACTCATATGAACACGTATGAACTAGTTACATCTAATTAATTAACAACCATAGTTAATTAATAATTGAACCTTGCATGCATGCATATCATCGCATGTTGATTGGTATGTGTGCATCATATTGATTTGTATGTATATTCTTGTATGTGTTATCACGAGTAGAGGGAAGTGCTCAAGAGGTCGTGTACGAGGATTTCGAGAACCAAGACTTTGAAGCGCTTGAGCAACCCTATCCGTCGGAACAAGGCAAGTGTCCTTGAAGCATATTTATCCTGTTTTAAAATAAATGTTTTGTTTGCAAAACAGCATGCTTGTGTCAAATTTGATGGGAACCATATGATAGGAAGTTTACTAGCGTTGTTTGACCACCCTTGTCACCTGGAATATATGGTAGAGAGTTGGGAAGGGCTTTTACCTTTTTGCTTCGCTTAATCAACTGGGATGGAAACAACTATATCATTCAATTTAATTATGCATGGATGAGATTATGGTTAACATGAACTGGTTAATATGACATGGTAATGGGTGATCTAAGCATGCCTGGTATGTGGATGGGTTGGATGTTATGGTGGTTTGCATGCTTTAGATCTAAGGACCGGTTCATGCGAGAATAGGCCAGGACTACAGTGCCACCACGAGGGCAAGTATAGGTGCGGCATAGCTGATTAATTAGGGTTTGCTAGTGCTGTTTGGACCATTGTGGATGCTCGGGGAAGCGGTAGTCGGATTGGGTTTGTTGAGGATTGGTGGGACTACCCTGGGATCCGAATGGCTGAAGAGGGGGCCCTTGGTTGAAGATGTGCTCAGTTGGAGACATTGCCACCGGTGAAACCTCAGTGGGGTCTAAATAGGCAAGTAATCCCTTTGTAAAGGCTATTTTGTGATCTCTTGGCCATACACCAAAGGAAGTTTAATTGGCATAAGGGAGGTTCTTTAGTCGCCGACGGGTGATGAAATCACAAACACGTGGGTAAAGTGGTACAAACTCTGCAGAGTATTAAAACTTTCATGATAGCCGTGCTCCCGGTTATGAGTGTCTGGATGACCTACATGATTAGAGGAAAATTGGGATTTGGGATGGTTATGATTTGGTAATGGTTATGGTTGATATTATGGTTATGGTTATGGTTATGGTTATGGGATAGAATCATGGTTTATGACATTGATTATGGTTATTGGTAATGGTGATTTATGGACTGGTATTATTATGGTTACATGGTTTATGATGGGTTTACTTTACATAAATATGATACATTGCTTTTCCAAATGGTTTTACTGTACTTTTCAGCACTTAGCCATTATTACATTCGTCATTTGAATCAGCCACATGTCATACTTTCCACACCTGCTGAGTACGACATGTACTCACTCTTGCAATCCCCCCCCCCCAACAGTTGCAGGTCAGGATCATGAGTTTAATGGCGATAATGCGGAGTTTTAGGCCGTGTCTACCGTCAACTTTGCATGTGGTGTTGCATGGAGCTGCGCTATCCCTTTTGCTTAGTTTGCTTAGTTGTGTAATTAGTTTATTTCCGCTGCATTAGTTGAACTTGTCATTAATATTCATTAGAGCTTGTATTCGAGGATAATATGGTTTGTGTAATAAAATTTGATAATTTATCTTGTTCTGTGGTAATTTTCTGTATACTCTTTTGTGATTGCACTTGTGTATGTGTGTTGAACATCCTGGGCACACATATGCGTTAGCTTGGTTCAGTTTTCAGAACCGAGCGTCACAGATTGGTATCAGAGCCACAGGTTGACCGTAGGATGCAGCCTAGTTAGAATGGACACTTTAGAGCACATAGGAGCACTCAGGAATCAATGTGTTTTTGCTTGGAGTGATGTTTGCTATATATATTGCTTGCTTCTGTTCTTAATAGAGGGTTTTGGGATGCCTTAGCATTGCCATGTCCACCTAGGCTAGTGTAGCTAGCTGTTTAGTTTCATATCCCTTGATGCATATAGTTGGGGACGTTCTCTAATTCTTACCTATTGCTTTTGTTCAGATGGTGAGGACTCGCAACCAGAGGGATGGCAATAATGAGGAGGAGGACAATGGAGTACCTCAGAACAACAGTGGGCAAGGACCCGCTCATGGAGCTATCAAAATTGAGCAGCTATTGGCTATGCAAAACCAGCTCATGCAGACCATGATACAGACTATAGGACAGCTGTAGGCTGGCAACATCAACAATCAGCCCCACACGCCTCCACCGCCACCCCCGCCTCCTCATAACCGATTGGGAGAGTTTATGAGGACTAGGCCGCCAACCTTTGCTCAAGCCGCTGACCCTATGGATGCGGATGATTGGCTCAAGTCCGTGGAGAAGAAGCTAGCCATTGTCCAATGCAGTGACCGGGAGAAGGTGCTATTTGCTTCCCATCAACTCGTTGGAGTAGCTGCGGATTGGTGGGATTCTTATTGCAACGCTCATGAGAAACAAGAGAGAATTACTTGGGCCAAATTCAAGGAGAATTTTCGTTCTCATTATGTGCCAGAGGGTGTTATGATCTTGAAGAGGCAAGAATTTGAGAACTTAAGGCAAGGAAGATCAAGCGTGAGTGAATATCTCAATAAATTCACTCAACTCTCAAGGTACGCGCCTGAAGATGTGAGCCGGGACAGCCAGAAGCAATATTTGTTCATGAGAGGCCTCAACAATGAGATCCAAGTGCAATTGCTCAATTGTGACTATGCCAACTTCCAGAAGCTTGTGGACAAAGCAATTGTCGTTGAGAACAAGATTTGTGAGATGGAACAAGACAACAAGAGAAAGGCTCCATATCAAGGACAGCAACAAGGAAGTAACGTGCGCCCTCGCTTTGCTCCGCCCAATGCGCCTTACTTTAGCTCTTCTAAGCCTGCTCAACGCCCTGGATTTGCACCGCGCCCAGCTCAGTTTGTGCAGCAACGCCCTGTCATGCAAGCACCTAGGCCTCCAATGCCTTATGCGCCTCGTGCTAACTTTTCTGGTGCCAATGTTCAGAACCAAGCTCGTCCCAATAATTCTGGTGGATTTAAGAAGTGCTATACTTGTGGAGAAGCTGGACACTTTGCGCATCAATGTCCTAAGTCAGGCCTGGGTCAAGGAAGCAATGCACCGAGGCAAAACCCAAGACCCAATGGAGGACAGCCACAAGGGAACCGTGGACAGCAGAATTTCGCTCGTGGCAACGTGAGCCATGTCTCTATGGAGGATGCTCAACAAGCGGATGACGTGGTCATTGGTATGTTTCTCGCCAACTCCAACCCCGCGACTATGTTATTTGATTCTGGAGCATCGCATTCATTCATTGCATCAAAGTATGTTGCCAAGTATAGTTTGCCTATCTCTCATATGAAGTTTACTCTATTGGTTATGTCTCCTGGAGGAGAGATGAGGACAAATATAGTATGTCCAAAAGTAAGCCTTAGAATAAGGGGGGTAGATTTCTCCGCCAACCTCATTGTTTTGGATTCTCAAGGATTGGACATTGGTATGGACCGGTTGAGGAAGCACAATGGAGTTATTAAGTGTGCCACGAAGACGGTGAAGTTGACTAATGAGGAAGGGATCACCGTAGAATCCGCACCGAAGCAATTGGAGCTGAATCATATGGACGGTGCCGCAATTGAGGAGATTCCGGTAGTGTATGAATTTTTGGATGTGTTTTCGGATGAGTTGCCAGGTATGCCACCTGATCAAGACATTGAGTTTGTCATTGATTTAATACCTGGAACTGCACCTATAGCTAAGAGGCCGTACCGGATGCCTCCTATGGAATTAGCGGAGCTCAAGAAGCAGATTCAAGAGCAACTAGAGAAAGGTTTTATTCGCCCAAGCTCTTCACCTTGGGGAGCGCCCGTTCTATTTGTGGACAAGAAGGATGGAACGCAAAGGATGTGTGTGGATTACCGAGCTCTCAACAAGGTGACCATCAAGAACAAGTACACCTTGCCCCGTATAGAGGATTTGTTTGATCAGATGAAAGGTGCCTGTGTGTTTTCCAAGATTGATTTGAGATTGAGATACTTTCAAATGAAGATTAGACCATCGAACATACCCAAGACAACCTTTAGGACGCGGTATGGATCCTATGAGTACACCATGATGTCTTTTGGATTGACAAATGCACCTGCCTACTTTATGTACCTCATGAATAAGGTATTCATGGAGTACTTGGATAAGTTCGTTGTGGTGTTTATTGATGATATTATGATCTACTCGAAGGATGAGAAAGAACATGAGGAACACTTGAGGCTTACGTTGCAGAAATTGAGGGAGCATCAATTGTATGCCAAGTTCAACAAGTGTCAGTTTTGGTTGAAAGAGGTGCCATTTTTGGGTCATATAATCTCAGGAGGAGGAGTATTGGTTGACCCCGAAAAAGTGAGAGACGTGTTGAAGTGGGAACCGCCACAAAATGTCAAGGAAATAAGCAGTTTTCTTGGGATGGCTGGATATTACCGTCGATTCATCAAGGACTTTTCCAAGATAGCCAAGCCCATGACGGAGTTGCTAATGAAGGGGAAGGCTTTCCAATGGACTGAAGCTTGTCAAAATAGTTTTGAGGAGTTAAAGAAAAGGTTGACAACCGCGCCGGTGTTAGTATTACCGGACATGAGCAAGAGTTTTGATATATATTGTGATGCATCAAGACAAGGATTAGGATGTGTGCTCATGCAAGAAGGCCAAGTGGTAGCTTATGCATCGAGGCAACTAAAGAAACATGAGTTGAATTATCCTACACACGACCTTGAACTCACAAGCCGTGGTACATGCCTTTAAGATATGGAGACACTATGTTTTTGGTCACCGATGTGAGATTTATACGGATCACAAGAGTCTCAAGTACATATTTACGCAAACGGATCTGAATCTGAGGCAACGCCGATGGTTGGAGCTCATCAAGGATTATGACGTGGAGATCAACTATCACCCAGGGAAGGCCAATGTAGTGGCCGATGATTTGAGCCAAAAAGGAGTAAGCCACCAACTCACAGTCCGGGAGCTGCCATCCGAGTTATGCAAGGAGTTTGAACGGTTGAACCTTGGATTCATAAATGAGATGGAGATGATGGAGTTAAATCCGACCTTGGAACAAGAAATTCGAGAAGCACAAAACACAGATGAGGAGATCAAGGAAATCAAGGAAAGGACCGAAGAAGGGAGAGAATTCAGATTTGATGAAGACGAACATGGTACCTTATGGCTTGGAAAGAGAATCGTTGTGCCTAATGTGAAGCATATTCAGGAGACAATATTAAAGGAGGCACATGACTCGCCGTACTCAATTCATCCCGGTTGTACAAAGATGTACAAGGACTTGAAGACATGCTATTGGTGGGCCAGCATGAAAAGGGACATAGCCGAATATGTTGCATTGTGTGATGTGTGCCAACGAGTTAAAGCAGAACACCAAAGGCTAGCTGGATTATTGCAGCCATTAAAGATTCCGGAGTGGAAGTGGGAAGAGATTGGTATGGACTTTATAGTTGGATTACCACGTACACAGTCCGGATATGACTCGATCTGGGTAATCGTGGATCGATTGACAAAATCAGCTCACTTCATTACTGTCAAGACCACATATACCACCGCAAAGCTAGCAGAATTGTATATGGAGCATATTGTGTGCCGACATGGAGTACCGAAGAAGATAGTCTCGGATAGAGGTTCTCAGTTTACCTCCAGATTTTGGTAAAAATTGCATGAAGCAATGGGAACAAGGTTGAACTTTAGTTCGGCGTATCACCCTCAAACGGATGGACAAAACGAGAGGACCAACCAAATTTTGGAAGACATGTTAAGAGCTTGTGCATTAAAGCATGGGAAAAGTTGGGATAAAAGTTTGCCGTATGCTGAATTCTCATACAACAATAGCTACCAAGCAAGTCTGAAAATGTCACCCTACGAGCATTGTACGGAAGGAAGTGTAGGACTCCCTTGTTTTGGAATGAAACCGGAGAGAATCAAGTGTTTGGTCCCGACGTGTTACAAGATGCTGAAAGGCAAGTCCAAATAATACAGGAAAACTTAAAGGCTGCCCAGTCTCGACAGAAAGGTTATGCTGATAATAGGCGAAGGAGTCTGACTTTTGAAGTTGGAGATTTCGTATACCTCAAAGTGTCACCTATCAGAGGTCAGCGACGGTTTAACGTCAAAGGAAAACTGGCACCACGTTACATCGGACCGTTCAGGATTTTGGACAAGCGAGGAGAAGTGGCATATCGACTTGAGCTGCCGACGTATCTCTCCGATGTACACGACGCATTTCACGTCTCTCAACTCAAGAAGTGTCTCAGGGTACTGGAAGAACAAGTGCCGATGGACGATTTAAAACTTCAAGAGGATTTGTCCTATGTCAAGCAACCTATCAAGATCTTGGACGTAACGGAAAGAGTCACGAGAAATAAGAGGATCCGTTGGTGCAAAGTGCAATGGAAACACCATACGGAAACCGAAGCTACGTGGGAACGTGAAGAAGACCTGAAGGCAGAATTCCCTCATCTTTTCTCCACGCTATCGAATCTCGAGGGCGAGATTCACTTTAAGGGGGGTAGATTTGTAACACCCTAAATCTTTGCATCATGCATTTCATACATGTTCATGCATTAAATATTAATAAAGTAAAAGAAAGATAATAAAATATAGAACATACATGTACAAATATGTGTAGAAAATGAAGAAAAAGAAAATAAAAATATAAAACATGTATTAGGGAATGAATAAAAAAATACACATATAATAGTATATATTAATATTTGATTATGTAAAGAAAAAAAAGAAAAAAAAAAGTCTTCGGAAACTTCCGGAAGTTTTCAGGGGAAGCTTTGCTTCTCCCCGGAACTTTCCGGGCAAATAGTGCCAACCGACACTGCCTGGCCGGCCACCCGGCGTGCCACCTCGCCCTGGCCCCACCCCGCAGCCGGCGTTGACCCGCGCTCGACGCGACCCCGCCGCCTGGCGCTCCCGCGCCTGCCCCGCTGGCCCCGCCGCCTGGCCCACCCCGCACCGTGCCCCGCCCGGTCGAGCCGCACCGCTCGGGGCCACGTGCCCCGCACCCCGACGCTCCTGCGTGAGCGCGCCCGCCCACGCGTGCTAGCTCGCCCGCGCCTGGCCTCGCGCTCAGCGCGACCGCACCCACGCGACGCGATGCTCCGACCCGATCGAGTTGGACGCACGCGCCAGCGCGTCGATCGCACCCGACTCGGCCCCTAGCCAACGTACGCGCCTATAAATACTGACGAGTGCCTCGTAGGTTTTTCCAAGCCGCCAGAAACGCCTCCGCCTAGATCCAAAGAAAAGCCCTAGCCGCCGGTACAAAAAAAAAAAGAGACCAGAGGCTGCCGCCGCCAGGGAAGGAGAGGGAAAAAGGGAAGAGAAGAGGAGGGTGTCGTCGTCCGCCGGAGATCGTCATCATCATCGCGTCGCCGTCGTCGTGCTGTCGGAGGACCCTTGCGCCATCTACTTTGTCTACGCTTCGCCATCATCCTGCGATCTTCGAGGCCATCACATCTACGGTAGGATTCGTTTTTCCGATGCAAATTTTAGCGACGTATTAGATCTGATAGACGCAAATTAATTTTAGTTGCATCGTCTTTTTATTTTCAGTCGCATTAATTCTCGCTAAAACCCCCGTAAACTCATATGAACACATATGAACTAGTTACATCTAATTAATTAACAACCATAGTTAATTAATAATTGAACCTTGCATGCGTGCATATCATCGCATGTTGATTGGTATGTGTGCATCATATTGATTTGTATGTATATTCTTGTATGTGTTATCACGAGTAGAGGGAAGTGCTCAAGAGGTCATGTACGAGGATTTTGATAACCAAGACTTCGAAGCGCTTGAGCAACCCTATCCGTCGGAACAAGGCAAGTACTGTCCTTGAAGCATATTGATCCTGTCTTAAAATAAATGTTTTGTTTGCAAAACAGCATGCTTGTGTCAAATTTGATGGGAACCCTATGATAGGAAGTTTACTAGCGTTGTTTGACCACCCTTGTCACCTGGAATATATTGTAGAGAGTCGGGAAGGGCTTTTACCTTTTTGCTTCGCTTAATCAACTGGGATGGGAACAACTATATCATTCAATTTAATTATGCATGGATGAGATTATGGTTAACATGAACTGGTTAATATGACATGGTAATGGATGATCTAAGCAAGCCTGGTATGTGGATGGGTTGGATGTTATGGTGGTTTGCTTGCTTTAGATCTAAGGACTGGTTCATGCGAGAATAGGCCAGGACTACAGTGCCACCACGAGGCCAAGTATGGGTGTGGCATAGCTGATTAATTAGGGATTTGCTAGTGCTGTTTGGACCATTGTGGATGCTCGGGGAAGGGGTAGTCGGATTGGGTTTGTTGAGGATTGGTGGGACTACCCTGGGATCCGAATGGCTGAAGAGGGGGCCCTTGGTTGAAGATGTGCTCAGTTGGAGACATCACCACCGGTGAAACCTCAGTGGGGTCTAAATAGGCTAGTAATCCGTTTGTAAAGGCTATTTTGTGATCTCTTGGACATACACCAAAGGAAGTGTAATTGGCATAAGGGAGGTTCTTTAGTCGCCGACGGGTGATAAAATCACAAACACGTGGGTAAAGTGGTACAAACTCTGCAGAGTATTAAAACTATCATGATAGCCGTGCTCCCGGTTATGAGCACCTGGATGACCTACATGATTAGAGGGAAATTGGGATTTGGGATGGTTATGGTTTGGTAATTGTTATGGTTGATATTATGGTTATGGTTATGGTTATGGTTATGGGATGGAATCATGGTTTATGACATTGATTATGGTTATTGGTAATGGTGATTTATGGACTGGTATTATTATGGTTACATGGATTATGATGGGTTTACTTCACATAAATATGATACATTGCTTTTCCAAATGGTTTTACTGTACTTTTCAGCACTTAGCCATTATTACATTCGTCATTTGAATCAGCCACATGTCATACTTTTCACACTTGCTGAGTACAACATGTACTCACTCTTGCAATCCCCCCCCAACAGTTGCAGGTAAGGATCGTGAGTTTAATGGCAATAATGCGGAGTTCTAGGCCGTGTCTACCGTCAACTTTGCCTGTGGTGTTGCATGGAGCTGCGCTATCCCTTTTGCTTAGTTTGCTTAGTTGTTTAATTAGTTTATTTCCGCTGTATTAGTTGAACTTGTCATTAATATTCATTAGAGCTTGTATTCGAGGATAATATGGTTTGTGTAATAAAATTTGATAATTTATCTTGTTCTGTGGTAATTTTCTATATACTCTTTTGTGATTGCACTCGTGTATGTGTGTTGAACATCCTGGGCACACATATGCGTTAGCTTGGTTCAGTTTTCGGAACCGGGCGTCACACAGTAGCTCACCCAGCAAGCAATGGTCAAGCCAAGAGAGCAAATGCAGAAATTTTAAAGGGACTCAAGACGCGCACGTATGAGCGCGTGAAAAAGCATGGAGCCAACTGGATTAAAGAGCTTCCGTCTGCACTGCGGGCAAGCAGGACTACACCTAACTGGTCAACTGGAGAGACACCTTTCTTCCTTATGTACGGAGCTAAAGTGGTCCTTCCTCCGGAGATAACCATGGGGTCGCTCTGGGTCTGGAACTTTGACGAAGCCGCGCAGGACCAGGTCCAGCGTGAAGACCTTGACCTCGTTGATGAGGGAAGGTGCCAAGCAGCTGTTCGGAATGCACGCTATCGCCAAGCGCTCCGGCAATATCATCAAAGGAATGTGCGCAACCGACAGCTCGAAGAAGGCGATCTGGTGCTGTGGAAGATACTAACTTGCGAAGGGATGAACAAACTTTCCCCAGCTAGGAAGGTCCTTCCATGTAATCAATGTATCCCGTCCCGGATGCGTTTGCTTGACAACAATGGATGGAACTCCGCATCCTAATCCTTGGAACATCGAGCACCTCCGTAAGCTTTACACTTAGAATCATGGAGGTGAGTCTATAATTACACACAATGTATGTTATAGAGTCAATATACATAATTGGGTAGGTCCTCCGGGAGAACATCCGGACCCCTCCGAGAGGGTCCGGGAAGTTCAAGTAACACTTGATACAGTCACAGCACTAAAAGTGTAACTACCTGCCCTGGGCTAGTACAAGATGTATAACACACTTAGCATGGTCCTGTACCCTAAGTGTGTCCTTGTCTCCCCTGTAATCTGGACCTATAATGAAACACATTGTTGTATGAAAACAGACTCCACGTGCTCAACATTTTGAATTATTATTTATCCCCCTTGCCTATAATGAAGTTGTGCAATTCTTTTTAAGTTTTGGTCCAAGTTATTCATATGCGTCACAAGTTATATTGATGACCTCTTGGATCCTAACATTGCTGCATAGACTACTGCCCGAACGCCAAGCCAACATAGGTACGGAGTGCGCTATCGACATAGCCTGGTTCTGCACCCTAAGTACGCCACTCTACCTACACCTTGGCAGGACTTAATACGGTGAGTACTAAAAAGGCATACGGGTCTGGAAAAATTACATTAATATGCTTGTTATCATATTGAATTTCATCGGATCTAAAACTGAAATAAGAACGATAAGTCACAAACAATTTATAGACAAGAGGACAAATCTTACTCTCTTTCTTGTCTTTAATGTACAGAAAAAACACAACGATGGTAGACAATGTTGGAGCTATCAAGCTCTGACAACCTCCAAGGGGGCCCGCCGTTGACGTTTTACACATTGGTAGTGGGTGTCGTCGGAGCTATCAAGCTCCGACAACCCCAGGGGGCCCGCCGTCGATGCAACAAAGGGTTTCCGGATGTATTAGAGTTAAAGACTTCGGACCTAAAATCTACATACTCGAAGCGCTCAAGTCATCAACATACTGTCAAAACCTTTTGGTATATGTTTACAATCAATATATGCACATATACCAGGGGCCCAATGAGACAAAGCATAGTATATTGAAGACAAAATGAAATTCATGGCAGAAACAGTAGATTTCATTCATTCAAAGTACTGGATTACAAAATCATGGTTACAGTGAGAGACAAAAGAAAAAGGCCCTAGCTATTGGAGGATCTAAGCCCTATGGAAAAACAAAGCAACCTTCTCAGTAGCCTCTTGGACACTTGCTTTGGCAGCATCTTCCTCTTCAGCAATGAGTCCTTCAAAGACAGGATCAAGAGAAAATTGGGGGTCTCGGCTTTTGTAACATGCAAAGACATACTCGACGACATTTTTGGTCAGAGATCTCCCCTCTGTCTCCAGGTGATTAGCAATGACATTACCCATTGCATTGAGTTTGCTGCCAGCAGAGCCAAGTGCCACCAACGTCTGGTTCAACTCCTGTGCTGGGTCCTCCGGGCGTACTGGATTGAAGCCAAGAGGCACAAGGTCCCTTTCTGCACGTCACAGGAAATCCCATAGCATCAGGGATTCGGTTTCCCTCGAGCTCCGTAGCTCCTCCAGTGACCTCCGGGCGGCCGCTAGCTCCGAACTCTCCCGAGCGATTCGTTCAACCGCTTTAGCATGTTGTTGCATATTCTCACCTACTTGCTTTTCACGGTCGTTTAGCTCCGTCTCCTGGAGGTGGATGTGGTTCTGCCGTTCCGCAAGGTCCTTCTCCCTGCCCCTCACTTTCCCTTCTCTAGTGGCAACATCAGCTTCTCGTTTTGAGAGCTTCTGCCCTAGTTTCCAGTACTTTTCCTTTTCTTCCGCACTCCACAGATCTAACTTCTTAATGCGATCTGCCAAATTTTGCTCAGCCAGAGTCAATTTCTGGGTGAGCTCCTCCTCTCTCTTCAAAATATCATCCTGCTGCTCCAGGAGCTTGTCTTCTCGTGTATCAAGGTTCGCTCGACGTTTCAGGGGGACCTCATTTAATTACTTGAGGCATTCGTGACGCTCATCAGTAGCATCACGCCTTTCCTTGGCTTGCTCGAGGATCTCCTGAGAATTAGCATTAAGTGCCCTGATTGCTGTTTCCTTCTCTTACAACAGCGTGCCCCAGTATTCCATCCGGGTCGTTTCCCTCTTAACCCACTCCTTCTGATCAGCAAGCCTCGTCTGAGCAAGCCTGGTCTCAAAATGGAGCCTGTTGCGCCAACTCCTCAAGGTGTGGCGCTCCTCTTCAAGGACCTTGCTCTCATGATCGAAGGCGAGCTAAATTTGTCGGTGGCTTGAGCAGGCATTGTCTATTGACAACGCCAAGGGGATAGGCTCTGGACCTGCTGCGATCATCTCTGCCGGTTCCAGGGGATTCTCACTCTACAAGTGAGGTACCCTAAGCTTCAGCAGCACTGGGTCCACCCTCCTAGAGCTCTTCGGCAGTGGCAGAAGAAGAACCTGATAGGGGAACTCCTACCTACGGGGCCGACGCCGATGGTTCTGCCGCAGGAACTTCAATCACTGGCTCCACAGGGTGAAGAGCCTGTCATCGCCTCTTCATGGTGCTCTGGCTCTAGCACGGACACCTCTGGAGCAATTACCTCCGAAGCAATGGTTGGGGCTTCACCCGGTGCCTCTGCCACTGCTGGCTCAGGCGCTGGTACATCAGCCACCTCTGACTCGGTAGCAAGAGCTTCAATCATCTTCGGTTCAGTGACCGGAGCTTCAACAACTTCTGGCTTGAGGGTCGGGGTTTCAACTACCTCCGGCTTAGTGACCGGAGCTTCGATCATCTCCGGTTCAGCGATCAAGGCTTCAACGACTTCTGGCTCAAGGACCAGAGCTTCTGGCACCACCGTCCCCGCAACAACTTCCGGTGCAGGAACTGGGGCCTCGGTAACCTCTTGCTCAGATGTCGCAACTTCTGACATCTCCAACTCCCGCACTGGAGCCTCAGCCTCCGACGTTGTCGCAAGCGGTACATCTTAAACTTCTTTCCCGTGGTCATGCGCTACCATGGGAGTCTCGGGCGACGACTCTGAATCCAAATCAACGACAGCTGGCGCTAGAGCTGCTGTGACCTCGGCCACCACTTGAGGGAGCAGTCATGATGGACCTCCCATCAGCATGCTTTAGTTTCCTCTTCCAGCTGGAAGATTCAGCTGGCTCCTTGCCCTTGACCTTGCCGATATCTTCAACCCTCTGGCTCAGAATAGTGGCGGCCACCTCCTCGGAAGCTCCGGGGATTACAACCCTGGAGGTCCAACATTTTTCCACCTCACCAAACTCGTCTAGCACTGGCATCTTCCTCCGGAGCTCCCTGCTGATCTCTAGAATCATGTTTAAAAACAGGAAAGCAGCCGGCGGAGATAAGGTGTCATCGTCGACAAGCCCATGTTGAAATTTCTTGAGATGAAGCTTCAAATCTTCGTCATCTAAGTTGGATTTTAAATTGGTTTCAATCCGGTCGTCATCCATTATGCTGTTAAAAGCCCAGGCAAGCTTCTCCCTCCTCCTCAGCGGAGCCCACCTGTTCACCAAGAAATTTCCAAAGACCATCTGGGGGGTCGCTCCACCCTCCACACACTCTCGGATCCTAGTCAGGACAGGGTTGAATGCATCCGACAGCTTTGGACTACATTCCATGCATCAGTGTCGACGTTGGGGAGTCCTTGGGGCAACTCCAACTTGTCATGCTCATCCATTGCAATGATGACCCAGTCCTTCTTCCAATCATCCCACTTGCCGGAGGGGAACAACTTCAAGTACTTGAAGGGGCAGTTCTTGTGCTTCACGAAGTACTAGAAGCCAATCAACTCAGTCCCTTTAATGGTGGAATGGGTTGTGAAGAAGGTCCAGAACAAGTCGACGCAAGGAGGCACGCCCACCCACATCTCGCAGAAGTGGACGAAAGTGGCCACGAGCAGAAGGGGGTGCGGGCCGAGGTGATGCAGTTGGAGGCCGTAGAAGTCCAGCAGCATCAGGATGAAGCTCAAGAATGGTGGGATCAGTCCCACCATGGCATAAGCCGAGAAGTATACCATCTCCCCACGGCTCTCCTTCTTGAAGGGGAGCTTGCCAGCACGGACCAGGTGGTTGAAGGAGTCGTTGGACCATCCCATGAAGGTCCGGACTTTCATCAGATTGTCCTTGCTCTGGATGCGGCTCTTGGAAAGACCTAACTCCATTGCGGCAAAGTGGAGTAGTGGAAAGGAAACCTAGGAAAAGTTTGGGAGGCTCTGAGCGTGAGTTTGACTGAAAGCGTAAAGAGTCCTCAAACCGTGCATACTTTCCTTCTTAAGTAAGCATCCGCGACGCTTGGATAGAAACTGCAACAAGAGCAGGGTCACATTTTGAAAATCTACCCCGTCAATCGCAAGTGGGCTCGGGGCCACCCCGACGAAGAGATCGAGGTTATTACCTCAGGCGAACCGTTGTCATGATGGACAACGGGAAACCCAAAGGCGATAGCCTGGGAAGGCGCTCGAAACCGATACGGTTTTCGTATTGGGAACTGGCGACCTTCAATTGCATGAGATCCGCACTCAAAGATCTCATCTGCTGCATTCAAAGCAAGCCACGTGGTGATGGTTTGACTCCGAACCATCACCCCAACAACATATTAGAAGACCTTTGAAGTTACAGTGCAGGAATCGAGGATGGCCCCACCTTCGGTAGAATAATAACCCAAAGGGTTTCTCCTAGGGGTACGCCTGGGGGCCACTGTCGGTACCCTGCATACCGGGTACCCTATGATACCG
Organism: Tuctoria greenei; assembly: GCA_036927565.1. Lineage (NCBI taxonomy): Eukaryota > Viridiplantae > Streptophyta > Magnoliopsida > Poales > Poaceae > Tuctoria > Tuctoria greenei. Next base: position 134,503,685 of record JAYESD010000010.1, on the reverse strand, counting down.
CAAGAAGTGCAAGAGAGTTCCACCAATCATAGTTGAAGGCTTCCTCAAGCCCAGCGTATCACACGGCACTGGACCCACCTCCCTCATATGGGTAGCTTCGGGACTGCCACGTGTAATGTAAGACTAGAGCTGAACTCCCAACATAGGGAAGCACCAACATTGACACGTGGATAATAACCCCAGACCTAACCCCCAGTAGAGGGAAGCTCTAGTGCCACCACGTGTATAACGGCTCCGAACCCATCTCACCACGAAGGGAAGCTCTAGAGCCGCCACGTGTGGATCCCCCGGACCTTACACCAACGGGAATATTGGCAGATCTCCAACTGCACGGACATTAAAGGGAGAGTTAAAGCGTTAGTTACAAGATCTGATTACATGTCATTAATGTTGTATTAATGACACACGATCAGTGGGCTGTTAATGGGGGTAACACTGCCATTAAGGCACATCATTACACTATTAATCACTCTTAATACTCGTAGACCATGTATTAGGCTCTTAATATGCCAGGGCCACATGTAGGGCCAGGCAAATATTGTAACAGTTAGTCCTTAGACTATAAAAGGACTACACCGCACGGTACAGAGACATCTGATCCAAGCTCAGACGTACACAAGCTATACTGAAACACTCAATACAAAACACACACCCCGTGGAGTAGGGTATTATGCTCAGGCGGCCCGAACCACGTAAATCTCACGTGTCATCATCTTGTTCCTGATCTCCGCGCGCCCAAACTGATACAAGAACCTCCGCGGGCTACATTTAGCAGTACTGAGGGAAGTGTCGTTCATACGCTTCGATAGCCGGAGACTAGCTCTGCCGATGTCGAGCTGCTGGAGCCCATGCTCGTGCCATGGGCTCCGACAACCGTCCCAGAAGACTTGGAGGAACCGAAGGACGGCCCCCAAGCAGGCTCGAAGCCAATCCCTCTGGAGCTATCAATAGATAATGCCCGCTCCAGCCTCTGACAAGTCCAGCTTGCCTTCGACTAAGAGCGGAGGTCTCTTGAAGAAGAGTGCGCCATGCTAGGGCATTGGTGTCAGAAGCTCTTCTTCGAGACGAAGCTAACGCAATCCCGGCTTGCTGACCAGAAGGAGTGGGTGGCATCAGAGAAGGCCCGACAATTGCGCTTTAATGAGAGGTCACTATTAAGGCCCTCAACAGGAAGACTCAGGAGATCTACGAGCACGCGTAGAGGGCCCGTGAAATGGTCGACAGTCGCTCAAAGAGTCTCAAGGAGTTGAGGGAAAATCTACTCAAGCACCGGGACGTGCTCGATAATAAGGAGGTTAGCCTCCAATAAAAAGTACATAAGATCTAGCAGAGGGAGGATGAGCTCTCCCAAGTGAGCAAGACTTGGCTAACCTTGTGAAAGAATTTGAGTCATGGTGCAAACAAGAGAAGCACCGGTTGTGGCGGGCAGGTCAAGATGTCAGTGTAAGAGAAAGTGTTATCTCTGCCTGGGAGAACAAGGTGAAGGTGAAGGAGAAGGACCTTGCAGACAAGCGAGGCCACATTCACCTCTGAGATAAGAACGTTGCCGACCAAGAAAAGTTGTTGGCTGAGCGAATTTAGCATAATGCCAAGGAGGTCGAGCTCTTCTCAAAGGAGGGTTCTGCAGAGCTATCTTCTGCAAGGAGGTCACTGGAGGAGCTCCGAAGTGCGAGAGCAATCGAGTCCCAGCAGATATGGGACTTCCTCGGCCGTGCAAATAAGGCTTTGGTACCTTTTGGATTCAGCTCAGTTCGACCAGCTGATCCTGAGCCAGAGATGGACAAGGCCCTGGTGGCACTCAACTCCGCCAGCGCAAAGTTGGAAGCTATTGAAGATGTGGTCATTGACGAGATCGAGACTGAAGGGAAGTCACTAGCTCAGAATGTTGCAGAGTATGTTATGATGTGCTTCCGGAGTCGGGACTCTTCGATGTCTCTAGCTCCCGTGTTCGAGGGACCCATCGCTGAAGAGGAGAAAGCTACCAAGGTTAGCGTCCAAGAAGCCACCGAGAAGGTTGCTTTGTTCTTCGTGAGGAACTCCAGTAGCTAGGACCTTTCTCTTTATACCTTCAACTTGTGATTCTCCACTTTTGAATGAATGAAATCCTTTCGAATTCCATTTTTGTGTCTTTAATGCATTGCCCGTTTATCTTGTTGGCCCCCTGGTGGATGTGTTCAATGGATAAAGGACATCTACCATGTGGATTTAGTCATTGTCTTGAAAACTTGATAGCTCCAAACTCGTAGCTAGTATGATAGCTCCGAGATCCGAGTCTTGCTTCTAAAATCTCCAAGGACCCTTTGTTGCATCGACGGTAGGTCCCCTAGGAGTTGCAAATCCTTATGCTTCGACAGCTCCCATTGTCAACGCGTAGAACGTTGACGGCGAGCCCCCTGTGGGTTGTCGGAGCTTGATGCTTTGACGTCGCCCACTGTCAACGCGTTAAACATCGACGTCGAGCCCCCTGGGGGTTATCGAAGCTTGATGCTTCGACAGCGCCCACTGTCAACTCTTAGAATGTCGACGGCGGGCCCCCTGGGGGTTGTCAGAGCTAGTTGCTCCGGCAGCGTCCACCATCGCCCATGACGCAAATTGGCATCAATTGATCATTTTTCCTGCGCATAAGAGACAAAAAAAGCAGTAAAATTCGTCCTCGTGTCTATAGCTCAGTTGTGACTTATTATCCTTCTTTGAATTTTAGATCCTAACAAACTCACTTGTGACAACATAAGTGTACTGATTAAACTTCCTTAGATTCGAATGTTTTCTGAACCCGCCTTACTGTGACCTGCCAGAATATGTAGAGTGGCGTACTTAGGGTGCTTGACCAGGCTAAGTCGATAGCGCACTCCGAACCTGTCATTGGCTTTGGTTTTTAGGTGAGTAGGCCATCTAGCAATACTAAGATCCAAGAGAAGACTACCGATAAAACTTATATATCACATGAATCTGTTGGACTAAATTTCAAACGGATTACACAATATTGCTATTGATAAGAAGGTAAAAAATGTTGAAAATACTTGCACAAAATAAATGAACATAGAGTCTGCTTGCACAAATGTCTTTCATTATAGGTCCGAATAACAGGGGAGACAAGGACACACTTAAATTCAAGACCAAGTTAAGTGTGCTATTCATCTTGTTCTAACCCAGGGATGGTAAAGACACACCTAAGGTACAGGACCAAGTTAGGTGCACTTTTGATCTAAGACCCTCCCGACTCTGTTCATAGACTCTATAATATACATCTGATGCAGATATAGACTCACCTCTGTGCAACTAAGTTATAACTTACGGAGGTGCTCGATGTTCCATGGATTAGGAAGTGGTATCCCATCCTCTGGTGCCATGCGGACGCACCCGGGACAGGAAACTTTGATGACTAGAAAGGGACCTTCCCAGCTGGGGAAATATTGCTCATTCCTTCTCGAGGAAGTATTCTCCACAGCACGAGATCACCTTCCTCCAACTGCAGGTTGCGCATGAACCTTTGATGATAGCGCCAAAGCACTTGACGGTAGCGTGCATTTCAGACAGCTGCTTGGAACCTTGCCTCGTTGATGAGGTTTAGGTCTTCATCCCGAAGTTGATCCTATGTGGCTTCATCGAAGGTCCGTACCCGAAGAGAACCCATGGTGATATCCGAAGGAATGACTGCTTCAGCTCCGTACACCAAGAAAAATGGTGTTTCTCCTGTTGCCCATCTTGGTGTTGTCCGACTTGCCCACAGTGTAGACAGAAGCTCTTCAATCCAGTTGGCGCCATGTTTCTTCAAGCGCTCATAAGTGCGCATCTTGAGTCCCTTGAGTATTTCTGCGTTTGCCCTCTCAGCTTGTCCATTGCTTGTCGGATGAGCTACTAATACGTAGCTGACTTGAATGTCAAGTTCTTCGCAGTACTCTTGGAAAGCTACACTTGTGAATTGGGTTCCATTGTTAGTGAGGACTCTGTTTGTAACACACTCACTTTCATGCATCATGCCCTACATACATTCATATACATTTTTAACATTAACCCACATAAAGAGGAACGAGTTTAAAATTGATTTGGAACAAAACCGCACTTAAAATGTTGAAAAGTGCGGACTAGTCCGATTTTGGTGAGGACTAGTCCGATTTCTCTCTGACTTCAAACGGACTTGTCCGTTTTTGCTGCGGACTAGTCCGATCTTGCCTCTGGACACTTTTGGACTTGTCCGATTCTATGTGGACTAGTCCGGTGTTCCAAGAATCCTTTAAAAATTGCTAAGTCCCTAGACTTGTCCGGACTAGTCCAATGTCCCAGCGTACTTGTCCGTTTTCCTCTCTGACTAAAGTCGGACTTGTTCGATTTTTAACCGGACTTGTCCGATTTCTTTCTGACTAACTTCGGACTAGTCCGATCCTTTTCGAACTTGTCCGATACTTCGCGACTCTGAATTGATCTTTTGTTTTACGACTTGTTTGTTTGGTTTCACATCAAGTGGGCCTAGGGACGTCGTGCAAAACTCTTTTAGAGCCCATGTGGGACTCTAAACCGGCCTCTACTCCTCTCAAACTCGAAATCCATCAACCCTAGCCTCCACCTCTATATAAACAACCCCACCCCTTAGCTTGACATCTATTTACCACTTTTGCACCCCACCCAAACCCTAGTTCGTGGAGAGACGCCATCAAGGAGGGAGAAGGAGATCCCAAGCAAGAAGAAGAAGAGGAGGAAACGGAAGAGGATCAAGATCTCCATCAAGTTTCGTTCTTCATCACCAATTCATCTCCAAGTTCATCACCAACCATAGATCATCAAGATCCAAGTGGTGCCTCCAAGTTTCTTGATTCATTGGTGTCCTAAACACCTGGTATACCTTTTATTTCCTTTTTCTTACATGAATTCAACCCCAAATCTCCACATTCACGTCGATCTAGAAAGCCCTAATCTGCTGATCTCGTAAAGTGCGGACTTGTCCGATCTGTAGCGGACTAGTCCGACTTCCCTAGTTAAATTGTGTTGAATCAATTCTAAAATTTGATCTAATCACATGCAAACATGTATAAACTTGTTAAAATCTATTAGAACTAGATAGTGATCATTTAAAAGTAATCTATTAACAAGTTCTACCTTGCATTTGCATCAATCATGCATATCATGTCATATTGAGTAATATTTGTGCACTCTTTGATTGTGTTTCTTGTCTTGTATGTTTATTGTGCGGATTAGACGGATTTGCACTAGAGAGTGCCGCGGAGGATCTCCAGCACCAAGAGTTTGAAGGCTTTGACTCAAATAAATACCAAGAGCAAGGCAAGTGTCCTTGAAGCATATTGATCCTGTTTTGACAATAAATGTTTTGTTTGCAAAACTGCATGTTGTGTCAATTTGATGGCAAATCCTATGGTAGGAAGTTTACTAGTTTTGTTGACCACCCTGGTCTCCTAGAATATATGGTAGAGAGTCAGGAAGGGTTTTTTTACTTTTTGCTTTGCTTAATTAATTGAGATGGGAAAACAATACTACACACTTGATTATGCATTTATGAGGCTATGATTAACATGAACTGGTTAATATGATGTGGTAATGGGTGATCTAAGCAAGCTTGGTACGTGGATGGGTTGGATGTTATGGTGGTTTTGCTTGCTTTAGATCTAAGGACCGGTTCGTGGAGCGACCATCCAGGATTTACAGTGCCACCACGAGGCCAAGTATGGGTATGTCATAGCCGATTAATTAGGGCTTTTCCAGTGCTATTTGGACCATTAAGGATGCTCGGGAAGGGGTAGTCGGATTGGGTTTCTTGATGATTGGTGGGACTACCCTGGGATCCGAATTGCTCAAGAGGGGGCCCTTGGTTGAAGATGTGCTCAGTTGGAGGCATCGCCACCGGTAAAACCTCAGTGGGGTCTAAATAGGCTAGTAATCCCTTTATAAAGGCTATTTTGTGATCTCTTGGCCACACACCTATGGAAGTGTGAGACGGCATAATTGAGATTCTATAGTCATCGAAAGGTGATGAAATCACAAACACGTGGGTAAAGTGGTACAACCTCTGCAGAGTGTGTCTAAAACTATCATAATAGTCATGCTCCCGGTTATGAGCAACCTGGACCCTCACATGATTAGAGGAAAATTGGGATTTTGGGATGGTTATGGTTGGTATTATGGTTATGGATGGTTATGAATTGAATTCTGGTATTGAATATGGATATTTGTATATGATGATGGATACGGAATATGGACTGGTATTATGATAACTACATGGCTTATGATGGGTTTATTTCATATACATGTAATATATTGCTTTTTCAAGTGTTTTAATGTACTTTTCAGCACTCAACCATTATTATATTCGTCATTTGAATCAGCCACATGTCATACTTTCGACACTTGCTGAGTACGACATGTACTCACTCTTGCAATACCTCCCAATAGTTGCAGGTCAGGATTGGGAGTTTAATGGCGATAATGTGGAGTTCTAGGCCGTGTCTACCGTCAGCTTTGCCTGTGGTGTTGCATGGAGCTGCGCTATACCCTATCGCTTATGCTGCCTAGCTGTTTAGTTTGCTTAATTAGTTTATTTTTGTTGCATTAGTTGAACTTGTTATTAATATTCATTAGAACTTGTCTTCGAGGATAATATGAATTGTGTAAGAAAATTTGGTCAATTAATCGTGTTCTGTGGTAATTTTCTGTATACTCTTTTGTGATTGCACTCGAGTATGTGTGTTGAACATCCTGGACAGACATATGTGTTCACTTGGTTCATTTTCAGAACTAGGTGTCACAAATTGGTATCAGAGTCATAGGTTGATCGTAGCACGCAACCTAGATAGAATGGACACTTTAGAGCACATAGGAGCACTCAGGAATTGATGTGTTTTTGCTTGGTGTGTTGTTTGCTATATATATTGTTTGCTTGTGTGCTTAATAGAGGATTTTAGGATGCTTTAGAATTGCCATGTCCACGTAGGCTAGTTAGTTTTCTAGTTTCATATCCCTTGATGCATATAGTTGGGGACGTTTTCTAATTCTTACTTATTGCTTTTCTCCACATGGTGAGGACTCGCAACCAGAGGGATGCTAATGATGAGGAGGAGAACCATGGAGCACCCCAGAACAACAATGGACAAGGACCTGCCCAATGAGCTATTAATATTTAGCAGTTATTGGCTATTCAAAATCAGCTCATGCAGACCATGATACAAACAATGGGACAGCTGTAGGTTGGCAACATCAACAATCAGCCCACATGCCTCCACCGCCAGCCCACCTCCTCATAACCGGTTGGGAGAGTTTATGAGGACAAGGCCGCCAACCTTTGCTCAAGCCGCTGACCCTATGGATGCGGATGATTGGCTCAAGTCTGTGGAGAAGAAACTAGCTATTGTCCAATGCAGTGACCGGGAGAAAGTGCTTTTCGCTTCCCATCAACTAGTTGGAGTAGCTGCGGATTGGTGAGATTCCTTATGCAATGCTCATGAGAACCAAGAGAGAATTACTTGGGCCAAATTCAAAGAGAGATTTCGTTCTCATTATGTGCCGGAAGGTATTATGATTCTAAAGAGGCAAGAATTTTAGAACTTGATGCAAGGAAGATCGAGCGTGGGTGAATACCTCAATAAATTCACTCAACTTTCAAGGTATGCGCCTGAAGATGTGAGCCGGGACAGCCGGAAGCAATACTTATTCATGAGGGGCCTGAACAATGAAATCCAAGTGTAATTACTCAACTGTGATTATGCCAACTTTCAGAAGCTTGTGGACAAAGCAATTGTGGTGGAGAACAAGATTCGTGAGATGGAACAGGACAACAAGAGGAATGCACCATATCAAGGATGGCAACAAGGAAGTAATGTGCGCCCTCGCTTCACACCGCCCAATGCACCTTACTTCACCTCTTTTGCGCCTACTCATCGCCCTGGATTTGCACCACGCCCAACTTAGTTTCTGCAGCAGCGCCCTATCATGCAAGCACCTACACCTCCGATGCCATATGCACCTCGTGCTAATTTTCCTGGTGCAAATGTTCAGAACCAAGATCACCCCAATAATCCTGGTGGAGTAAAGAAGTGATATACTTGTGGAGAAGATGGACACTTTGTGCATCAATGTCCTAAGTCAGGCCTTGGTCAAGGAAGCAATGCGCCGAGGCAAAACCCAAGACCCAATGGAGGATATCCGCAAGGAAGCCGTGGACAACAGAATTTTGCTCGTGGCAACATGAACCATGTCTCTACAAAGGATGCTCAACAAGCAGATGACGTGGTCATTGGTATGTTTCTCGCCAACTCCAACCCCGCGACTATGTTGTTTGATTCTGGAGCATCGTGTAACACCCTCATTTTCATGCATCATGCCCTACATACATTCATATACATGTTTAACCTTAACCCACAAAAAGAGGAATATGTTTAAAATTGATTTGGAACAAAACCGCACTTAAAATGCTGAAAAGTGCAGACTAGTCTGATTTTAGAGAGGACTAGTCCTATTTCTCTCTGACTAAAAATGGACATGTCCGTTTTTTGCTGCGGACTAGTCCGATTTTGCCTCTGGAAACTTTCGGACTCGTTCGATTTTGTGCGGACTAGTCCGATTTTCCAAGAACCCTTGAAAATTTGCTAAGTCCCTGGACTAATCCGGACTAGTCCGGTATTCCAGCGGACTTGTCCGTTTTCCTTTGTGACTAAAGTCGAACTTGTCCGATTTTCTCTGTGGACATTTTCGGACTAGTCCGATCCTTTTCGGTCTAGTCCGATATTTTACGACTCCGAGTTAATCTTTTGTTTTACGACTTGTTTCTTGGGGTTCACGTTAAGTGGGCCTAGTGACGTCGTGCCTAACTCTTTTGGAGCCCATGTGGGACTCTAAACCGGCCTCTACTCATCCCAAACTCAAAATCCATCTAACCCTAGCCTCCACATCTATATAAACAACCCCACACCTTGGCTTGACATCTATTTGCCACTTTTCCACCCCACCCAAACCCTAGTTCGTGGAGAGCCACCACCAAGGAGGGAGGAGGAGATCCCAAGCTAGAAGAAGAAGAGGAGGAAACAAAAGAGGATCAAGATCTCCACCAAGCTTTCACTCTTCATCACCAATTCATCTCCAAGTTCATCCCCAACCCTAGATTATCAAGATCCAAGTGTTACCTCCAAGTCTCTTGATTCATTGGAGTCCTAAACACCTGGTATACCTTCTATTTCCTTTTCCTTATGTGAATGTGACCCCTAATCTCCAAATTCACGTCGATCTAGAAAACCCTAGTTTGCTAGTTCTGCGAAGTGTGGACTAGTTTGGCCTTCTGCAGACTAGTCCAATTTTGCATACTAAATTATATTGAGTTAATTCTAAAAGTAGATCTAATCAAATCCAAACCTGTATAAACTTGTTAAAATCTATTAGAACTAGTTAGTGATCATTAAAAGCAATATATTAACAAGTTCTACCTTGCATTTGCATCAATCATGCATGTCATGCCATATTGAGTAATATTTGTGCACTCTTTGATTGTGTTTCTTGTCTTGTATGTTTATTGTGTGGATTAGACGGATTTGCACTAGAGAGTGCCTCGAAAGAAATACATCACCATGAGTTTGAAGGCTTTGACCCTAATCAACCGCAAGAGCAAGGCAAGTGTCCTTGAAGCATATTGATCCCGTTTTAAAATAAATGTGTTGTTTGCAAAATTGCATGCTGTGTCAATTTGATGGGAAATCCTATGGTAGGAAGTTTACTAGATTTGTTTGATCACTCTTGTCACCCAGAATTTATGGTAGAGTCGGGAAGGACTTTTTACCTTTTTGCTTTGCTTAATCAACTGGGATGGGAAACAATACTACACACTTAATTATGCATTTATGAGATTATGATTAACATGAACTAGTTAATATGACTTGGTAATGGGTGATCTAAGCAAGCCTGGTATGTGGACGGGTTGGTTGTTATGGTGGTTTGCTTGCTTTAGATCTAAGGACCGGTTCATGCGAGAATAAGCCAGGACTATAGTGCCACCACGAGGGCAAGTATGGTTGCGGCATAGCTGATTAATTAGGGCTTTGCCAGTGCCATTTGGACCATTATGGATGCTTGGGGAAGGGTTAGTCGGATTGGGTTTGTTGATGATTGGTGGGACTACCCTGGGATCCGAATGTCTCAAGAGGGGGCCCTTGGTTGAAGATGTGCTCTGTAGGAGACATCGCCACTAGTGAAACCTCAATGGGGTCTAAATAGGCTAGTAATCCCTTTGTAAAGGCTATTTTGTGATCTCTTGGCCATACACCAAAGGAAGTGTAATTGGCATAAGGGAGGTTCTTTAGTCGCCCGGGTGATGAAATCACAAACACATGGGTAAAGTGGTACAAGCTCTGTAGAGTCTAATTAAAATTATCATGATAGCCGTGCTCCCGGTTATGAGCACCTGGACAACTTCCATGATTAGAGGGAACTTAGTATTGGGATGGTCTTTGGGATGGTTATGGTTTGGTAATGATTATGGCTGGTTATGGATTAATTTTTGGTATTGAATATGGTTATTGGCAAATGGTGAAATCTGGAATTATTGATGATGGTAATGAATTCAGACTGGTATTATGATATTTCTTATGATTATGATGGGTTTACTTCACATACATGTAATATATTGCTTTTCAAATGTTTTAATGTACTTTTCAGCACCCAGCCATTATTATATTCATCATTTGAATCAGCCACATGTCATACTTTCCACACTTGCTGAGTACGACATGTGCCCACTCTTGCAATTCCCCCCCCCAACAGTTGCAGGTCAGGATTGGGAGTTTAATGATGATAATGGGGATTTCTAGGCCGTGTCTACCGTCAGCTTGCCTGTGGTGTTTTGGAGCTGCGCTACCCTATCGCTTATGTTGCCTAGCTGTTTAGTTTGCTTAATTAGTTATTTTCGCTGCATTAATTTGAACTTGTCATTAATATTCATTAGAGCTTGTATTTGAGGATAATATGGTTTGTGTAATAAAATTTGGTTAAGAAATCTTTTTTTGTGGTAGTTTTCTGTATACTCTTTTGTGAATGCACTCGTGTATGTGTGATGAACATCCTAGGCACACATATGCGTTCACTTGGTTCATTTTTCGGAACCGGGTGTCACAAATTGGTGTCAGAGCCACAGGTTGACCGTAGGACGCAGCCTAGATAGAATGGACACTTTAGAGCACATAGGAGCACTCAGGAACCGATGTGTTTTGTTTAGTGTGTTGTTGCTATATATTGTTTGCTTGTGTGCTTAATAGAGGATTTTGGGATGCTTTAGCATTGCCTTGTCCACGTAGGCTAGATAGTTGTCTAGTCTCATATCCCTTGATGCATATAGTTGGGGACATTTTCTAATTCTTACCTATTGCTTTTCTCCAGATGGTGAGGACTCGCAACCAGAGGGATGCTAATGATGAGGAGGAGAACCATGGAGTACCTCAAAACAACAATGGACAAGGACCTGCTCATGGAGCTATCAATATTGAGCAGCTATTGGCTATGCAGAACCAGCTCATGCAGACCATGATACAAACAATGAGACAGTTGCAGGCTGGTAATATCAATAATCAGCCCCATATGCCTCCACCGCCACTCCCGCCTCCTCATAACGGATTGGGAGAGTTTAGAGGACTAGGCCATCGACCGTTGCTCAAGCTACCGACCCTATGGATGCCGATGATTGGCTCAAGTCTGTGGAGAAGAAACTTGCTATCGTCCAATGCAGTGACCGGGAGAAGGTCTTATTTGCTTCTCATCAACTACTTGGAGAAGCTGCGAATTGGTGGGATTCATATTGCAATGCTCATGAGAATCAGGAGAGGATCACCTGGGCCGAATTCAAAGAGTGCTTTCGATCTCATTATGTGATGGAGGGAGTTATGATTTCAAAGAGGCAAGAATTTGAGAACTTAAGGCAAGGAAGATCAAGCGTGAGTGAATATCTCAATAAGTTCACTCAACTCTCAAGGTATGCGCCTGAGGATGTGAGTCGGGACAGCCGGAAATAATAAATGGGCTTGAACAATGAAATCCAAGTGCAACTACTCAACTATGATTATGCCAACTTTCAAAATCTTGTGGGCAAAGCAATCGTGGTTGAGAACAAGATCCGTGAGATGGAGCGAGACAACAAGAGGAAGGCGCCATATCAAGGACAGCAACAAGGAAGTAATGTGCGCCCTCGCTTTGTGCCTCCTAATGCACCATATTACAGCTCCTCTACTCCTACACGGCGCCCTGGCTATGCACCGCGCCCAACTCAGTTTGTGCAGCAGCGCTGTATTATGCAAGCACCTAGACCTCGTGCCAACTATCTTGGTGCCAATGCTCAAAACCAAGCTCGTCCCAATAATTCTGGAGGAGTTAAGAAGTTCTATACTTGTAGAGAAGTTGGACACTTTGCGCATCAATGTCCTAAGTCAGGCCTTGGTCAAGGAAGCAATGCACCAAGGACAAATCTAAAACCCAATGGAGCACAGCCACAAGGGAACCGTGGACAGCAGAATTTTGCTCGTGGCAACGTGAACCATGTCTCTACAAAGGATGCTCAACAAGCGGATGATGTGGTCATTGGTATGTTTCTCGCCAACTCCAACCCCGCGACTATGTTATTTTATTCTGGAGCATCACATTCATTCATTGCATCGAAGTATGTTGCGAGGTATAGTTTGCCTATCGCTCATATGAAGTTTACTCTATTGGTTAAGTCTCCTGGAGGAGAGATGAGGACAAATATAGTATTTCCAAAAGTAAGCCTTAGAATAAGGGGGGTAGACTTCTCCGCCAACCTCATTCTTTTGGATTCTGAAGGAGTGGACATTATACTTGGTATGGACTGGTTGAGGAAGCACAATGGAGTTATTGAGTGTGCCACGAAGATGGTGAAGTTGACTAATGAGTAAGGGATCAATGTATAATTTGAAGCATCTCAAACCGCACCAAATCATATGGACGGTGCCACAATTGAGGAGATTTCGGTGGTGTGTGAATTTTTTGATGTTTTTCCAGACGAGTTGCCAGGTATGCCACCTGATCGAGACATTGAGTTTGTTATTGATTTAATACCTGGAACTGCACCTATAGCTAAGAGTTCGTATAGGATGCCTCCTATGGAATTAGCAGAGCCCAAGAAGCAAATTCAAGAGCAACTAGAGAAGGGTTTTATTCGCCCCAGCTCTTCACCTTGGGGAGCACCCGTTCTATTTGTGGACAAGAAGGATGGGTCACAAAGGATGTGCGTAGATTACCGAGATCTCAACGAGATAACAATCAAGAACAAGTACACCTTGCCACGCATAGAAGACTTGTTTGATCAGATGAAGGGTGCTTGTGTCTTCTCTAAAATTGATTTGAGGTCGGGATACTTTCAAATGAAAATTAGACTGTCGGACATACCTAAGACAGCTTTTAGGACGCGGTATGGATCTTATGAGTACACCGTGATGTCCTTTAGATTGACCAATGCACCTGCATACTTTATGTACCTCATGAATAAGGTCTTCATGGAGTACTTGGATAGATTCGTTGTGGTGTTTATTGATGACATTATGATCTACTCGAAGGATGAGAAGGAACATGAGGAACACTTGAGGCTTACGTTGCAGAAATTGAGGGAGCATCAATTGTATGCCAAGTTCAACAGGTGTCCGTTTTAGTTGAGAGAGGTGTCATTTTTGGGTCATATCATCTCAGGAGGAGGAGTATCGGTTGACCCCGGAAAAGTGAGAGACGTGTTGAAACGGGAACCTCCACAGAATGTAAAGGAAATAAGGAGTTTTCTTGGGATGGTTGGATATTACTGTAGATTCATCAAAGACTTTTCCAAGATAGCCAATCCAATGACGGAATTGCTAATGAAGGGAAAGGCTTTCCAATGGACTCAAGCTTGTCAAAACAGTTTTGACGAGTTGAAGAAGCGGTTGACAACAACCCCAATTTTGGTACTACCGGGTGTGAGCAAGAGTTTTGATATTTATTGCGATGCATCAAGACAAGGACTTGGATGTGTGCTTATGCAAGAAGTTCAAGTAGTAGCCTATGCGTCGAGACAATTGAAGAAACATGAGCAGAATTACCCAATGCATGATCTTGAACTAGCAGCCGTGGTACATGCATTGAAGATTTGGAGACACTATATTCTTGGATATAGGTGTGAAATTTGTACGGATCATAAGAGTTTGAAGTATATTTTCACACAAACGGATCTGAATTTGAGGCAACGGAGATGGTTGGAGCTCATCAAAGATTATGATTTGGGGATCAACTATCATCCGAGAAAAACCAATGTAGTGGCCAATGCTTTGAGTAGAAAAGCAGTAAGTCATCAACTCACAGTTCGAGAGTTGCCATCCGAGTTATGTAAGGAGTTCGAATGGTTGAACCTCGGATTTGTGAATGAGGTGGGAATAATGGAGTTAAACCCAACCTTGGAGCAGGAAATTTGAGAGGCACAAGCAAGGATGAGGAAATTCGGGAAATCAAGGAAAGGACCCAAGAGGGGAGAGAATTCAGATTCGATGAGGATGAACATGGTACCTTATGGCTGGGAAAAAGGATTGTCGTGCCTAATGTAAAGCATATTCGGGAGACAATATTAAAACAGACACATGACTCACCATACTCAATTCATCCTAGTTGTACAAAGATGTACAAAGACTTGAAGACGTGCTATTGGTGGGATAGCATGAAAAAGGACATAGCTGAATATGTAGTGTTGTGTGATGTGTGTCAACAAGTCAAGGCGGAACATCAAAGGCAAGCTGGGTTATTGCAGCCATTGAAGATTTCGGAATGGAAGTGGGAAGAAATCGGTATGGACTTCATAGTTGGTTTACCGCGTACCCAGTCCAGGTATGACTCAATATGGGTAATCGTTGATCGATTGACCAAATCAGCTCATTTTGTTCCTGTAAAGACCAAGTATACAGCTGCACACTTGGCTGAAATATACATGGAGCATATTGTGTGTCAACACGGAGTACTGAAGAAGATAGTCTCGAATAGAGGTTCTCAATTACCTCCAGGTTTTGGAAAAAATTGCATGAAGCGTTGGAACGAGGTTGAATTTTAGTTCAGCATATCACCCTCAAACGGATGGACAAACCAAGAGGACCAATCAGATTTTGAAAGACATGCTAAGAGCTTGTGCTTTGAAGCATGGGAAAGGTTGGGAAAAGAGCTTGCCATATGCAGAATTTTCATACAACAATTGTTACTAAGCAAGCTTGGAAATGTCACCATATGAAGCGCTTTATGGGAGGAAGTGTAGGACACCTTTATTCTGGAATGAGGCAGAAGAAACTCAAGTATTTAGTCCGGATGTGTTGCAAGAAGCTGAAAAGCAAGTCCAAATAATTCGTGAGAACTTGAGGGCTGCCCAATCAAGACAAAAGGGCCATGCGGACAATAGGAGAAGGAAATTAGCCTTTCAAATGGGAGACTACGTTTACCTTAAGTTGTCACCAATGAGAGGTCATAAGAGGTTTAACATAAGAGGCAAGCTAGCACCTCGACACATTGGACCATTCAAGATTTTATACAAAAGAGGAGAAGTAGCGTATAAGTTGGAGATGCCAACTCATCTTTCGGATATCCATGATGTCTTTCATGTTTCCCAGCTCAAGAAGTGCCTGAGAGTACTGGAAGAACAAGTGCCAATGGAAGGATTGGAAATAGGGGCGCCAAGTATAGTTTGTCTATCTCTCATATGGAGTTTACTCTATTGCTTATGTCTCCTGGAGGAGAGATGAGGACAAATATAGTATGTCCAAAAGTAAGCCTTAGAATAAGGGGAGTAGACTTCTCTGCCAACCTCATTGTTTTCGATTCTCAAGGATTGGACATTATACTTGGTATGGACTGGTTGAGGAAGCACAATGGAGTTATTGAGTGTGCCACGGAGACAGTGAAGTTGACCAATGAGGAAGGGATCATCGTAGAATTTGAAGCATCTCAAATCGCACCGAAGCAATTGGAGCTGAATCATATGGACGGTGCCGCAATTGATGAGATTCCGGTTGTGTGTGAATTTTTGGATATTTTTCTAGACGAGTTGCCAGGTATGCCACCTGATCGAGACATTGAGTTTGTTATTGATTTAATACCTGGAACTGCACCTATAGCTAAGAGGCCATATAGGATGCCTCCTATGGAATTAGCGGAGCTCAAGAAACAAATTCAAGAGCAACTAGAGAAGGGTTTTATTCGCCCAAGCTCTTCACCTTGGGAAGTGCCCGTGCTGTTTGTGGACAAGAAGGATGGGTCGCAAAGGATATGCGTGGATTAACGAGCTCTCAACGAGGTAACAATCAAGAACAAGTACACCTTGCCACGCATAGAAGACTTGTTTGATCATATGAAGGGTGCTTGTGTCTTCTCTAAGATTGATTTGAGGTTGGATACTTTCAAATTAAGATTAGACCATTGGACATACCCAAGACAGCTTTTAGGACGCGGTATGGATCTTATGAGTACACCGTGATGTCCTTTGGATTGACCAATGCACCTGCGTACTTTATGTACCTCATGAATAAGGTCTTCATGGAGTACTTGGATAGGTTCGTTGTGGTTTTTATTGATGACATTATGATCTACTCGAAGGATGAGAAGGAACATGAGGAACACTTGGGGCTTACGTTGCAGAAATTGAGGGAGCATCAATTGTATGCCAAGTTCAACAAGTGTCAGTTTTGGTTGAAAGAGGTGTCGTTTTTTGGTCATATAATCTCAGGAGGGGGAGTATCGGTTGACCCAGGAAAGGGGAGGGATGTGTTGAAATGGGAACCCCCGCAAAACGTAAAGGAAATAATGAGTTTTCTTGGAATGGCTGGATAGTACCGTCGATTCATCAAAGACTTTTCCAAGATAGCCAAGTCAATGACGGAATTGCTAATGAAGGGAAAGCTTTCCAATGGACTCAAGCTTGTCAAAACAGTTTTGAGGAGTTGAAGAAGAGGTTAACTACAACCCCAGTTTTGATATTGTCGGATGTAAGCAACAGTTTTGATATTTATTGCAACGCATCGAGACAAGGACTTGTATCTGTATTGATGCAAGAAGGTCAAGTGGTCGCCTATGAATAAAGACAATTGAAGAAACATGAGCATAATTACCACACGCATGATTTAGAGCTTGCAGCTGTGGTACATGCATTGAAGATTTGGAGACACTATATCCTTGGACATAGGTGTGAAATTTATACGGATCACAAGAGTCTTAAGTATATTTTCACACAAACGGATCCGAACTTGAGGCAACGGAGATGGTTGGAGCTCACCAAAGATTATGATTTAGGAATCAACTATCATCTGGGAAAAGCCAATGTAGTGGCCAATGCTTTAAGTCGGGAAGGAGTAAGTCATCAACTCACAGTTCGAGAGTTGCCATCGGAGTTATGCAAGGAGTTTGAACGGTTGAATTTCGGATTAATAAATGATATGGGGATGATGGATTTAAATCCGACCTTGGAGCAAGAAATTTGAGAGGCACAAACTAAGGATGAGGAAATTCAAGAAATCAAGGAAGGGACCCAAGAGGGGAGAGAATTCAGATTTTGATGAGGATGAACACGGTACTCTATGGCTTGGTAAGAGGATTGTTGTGCCTAATGTGAAGCATATTCGGGAGACAATACTAAAAGAGGCACATGACTCACCCTACTCAATTCACCCCGGTTGTACGAAGATGTACAAAGACTTGAAGACTTGCTATTGGTGGGATAGCATGAAAAAAGGACATAGCTGAATATGTAGCATTGTGTGATGTGTGTCAACGGGTCAAGGCGGAACATCAAAGGTCAGCTGGATTATTGCAACCATTGAAGATCCCGGAATGGAAGTGGGAAGAGATCGGTATGGACTTCATAGTTGGTTTACCACGTACTCAGTCTGGTTACGACTCAATTTGGGTAATTGTGGATCGATTAACTAAGTCAGCCCACCCGTCAAGACCACCTGTAATGGAGAGAAATTGGCGGAACTGTATATGGGAAGAATAGTATTTTTGCATGGAGTTCCGAAGAAGATAGTCTCAGATAGAGGTTCACAATTCACTTCCAGGTTTTGGCGAAAATTGCATGAAGCTTTGGGAACGTGGTTGAATTTTAGTTCAGCGTATCACCCTCAAACGGATGGACAAACTGAGAGGACCAATCAGATTTTAGAGGACATGTTAAGAGCTTGTGCTTTAAAGCATGGAAAAAGTTGGGACAAGAGCTTGCCATATGGAGAATTTTCATACAACAATAGTTACCAAGCAAGTTTGAAGATGTCACCATATGAGGCACTATGCGGAAGGAGGTGTAGGACGCCCTTGTTCTGGAATGAGACAGGGGAGAATCAAGTATTTGGACCCAATGTGTTGCAAGAAGCTAAAAAATAAGTCCTGGTTATTCGTGAAAACTTGAGGGCTGCCAAATCAAGACAAAAGGGCTATGCGAACAATAGGAGGAGAAAATTAGTCTTTGAAGTGGGAGATTTTGTTTACCTCAAGGTGTCACCGATGAGGGGTCATAAGAGGTTTAACATAAGAGGCAAGCTAGCACCTCGCTACATTGGACCATTCAAGATTTTGGACAAAAGAGGAGAAGTAGCGTATATGTTGGAGATGCCAGCTCATCTTTCGGATGTCCATGATGTCTTTCATGTTTCCCAGCTCAAGAAGTGCTTGAGAGTACCGGAAGAACAAGTTCCAATAGAAGGATTGGAAATAGGGGCATATTTGACTTATGTCGAACAACTGGTCAAAATCTTGGAAACTAAGGAAAGGGTCACAAGGAACAAGGTTATTAGATGGTGTAAAGTTCAATGGAAGCACCACACAGAAAAAGAAGCAACGTGGGAATTGGAGGATGATCTCAAGAAGGAATTTCCCTATCTCTTCTCTTCTGCATCGAATCTCGAGGGCGAGATTCATTTTAAGGGGGGGTAGGTTTGTAACACCCTCATTTTCATGCATCATGCCCTACATACATTCATATACATGTTTAACATTAACCCACATAAAGAGGAACGAGTTCAAAATTGATTTGGAACAAAACCGCACTTAAAATGCTAAAAAGTGCGGACTAGTCCGATTTTGGTGAGGACTAGTCCGATTTCTCTCTGACTTCAAACGGACTTGTCCGTTTTTGCTGCGGACTAGTCCGATTTTTCCTCTGGACATTTTTGAACTTATCCGATTTTATGCGGACTAGTCTGGTGTTCCAAGAATCCTTGAAAAATTGCTAAGTCCCTGGACTTGTCCGAACTAGTCCGGTGTCCCAGTGGACTTGTCCGTTTTCCTCTCTGACTAAAGTCGGACCTGTCCGATTTTTGGCCAGTCTTGTCCAATTTCTTTCTGACTAACTTTGGACTAGTCCGGTCCTTTTCGGACTTGTCCAATGTTTCGTGACTCCGAATTGATCTTTTGTTTTACGACTTGTTTCTTGGGTTTCACGTCAAGTGGGCCTAGGGATGTCGTGAAAAACTCTTTTAGAGCCCACGTGGGACTCTAAATCGGCCTCTACTCCCCTCAAACTCAAAATCCATCTAACCCTAGCCTCCACCTCTATATAAACAACCCCACCCCTTAGCTTGACATCTATTTGCCACTTTTCCACCCCACCCAAACCCTAGTTCTTGGAGAGACGCCATCAAGGAGGGAGAAGGAGATCCCAAGCAAGAAGAAGAAGAGGAGGAAACAAAAGAGGATCAAGATCTCCATCAAGTTTCGTTCTTCATCACCAATTCATCTCCAAGTTCATCACCAACCCTAGATCATCAAGATCCAAGTGTTGCCTCCAAGTTTCTTGCTTCATTGGAGTCCTAAACACCTGGTATACCTTCTATTTCATTTTCCTTACATGACTTCAACCCCAAATCTCCAAATTCACGTCGATCTAGAAAGCCCTAATCTGTTGATCTCGTAAAGTGCGGACTTGTCTGGTCCCTAGCGGACTAGTCCGATTTTCCTAGTTAAATTGTGTTGAATTAATTCTAAAATTTGATCTAATCACATCCAAACCTGTATAAACTTGTTAAAATCTATTAGAACTAGATAGTGATCATTTAGAAGCAATCTATTAACAAGTTCTACCTTGCATTTGCATCAATCATGCATATCATGTCATATTGAGTAATATTTGTGCACTCTTTGATTGTGTTTCTTGTCTTGTATGTTTATTGTGCAGATTAGACGGATTTTCACTAGAGAGTGCCACGGAGGATCTCCAACACCAAGAGTTTGAAGGCTTTGACTCGAATCAGTCCCAAGAGCAAGGCAAGTGTCCTTGAAGCATATTGATCATGTTTTGACAATAAATGTTTTGTTTGCAAAACTACATACTGTGTCAATTTGATGGGAAATCCTATGGTAGGAAGTTTACTAGTTTTGTTGACCACCCTTGTCACATGGAATATATGGTAGAGAGTCAGGAAGGGATTTTTTACTTTTTGCTTTGTTGAATTAATTGGGATGGGAAAACAATACTACACACTTAATTATGCATTTATGAGGCTATGATTAACATGAACTGGTTAATATGATATGGTAATGGGTGATCTAAGCTAGCTTGGTACGTGGATGGGTTGGATGTTATGGTGGTTTTGCTTGCTTTAGATCTAAGGACCGGTTCGTGGAGCGACCATCCAGGATTTATAGTGCCACCATGAGGCCAAGTATGGGTGTGGTATAGTTGATTAATTAGGGCTTTGCCAGTACTATTCGGACCATTAAGGATGCTCGGGGAAGGGATAGTCGGATTGGGTTTGTTGATCATTGATGGGACTACCCTGGGATCCGAATGGCTCAAGAGGGGGCCCTTGGTTGAAGATGAGCTCAGTTGGAGGCATCGCCACCGGTGAAACCTCAGTGGGGTCTAAATAGGCTAGTAATCCCTTTGTAAAGGCTATTTTGTGATCTCTTGGCCACACACCTACGGAAGTGTGAGATGGCATAATTGAGATTCTATAGTCATCGAAAGGTGATGAAATCACAAACACGTGGGTAAAGCGGTACAACCTCTGCAGAGTGTGTCTAAAACTATCATGATAGCCGTGCTTCCGGTTATGAGCAACCTGGACCCTCACATGATTAGAGGAAAATTGGGATTTTGGGATGGTTATGGTCGGTATTATGGTTATGGATGGTTATGAATTGAATTCTGGTATTGAATATGGATATTGGTATATGATGATGGATACGGAATATGGACTGGTATTATGATAACTACATGGCTTATGATGGGTTTATTTCATATACATGTAATATATTGCTTTTTCAAGTGTTTTAATGTACTTTTCAGCACTCAACCATTATTATATTCGTCATTTCAATCAGCCACATGTCATACTTTCCACACTTGTTGAGCACGACATGTACTCACTCTTGCAATCCCCCCCAACAGTTGCAGGTCAGGATTGGGAGTTTAATGGTGATAATGCGGAGTTCTAGGCCGTGTCTACCGTCAGTTTTGCCTGTGGTGTTGCACGGAGCTGCGCTATACCCTATCGCTTATGTTGCCTAGCTGTTTAGTTTGCTTAATTAGTTTATTTCCGTTGCATTAGTTGAACTTGTCATTAATATTCATTAGAACTTGTATTCGAGGATAATATGAATTGTGTAGTAAAATTTCGTCAATTAATCTTGTTTTGTGTAATTTTCTGTATACTATTTTGTGATTGCACTCGTGTATGTGTGTTGAACATCCTGGGCACACATATGCGTTCACTTGGTTCATTTTCGGAACCGGGTGTCACACTGTTCAAAACTCCAAATCTGCAGACAATGGACTTCAAAAATTTGATGGTTGATTGCTTGTTGATAGTCACAACTGGAGTTGCTTCTGGACACTTCATGAACTTGTCGATGGCAACATATAAAAACCGATAACCTCTGACAGCTTTTGCAAAAGGTCCCAAAATGTCCATCCCCCACACAGCGAATGGCCACGTGGGAGGAATCATCTGCAGTGACTGTGTCGGTGTGTGAATTTGCTTCGTGTAGAATTGGCATGCTTTGCACTTCTTGACCAGCTTGACTGCATCCTGGAGTGTTGTAGGCCAGTAAAAACCATACCGAAAGGCCTTACCGACCAATGTGCGGGATGACGTGTGGTTCCCACACTCGCCTCCATGGATCTCTGTGAGGAGCTCACAACCTTCTTCCTGGGAAATGCACTGCATTAGAATGTCGTTGGAACCATGTCAATAGAGATCCCCTTCTACCAATGTGTATCTTTTAGCCACCTGACAATTCACTCAGCGGATACACCATCTTCAGGATGGATGTTGTCTTTCAAGTAGTCCCAGACCTCCGAGATCCATGCATCAGGACTGACTTCAGCTTTTGGATCTTGCGTGCTTGGTTGCTCGGAGCCTCCTGTAGTGCCTACGATCCTTGGTAGGCGCAATGGTGACAGGGCCATTGGGACCGCCAGCTTCGGGGTGCTGGTCTTGCCCCCATCACTCAGTTCGGCAGCTGAGTGGCAGGTCTTGGTAATCTCCTGACAAAAACTCCGTCCGGAGCTTGAGCCTCGGTTGAAGCCTTTGTTGAGACATCCTCAGCTTTAGCGTTGTTGAGACGCTGGACATGGCAAAGGTCGAGGACATGGAAGTCCTTCTGCAACTTCTGGACTTCAAGTAGATATGCAACAAGCTGAGGGTTATTGCAACTACATTCACCTTTGACATGCTTGATGATGAGTTGCGAGTCACCCTTCACCAGGAGCAGTCGGACACCATATGATAGTGCCACCTTGAGTCCGTAGATAAGAGCTTCATATTCCGCAATGTTGTTGGTTGCCTTGAAGTCGAGGTGCACCATGTACTTGACCTTCTCCCCAAACTCGCCTTTAGGTTAATCCACAGGCACCATGCCTTTAGGATCTATGCCTAGGGGCTGGGATCCATACTCGCCTTTAGGTAGCTTTGGACCCTCCCAGAGGGGTCTAAGATCCTGAGTTGAAGAGGCTTCTAGTCTCTCCGCAACCAGAACTATGCTGACAACCTCCGTAGTTGCAGCGATGTAAAGTAAAAGAGGCTCACCAGGCTCTGGAGCTACCATGATTGGTAGTGTGGTGAGGAGCTGCTTGAGCTCTTGGAATGCCTTCTCTACTTCTTCAGAGTAATGGAATGGCTCGGACTTCCTCAACGGCTTGAAGAAGGGAAGTGCCCGCTCTGCTAGTCTTGAGATGAACTGGCTGAGCGAAGCAAGACATCAAGTTAGCTTATGGACATCCTTGATAAGGGCTGGAGGCCGCATCTCTTTGATGGCTTTAAGTTTTGCTGAATTTGCCTCAATTCCTCTATGAGTCACCAAGACACCAAGGAGCTTTACGGAGCTAACCCCGAAGACACACTTGTTCGGGTTGAGCTTCGTGCGTGTGAGGCGCAGCTTGTCGAAAACGGCTTGAAGATTGTCCAGGAGTGAGTCCTGGTTTTCACCTTGATGACGATGTCATCAACCTAGACTTCCACCATGTCCCTAATCAGCTCCCCAAAGGTTTTGTGCATGGCTCGCACAAAAGTTGAGGCAACATTTTTAAGACCAAAAGGCATGGCAGTTGTTGACGGATGTTATATACCAATTTCACGTGTCAATATAACTCAATTATGTGAAGGAAATATCATTTCTTGCATACATCACATTTCTATGTAACCTATTTCCACTTTTACTTGGAGAAATTGGTGCATAGAGGCATTTTACACAAATTGAAGTAAAACAAGGGATGGATCCTATAAAATATCATCCCATCCAATCAAGCGTTTACATGTGGTACCACATGGATCAAATGGCCCACAAACAAAAGTATTTGAGGCCATCCAATGGTGTAGCACCCATATCATTGAATGGGACGCAACTGTCAGTCACTTGGAGGAAGAACTGGCCGTTTGGAGCCAGGACCATGTCGGTCGAACCCCCTAGTCGGCCAACTAGTTCCTGGCACCAAACGCGATCAAACAACACGTGTTGGCTCCTCCCGGCTTGAAGAAGTCAGTGGTGACTGATTCGCACGCTTTTGGTGGCGGGAACTGACCCTTCTCCAAGCTATAAATAGGACCCCTCACCCCTCACTTCAACACACACCACTTGAGCATCATTTTATTGTATACACTAGTTCTCTTAGTCCTTAGTGGATTTAGGCTATAGAGAGGAGATCCTCTAGTCCCAAGTCCAAGTTGGGAATGGTATGGCTCATGTATCTTTTCTTATATTTGTGACTTTATGCATAATAAAGATATTGCCATATCACTCTTAATCTATCATCATAAAATCTACAAACCCCCACTATAGTCTAATTAGTTATGATATGATCATGTTAATATGAATCACTTGTGCTATGTATCAACATTGGTTCAATGATGATTTAGTTCATTGCCTTAGGATGGCTTGTGCCTGGGCTCTTAAGGTAGTTACTTAATATGCTAGCATGGTGCTAGGATAGAAAGTAGCATTGAATGTCTCGTAGAACCACGGATTGAAGAGGTAGGCAGTAGGTGGTGATAGCCCTATCTGTCCTTTGTAATCCTCCACGTTCAGCTATGCCACATGCTCTTGACTGGATTCGCCTAGTGTTGCTAGGGGTAAACCCATGCCCGGTGTGTTGAACAACTTAGCACAAGTATTCACTATTGACATGCTCATTAGTACCTAACCTAGGCTATGTATATGTATATTAGAAGCATTGTAGGAGAACCTCCCCAACTCTAGGTCTAACCTCCACTAGGACCCATCTACCCCTTAGAATAGATTGATTAGGTGTGTGTCACACTACCTATATATTATCAACTTACCCCTACCTTGATAATTGATAAGTATCCCATAGCTTGATCATAAGAGCAGTTTCTAATTTACTCCATTGCCTTCCTTTGGGATAAATATGATACCCTTGGGAATACTCTTGGGTGAAATGCTACAAGACAGTTTTCGTGCGCTTGCAGACCTCATCTCCTTCGAAAGATGATCTGTGACGTAAGAAACGTCAACAAGCATTTCTAGCGTTGTTGCTGGGGAAGGCAAAGGAAGTGAAGGATAGCTATCACTTTTGATTAAGCTATAGATACTAATAGATATTAGACAAGATTACTCTTGTTTGTTTTCTCCTTTAATGGTGAAAACAGGGTAGTGTTGGATAACTGTAACACCCTCATTTTCATCCATCATGCATTGCATACATTCTAATAAAAGTCTAACATTAACCCAAATGAAAAGGAACAAGTTTAAAATGAATTTAGATCAAAACCGCACTTAAGAATTCTTGGAAGTGCGGACTAGTCCGGTTTTCAAGTGGACTAGTCCGATTTCTCTCTGACCTCAATCGGACTAGTCTGTTTTTGCTGTCAACTAGTCTGTTTTTTCCTCTGGACATTTTCGGACTTGTCCGGCCCATAGCATACTAGTCCGGTATCCCAAATTGCTTGAAATTTTGCTAAGTCCCTGGACTTGTACGGACTAGTCCGGTATTCCAGCGGACTTGTCCGTTTTTCCTCTGACTAAAGTCGGACTTATCCGATTTCAGTCAGACTTGTCTGTTTTTTCCCCTCTAGATAAGTTCGGACTTCTCCGATGTCCAGTCCGGACTTGTCCGATTTCTCTCTGCCTAACTTTGGACTAGTCCAGCCCTTTTCGGACTTGTCCGATAAATCGTGACTCCGAGTTGTTCTTTTGTTTCACGACTTGTTTCTTGGGTTTTACCTTAAGTGGGCCTAAGGACGTCGTGTCTAACTCTTTTAGAGCCCATGTGCGACTCCAAACCGACCCCTACTCATCTCAAACTCGAAATCCACCCAACCCTAGCCTCCACCTCTATATAAACAACCCCACCCCTTGGCTTGACATCTATTTGCCACTTTTTCACCTCACCCAAACCCTAGCTTGTGGATAGCCGCCACCAAGGAGGGAGAAGGGGATCTAGATCAAGAAGAAGAAGAAGAGGAAATGAAAGAGGATCAAAATCTCCATCAACTTCGCGTTCTTCATCAACAATTCACCATCAAGTTCTTCATCAACCCTAGATCGTCAAGATCCAAGTGTTGCCTCCAAAACCCTTGATTCTTTGGAGTCTTAGACACCTGGTATACCTTCTACTTCCTTTTTATTATGTGAATTCAACCCTTTTTCACCAAATTCACATCGATCTAGAAAACCCTAGTTTGCTAGTTCTGCGAAGGGCAGACTTGTCCGGTCCCTAGCGGACTAGTCCGATTTTCCTGGTTAAATTGTGTTGAGTTAATTCCAAAATTAGATCGAATCAACTCCAAACCTATGTAGACTTCTTAATAACCATTGTAATTGATTAATAAACATTATTAACAACTCATTAACTAGTTTTGCCTCACATTGCATTAATCATGCATATTATGTCATATTGAGTAATATATGTGCATCTATTGATTGTAATTCTTGTCTTGTATGTTTATTGTGCAGATTAGACAGATTTGCACTAGAGAGTGCCGCGGAGGATCTCCAGCACTAAGATTTTGAAGTCTTTGATCCTAATCAAGCCCAAGAGCAAGGCAAGTGTCCTTGAAACATATTGATCCTGTTTTTAAACTAAATGTTTCATTTGCAAAATTGCATGGTTGTGTCAATTTTTATGGGAATCCTATGATAGGAAGTTTACTGGATTTGTTTAACCACCCTTGTCACCTGGAATTCATGGTAGAGAGTCGGGATGGGCTTTTTACACTTTTTGCTTCGCTTAATTACTTGGGATGGGAGAATAACTATACCATTTACTTATGCATTAATGTGATTATGGTTAGTATGAACTGGTTAATATGATATGGTAATGGGTGATTGTAACACCCTCATTTTCATGCATCATGCCCTGCATACATGCATATACATGTTTAACATTAATCCACATAAAGAGGAATAAGTTTAAAACTGATTTGGAACAAAACTGCACTTAAAATTCTGGAAAGTGCGAACTAGTCTGATTTTTGTGCGGACTAGTCCGATTTCTCTCTAACCTCGATCGGACTTGTCTGTTTTTGCCGCGGACTAGTCCGTTTTTGCCTCTGGACACTTTCGGACTTGTCCGGTCCTATGCGGACTAGTCCGGTGTTCCAAGAATCCTTGAAAATTTGCTAAGTCCCTGGACTTGTCCGGACTAGTCCGGTGTTCCAGCGGACTTGTCCGTTTTCCTCTCTGACTCAAGTCGTACTTGTCCGACTTTCTGCCAGAGTTGTCCGATTTCTCTCTGACTAACTTCGGACTAGTCCGGTCCTTTTCAGACTTGTCCGATATTTCGCGACTGCAAATTAATCCTTTGTTTTACGACTTTTTCTTGGGTTTCACGTTAAGTGGGCCTAGGAACGTCGTGCCTAACTCTTTTAGAGCCCATGTGGGACTCTAAACCGGCCTCTACTCCTCTCAAACTCGAAATCCATCTAACCCTAGCCTCCACCTCTATATAAACATCCCCACCCCTTGGCTTGACATCTATTTGCCACTTTTCCACCCCACCCAAACCCTAGTTCATGGAGAGCCACCATCAAAGAGGGAGGAGGAGATCCCAAGCAAGAAGAAGAGGAGGAGAAAATGAAAGAGGGTCAAGATCTCCACCAAGCTTTCATTCTTCATCACCAATTCATCATCAAGTTTTTCATCAACCCTAGATCATCAAGATCCAAGTGTGAACTCCAAGATCCTTGATTCATTGGAGTTCTAAACACCTGGTATACCTTCTACCTTCTTTTCCTTACGTGAATTCAACCCCTAATCTCCAAATTCACGTCGATCTAGAAAACCCTAATCTACTGATCTTGTAAAGTGCGGACTTGTATGGTCCCTAGCGGACTAGTCCGATTTTCCTGGTTAATTTCTATTGAATTAATTCTAAAATTAGACCTAATCAAATCCAACCCTGTATAAACTTGTTAAAATCTATTAGAACTAGATAGTGATCATTTAAAAGCAATCTATTAACAAGTTCGACCTTGCATTTGCATTAATCATGTATGTCATGTCATATTGAGTAATATTTGTGCACTCTTTGATTGTGTTTCTTGTTTTGTATGTTTGTTGTGCGGATTAGACGGATTTTCACTAGAGAGTGCCGCGGAGCATCTCCAGCACCAAGAGTTTGAAGTCTTTGATCCTAATCAATCCCAAGAGCAAGGCAAATGTCCTTGAAGCATATTGATCCTATTTTGAATAAATTTTTTGTTTGCAAAACTGCATGCTTGTGTCGATTTGTAGGAAATCCTATGGTAGGAAGTTTACTAGAATTGTTTAACCACCCTTTTCACCTGGTATTCATGGTAGAAGGTCGGGATGGGCTTTTTACATGTTTGCTTTGCTTAATTAATTGGGATGGGAAAACAACTATACCACTTACCTTAATTATGTAATTATGAGATTATGATTAACATGAACTGGTTAATATGATATGGTAATGGGTGATCTAAGCAAGCCTGGTATGTGGAGGGGTTGGATGTTATGGTGGTTCGCTTGCTTTGGATCTAAGGACTGGTTCATGCGAGAATAAGCCAGGACTACAGTGCCACCACGAGGCCATGTATGGGTGCGGCATAGCTGATTAATTAGGGCTTTGCCAGTTCTATTTGGACAATAAGGATGCTCGGGGAAGATGTAGTCGGATTGGGTTTGTTGATGATTGGTGGGACTACCTTGGGATCTGAATGGCTCAAGAGAGGGCCCTTGGTTGAAGATGTGCTCAGTTGGAGGCATCGCCACCGGTGAAACCTCAGTGGGGTCTAAATAGGCTAGTAATCCCTTTGTAAAGGCTATTTTGTGATCTCTTGGCCATACACCAAAGGAAGTGTAATTGGCGTAAGGGAGGTTCTTTAGTCGCTGACGGGTGATGAAATCATAAACACGTGGGTAAAGCGGAACAACCTCTGCAGAGTGTCTAATAGAACTATCATCATAGTCGTGCTCACGATTATGAGCACCTGGACAACTTCCATGATTAGAAGGGTTTTGGTAATGGGATGGTTTGGTATTGGCTTTGGGATGGTATTATAGTTCATGGTGATAAATATGGTTATTGGTAATAAGATATAGACGGGTATTATGATAACTACATGGACTATGCTGGGTTTACTACACATACATATAATATATTGCTTTTCAATGCTTTATTGTACTTTTCAGCACTTAGCCATTATTATTTCGTCATTTGTATCAGCTACATGTCATACTTTGCACACTTGCTGAGTACGACGTGTACTCACCCTTGCAATCCCCCCCCCCAACAGTTGCAGGTCAGGATTAGGAGTTTAACGATGATAATGCGGAGTTCTAGGCTGTGACTGCCGTCAACTTTTGATAAGAGAATTGGTCCCAATCTTCCGAAAGGTAATGGGTAAGTCGATTGATGGAGATCTCGACGTTGATGATCTGAGGCTCTCGAGTAGAACACGAACAGCCCCTGCAATCACTACACCACCACTCCGTTGGTTATCAACCGTGCTTCACACGATTGACCTCGCCAAGAAGGCTAATCCCTGCAAGTGCAACCGAGAACACAAGCAAGAACAAGGTAGACACGATCTGAAATCACGAAGTTGGGGTCTCACAAACCGAAGAACGGCGATATTATTGATCTAAGCAAAACCCAATTGTCTATGGCGGCTACCATGGAGTATATATAGGTGAGAGGACGTCCAAGGAGGTGTTGGGGTCGTGAACTAACCCTAACACACGAAAATAATGGACTTAGACTTGATACAAGGCCCAATGGCCCAATACGGTGGCGCAGCACCCTGACAGATTCTGTACTTTATTTTGTTTCGACGATTCCCGTCGACTCCTAAAGAATTTTGACATGGAACCGGCTCCATTGGAAAGTTTATCCTCTCCCCTTTCCGTGCATATGTAGAACGTCCAAAACGGAGTTCGTATGCGTCCTGGGCGTCCGTTTTAGTGCGTACTTCTCCTGGACTCCGAGTTGGATACGATTTGGAGTTTGGTTCGGTTTCCATCTTCTTTGAACGAATTCTCTGGTCTTCCACGTCCCTAATACTCCCTCCAAGTACTCCTTGAACCTCTCCATAGATCCTAATCACAAATAAATCATTAAGTAGCAATCTATGCTCAAAAACATATAAGGAAATATATAAGAACGAGTTCACCTCTGAAATTAATTGTTGTGTATGAACTCTATTGATTGCATCTTGTATGTTCAATGGAGTGTTGTTTGTATCCATAGAAGTGATGTCCTCATCATCCTCCCCTTCTTTAATTGGAATCGTCCTCGACTCAAGTTCATCTTCTCTAATGTGTTGGTCCAAATGTGCAACGCCATCAAATCTTTTTGTATGCATGAATGGAGGAGGCCAAGGTGGTGGACGACATAGTGCGCCATCTTGATCTTGTCCATCAAATAAGAGTGCACATTCACTTGAGCCAGGATCCCAAACAAATAAACATTGTGCCATGTTTATTTGTGCAATGATAATATGCATGATCTCATCATTCTCCCCTTCTTTATGACAAGCCGTCCTCGGCTTGCTCGTATGTCCAGCGAAAAGTCTTGCTTTGGGGTAGAGTTTAGGCCCGAGTGAGCACTGTCCATATTGCACAACCGCAGTGAAAAATGTTTTTGTTGTCCCTGCTGCAAGGAAAAAATACTAGAAAAACTTGACAAGATATTATTAGCGTTAGTACATTCATTTACTTGACAATGTTGTTGCAGCACAAAAGGAGCTTCCTCATTTGAACATATGTAAACTTTATGCACCATAAACATACCACTATGTTCATATTTGCCTATAGCATAAAAAATATTTCTACTTAACAAAGGCAATTGAGACTGAGAAAATATTATCTTCTCTACGATATCTAGATCAAAAAGAGTGTCAAATTCAATATAGCCCAAAGTATTTAGAGAAGATAACAATTTCAGCTCATCCCTTTCACATGTAGTTGGGATCAAATGCTTAATTTCAGCACAAGTGAGTGATAAAGTATCAAATTCATTTGGTTGTTCTAGCATAGGTAGAATATAATTATCAGCACACAACTCTTTCTCGTTGTAAGAATCAGTAAGAAAATCAACTAATGGTAAAAGTGTATCATGAAAAGGTTCATCTTGTTGCTGCTCATCGATAGTATGATTGGTAGCAAAATTCAGCACATCTGAAAATGTCATACCTTGGTGAACTGTATAGCATTGTCCATTAACACTACTCTCATTTTCAGCAAGAAATTCAAATGCATTATGAGTTGATTCATCAAAAAATTCAGAAGAGTTGTTTAACACCTCACTCTCATTTGCATCTACATTTATTTGTTCATGTTCCTGCAAAAGGTTAGGCAAAGGAGGAGGTACAACAAGAAAATTCTTCTCAAGTTCATGTATTTCATCTTTGCAATTAGATACATTAGCAAAAGTTTCTCGCATAAGAATTTTCATATCTTTCCATGTTCGAGGTTTTTCTATATCGCTTAAGTTGTCCCACCAAGTTAATGCACAATCAACACACTAGAAATATTTCTAATCTTTCTCCTCTCACACATATGCAATTTTCTAAAAAATTTATCCAACTCTATTTCCCAAGCAATATATTCATCGTAACCAAAACCATCATAAGAAGGAAGAGATGGGAGAATGTAATTACTTCTTGTGGAAGGTGTTGTAAAGGTGGTCTGAATGTCATGTGAATCCTTGGTTGATGTTTGATTTTTACTGAGCAACTCCATCGTCGTCTTCATCATGTCCATCATCTCAGCATATAATGCATGATTCTTGCTTTTACCTGACATTGTTAGTAGCATACAGAAGACAACACAAAAAATATGTTATCCCTATCAACTACAAAGGATAATGGCAAAGTGGAAGTGGAATCACACACTCTCAAGCGTCTTACCACGCTCTTACAAGTGTTCTTACCGACACTGCAGGTGGCAAACGGTGGACGGTATGAAGAAACCAATGAAGCGTGGGATGATTGCAAGGGTGTATCGATTCTGCTCAAGAGTAAGGTGTAGCTTGGATGGCACTTTCTATGTAGCAAGGATTAACAACAATGAAATCAGATAGTAAAGTTGAATAAGTGTCCAAAGTATTTGTCAAAGTTGCTAGCCTAAATGTGTTCCTAGTAGTTCAAGCTAGCAAGATATGAGACAAAACTAGATGACACAAAGAATGCAAGCACTTCTGTTTTTTTGTTGTTTTTTTTCTCCTTTTTTGTGCGGCTTTTGTATCTTCTTTTGCACTTGCCTTTTTCTTTTTTTTCGTTTTTTTTCAGAATGTGCTGCAAAAGAAGAACACAATGCAAACACTCAAAGATATCTCGTATGTCTGTTACAGATTTTCTGCTCAATGTTCTAAGGACAATTAAGCACCTTTATAGTCCCCAAATCTAAAAACTTTGAACAGAAATATTATAGATCTATCTCTCCTCTTTAATTTCAGCATATGGAAGATCTATTTTGGATAAGAACAATG
Source organism: Tuctoria greenei (assembly GCA_036927565.1). Taxonomy (NCBI): domain Eukaryota; kingdom Viridiplantae; phylum Streptophyta; class Magnoliopsida; order Poales; family Poaceae; genus Tuctoria; species Tuctoria greenei. The sequence continues at coordinate 134,471,302 of JAYESD010000010.1, read as the reverse complement.
GGAGATATTGCCCGCGAAATACAGACTGTTCAGAATTTCTAAATCAATAACAGATTCAGATCTAATGCAATTTCGACATCGATAACTATATTTTCTGGGATAATGATGAATAATAAAGTTATAGAAAACTTCTTAAGCTTTCCAGAAAGTACAAGAACACAAAAATCCGAGTTCGTATGAGCTAGATATGATGAAAATACTGAACTGGTCAGAGATGAATCTAATCTGGACGTGATGACGTGATTCAAAAGGATGAATCAACACATTGTAAAACTCAAACTAAGACTAAAAACACTTTCTAAACCAGCAATATGACTCAACAACGGACACAAACTCAACAAAACCAAACTGAATAACAAAGTTGCAAAGGCTCAATGTGGTTTGGACAAAGTAATGAACAGATCTAGTAAACTGTAAATTTTTTGTGGCTTTTTTGTTGACTCTAGGTATGAATAACAAAACTAATGTAATGGATAGATGAATTACCTAACGGTCAACCTGGAATTCTGATACCAATTGATAAGAGAATTGGTCCCGATCTTCCGAAAGGTAATGGGTAAGTCGATTGATGGAGATCTCGACGTTGATGATCCGAGGCTCTCGAGTAGAACACGAACAGCCCCTGCAATCACTACACCACGGCTCCGTTGGTTATCAACCGTGCTGCACACGCTTGACCTCGCCAAGAAGGCTAATCCCTGCAAGTGCAACCGAGAACACGAGCAAGAACGTAGAAGACACGATCGGAAATCGCGAAGTTGGGGTCTCACAAACCATAGAACGGTGACTTTATTGATCTAAGCAAAACCCAATTGTCTATGGCGGCTACCATGTACTATATATAGGTGGCAGGACGTCCAAGGGGGTGTTGGGGTCGTGACCTAACCCTAACACACGAAAATAATGGACTTAAACTTGATACAAGGCCCAATGGCCCAATACGGTGGCGCAGCACCCTGACAGATTATGTACTTTATTTTGTTTCAACGATTCTCGTCGCCTCCGAAAGAATTTTGACATGGGACCGGCTCCATTGGAAAGTTTATCCTCTCCCCTTTCCGTGCATATGTAGAACGTCCAAAACGGAGTTCGTATGCGTCCTGGGCGTCCATTTTAGTGCGTACTTCTCCTGGACTCCGAGTTGGATACGATTTGGAGTTTGGTTCGGTTTCCATCTTCTTTGAACGAATTCTCTGGTCTTCCACGTCCCTAATACTCCCTCCAAGTACTCCTTGAACCTCTCCATGGATCCTAATCACAAATAAATCATTAAGTAGCAATCTATGCTCAAAAACATATAAGGAAATATATAAGAACGAGTTCACCTCTGAAATTAATTGTAGTATGAAATCTATTGATTGCATCTTGTATGTTCAATAGAGTGTTGTTTGTATCCATAGAAGTGATGTCCTCATCAACTTTGCCTGTGGTGTTGCATGGAGCTGCGCTATACCTTTTGCTTAGCTACGTAGTTGCATATTTAGTTATTTCTGGTGCATTAGTTGAACTTGTCATTAATATTCATTAGAGTTTGTATCCGAGGATAATATGGTTGTGTAACAAAAGTACTAAATTAATCTTGTCTTGTGGTAATTTTCTGTATACTCTTCTGTGATTGCACTCGTGTATGTGTGTTGAACGTCTTGGGAACACATATGCGTTTACTTGGTTCATTTTCGGAACTAGGTGTCATAAATTGGTATCATAGCCGCAGGTTGACCGTAGGACGCAGCCTAGATAGAATGGACACTTTAGAGCACATAGGAACACTCAGGAATCGATGTGTTTTTATTTGGTGTGTTGTTTGATATATAGTGTTTGCTTGTGTGCTTAATAGAGGATTTTGGGATGCTTTAGCATTGCCATGTCCACGTAGGCTAGTTATTTGTCTAGTTTCATATTCCTTGATGCATATAGTTGGGGACGTTTTCTAATTCTTACCTATTAATTTTCTCCAGATGGTGAGGACTCGCAACCAGAGGGATGTTAATGATGAGGAGGAGAACCATGGAGCCCCTCAGAACAACAATGGACAAGGACCTCCTCATGGAGCTATCAACATTGAGTAGCTTTTGGCTATGCAAAACCAGCTCATGCAGACCATGATACAAACTATGGGACAGTTGCAGGATGGTAACATCAACAATCAACACCACATGCCTCTACCGCCACCCCCACCTCCTCATAGTCGGTTGGGAGAGTTTATGAGGACTAGGCCGCCAACCTTTGCTCAAGCCGCTGACCCTATGGATGCGGATGATTGTCTCAAGTCCGTGGAGAAGAAGCTAGCTATTGTCCAATGTAGTGACCGGGAGAAGGTCTTATTTGCTTCTCATCAACTAGTTGGAGCAGTTGCGGATTGGTGGGATTCTTATTGCAATGCTCATGAACATCGAGAGAGAATTACTTGGGCCGAATTCAAGGAGAGTTTCCATTCTCATTATGTGCCTGAAGGTATTATGATCTTGAAGAGGCAAGAATTTGAGAACTTGAGGCAAGGAAGATCGAGTGTGGGTGAATATCTCATAAAATTCACTCAACTCTCATGGTATGCGCCTGAGGATGTGAACCGGGACAGCCGGAAACAATACTTGTTCATGAGGGGCTTGAACAATGAGATCCAAATGCAATTGCTCAACTGTGATTATGCCAATTTTTAGAAGCTTGTGGAAAAAGCAATTGTGGTTGAGAACAAGATTCGTGAGATGGAACATGATAACAAGAGGAAGGCACCATATCAAGGACAGTCGCAAGGAAGTAATGTGCGCCCTCGCTTTGCGCCTCCTAATGTGTCATATTACAGCTCCTCTACTCCTGTACAACGCCCTGGATTTGCACCGCGCCCAACTCAGTTTGTGCAGCAGCGCCCTGTTATGCAAGCACCTAGGCCTCCAATGCCTTTTGCACCTCGTGCTAATTTTCCTGGTGCACAAGTTCAAAACCAAGCTCGCCCCAATAATTCTGGTGGAGTTAAGAAGTGTTGTACATGCCGAGAAGCTGGACACTTTGCACATCAATGTCCTAAGTCGGGCCTTGGTCAAGGAGGCAATGCGCCAAGGCAAAACTCAAGACCCAATGGAGGACAGCCACAAGGGAACCGTGGACAACAGAATTTTGCTCGTGGCAATGTGAACCATGTCTCTACGGAGGATGCTCAACAAGCGGATGACGTGGTCATTGGTATGTTTCTCGCCAACTCCAACCTCACGACTATGTTGTTTGATTCTGGAGCATCGCATTCATTCATTGCATCAAAATATGTTGCCCAGTATAGTTTGCCTATCTCTCATATGAAGTTTACTCCATTGGTTAAGTCTCCTGGAGGAGAGATGAGGACAAATATAGTATGTCCAAAAGTAAGCCTTAGAATAAGGGGGGTAGACTTCTCTGCCAACCTCGTTGTTTTGGATTCTCAAGGATTGGACTGGTTGAGGAAGCACAATGGAGTTATTGAGTGTGCCACGAAGACGGTGAAGTTGACCAATGAAGGGGTCACCGTAGAATTTAAAGCATCTCAAACCGCACCGAAGCAATTGGAGCTGAATCACATGGATGGTACTGCGATTGAGGAAATTCCGGTGGTGTGTGAATTTTTGGACGTGTTCTCGGATGAATTGCCAGGTATGCCACCTGATCAAGACATTGAGTTTGTTATTGATTTAATACATGGAGCTGCACCTATAGCTAAGAGGCCGTATAGTATGCCTCCTATGGAATTAGCGGAGCTCAAGAAGTAAATTCAAGAGCAGCTAGAGTAGGGTTTCATTCGGCCCAGCTCTTCACCTTGGGGAGCGCCCGTTCTATTTGTGGACAAGAAGGATGGATCCCAAAGGATGTGCGTAGATTATCGAGCTCTCAACGAGGTAACAATCAAGAACAAGTACACCTTGCCACGCATAGAAAACTTGTTTGATCAGATGAAGGGTGTTTGTGTCTTCTCTAAGATTGATTTGACGTCGGGATACTTTCAAATGAAGATTAGACCATCAGACATACCCACGACAGCTTTTAGGACGCGGTATGGATCTTATGAGCACATCGTGATGTCTTTTGGATTGACAAATGCACCTACCTATTTTATGTACCTCATGAATAAGGTCTTCATGGAGTACTTGGATAGGTTTGTAGTGGTCTTCATAGACGACATTATGATCTACTCAAAGGATCAGAAGGAACATGAGGAACACTTGAGGCTTACGCTGCAGAAATTAAGGGAGCATCAATTGTATGCCAAGTTCAACAAGTGTCAGTTTTGGTTGAGAGAAGTATCGTTTTTGGGTCATATCATTTCAGGAGGAGGAGTTTCGGTTGATCCAGGAAAAGTGAGGGACGTGTTAAAATGGGAGCCCCCGCAAAATGCAAAGGAAATAAGGAGTTTTCTTGGGATGGTTGGGTATTACCGTCGATTCATCAAAGAGTTTTCCAAGATAGCCAAGCCAATGACAGAATTACTAATGAAGGGAAAGGCTTTCCAATGGACTCAAGCTTGTCAAAACAGTTTTGAGGAGTTGAAGAAGAGGTTGACAACAGCCCCAGTTTTGGTATTGTCGGATGTGAGCAAGAGTTTCTATATTTATTACGATGCATCGAGACAAGGACTTGGATGTGTATTGATGCAAGAAGGTCAAGTGGTCGCTTATGCATCAAGACAATTGAAGAAACATGAGTAGAATTACCCAACACATGATTTAGAACTTGCAGTCGTGGTACATGCGTTGAATATTTGGAGACACTATATCCTTGGACATAGGTGTGAAATTTATACGGATCACAAGAGTCTTAAGTATATTTTCACACAAACGGATCTAAATTTGAGGCAACGGAGATGGTTGGAGCTCATCAAAGATTATGATTTGGGGATCAACTATCATCCGAGAAAAGCCAATGTAGTCGTCGATGCTTTGAGTAGAAAAGGAGTAAGTCATCAACTCACAGTTCGAGGGTTACCATCCGAGTTATTTAGGGAGTTTGAACAGTTGAACCTTGGATTTGTAAATGAGATGGAGATGATGGAGTTAAACCCAACCTTAGAGCAAGAAATTCGGGAAGGCCAAATTAAGGATGAGGAAATTCAAGAAATCAAGGGAAGGACCCAAGAGGGGAGAGAATTCAGATTTTATGAGGATGAACATGGTACTCTATGGCTTGGTAAGAGGATTGTCGTGCCTAATGTGAAGCGTATTCGGGAGAAAATATTAAAAGAGGCACATGACTCACCTTACTCAATTCACACCGGTTGTATGAAGATGTACAAAGACTTGAAGACTTGCTATTGGTGGGATAGCAAGAAAAAGGACATAGCTGAATATGTAGCATCGTGTGATGTGTGTCAACGAGTCAAGGCGGAACGTCAAATGCCAGCTGAATTATTGCAACCATTGAAGATCCCAGAATGGAAGTTGGAAGAAATTGGAATGGACTTCATAGTTGGGTTACCACGTACTCAGTCCGGTTACGAATCAATTTGGGTAATTGTGGATCGCTTAACCAAGTCAGCTCATTTTGTCCCTGTGAAGACCAAGTATACATCTGCACAATTGGCTGAAATATATATGGAGCATATTGTGTGCCGACACGGAGTACCGAAGAAGATAGTCTCAGATAGAGGTTCTCATTTACCTCCAGATTTTGGCAGAAATTGCATGAAGCATTGGGGACAAGGTTGAATTTTATTTCAGCGTATCACCCTCAAACGGATGGACAAACTGAGAGGACCAATCAAATTTTGGAGGACATGTTGAGAGCTTGTGCCTTGAAACATGGGAAAAGTTGGGACAAGAGCTTGCCATATGCAGAATTTTCATATAACAATAGTTACCAAGCAAGTATGAAGATGGCACCATACGAAGCGCTTTATGGAAGGAAGTGTAGGACACCCTTGTTTTGGAATGAGACAGGGGAAACTCAAGTATTTGGTCCGGATGTGTTGCAAGAATTTGAGACAAGTTCAGATTATTCGGGAGAACTTGAGGGTTGCTCAATCAAGGCAAAAAGGCAATGCGGACAATAGGAGAAGGAAATTAGCCTTTGAAATAGGAGACTTTGTTTCCCTCAAAGTGTCACCAATGAGAGGTCATAAGAGGTTTAACATAAGAGGCAAGCTAGCACCTCGATACATTGGGCCATTAATGATTTTGGACAAAAGAGGAGAAGTAGCGTATAAGTTGGAGATGCCAGCTCATCTTTCAGATGTCCATGATGTGTTTCATGTTTTCCAGCTCAAGAAGTGCTTGAGAGTACCGGAAGAACAAGTGCCAATGGAAGAATTGGAACTAGAGTAAGATTTGACTTATGCCGAGCAAGCGATCAAAATCTTGGAAACCATGGAGAGAGTCACAAGGAACAAGGTGATTCGATTGTGCAAAGTTCAATGGAAGCATCATACAAAATCAGAAGCAACGTGAGAATTGGAGGATGATCTCAAGAAGGAACTTCCCTATCTCTTCTCTTTCGCATCGAATCTCAAGGGCGAGATTCATTTTAAGGGGGGTAGGTTTGTAACACCCTCATTTTCATGCATCATGCCCTGCATACATTCATATACATGTTTAACATTAATCCACATAAAGAGGATTAAGTTTAAAATTGATTTGGAACAAAACCGCACTTAAAATTCTGGAAAGTGTGGGCTAGTCCGATTTTGGTGCAGACTAGTCTGATTTCTCTCTGACCTCGATCGGACTTGTCTGTTTTCGCTGCGGACTAGTCCGTTTTTGCCTCTGGACAATTTCGGACTTGTCTGGTCCTATGTGGACTAGTCCGGTGTTCCAAGAATCCTTGAAAATTTGCTAAGTCCCTGGACTTGTCCGGACTAGTCCGGTGTTCCAGCGGACTTGTCCGTTTTCCTCTCTGACTAAAGTCGGACTTGTCCGATTTTTGGCTAGAGTTGTCTGATTTCTCTCTGACTAACTTCGGAATAGTCCGGTCCTTTTCGGACTTGTCCGATATTTCGCGACTCCAAATTAATCCTTTGTTTTACGACTTGTTTCTTGGGTTTCACGTTAAGTGAGCCTAGGGACGTCGTGCCTAACTCTTTTAGAGCCCATGTGGGACTCTAAACTGGCCTCTACTCCTCTCAAACTCGAAATCCATCTAACCCTAGCCTCCACCTCTATATAAACAACCCCACCCCTTGGCTTGAAATCTATTTGCCACTTTTCCACCCCACCTAAACCCTAGTTCGTGGAGAGCCACCATCAAGGAGGGAGGGGGAGATCCCAAGCAAGAAGAACAGGAGGAGGAAACGAAAGAGGATCAAGATCTCCACCAAGCTTTCGTTCTTCATCACCAATTCATCATCGAGTTTTTCATCAACCCTAGATCATCAAGATCCAAGTGTTACCTCCAAGATCCTTGATTCATTGGAGTTCTAAACACCTGGTGTACCTTCTATCTTCTTTTCCTTATATGAATTCAACCCCTAATCTCCAAATTCATGTTGATCTAGAAAACCCTAAGCTACTGATCTCGTAAAGTGCAGACTTGTCTGGTCCCCAGCGGACTAGTCCAATTTTCCTGGTTAATTTCTGTTGAATTGATTCTAAAATTAGACCTATTCAAATCTAAATCTGTATAAACTTGTTAAAATCTATTAGAACTAGACAGTGATCATTTAAAAGAAATCTATTAACAAGTTCTACCTTGCATTTGCATTAATCATGCATGTCATGTCATATTGAGTAATATTTGTGCACTCTTTGATTGTGTTTCTTGTTTGTATGTTTGTTGTGCGGATTAGACGGACTTGCACTAGAGAGTGCCGCGGAGGATCTCCAGCACCAAGAGTTTGAAGTTTTTGATCCTAGTCAATCCCGAGAGCAAGGCAAGTGTCCTTGAAGCATATTGATCCTATTCCGAAATAAATGTTTTGTTTACAAAATTGCATGCTTGAGTCAATTTGGTGGAAATCCTATGGTAGGAAGTTTACTAGAATTGTTTAACCACCCTTGTCACCTGGTATTCATGGTAGAGAGTCGGGATGGGTTTTTTACCTTTTTGCTTCGCTTAATTAATTGGGATGGGAAAACAACTATACCACTTACCTTAATTATGTAATTATGCGATTATGATTAACATGAACTGGTTAATATGATATGGTAATGGGTGATCTAAGCAAGCCTGGTATGTGGATAAGTTGGATGTTATGTTGGTTCGCTTGCTTTAGATCCAAGGACCGATTCATGCGAGAATAAGCCAGGACTACAGTGCCACTACGAGGCCAAGTATGGGTGCGGCGTAGCTGATTAATTTGGGCTTTGCCAGTTCTATTTGGACCATTAAGGATGCTCGGGGAAGGGGTCGTCGGATTGGGTTTGTTGATGATTGGTGGGACTACACTGGGATCTGAATGGCTCAAGAGGAGGCCCTTGGTTGAAGATGTGCTCAGTTGGAGGCATCGCCACCGCTGAAACCTCAGTGGGGTCTAAATAGGCTAGTAATCACTTTGTAAAGGCTATTTTGTGATCTCTTGGCCATACACCAAAGGAAGTGTAATTGGCGTAAGGGAGGTTCTTTAGTCGCCGACGGTTGATGAAATCACAAACACGTGGGTAAAGCGGTACAACCTCTGCAGAGTGTCTAATAAAACTATCATGATAGCCGTGCTCCCGGTTATGAGCACCTGGACAACTTCCATGATTAGAAGGGTGTTGGTACTGGGATGGTTTGGTATTGGCTTTGGGATGGTATTATGGTTCATGGTGATAAATATGGTTATTGGTAATGTGATATAGACTGGTATTATGATAACTACATGGATTATGGTGGGTTTACTTCGCACACATATAATACATTGCTTTTCAAATGCTTTAATGTACTTTTCAGCACTTAGCCATTATTATTTCGTCATTTGTATCAGCTACATGTCATACTTCCCACACTTGGTGAGTACGACATGTACTCACCCTTGCAATCCCCCCCCCAACAGTTGCAGGTCAGGATTGGGAGTTTAACGATGATAATGCGGAGTTCTAGGTCGTGACTGCCGTCAACTTTGCTTGTGGTGTTGCATGGAGCTGCGCTATACCTTTTGCTTAGCTGCGTAGTTGCATATTTAGTTATTTCTACTGCATTAGTTGAACTTGTCATTAATATTCATTAGAGCTTGTATCCGAGGATAATATGGTTGTGTAATAAAAGTACTAAATTAATCTTGTCTTGTGGTAATTTTCTGTATACTCTTTTGTGATTGCACTCGTGTATGTGTGTTGAACGTCCTGGGAACACATATGCATTCACTTGGTTAATTTTCGGAACTGGGTGTCATAGTGATCTAAGCAAGCATGGTTTGTGGATTGGGTTAGTCGATATGGTGGTTTGCTTGCTTTAGATCTAAGGACCGGTTCATGCGAGAATAAGTCAGGACTACAGTGCCACCATGAGACCAAGTATGGGTGTGGCGTAGCCGATTAATTAGGGCTTTGCTAGTGCTGTTTGGACCAATAAGGATGCTCGGGGAAGGGGTAGTCAGATTGGGTTTGCTGATGATTGGTGGGACTACCCTGGGATCCGAATGGCTCAAGAGGGGGCCCTTGGTTGAAGATGTGCTCAGTTGGAGGCATCGCCACCGGTGAAACCTCAATGGAGTCTAAATAGGCTAGTAATTCCTTTGTAAAGGCTATTTTGTGATCTTTTGGCCATACACCAAAGGAAGTGTAATTGGCATAAGGGGGGTTCTTTAGTCGCTAACGGGTGATGAAATCACAAACACGTGGGTAAAGTGGTACAAACTTTGCAGAGTCTAATAAAACTATCATGATAGTTGTGCTCCCGGTTATGAGCACCTGGACAACTTCCATGTTTAGAGGGTACTTGGGATTCGGGATGGTTATGGTTTGGTAATGGTTATGGATGGTTTATGGCTTATGTTTATGGTATGAAATTGAGTTATGGTAAGTGGACATGGATAATGATGATAGCAATAGTTGGATATGATTTCATATTATGTCAATATGATGGATATGATGGGATTATCTCACATAGACATAGTATAATGATTTTTACTTGTTTTAATGTACTTTTCAGCACTTAGCCATTATTATATTTGTCATTTGTATCAGCTACATGTCATACTTTCGACACTTGCTGAGTACGACATGTACTCACCCTTGCAATTCCCCGCCAATAGTTGCAGGTCAGGATTGGGAGTATTACGATGATAATGCGGAGTTCTAGGCTGTGTCTGCCATCAGCTTTGCCTGTGGTGTTGTTTGGAGCCGCGCTACCCTATTTGCTTATGTTGCTTAGTTGCTTAGTTTGCTCAGTTTAGTTTATTTCTGCTGCATTAGTTCAACTTGTCATTAATATTTATTAGAGCTTGTATTCGAGGATAATATGAATTTTGTAATAAAAGTGTTTAATTAATTTTGTTCTGTGATAATTTTTTGTATATCCTTTTGTGATTGCACCGGTGTATGTGTGTTGAATGTCATGGGCACACATATGCGTTCACTTGGTTCATTTTTGGAACCGGGTGTCACACTAACCCATTTTTTGGGATGTGGCCAACGAGGACGCTAGTGCTCAATTGCAAGATGATTGAAGGCATACCTCAACGAATGTCCGCTAGACAACACAATTGCCTTTTGCGAAAGAATTTCAGCTTCTAGTAGGAGCCAAAGTCATCCATCCCCAAGCTTGGGGGAGGCTTCAAGAGTTCTTCTTGGTTTGCCTCCACCATAGGTTGGATGGTTGGCTGCTCATCCAACATTCATGTCATGGGTGGTCCACCAATCCATGACTACATTTGTGCTGGAGTTAAAGGAGTCCTATTCTCATTCATCGATGAGAATATGGTCTCTACTCAAGGGGTGGATGGAAGAGTGCTCTAGTTCCCTTAGCTTGGCATGCACACCACTTAGCAAGGTGGACATGCTAGTTATAGAACTACACCTCCCATTGAGTAACATAAAGACCAAGCCAATGGAGAAGTGTTTGGATGATCCAAGCCATGGATATTCACATGATTTGTGAAAATCCATGTCAACATGGGCCACCTGGGGAATCATTTCCCTAAGACCCATGAGGATTCTTCATTTCAAACACAACTCCAATGGCTATCACCTACAAGGAGGTCAAGGGTGGAATCATCATCACTCTTGTAATCAAGGAGGCTATGAGGATTTCATGGGATTTAAGTTCAACTAGCCTACCTTGAAGTATCTTGTCCATGGCCAAACAAGAAATCAAGACAACATTTTTATGAAGTTCTTGGCCAAGGACAAGAAACTTAAAGAACATTCATGATCCAAGATATCCCACAATCACTTGTTGGTATTCCTACCCTTCGACCAAGCCCATGCAACCTAGAGCAAGTGACAATGTGGATGAAGCGTTTCTTGTTTGATTTTGGAGTCCACATGTCATCATGCCCAAAGAAGCTTTTGATCCATGATCAAGGTATGGGTTGACCTTAATGAATATCAAGACGGTCGAAGTGACACCCCTAAAAGAAGGACAAGCCTCACCATGCTCATGAGAGAATATCTTCAAGAGGGTAAAGCTGTCACTACATCAACAAGTCTTCATAAAGATGATGGAGATGCTCAGGACACCATGTGGCCCACATGTCTGAATGACATGCCAAATGAGAATTGGCATGACAATCAAGATAAGTTGTCCACATCTTCAACTCCGGGGTTGGACAACAAATCATCGCACTAAACAGGATGGAGGTAAGTCCCACTCATCGGACTTTCAAAATTCGGTGAGTCCTTGCCAATAGGTTAATTGGTAAGTTATCTCATATTTGATTTCCCAAACTGCATATTTGAATTTCCCATAAAATCTTGCATTTGCATTTAGCATGTTTGAATTTTCACACTTGCATGTTGGAAAGTAAAATCTCCAACCTTCCTAAAACAAAAATTTTGAATTAGGAAATAAATTTATTTGGATATGAATCTTGGGCATAACCACTTGAATCCATCAACATAATTCAAACAAAAAAAATATTTCCCTTAAATATTCATTGCATTTGCAAGTTGTTCAAGTTGGGCAAAATAATTTGGCAAAGGGTACAACATGCTTTTGAGCTAACGTAACCTATTTTCGAGTTGTTTTGTTTGTTCTTGATTTTAGTGCAGCCAAGACAAAATTTGTAAATAGGTTGGAAGGCCCCATCAAGTGCATATCCCTCCATCGATCTCATTTTGAGTTCATGGTGGAGGAATGCTCAAGATGGTGGTGCAATTGAGGAACAAGATGAAACTCATTCTACTCCAATCTCAACTTGTCAATGAACATGAAGGGTACACCAAAATCCATGGTCGTGAGTTTCTCACTCAACGACCTTCAAACCGAACTGCTCTTCAATTGAGGTGCAAGTTCAAAAATTTTGTCGTTTGAATTGCATTTGGATTGAATGATTTCTTGCTTACATTGGTAAGGAAGGTTTACACCTTCTAATCATTCAATTCTTATACATCCTCATGAGAGTAAGTGTTGGAATTTCCCTTTTTGATTCTTCAAAAAGAAACGTCACCTTATTTGGGAATAAATTTAAACAAGTACCTAGAATTTCATAAGCATTGCTAAAATTGACTTAGACATTTTCTGCCTATGTAATGCTTATGGAATGACTTAATTGTTGAATTGGTATGTATCAACCTAGGAATAGTGATGTCCATAATTTTTATTTGAAACTCATTCATGCATGGATCACTAAAATTCAAATTCCTAGGCAAGAGATAAAAAAATGTTCAAGAGGATAAAATTGAGAATCTTGTTTGCCATGATCCAATTGATAAATATTTGCTCCTATAAAAAGCTATGATGGCTAGAAATTTTATAAGATGAAGGGATCCATATAGTGTATTTATATCACTTGCATTGCTATGAGTAGGATCTTTAGAACATCTACAAATTGATTTATCCATAAAGCCCCACTCCTTGCAATGATTCATACAATGTTCATGGATACACTAGAAATTGGACCCAGTGCATCTTGATTTTGTTCTTCCCTGTATGTACAAATGAAGATTCGGTTACCTAACCCGAAAATTCATATCATTCATGCTTAGTACTATCTCCAAAATTTATTGCATAAAAAGGGAGTAGAAGACATGGCTATAAGAAAAAGAAAAAGAAAATGCATGCTTACATCATAAGCATGAGAAAAAAAAGTAGTCATGTTTCATCCCTGCAAAATAAGAGAGTCCACTCAAAAAGGAGTCATCTCAAGATCCACGTCCATTCCATTCCATCACACATGCACAAGTCTTGAATCAAATTGTTTTGAATTGGTTTCTCCTAAGGCTTACTATTTTGACTTAGCAATATTATTCTTTGCAAATATGCCTACTATATTCCCTACCAAGCTCCACATACAAGCCTTATGTAGAGGTAGTATGAATTTAGGCAAAATGCCTTGGTGAGGATTTATTTCCAATACACGCAAAGGAGAGACTTGAGAAAATCAAATTGAGATACTTAAAATCTGAATTGAACTCTCCAGAATTTGAGTGGAAATTGACTTATAGGGTATGTGTGCTCCATTTGATGTTCTATCTTTGAAACACCCATGAATAGGAGATGAAATAAACCCCATAATGACTTAAGATGGGTGAAGTACCGTGCCAATTTTTGCAATATTAGGTAGAGTATTTTTTTGTGCACATGGTACTTTTGAAAAATAGAACATAGTAGCAACTCCTGATCATCAACATAAAGTCTTGACTTTGCTCAGGACGAGCAAAGTATAAGTTTGGGGGAGTTTATTGAAGGTTGTTATATAATAATTTCACCTATTAATATAACTCAATTATATGAAGGAAATATCATTTCTTGCATACATTACCTTTCTATTTAACCTATTTCCACTTGTACTTGGAGAAATTGGTGCATGCTGGCATTTTACAAAGAATTGAAATAAAACAAGGGGATGGATCCTATAAAATATTATCCCAGCCAATCAAGCGTTGAAACATGGCACCACATGGATAAAATGGCCCACAAACAAAAGTATACGAGGCCATTCAACGTTGTAGCACCCATATCATGGAATGGGACCCACCTGTTAGTCACCTGGAGGAAAAACTGGTCGTTTGGAACCAGGACCAGGTCAGTCGAACCCCCTAGTTGGCCTACTAGTTCCTGGTGCCAAACGCGGTCAAACGACACGTGTTGGCTCCTCCCGGCTTGAAGAAGTCAGTAGTGACTGATCTGCGCGCTTTTGGTGGCGGGAACCGACCCTTCTTCAAGCTATAAATAGGACTCCTCACCCCTCACTTCAACACACACCACTTGAGCATCATTCTGTTGTATACACTAGTTCCCTTGGTCCTTAGTGGAGTTAGGTTATAGAGAGGAGAGCCTCTAGTCCCAAGTCCAAGTTGGGAAAGGTATGGCTCATGTATCTTTTCTTATATTTGTGACTTTATGCATAATAAAGATATTATCTTTAGTATTTTTTATTCATATACTTGGATGAAGCGTTTCTTGTTTGATTGTGGATTCCATGTATGTGGTAGGAATAGTCTTTATGATTATGCCATATCACTCTTAATCTATCATCATAAACACTACAAACCCCCACAATAGTCTAATTATTTATGATATGATCATGTTAATATGAATCACTTGTGCTATGTATCAACATTGGTTCAACAATGATTTAGTTCATTGCCTTAGGATGGCTTGTGCCCGGGCTCTTAAGGTAATTACTTAATATGCTAGCATGGTGCTACGATAGAAAGTAGCGTCGAATGTCTCGTAGACCCACAGAGTGAAGAGGTAGGCAGTAGGTGGTGATAGCCCTATCTGTCCTTTGTAATCCTCCATGTTCGTCTATGCCACAAGCTCTTGGCAGGAGTTGCCTAGTGTTGCTAGGGGTAAACCCATGCTCGATGTGTTGAACAACTTAGCAAAAGTATTCACTATTGACATGCTCATTAGTACCTAACCTAGGCTATGTATATGTATATTAGAAGCATTGTAGGAGCAACTCCCCAACTCTAGGTCTAACCTCCACTAGGACCCATCTACCCCTTAGAATAGATTGATTAGGTGTGTTTCACACTACCCATATATTATCAACTTACCTCTGTCTTGATAATTGATTAGTATCCCATAGCTTGATCATAAGAGTAGTGCCTACTTTACTCCATTGCCTTCTTTTGGGATAATATGATATCCTTGGGAATACTCTTGGGTGAAATGCTACACGATAGTTTTTGTGCGCTAGCGGACCTCATCTCCTTCGACAGATGATCCGTGACGTAAGAAACGTCAACAGTTGTGTAACAGTACAACCCATCTGCTGTAATGAAGGCAGTATGCTCTTCATCTTCCTTAGACATTGGAATTTGATGATATCAAGAATATGTGTCTAAGAAACATAGTAATTCATATCTGAAGGTAGAATCCACTATCTGGTCTATTTTAGGTAGTGGAAAAGGGTCTTTTGGGCATGCCTTATTCAGTGTAGTGTAGTGGATGCACATTCGAATCTTCCCGCTGGCCTTTGGTACAACAACTGGGTTTGCCAGCCATCATAGATGGTGAACCTCCTGGATGAATCCAGCGTCAAGCAGATTCTTGACTTCTTGTCTGATGAAGTTCTACCGCTCAATAGATTTCTTCTGGGGCTTCTGTTGTATGGGTCGTGCGTCGGGGTAGATCTTTAGACGGTGCTCGATCACCTCCTTAGGGATCCCAGACATTTGTGATGGTTGCCATGCCAACACGTCGACATTCGCCCGGAGCAAAGTGACGAGCGCGAGTTCCTATTTGTCAGTCAGATATCTCGATATACGGGTGGTCTGAGCGGCATCAGAACCAATTTGGACGACTTTGATGGGAACGTCGGTGCCGCTGCTTGTTTGCACACGAGGTGCAGAAGATGAGCTGCGCTGACGTGAGCTTGGGTTTGTTGATCAGCTTGCTCCTTGTCGGACCCTTCTTCTTGCGCTGTAGCAAGTGCATGAAGTTCTTCCAGCGCAGTGACCCCAGCAGTGTGGTCCCCTTGAATATGGAGGACGCCTGAAGGAGTTGGCATCTTCAACACGAGGTAGCCGTAGTGGACCACGGCCATGAACCTATACAGGGCAGGCCTGCCTAGGATCGCATTGAAGGGTAAGTTGATGTAAGCCACATCAAACACTAGCTTCTCGGACCGGTAATTATCCCTTGTCCCGAAGGTCACAGATAGAGTAACCGATCCAAGACCCACTCCGAAGAATGGGCGTGAGGGCCTAAGGTCGGAGGGGTTAAAATTTGGAGCTTCACAAAAGCCGTGAAGCTGAGGAGGTTAAGCCTTCATCCACCAGGACATGGTAGAGATGGATATTGTTGATAGTCGAAAAGACCATCATGGAAAATTGTTCAGCTCCCACCATGTTCTTTGGATAGTCCGAAGTGTCGAAGGTGATGGAAGTATCCATCCATTTCTGACGTGGCTCCGCCTTGGCAGTAGGAGCAACAGCAGCCATCTCCCGACGCATAGTCTTCAGGATGCGCTTGGAGGTGATGTCCCAAGACCCTCCATACATCATATTGAGAGTCTTTCGACGCTAATTGTCAGAGATGTTGAAGTCATCATCGACGGTGTTGTACACCGCCTTCAACACCTTCTTGGCGTCTTGGAAGCCTAGCTCCTGATTAGACGGAGCTTCGTCAACTTTCTGCTTCCCTTCCCGTTAGCGAAAAGGGGTCTCATCTTGGCGCTTGCTGCTACGTTCAGCAAGCCTCTTGACCTCACGACAGTCTTCAATATTGTGGGTTGTCAATTTGTGGATCATACACCACATCTTTTCATTGTTGCTGTCTTCAGACAATGGTCGAGGTCGTTTGTCGGAGCGTGGCCCGCGGCCACTAGGAGATGCGGTAGCTGCAGTAGTAGGTGTGTCGGCAAGTGACTTCTTCTTGTCACTTGACTTCTTCTTCTTCTTCTTTTTCCCACTGCTAGAGGAAGTACCTTTAGTTTGGAGGATTGTCTTGCCTTCGCAGCTGGTTTTGAGTGCATTTCACGGCCCTCCGCAGCTCTGGCACATTTTTCTGCCAGGCTGAAGAGCTCCATGACGCTGCTGACATTCTTGGTTACCAACTTCTCCAGCATCTTCTTATCTCGGACCCCCTGTCAAAATGCGACAACAACAGAAGCATTGGAGATAGAAGGGATGGTGTTCCGTACCCGAGAGAATTGATGGATGAAGGATTGCAGCGACTCCCCTGACTTCTGTTGTACGACAAACAGATCCAGTTCGGTGCCAAGCCTGGTGTAGGAGCTCCCGAAGTTGGTGGTGAACTGGCGACAGAGTTCCGCCCAACTGTAGATGGAGTCGGGCGGTAAGCTCATGAACCAGGACCTTGCAGTCCCAGTTAAGGACACGGGGAAGTAGTTGGCCATGACGGCCTCATTGCCTCCAGCCACAAGAATGGCAGTGGAGTAGATCTAAAGAAATTCAACGGGGTTGACTGTTCTATCGTATTTCTCCGACAGATGAGGCTGGAACTTGGGTGGCCACTCGCCCATGCGAAGGTGCATGGAAAGAGCCGAACAACCGCCCCCAACTCCCAGAGGAGAAGGGTTTTCTAGAGCAATATGTCTCTCGTGAATATGCTCGATGTTGACTCGACTGTCTTGCCCCATGTAGTGGCGGTCGAGCTCCGACCGAAGGTCCTGAGTCAGAAGCCTCATCACCGTGTGAGTACAGCGAGCCTTGGAGGATAGTTACGTCACTTGCTAGAAGGGTGCACGTCTCCTGAGCTACGACGCCTGAGGACTAAGTCTACCAGACAAGGTCCTGTTTCGTGAAGGTACCTTCCCTGCGTGGGGCAGACCTTGGTTGCTGATTGCATTGGCTGCAGCTGCAACCAGATGCTCAACATCAGCGCGCCACTATTCTAGTGCGGTGGGACGATCTCCCGGTGCCGATGGACGCTGGAGAAGAGTTCACGTTGCATTCAGTGTGTTCTTAGGGTTGTTTGTCAATGCAGAGACCGCCAGAACGATAACATTGGCCTGCTACTGCACATTGGAGGGATTTCCTCTGGTAGGTTGTACAACCAGTCTGTTGGATGAAGCGGCAGCGGAGTTCACCATCTTGAATCTTGAAGTTGTGCCCCTTCTTGGTGCGCCAAATGTCGAAGTGTGGACTAGGACACTTCCCCCGCTACTACTAAAGAGTAGTCTGTGAAGGTTCATATTCAGTTGGGGCGCGAGTCAAGATCCAGACAAGAGGTGAACACTGAGAGTTTTACGTGGTTCGGGCTGCCTGAGAGTAATACCCTACTCCACGGGGTGTGTGTTGATCGTATGAACTTGTATGGCTTGAGATCAGTTGAGATAGCTTGAGATAGCTTGTCCTTCTACCGTGTAGCGCAACCCTTTTATATGCCAAGAACTGGTTGTTACAGTGTGTGCCTGGCCCGACTGGTGGCCCCGGCTATAATAAACTACCCTATACACGATCTACAGTGTTAAGGTCGGTTAATAGTGTGATAACGTGCCTTAATGACAGTGTTACCAGCCTTGATAGTCCTCTGATCGTGCGTTATTAATATAGTATTAATGACGCATTAACTAGGTCTTGTAACGGTCAATTGATGGCCCTCGAATGTCCGCTCTGTTGGAGATCCCGCTGTCTTCCTGTTGCTGACGTAGGTCCGGGTGTTGACACGTGGAAGCTCCGGAGCTTCCCTCTACTGGGGATAGGTCTGGTGCCATTGGACATGTGGCAGTGCCGGAGCTTCCATGAGGAGGGAGGTAGATACAGTGTTGCAGGACACGTGGCAGCATCGGAGCTACACAACCGAGGGAGGCAGGTCCGGCTCTTTTGGACAAGTGGCAGTACTAGAGCCACCCTATAGTGGGAGGCAGATCTGATATTGCGGGACATGTATCCCCTCCGGACGTCTACCACCTGGACATAGGAACTCCATGGCTTTGTTTACGGTACCAAGGGGTATCTAGTACGCAGGGTACTGATAGTGTTCATCTCTGTAACATTCGAAATATCCAGGACGACCTTCATCTGGCACTAATTTGTCTAACATATCAGATATTTCTGACCCGTTAAGATGGTGGTCCTTTAGTGACAACGGTATTTTTTCTGAAGACATTCCTCTGTTGCCTAAACACATGATTCGGAGGCAGCCAACGTCTGTGACAATCGAAGTAACATATCTTGCCTCCATAGGTAAGTCGAAAGCAATCGATGTGCGAAGAAAACTTCTCGCTTCACGACCGAAATCTGGACCGAACTGGTCCAGCTCCTTCCATGCCTCATCGTCGGATGGGTGCGTCATGACTCCATTGTTCTGACAATCACCTTCTTTTGACATCTCATGTGTCTGGCGGTTTTTTTTTTGAAAGGAACAACCGCTTCAACCTAGGTGTCACGTGTAAGTAACAAAGCTGCTTATGTTCGACTTCCGTCATCACAATATCACCATTGTTATTAATAACTTTGACAAACCTCGGTTGACCATATTTTAAACATTTGTTCTCATTGGCATGCTCTCTCCAGAAAAGCATGCAGTTGTTAGAACACACATCAATCTTCGCGTAGTTCATACCAAGACCGAAAAGAATTTCTTCGACTTATACATATTTTCAGGCACTTTGTGGGGATGTGGAACGACATCGATGAACAAATTGATGAGGTCATTTTAACAGTTATTAGAAAAGAAGTACTTAGACTTAATTGTCACAAGTCTAGTCACAAAAGTGAGGATTGTCATTTCAATGTGTCCATGCAGCGGCTGTTCTGAATCTTTAAAAAGGTCAAAGAACTTTTTAACCTCCACTGTAGGAGGATCCTCTGTAAGCTCTGGTCGTATAGCTTCCAGCATCTCATCTCTGTTCCATCATCATTATCCACTTCCACTTCTTGTACAGCTTGAGAAGTTGTCTCGCCGTGGAAGTTTCACAACTCATAATGTGACACGTAACCGTGCATCGAAAGTTCCACTTTGTCCAAAAACCTCCCATTCTAACATCCCGTACATAGACACCACGCCTTTTCGCTATTTGACAATGAAAAAGCTTGTTCCACAAAAGCTTCTATCTTGGCGTACCACTCATAGTGACCACTTGTTCTGCTCTTCCACCGAGTATATATCCAACTGCGTCTTCACCCATGTTTGACTCTGCAGTTTAAAGCCATAGAAATTATCTTTAATTTATGCATGATTTATCCTGCTTATGACGATACACAAAACATGAATTCGAACAACATTTCGGCAGCATAACCTCGCTTGTTTTACACTGCACCCCCCAAAAATGGTGTAGTTCTTCAAGCTTTGGGGTCAACTGTCAAAAATAACTTACGATGGCTTTAGGGTTAGCCGTCGTAAGTAGGTTACGTTAATCTTTCGTTTTCGAGTCATTTCTAACACAGAGGAAAGAACGAGAGATAGAGAAATGGGTCCGTCGGGGTCTGCCATCCACACGTGCGGGTGGTTCTTGTCTGCACCGCTGTCGTTTGCCTTCTTCCCGTTTAGACACATACTTTAACTTCACACTAAATGGACCATGATGGGCCCTAAATGGCCCGTGTCAGGCATTATCGGGCCAAAGCCCGTTTAGTTATATATATATTAATTAAACACTAAACAAATCAAAAATAATTAAATAATAAATAATTACAACAATTAATTAATCAATTACTGAACTAAACATCAAATTAAACATGTGAACATAAACTAATTACCATACACTAATTAACATAACAATTTAACAAAAAATAAAAAACTAAACTAAACAATAAACATAAATCTAATTAGCATAAGAATTAAAACTAATCAACTAAACTAATCATATTTCAAATCCAACAACCAAATATAAGTAAAACCTAATTTCAAATCAACTAATTCAAATGTAATTTCAAATCACATTGCTCACCTCAAACCAACTAAATTATTCCCAATTCAAACCTAATTAACCTCCAATTCATCAATTCATTTCCAATTACTTCATATCCAATCGATAAAACCATTGCAATTCATATCCAATCACTTCAATCCTATGCAATCGATAAAATCATTGCAAGTTTAAACCTAATCCAAGTGGAGAGGTGCGGCCGGTGGGGGAGGGGGTGGGGGCGTGGTGGCGGGATGGGGTGGGGGCATCGGGGATGGGCGGCGTCAGGGATGGGGGGGGGGGGGGGGGGCGTCGGGGTGGGGTGTGTGGCATCAGGATGGGGATGGGAATCGGCAGGCTGGGGGTGGGGGCTGTCGGGGTGGGGATGGGAGGCGTCGGGCTGGGGGTGGGGGAAATCGTGGTGGGGTGGGCGGCATCGGGGTGGGGGTGGTCGGCGTAGGGATGGGGGTGGACGGTTTCGGGATGGGGGTACGCGCGTCGGGGTGGTCGGGATAGGGTGGGTGGCATCGGGGTGGGGTCGAGTGCTCGTCAGGGTGGGGGGTGTTGGCGGCGAGGAGGGAGTCGTAGCGTCGTCGGAGGGCGAGGAGGGGGGCAGAACTCGAGGAGGGAGGTCGAGCGCAGAAAGAAGGAGGGGGAGGCGACGTACCTAGCAGCAGAGCGCGATGAGGGAGGCTGTGCAACGGCGGAGCGCGAGGGCGGTGGGGCAGCACTGTACGGGCGGTAGCGTGGGGAAGAAGAGGAAGAAGAAAGGCGCATGGCCGAAATGAGAAAAGAGGAAGAGGCGCACGTGCGCGCGTCCCACGTGGGTAGGGTAAATTCCTTTAGTTTCGTCGATCGTGATAACTGACATTGGCCTAGGGTTGGGCTGACATAATTAGGGTTTTACTTTCGTCGGCCCAGTAACTTACATCGGCCAGGGACCTTGGCCGACGTAATTACGTATTTAATGTCGTCGGCCAGTTAACTTACGTTAGCCGCGGGTCTACGGCCGACGTAAGTAACTCTACCACTACAACAATCGGGTAAAGAAATGTCGGTCATATACCCAAACAGGAACCGACGCTCTTAACTCTCTGACACAGCAAAAAAAAAACATCCAACTTCGATCCTTGTGCCACCTTAATCTGCTCAGATCAACTCACAAAAAGCACCAATATCATCAATCTGCAGAACACTCAATCTGCTCACAACTCACAAGCATCAATCTGCTGATGTTCTTCAAATTAAAAGAAGTGTGATTACAAAGAACAGAATCACAATCCATCATTTAAGTTCTTGAAATTACAAGTGAGATTATAGAATAAAGAAGAAACTAAAAGAACAGCAGCAACACTTCGGTTTTTGGATGGAGCAGCACCGTCGGGATCTTGCCGGGGAGGGGGGGGGGGGTGGTGGACTCACTTCATTGAGCGGTAACGGCAGGAGGCCGCACCCGGAGTGCCGCGTCGGTAGCCCATAGAGGCCGCGCTGTCGGGTGGCCGTGCCGGGAGCCCGTGGAGTCTTGTAACACCCCAGCCACTACGGGTCTGGCGGTCGTTACTTCTGGCAGCTCTCTAGGATCACAGACCAGCCCCACAGACCAACACTAGTCTTTTCTGTGCATTTTGTCCTCACTCGTGCGCACCCGAAAAAACTTCCCAGTCGGTCACCCATCCGTAAATTGCTCCAGGCCAAGCATGCTTAACCTCAGAGTTCTTTGCAGGTGGACTCCCAGAAATAAGGTATACTTTTTGTGGTATGAGTTATTCTATCAATCCTATTAAGCCTTGAGCCAGGATGTCACAATCCACCCCCCCCCCCTTAGAAGACCGACGTCCTCGTCGGTCAATTCCCAAGCCAGGAACGTCCCCTCTTGGCCACATGCATACGTTCAGTACTGGCCTACGTACCATACCGTGTCCCTCCTAGAGGACCCACGCATCATGCGTACGTACCCACATCTCTGACCCGTACGCACTAGTGAAACCGCGAGGGTCGGCTCTGATACCATTTTGTAACACCCCAACCACTACAGGGGCTGATGGTCGTTACTTCTGGCAGCTTTATAGGATCACAGACCAGCCTCACAAACTAACACTAGTCTTTTTTGCGCATTTTGTCCTCACTCGTGCGCACCCGGGAAAACTTCCCGGTCGGTCACCCATCCACAAATTGCTCCAGGCCAAGCACGCTTAACCTCAGAGTTCTTTGCAGGTGACCTTCCGAAAAAGAAGGTATACCTTGGTGGTATGAGTATTCTATCAATCCTGTTAAACCTTGAGCCAGGATGTCACAAGGCTGCACGCGTCGGGAGGCGAGGACCGCGCCAGGAGGTCGCGGCGGGATCTCGAGGAGGCCGCGCCGTGGCTGCCTCGCCGTGGGAGACCGTTCGCGCCAAAACCGCCTCGCCGTGAAACTCGGGAGACGCCATTGCGCGTGAGGTGGAGCTGGCCGGAGGAGCACGAGGCAGCAGCGGACGCGATCGGAGGACGAGAAAGACAGAGAGCAGGAGACTAGAGAGACGGGGAAAGCGGTGGGCGGCGACTGGGAGTTTGGTGTGCTAGGGTTCGCCTCGGTCTTGCGTCTTGTGCTCTTTAAAAGAATTCAGAGACTCGGCGGTGGGAGTCCGAATGCAGCAGACTAAAAAATTTCGTGGCCCAGCGCCCAACGTGCGGATTAAAAATTTCGTTGCCGAGCGCGCGCGGACTAAAAAGTTTCATACTCGGCGTCAGCGAGCCGACTAAAAAATTTCGCATCTGAAGGGCGCCTTTACAACCGTCGGTTGTCGAGGAGCAGCCGACGGTTTTAACATTATAGGTGTCAGCTTTTTTGTAGACCCGACGTATTTAAGACCTCCGCGCGACCCCTCAAATATATATGTCGGTCTTTGTGGCCCAACCGGCGAGTATTTATTTATGGTTGTCGTTTGTGTTGTGGTCCCGACAACCATAATTAAAGACGTTGGTCGACAGCGCGACGCCGACGGCTATAAACTTATCAACGTCGGTACCCGGAAACCGACGAATCAACCGATTTAAATATCGTCGGCCCCGACGATTATACTTTCCCCGATTCTTTACCCGACTCATGTAGTATACTTACGTCGGTTGGGATCGGCCGACGTAAATTACTTACTTATGTTGACCGGCCCACGTAAGTTAATCCGACCGACTTAATAGTACAGTGTCCTTGGAGCACCTCGTACGTATCTATCTTCTCAGCTCAAACACTAGAAAAATAGCAATGTATGCAAGAATTAATTAAAAATATGGGAATTAATCAGCTCTAATTAAGGAAGAGTCGTCCATTCTGATTGGAGTGATTATCAATATACAAATAATAATTGATTAGATAGAGATTGATAAACGTCGTCGTCAGGTTCACTAATTTTCTTTTTTCATATATAATGCATAATATTATAAATTTATTTATGTGAGTTAACGCCATGTCGATAAGACAAGGCCTGGCATGGCCGCGCGCTAGCTTCTCCTTGGGACTTGGGGGAGGGAGAGATCGGGAGATGCATGGAGGAGGCGAGGAACGCGGGCGCGAGGGCTGGCCCTGTCCTGACTTGGGCGATCACCCATCTCGCCTCGATCGGCCAGTAGCAGTGCATGCATCCTGGCTTTATTCTTGGCATTCGGTGGTCGCCACCCACCACCACCGTTCCCCCGGCCGGCCATCTCTCGCATGCCGTCGTCTTCGTTTGGCAGGGCGTCGCCACTCCTCCATCAATTCAATCGGAATCCGGCCACAGCAACAGGCCGGATCGCGAAGGGGTATGAAGCCGGCGGGCACTCT
The DNA here is from genome assembly GCA_036927565.1 of Tuctoria greenei. Classification (NCBI taxonomy): domain Eukaryota; kingdom Viridiplantae; phylum Streptophyta; class Magnoliopsida; order Poales; family Poaceae; genus Tuctoria; species Tuctoria greenei. The sequence goes on along the minus strand of JAYESD010000010.1, from coordinate 134,446,701 downwards.
CAAGTCTCGACGAGGCATCGGCAGTGACGAGGAGGAGGCCTCCGGCGGCGTCAGCTTCTCCCCGACAACACCGCGTAAGGATTGCTGGTGGTCCTGGGGGCTGCTCCTCAAGGGCGTGGCGGCGCTGGTGACCCTCATCGGGCTGACGGCCAGCACCAACTACTACTTACTGTACTATAGCGGCATGCCATTGCCGTCGTCTTCCTCCTCACGGGCTGGCACTGACATGAATAATAATCAGAACAACAACGTCGTCGGCAGCAGCAAGGACGATGAGAAGAGAGGTCGTCGCGGTGCTGCTCATTTGTTGGAGTTCCGTGGGTACGTGGACCCCGGCCCACCGTGGGGCCACACGATGTCGGACGCGGAGCTGTTCTGGCGCGCGTCTATGGTGCCGCGCGTGGAGGAGTACCCGTTCCAGCGCGTGCCCAAGGTGGCGTTCCTGTTCCTGACGCGCGGGCCGCTGCCGTTGGCGCCGCTGTGGGAGCGCTTCTTCCGCGGGCATGAGGGGCTCTACTCGGTCTATGTGCACGCGCTGCCGGGGTATTATACGACGACGACGACCCGGCGGCGGCGGCGGGGGGGCGGGCCGTTCCAGGGACGGCAGATTCCGAGCCAGGAGGTGTCGTGGGGATCCATCACGCTGGTGGACGCGGAGAAGCGGCTGCTGGCGAACGCGCTGCTGGACTGGTCCAACGAGCGCTTCGTGCTCGTGTCCGAGAGCTGCGTGCCCGTCTTCAACTTCCGCACGGTGTACGAGTACCTGGTGAACTCGGCGCACAGCCACGTGGAGTCGTACAACATCGACGTGCCGCAGTGTGCGGGGCGGTACAACCCGAGGATGGCGCCGGACGTGGAGGAGGAGCAGTGGCGCAAGGGCTCCGAGTGGTTCGAGCTAAGCCGGGAGCTCGCCGTCGACGTGGTGGCGGACCAGCGCTACTACGAGCTGTTCCGGCGGCACTGCACGCCGTCCTGCTACCCCGACGAGCACTACATCCCGACGTACCTCCACCTCCGGCACGGCGCGCGCAACGCCAACCGCACCCTCACCTGGGTCGACTGGTCCCGCGGCGGCCCGCACCCGGCGCGCTTCGGCAAGGCCGCCGTCACGCGCCAATTCATCGCCGCCATCCGCAACAACGGCACGCGATGCCTCTACAACGCCAAGCCCACCACGGTGTGCTACCTCTTCGCAAGGAAGTTCGCGCCCAGCGCGCTGCCCACGCTGCTCAACCTCACCACCACGCTCCTAGACTTCTGATACAATTAATTAGCCTTTTATTTTCTTTTTTTTAGTAGTACTCCCTCCATCCAATAATACTACTAGTTACAAGTATTTTAGTATGGAGGGAGTGCTTGTGTTTATAATCTCACTCATGTGTACGATATATGTAGTCCATATTAGCGATATACTACTGTCGGTACTAAGCATACCGGGTATCCTCGCGCACAGGATGAAAGTACCTAAGTACTATGCGCCTCTCCCCAGAGGCAGGATCCAATGGCGCCACGTGTCCAGAAGGCGCCAGACCCCAGCCTTCCTCAAGTACGGGACCTGACGCTGTCACGTGGACCTCAAAGACAGGACCCAGCTCCCCCGATCAGACGGGATCCCGAGCTGCCACGTGTTTAGCTGGACAGGACCCCACTCCACCGTAGGAGTGAGCTCTGGTGCAGCCACGTGGCTCGAAGCACCAGGGTGGATACCTCCCGCAAAGATGGGCTCCGGGACTGCCACGTACTCCGAAGTACTAGACCTGGCCTCCCCCGCAGTGGCCAGCTCCGAGGCTACCACGTGCCCTGCAACTTGCCCTGGGCGGTGGGTTGTGAGGGTTAAGGGATGGTGTGCCCTGTCTAAATCAAGCATTAAAGACATGCACCCACCTTGGATGCATGACACGGCGCACGCCAACGATCAGAGACCACTACGTACAATCACATCACAGTAAAGGTGCTGCAGGCCTACCCCTCTCCGCCAAGTGGGGTATCTTACGGCGACAAGACAGACGAACAGGACATCCTCTGTCAGCATCAGCAACTACGCGTGAGCCACTAGTATAAGAGGCGACAAGACACCGAGTCTCCAAGCTGAGTTCAGAGACAGCGTAGTGGAGAAGCCTTAGATCTTTAAGGATAAAATCGCCCTCGGGCCACCTGTCTGGCCCTGGACCCCATTTGTAAGGCGTCCGGCCTTGTCTATAAATGTAATACCCTCATTTTCATGCATCATGCCCTATATACATTCATATACATGTTTAACATTAATCCACATCAAGAAGAATGAGTTTAAAATTGATTTGGAACAAAACCGCACTTAAAATGCTGAAAAGTGCGGACTAGTCCGATTTTGATGAGGACTAGTTCGATTTCTCTCTGACTAAAAACGGACTTGTCCGTTTTTGCTGCGGACTAGTCCGATTTTGCCTCTAGAAACTTTCGGACTTGTCCGATTTTGTGCGGACTAGTCCGATATTCCAAGAATCCTTGAAAATTTGATAAGTCCCTGGACTTGTCCGGACTATTCCGGTGTTCCAGCGGACTTGTCCATTTTCCTCTCTGACTAAAGTCGGACTTGTCCGATTTTTTGCCAGACTTGACTGATTTCTCTCTGGACAACTTCAGACTAGTCCGGTCCTTTTCGAACTTGTCCGATATTTCACGACTCCAAGTTGATCTTTTGTTTTACGACTTGTTTCTTGGGTTTCACGTCTAGTGGGCCTAGGGACGTCATGCCTAACTCTTTTAAAGCTCATGTGGGACTCTAAACTAGCATCTACTGACCTCAAACTCGAGATCCATCTAACCCTAGCCTCCACCTCTATATAAACAACCACCCCCTTTGGCTTGACATCTATTTGCCAGTTTTCCACCCCACCCAAACCCTAGTTCGTAGAGATCCATCATCAAGGAGGGAGGAGGAAACGAAATAGGATCAAGATCTCCACCGAGCTTTCGTTCTTCATCACCAATTCATCTCCAAGTTCATCATCAACCCCAGATCGCCAAGATCCAAGTTGTCGACTGTTGGAGTCGGCAGATCTCCCGACACTACTAAAGTGTTGAAGGAGTTTGTAGTTCGGTGTGGGCGCGCGGAGACTCAAGAAGGTGAATCATGATTGGACACGAGAGACACAGTGGTTTACGTGGTTCGGGCCGCCTGAGCGTAATACCCTACTCCACGGGTGTGTGGTGTTGTATTAGTTTATGTATGAAAGCTCACGTCAATGCGTGTGTGCCTGAGAGCGTTCGAGAGCCTTCTTCTCCTTCGTGTATCGTCGGTCTGTCCTTTTATAGTACAAGGACAAACCGTTACAAGTTAACCTGGCCCGACATGTGGCCCCGGCGATTACTAGTATTGATACACGATTAATTGTTGTTAATAACCCTGTAACGGGCTCCGACAGTGCCGTTACAGGTGTTAAGATTGTCCGATTAAGTGTCATTAACATGGAATTAATGACAATTAATCGGGTCTTGAAGTCCGCGGCTATCCTTTGAAGATCCGGAGTCGTTACAATGTCCTCCGGAGGTTTGAGGCGGCCAGCTCCGACGTTTGGACACGTGGCAGCTCCGGAGCTTGCTTGTGGGAAGCGGGAAGCTCCGGGGTGGCCTGGCACGTGTCAAGTCCGGAGCTTCTCTCGGTCAGGGGTTAAGTTCGGAGGTGCCGTTTCGGTACCTAGCCCGGAGCTTCACCCTTGTGGGTAGTAGCTCCGGTCTGGCAGTACACGTGGCAACCTAGGGGTTAACCATGTTGGAGAAGCAGGTCCGGTTATGTCTGACAAGTGGGCCTCCGAGGGTCTTCAATTTGAGTAGACGTCCTTCCCTTGAGATCTTTGTAACCTCAGGGGGTGTATGGTTTTTAGGGTACCGACAGTGGCCCCCTGGACCTACCTCCGGGGAAAGTCACCGGGGTGAAGTCATTCCGTCTGAGGTGGGTCCATACTCGCGACTCTTGAACTGGGTCTTCAAGGGTCTTCGGAGGTGCCGTTGGTGGGGCTTTACAGTTAAATCCCGACGCGTGGCGCACCTCAGGCGGCATATAAGATCTTTGACGTGCGGATCTCTCGCAATTGAAGGTCGCCGGTTCCCGATGCGAAAACCGTATCGGTTCCGCGCGCCTTGTCAGGTCGCCGCCTTTGGGTTTCCCGCCTCGTGATGACAACCGTTCGCCTGGGTAAGAGCCTCGACTTGATCGTCAGGGTGGTCCCGGGCCCTCTTGTCATCGGCAGGGTTGAATTCTTGAGTAGTATCCTTGACTCCCCTGCAGTTTCCATCCAAGCGTTGCGAGGGCTTACTTAAGAAGGAAAGCGCACCGTCGGGAGTTCTTTACGCTTCCCATCTGTTCTTGCGCTCAAAATCCCAACTCGTACTTTGCTCCTCTTCTCTTGCCTAGCTATGCTGTGATGGAGTTGGGTCTGCGTGAGAGTCGTTTGAAGACTGACAGCGATCTGAAGAAGGTCCGGGCCCTCATGGGGTGGTCTTCGGACTTCTTCAACCGCTCGGTCCGCGCCGGCGGAGAGCTCCCCTTTGAAAAGGAGCACGCTGGCGAGATGGTGTACTTTTCCTCGTATGCCATGGTGGGGCTGATCCCATCGTTTTCTTCTTTCTTCTTGATGCTGCTGGACTTCTATGGTCTGCAGCTGTACCACCTTGGCCCTCACTCCATTCTCCTTGTGTCCATCTTTGTCCACTTCTGCGAGATGTGGGTGGGCATCCCTCCCTGCATCGAGCTCTTCCGAACCTTCTTCACTGTCCACACCACCGGCTGAAGCAATGAGTATCTTGGCTTCTACTACTTCGTGAAGCGCAAGAAGTGCCCATTCAAGTACCTCCGGTCATTCCCTTCCGGGAAGTGGGATGACTGGAAGAAAGATTGGATAGTCGTCCAGGTGGAGGAGCATGAGCGGTTGGAGTTGCCAGACGGTCTGCCCGGCATTGACACGTCGATATGGAGCGAAGTTCCAGTGCTGGCGGCAGCTTTCGACCCTGTCCTGACCAGGATCCGCCAATGTGTGGAGGGAGGATTGACTCCCCAGGCGGTGTTCTGCAACTTCCTGTCCAACAGGTGGGCGCCGCTGAAGAGGAGGGAGAAGCTCGCCTGGGCCCTCAACAGCATGATGGACGAGGACCGGGTTGAGACCGGGTTGAAGTCCAGCATGGTGGGGAAGACCTTGGAGTCTCACCTCAAGAAATTCCAGCACGGCATCGACGTTGACGGAGATTACTTGACTCCGCCGCCGGCCTTCCTCCCTCTGAACGTGGAAGTTGAGTTCAGCAGGGAGCTCCGGCGGACGATGCCCGCGCTTGACGACCTTGGTGTCGTCGAAAGAAGATCAACCACCCGGTTGGCGATCCCCGGGTTGTCCGAAGACGGCTCCGCCCCTGTCCCACAGCCAAGAGCTGAGGTCATCGGCAAGGGCAAGGAGTTGGCGGAGGAGCCGGAGAGCCGGAAGAGGAAGCTGCGACATGCTGACGGAAGGTCCATCGGGCCTGTCACTTCCCCCCTGGTTCCCCCTCCTCAGGAAGGAAGATCCTCCGCCGCCGTGGCGACTGTCACCGTGGTGGGGTCCTTCCGGAACGTTACTGTTCCGGCGGTGGGATCCTCCCGGAGTGCGACTGTCCCCGTGGTGGATCCCTCCTGTGGTGCTAGCTCCGGGCGCGCGACTCCGGCATCTGGAGCGGTGAGGGCCTCCAGGTCCAGGAGTTCCTCCCGATCAAGGAGAGCTCCGACCCGGGAAATGCCCGCGGCTGTGGCAAGTCCTGGGAGTCTTCCCGGAGCTCCTACGCCGACCGTGGCCAGCCCGGATCGTCCGGGAAAGAGGTTCCGCGCAAGCTGGTGCGGGAGCCTTCCAAGGTAATTTTTCTTTTTTACCTCGATTAACTTTTTAATTGTAGCATCTGTTTGCTCAATTTCTTCGTTCTTCATCTGCAGCGTTCCCAAGAAGGGGAGTGAAGCTCCACCCTCAGCCACAGTGTCTGAGGCTGCGAGGGCTTCTGCTCCAGTCATGGTGCCACCCCAAGCGGAGGCTGCGACAGCTCCGGCGCCGGCTGTCGTGGTCATGGACCTCGACTCGTCTCCAGAAGTTCCCGTGGTAGCGCCGGACCACGGGAATGAAGATGCGCCAGCGGAACCCGTCCCGGAAGTGGAAGCTCCGGGTCCTGGTGCTGCAGTAGTAGAAGCTCTGGCTGTTGAGTCGGAGGAAGTAGCAGTCCCGGCTTCGGAGCCGGAAAGTGCTAAAGCCCCGGCGATTGAGCTGGAGGTGGCTGAAGCCCCGGCATGCGAGCCGGAAGTCGAAGTAGTTCCGGCAGTTGAGCCGGTTACTTCCGAAGCTCTGGCCGCAGAGCCGGTGATTATTGGAGCGCCGGCCGCAGAGCCGGCGGCTGAAGAGGCGAGGGAGCTTGAGCCTCCCTCAGAAGAGGTGTCCCGGCCGGAGCCAGTAGCGGCTCCTGCTCCGGAGGCGACGACGTCGATGGTACCTGTGGCAGAGCCAGAGTGCCTGAACGAAGTCGCCGGCCCCCAGCCTGAGGGGGCAAATGAAGACTTGGTGGCGGGACCTCCTTCAATGGCGACTGAGGCCGTCCCGGAGGAAGGCCCTAGTGCTTTGGAAGCTCGGGGTTCCACTCTCGCAGAGTGGGACCCAATTTTTGTATGTGAAGACCCGCTGGAACCAGCGGAAGAGATCCCAGCAGGTCTGGAGCCCATCTCGCTGTCGATGTCCATCGACAACGCCTGCTCCAGTCTACGTCAGGTCCAACTGGCCTTCTTCCACGACAGCAAGGCTCTTGAAGAGGAGCGCCAAACCCTTAGGCGGTGGCGTAATCGGCTCCACTTCGAGACTAAGCTGGTGCAGTCGAGGCTTGCGGATGACAAGGAGTGGATCAAGCGGGAGAAGATCCGCCTGGAGCTCTGGGATAAGCTGCTGGATGAGAGGGAGAGCATGACTCACGCCCTCGATGCTCAATCCCAGGAGTTCCACGATCAAGCTAAGGCTGCTAACGACGCGGCCAATGCTCGGTTTGATCAGCTCGAGGCCATCAGCACCGCACTCATCAAGCGCCGAGAGGCACTTGAAGGGAGGGAAAGACGGCTCGAGGACGAGGAGCAAAAACTCCTAGAGCTACGGGATGCCGTCTTGCGACGGGAAGAAGAGCTCGCCGAGAAAACAGCTCTAGCGGACAAGGGCCTCGAGGAGCGCACTAAGAAATTGGAAGAGCGCTGCCTCGAGGAAGAGGAGAAGACCTGGGTGCGGGGGCAGGAACTCTACGAATACGAGTGTGCCCTTATCGCCCGGGAGAAGAAAGTGGAGGCTAGGGAGAAGGACCTGGTCGACCGCCGGAACAAGATACACCTCCGGGAGGAGGAGCTCGGAAGACTTGAGAAGCGGGTTGCTGCGAAGATCCAGCAAAACGCCAAAGAAGTTGAGCGCCTCGCCCGCGAGAATTCGGAGCTGACGGCGGCCCGGAGATCCCTGGAAGAGATGAAGAACTTGAGGAAGGCGGACTCCCTGCAGATTTGGGAGTTCCTGGGCAAGGCCGACGACGCACTGATGCCGATGGGTTTCAGTCCCGTGCACCCGGATGATCCGGAGCCGGAGCCGGACCTTGCGTTGCAAGCATTGAGCGCCGCAGGCAGCAATCTCTCCAAGGTGGGCGATGTCATCGTGGACCAGTTGGAGGTCGAGGGGCAATCCCTGGCTAGGAACGTCACAGAATATGTGTTGACGTGCTACAACAGCCGGAACCCTCGATTTCCTCTGGACCCGGTGCTTGAAGGCCCCGTCGAAGGAGAAGGCGAAGCTACCCGAGCCCGCGTGTCGGAGGTCGCCCAGAAGGTCGCCGAGTTCTTCCATAGGGTCTAGGACCGTCTCTTTTAGCCTTTACTTGTATCTTCTCTTCTTCCTCAATTTTGTAATCCCTTGTCTCCAGATGTAATCTCCGGTCTTCAGATGAAATGAAATCCCCAAATTTTTGCGAATTTCATTTTTTGTCTTCAACATCTTTATCTTCACTTGGCCCCCTGGTAGATGTGCACAATTTGATTGTGGACATGTACCAAAAGGATGTTGAGTTTTGTTGAAGACGAATTTCCTTCGAACTTGTGGAATTTAGGTCCGAAGTTTTTGATAGTGAAGGTCCCCTGAAGTTGTCGGAGCTTAGAAGCTCCGGCACTGTCCATCGCTGGAGCTTAGTAGCTCCGGCAATAGCCTCTATAAACATGTTGAGCGTCGGTAGTTAATACTCCAAGGTGTCGGAGCTTAGCAGCTCCGACAATGACCTTTGCCACACTTGGTTTGTTGGCAACAGACTCCAGTGACGGGGTCTTCTCACCATCTTTTAGTCAACACCGACGGTTGACGCCCTGGTGGGAGTCGGAGCTTGGTTAGCTCCGGTTTTTCTCCATCAACGTAGGGTTCATTTTTCCTGCACACTTAAGACAAGAAAAATAGTAAAATTCGTTCCTTGTCTATAACTTCGTCGCGGCTTACGGTTCTCAAGAAAATTTTAAGTTGAACACGATTTTTAACACGACTGGATGAATTGTCTTTTCTTTTAGATCCAATTGTCCATGGACCCACCTTACTTTGGCCTGCCGGGATGTAGGTAGAGTGGCGTACTTAGGGTGCTTGACCAGGCTAAGTCGATAGCGCACTCCGGCCCTAGAATGGCTTGGCAGCTTTCAGGCGAGTTGGCCACAGACGATATTTAAATCCAAAAAATCTGACAATTCAACTCGAATCGTATGTAAACCGGTCAAACTAGAACTTCTTAAGAATTGCACGTTTCTGTTATAGAAAAGAAAGAGAAAAATAAAAATGTCGAGCCTATGCAAAAATGAATGCACGTGGAGTCTATTTCACATGAAGATGTCTTTCATTATAGGTCCGGGGTACAGGGGAAACAAGTACACTCTTAGGGTACGGAACCAGGCTAAGTGTGTTTGGTTTCTCGTTTGACCCAGGGTAGTTAGCCACACTTTTAGTCCGGAGACTGTGTCAAGTGTTGCATGAGCTTTTCAAACCTTTCGGGAAAGGTCCGGCTGCTCTCCCGGAGGAACTACCCGACTCTGTACAATGACTCTATAACATACATTTCAAGTTACTTAAGACTCACCTCCGTGGAATTAAGTGTAGAACTTACGGAGGTGCTCGATGTTCCAAGGATTTGGGAGAGGTGTCCCATCCTCGGTAGCCAAGCGAACGCTTCCGGGACGGGATACTTTGATCACTCGAAAGGGCCCTTCCCAGCCGGGGGAGATTTTGTTTTGCCCTTCTCTGGATAGTATTCTCCGTAGCACCAGATCGCCTTCCTCGAGCTGTCGGTTGTGTACATGCCGCTGGTGATAGCGCCGTAGAGCTTGGCGGTATCGGGCATTCCGAACAGGTGCTTGGCACCTTCCCTCCTCGAGGAGGTCTAGGTCTTCGCGCCGGAGTTGGTCCTGCGCGGCTTCGTCGAAGGTCCGGACTCGGAGGGAACCCAAGGTGATTTCCGGAGGAAGGATCGCTTCAGCTCCGTACACCAGAAAGAAGGGTGTTTCTCCGGTTGCCCGATTTGGAGAAGTCCTGTTGGCCCATAGAGTGGGCGGAAGCTCTTCGATCCAATTGGCTCCGTGCTTTTTCAAGCGCTCATAAGTGCGTGTTTTGAGTCCTTTAAAGATCTCTGCATTTGCTCTCTCGGCTTGTCCATTGCTGGCAGGATGAGCTACGGAAGCGTAGCAAACTTGTATGCCGAGGTCTTCGCAATATCCTTGAAATGCGGAGCTTGTGAATTGAGTCCCATTATCAGTGATGATCTTATTTGGGACTCCGAATCTGCTCACGATGGATTGTAGAAAATTGATTGCAGATTGTTTGTTGATCGTCACAACGGGAGTTGCTTCCGGCCACTTGGTGAACTTGTCGATGGCGACGTACAGGAACTTGTAACCTCCGACGGCTCTTGGGAAGGGTCCCAAGATGTCCATCCCCCACACAGCGAAAGGCCATGTGGGAGGTATCATTTGTAAGGACTGAGCAGGCGTATGAATTTGCTTTGCATGAAATTGGCATGCTTTGCATTTCTTCACCAGCTCAGTGGCATCCTGGAGCGCTGTAGGCCAGTAGAAGCCGTGCCGAAAGGCTTTTCCGACCAGCGTGCGGGAAGATGCGTGGTTCCCACACTCGCCTCCATGGATTTCTGCGAGGAGCTCGCAGCCTTCTTCCTTTGTGATGCACCGCATTAGGATGCCGTTGGCACCGCGCCGGTAGAGATCCCCTTCTACCAACGTGTATCTTTTAGCCAATCTGACTACCCGATCAGCGGATACATCATCGTCAGGAAGGATGTTGTCTTTCAAGTAGCTCCGGATCTCCGAGATCCATGCATCGGAACTGACTTGAGCATTTGAGTCTTGCGTGCTGGGTTGCTCGGAGCTTCCGGCAGCACCTACGACCCTTGATGGCTGCCATGGTAACAGGGCCATCGGGACCGTCAGCTTCGGGATGCTGATCTCGGCCCCTTCGTTCAGTTCGGCAGGCTGAACTGTGGGTTTTGACAACCTCCGGACAAAGGTTCCATCAGGAGCCGGAGCTCCAGTTGACGCCTTGGTCGAGAGTTCGTCAGCTTCAGCGTTGTGAGCACGCTGAACATGGTGAAGCTCTAGGACTTCAAAGTCCTTCTGAAGCCTCTGGACTTCAAGGAGGTAAGCAGCCAGCTGGAGATTATTGCTGGAGCATTCACCCTTCACCTGCTTGATGACGAGTTGTGAATCTCCTTTGACCAGCAATTGCTTGACACCGTATGATAGTGCCACCTTTAATCCATAGATGAGTGCTTCATACTCCGCCATGTTGTTGGTTGCCTTGAAGTCAAGGCGTACCATGTATTTCACCTTCTCCCCAGTTGGTGCGAGGAGAAGGATTCCAGCTCCGGCTCCCTGCTTCTGCATGGAGCCGTCGAAGTAAAGGGTCCAGTGAGGCTTAGTGAAGGTTGGAACTTGAGGTTCCGTCTTCTGCTCGTTGGGGCCCCCAGGGTTTAATGGAGAGTGAGTCCATTCTGCCACGAAATCTGCCAATGCTTGACTCTTGATTGCTTGTCTCGGAATGAATTCAAGATCGAATTCAGCCAATTCCGCTGCCCACTTTGCAATATTCCCAGTTGAATTGGGATTATGCAGGATCGCTCGAAGTGGATATGAGGTCACCACCGAGACTTTGTGAGCTTGGAAATAGTGTCGAAGCTTCCTTGAGGCAATAAGAACTGCATAAAGCAGTTTATGCACCTCTAGGTATCGAGTCTTGGCATCATGTAACACTTCACTGATGAAGTATACCGGGCGTTGAATGGTCCGGACCCTCCCGGAGGGGTCCGGAGCTTCCTCTTCATTGATCCAGACCCTCTCGGAGGGGTCCAGACTCTCTTTGGGGACCTCCGGGTTCTGGGTGGAGGAACCCGGAGCTTCTTCAGAAATGACCTGGACCCTCTTAGAGGGGTCCGGGTCCTCTGAAGTGGCTTCTTGTGGGTTTGAGTCTGGGAGCTGGGACCCAGACCCGCTTTCAGGAACCTCCGGACCCTCCCGAAGGGGTCTGGATTCCTGAGTATTGGGTAGTTCCGGTCTCTCCACAACCAGAACCATACTGACGACTTCGTCAGTAGCTGAAATGTAAAGCAACAAAGGCTCACCAGGGTTCGGAGCTACCAGGACTGGTAGGGTGGTGAGGAACTGTTTCAGCTCCTGGAATGCCTTCTCTGCTTCTTCAGACCATTGGAATGGTCCGGACTTCCTCAGTAACTTGAAGAAGGGAAGTGCTCTTTCCGCCAGTCTTGAAATGAACCGGCTGAGGGCTGCCAGACATCCAGTTAATTTTTGGACGTCTTTGATGCGGGTTGGTGGCCGCATGTCTTCAATGGCTTTTATCTTCGCCGGATTAGCCTCTATGCCCCGGTGACTTACCAGGAAACCAAGAAGCTTTCCGGAACTAACCCCGAAGACGCACTTGTCTGGGTTTAGCTTCGTGCGGGTGGCCCGCAGCTTGTCGAAGACAGCCTGCAAGGTGTCCAAGAGGGACTCCTTGTTCTTGACTTTGACCACGATGTCATCGACGTACACTTCCACTATGTCTCTGATGAGTTCTTCGAAAGTTTTGTACATAGCTCGTACAAAAGTTGAAGCTGCATTCTTGAGACCAAACGGCATGGCTGTGTAACAATACAATCCATCCACTGTGATGAATGAAGTATGCTCTTCATCCTCCCTAGACATCCTGATTTGATGATATCAAGAATATGCGTCTAGAAAACACAGTAACTCGCACCCGGAGGTGGAATCCACTATCTGATCTATTCTAGGTAGTGGAAATGGATCTTTTGGACATGCCTTATTCAGTGTGGTGTAGTCGATGCACATCCGAAGTTTCCCGCCGGCCTTGGGCACAACGACTGGGTTCGCCAGCCATTTTGGATGGAAGACTTCTCGGATAAATCCGGCTTCGAGCAACTTCTTCACTTCTTGTCGGATGAAGTTCTGTCGCTCTACAGATTGCTTCCGAGGTTTCTGATGCACAGGCCGAGCATCGGGGTAAATCTTCAGATTGTGCTCAATCACTTCCCTGGGGATCCCAGGCATTTGTGACGGTTGCCAAGCAAATACGTCAACGTTAGCCCGGAGGAAAGTGATGAGCGCGAGTTCCTATTTGTCATTCAACCCACCCGATATGCGGGTGGTTTGAGTGACATCGGAACCAATTTGGACGACTTTGACGGGGATGTCGGTGTCGCCGCTTGGCTGCACACGAGGAGCAGAGGTTGAGCCTCGTTGCCGAATGCTCGGAGGTTTTGGAGCTTGCCCCTGTCTGGAGTCCTCCTCTTGCGCAGTGGTGAGTGCATGGAGCTCCTCCAGAGCAGTTACTCCGGCGGTGCGATCTCCACGAATCCGGAGAACGCCTGCTGGTGTTGGCATCTTCAACACCAAGTATCCATAATGAGCAGCTATCATAAATTTGTATAGGGCAGGTCTACCCAAGATGGCGTTGAATGGTAAGTTGATATGAGCGACGTCGAAGACCAACTTCTCGGTGCGGTACTTCTCCCGTGTCCCGAAGGTAACGGGGAGAATTATAGCTCTGAGTGGGGTAATGGCCGCCGGACCTACTCCGGAGAATGGTCGAGAGGGCTGAAGATCCGAAGGTCGAAGCTGAAGTCTGGTAAAAGCTTCAAAGCTTATAAGGTTCAGCCCCGAACCTCCATCCACCATAACATGATGGAGCTGGATGTTGTTGATGGTGGGAGATACCATCAAGGGTAATTGGCCAGCTCCGACCATGCTTCGAGGACAGTCCGAAGCATCAAAAGTGATGGGTGTGTCCATCCACTTTCGATGTGGCTCCGGTCTAGCTGTGGGAGCTACAGCAGCCATATCCCGCCGCATAGTCTTGATGACACGACGAGAAGTGATGTCCCATGATCCACCAAAGATGGTGTTCATGGTTTTCCGGCGCTCGTTGTCGGAGACGTCGGAGTCATCGTTGACGGAGGTGTAGACGGCTTTCAGGACCTTTTTGGGGTCCTGAAACCCTAACTCCTCTTCAGCCGGAGCTTCGTCAACCTTCTGTTTTCCCTCCCTCTGTCGGAAAGGAGACCCTTCCCGGCGCTTGTTGTAGCGCTCGGCAAGGTTTTGGACCTCCCGGCAGTCTTCCAGCCTGTGGCTGCCCGTTTTGTGAATGGGGCACCACATTTTGGATTTGTCGCCGTCTTCGGAAGCCGGTCGAGGTCGCTTCTCGGGGCGTGGCCCTCGGCCACCAGGAGTTGCAGTGGCTGCAACGTTGGATGTGCCGGCCGACGGCTTCTTCTTGCCGTTGGTCTTCTTTTTCTTCTTGCCACTCCCGGAGGTAGCGGCTTCTTCTTTGGAGGATTTTTTGTGATCCTCCAAGGCTGGTTTGGAGTGCATTTCACGGCCCTCCGCAGCTCTGGCACATTTGTCTGCCAAGCTGAAGAGCTCCGTGACGCTGGTGATCTCTTTGATCGCCAGCTTCTCCAACATCTTCTTGTCTCGTACACCCTGTCTGAATGCCACAATGACAGAAGCGCTTGAGATAGAAGGGATTGTGTTGCGTACCTGAGAGAACCTCTGGATGAATGACCGCAAAGATTCTCCCCCTTTTTGCACGACCGCAAAAAGGTCTAGTTCAGTGCCCGGTCGGGTGTATGAACTCCCGAAGTTGGCAGTGAACTGTCGGCACAACTCCTCCCAACTGTCGATAGAGTTGGGTGGAAGGCTCATAAACCAGGATCTGGCGGTCCCAGTTAAGGCCACTGGAAAGTAGTTTGCCATTACGGCCTCGTTTCCTCCAGCTGCTAAGATTGCAGTGGAGTATATCTGCAGAAATTCTACGGGGTTGACAGTCCCGTCGAATTTTTCCGGCAAGTGTGGCCGGAACTTCTGTGGCCATCTAACCATGCGCAGGTGCATGGCTAGGGTGGAACAGCCTCCTCCTACTCCTTCCAGAGTAGAGAGGTCTTGAGCATCCCGTCTTTCTCGAGCTCGCTCGATATGGACACGGCCATCCTGTTGGCGGTATCGGCGATCAAGCTCCGCCCGGAGGTCATGTGTCGAAAGCCGAGATACCGTATGGGTGCGTCGTTCCCCAGAGGGCAACGACGTCACTTGCTATGACGCAGCTCGTCTTCGGTTGTTGGAGACATGCGGACCAAGTCTTCCAGACAACGTCCGTCGCTGCGACGGGGCTCGCCCTGAAGGAGGAGGACCCTGGTTATTGAGGCGTTCGGCCACTGCTGCGACCAAATGCTCAACATCAGCCCTCCATTGCTCCATGGCATCTTGAGATGCATCCGGAGGTGGTGGTCGCTGGAGAAGAGCACGCGCTGCATGGAGCGCGTGTTCTGGGTTGTCATGACTTGCCGGCGCAGTATGTGACGCCGGCGCACCATCATGTTGCCCGGCACATTTTGCCGGAGAAGATGGTGGTGGTGGGAGTGTGACTTCTGCTGGTGCTGAGGCTCCTGCTGGTGGCTGCATGTTGGAGGGATTGCCCCCGACAGCCTGAGCAGCAGGTTGCCCGTTGGATGATCCAGCCGCAGAATTCACCATTCTTGAAAATCTCAGGCGCCCCTACCTGGCGCGCCAACTGTCGACTGTTGGAGTCGGCAGATCTCCTGACACTACTAAAGTGTTGAAGGAGTTTGTAGTTCGATGTGGGCGCGCGGAGACTCAAGAAGGTGAATCACGATTGGACACGAGAGACACAGTGGTTTACGTGGTTCGGGCCGCCTGAGCGTAATACCCTACTCCACGGGTGTGTGGTGTTGTATTAGTTTATGTATGAAAGCTCACGTCAATGCGTGTGTGCCTGAGAGCGTTCGAGAGCCTTCTTCTCCTCCGTGTATCGTCGGTCTGTCCTTTTATAGTACAAGGACAAACCGTTACAAGTTAACCTGGCCCGACATGTGGCCCCGGCGGTTACTAGTATTGATACACGATTAATTATTGTTAATAACCCTGTAACGGGCTCCGACAGTGCCATTACAGGTGTTAAGATTGTCCGATTAAGTGTCATTAACATGGAATTAATGACAATTAATCGGGTCTTGAAGTCCGCGGCTATCCTTTGAAGATCCGGAGTCGTTACAATGTCCTCCGGAGGTTTGAGGCGGCCAGCTCCGACGTTTGGACACGTGGCAGCTCCGGAGCTTGCTTGTGGGAAGCGGGAAGCTCCGGGGTGGCCTGGCACGTGTCAAGTCCGGAGCTTCTCTCGGTCAGGGGTTAAGTCCGGAGGTGCCGTTTCGGTACCTAGCCCGGAGCTTCACCCTTGTGGGTAGTAGCTCCGGTCTGGCAGTACACGTGGCAACCTAGGGGTTAACCATGTTGGAGAACCAGGTCCGGTTATGTCTGACAAGTGGGCCTCCGAGGGTCTTCAATTTGAGTAGACGTCCTTCCCTTGAGATCTTTGTAACCTCAGGGGGTGTATGGTTTTTAGGGTACCGACACAAGTGTTACCTCCAAGTTTCTTGATTCATTGGAGTCCTAAACACCTGGTATACCTTCTATTTCCTTTTCCTTACGTGAATTTGACCCCTAATCTCCAAATTCACATCGATCTAGAAAACCCTAATCTGCTGATCTCGCAAAGTGCGGACTTCTCCGGTCCCAAGCGGACTTGTCGGAGGATGGTTCCGGAAATTCTCCCGGTACTACCGTTGGCACCCCGCGGAGTTCTTAGTTCGGTTGTGGGCGCGCGGAGATTCAGAGCAAGATGGCGATTTGACACGAGTATTTACATGGTTCGGACCGCCTCAGCGTAATACCCTACTCCACGGGTGTGTGTTGTTCTTGTATTGAGCGTATGAGCGCTTAAGTGTGAGAGACTAGAGTGTCTAGGAGTCTTAGACGTGTGTCCCCCCCCCCCCCCCCGCACGCTGTGTATCGCTCGGCCAGTTCTTTTATAGTACAAGGGCTGGTCGTTACATCACAAGCCTGGTCTGACATGTGGCACTGGCGGTTACTGATGCTTAATACACAGCTATAGTACTTAATTCCCCTTAACGGCGTGGTAACACGCCTTGATGGTGCATTACTAGTATTAAGGATCCTCCGATCGTGTGTCATTAAGATATCATTAATGACACATAATTAGGTCTTGAAGTCTTTAATGTTCCTTGAAGGTACGAGCCGTTGGAGGTCCACCAATCTGCCTGTTGAGGTTGAAGGTCCGGCGGTTGGACGCATGGCAGCTCCGGAGCTTACTGTCTTGGATGAGTAGGTCCGATGCTGTTGTACACTTGTCGGTAGTGGAGCTTCCCTCTGTCGGGGGTTAGGTCCGGGGGTGCCACACATGTATCTAGTCCGGAGCTATCCCATGTATGGAATGTAGCTCCAGTTTTATGATACATGTGGCGGCACTGGGACTAACCATAGAAGGGAGGCAGGTCCGGTTCTGTGTGACACGTGGGTCCTTCGGAGATCTTCAATTCAGATAGGTGGAGCTCCTTTGCACTCTTTGCAGTCCCAAGGGGTATCCAGTACGCAGGGTACCGACAGTGGCCCCCTGGGCCCACCTCTGGGAGAGACTTTTTGGATTAAGTCATTCTGTCGAAGGTGGGTCCATCTTTCGATTTCTGTGCCATGTCTTCAAGGGTCTTTGGGTGTGCCGTTGAGGTGGTGGTACGCAGTTAACCCATCGCCGCGGGGTATCTTCAGGATGCGGCAGGTGAGATCTGCGCGTGCAGATCTCACGCAATTGAAGATCGCCGGTTCCAAATACGAAAATCATATCGGTTCCGCGCGTCCTGTCAGTCCGCCGCCCTCAGGTTTCCCGCCTCTCATGATGACAAACGTTCGCCTGGGGTAAGGACCTCGACTTAATTGTCTGGGTGGCCCCGGGCCCCCTTGTCATTGGCAGGGTGAAATTTTTGAACTGTATCTTTGGCCCTTCTGCGGTTTCCATCCAAGCATTGCGGGGGCTTACTTAAGAAGGAAAGCGCACACCGTTTGGGGATTCCTTACGCCTTCATTTGAACTTGCGCTCGAATCCTCCAAACTTTCGCTTGCTTTTCCTCTCTCGCCCCGCTGTGCTGCGTTGGAGTTGGGTCTCCGCAAGAGCCGTCTCACGACCGACGATGATTTGAAGAAGGTCCGGACCGACATGGGGTGGTCCAGAGACTCCTTCAACCACCTGAGCCCCGCTTTCAAGCTTCCGTTTAAAAAGAAGCGCGCCAGCAACATGGTGTACTTTTCTACGTACGCCATGGTGGGACTGATCCCACCTTTCTCCACTTTTCTCTTGATGTTGTTAGACTTCTATGGTCTGCAGTTGTACTATCTTGGCCCCCACTCCATTCGTCTCGTGTCCACATTCGTCCACTTCTGCGAGATGTGGGTGGGTATTCCCCCCTGCGTCGAGCTTTTTCGTACCTTCTTCGCCGTCCACACTACCGTCAAGAGTGACGAGTATCTTGGCTTCTACTATTTTGTGAAGCGC
This sequence comes from Tuctoria greenei, assembly GCA_036927565.1. Taxonomy (NCBI): domain Eukaryota; kingdom Viridiplantae; phylum Streptophyta; class Magnoliopsida; order Poales; family Poaceae; genus Tuctoria; species Tuctoria greenei. The sequence continues at coordinate 134,428,732 of JAYESD010000010.1, read as the reverse complement.
AAGGAGTGCCCCTACAAGTACTTGAGGTTGTTCCCTTCCAGCAAGTGGGATGACTGGAAGAAAGATTGGATTGTCATCACGGCAGAGGAGCATGAGAAGCTAGAGCTGCCTGAAGGTCTTCCCAACGTCGACATTGATGCCTGGAGTGAAGCTCCGGTGCTGTCGGAGGCCTTTAACCCTGCCCTGACCAGGATCCACCAATGTGTGGAAGGAGGGGTGACCCCCTAGGCGGTCTTCTGCAACTTCCTAGTCAACAGGTGGGCTCCATTGAAGAAGAGGGAGAAGCTCGCCTGGGCCCTCAACAGTGTGATGGACGATGACCGGATTGAAACTGGTCTGAAGTCCAATTTGGAAGGCGCTGCTTTGGAGCTTCATCTCAAGAAGTTCCAGCATGGCATCAACGTCGAGGGTGACGACTTAACTCCGTTGGCGGCTTTTCTCCCTCTGAACATGGAGGCGGAGTTCAGCAGGGAGCGCCGGCGGAAGATGTCGGTGCTTGAAGACCTTGGTGAAGTTGAGAGGCGTCCGACCACCACGTTGGTGATCCCCGGAGCTTCTGAGGGTGGCCCTGCTTCCGCCCCGAGACAGAGAGATGAAGTCATCAGCAAGGAAAAAGAGTTAGATGAGCCCTCTATCTGAAAGAGGGAGTTGAAGCACTCTGACGGGAGGCCCGTCAAACCTGCTCCTTCCACAGCAGCTCCTTCTCCCCGGCGGGGGAAGTCTTCGACGGCGATGACAACTCCAGCATCGGTGTCTCCCCGGAACGCCAGCTCCACTCAGGTGACTCCGGCGCCGAAGCCAGCTAAGGGCTCTAGGTCCGAGGGTCCTTCCCAGTCAAGGAAGGCCCTAACCAAGACGTCGCTGTCAGCGGCAGTAAGCTCCGAAGATCCTTCCGGATCTACTACCTAAGTTGTGACCAGGTTGGACTCCGAGCATCTGGCGAAGAGGTTCCACGCTAGCTGGAGCGGAAGTCTCCCAAGTTAAATTTGCTTTTTTACCTCAGTTGATTGTTTTTGTTGTAATCATATTTTGAGTTTCTTCGTCCTTCATCCACAGGGTATTTAAAAAAGGGGCTGAAGCTCCGGTTCCTGTGACAGCAGCTGATGTTGTGCAGGCGGAGGCTCCTGCTCCAGTTCCAGTGTCGCCCCAGGTGGTGGTTGAGGTCACGGCAGTTCTGGCGCCGGCCGTCGTGGATCTTGGCTCATCTCCCGAAGCTCCTGTGGTAGCACTGGACCACGGGAATAAATATGTACTAGCGGCACCATCTCTGGAGGTTGAAGCTCCGATTTTGGATGCTATGATGATGGATGCTCCGGCCTCAGGGTCGGAGGTAGCTGCAGTTTCGGCCTTAGGGCCAGATGTTATTGAAGCCCCGGCGGCGGAGCCGGTGGTTGATTAAGTTCCGGCGCCTGAGCCGGTTGTCTTGGAGGTGTCGGCACCCGAACCGGTGGAGGTTGAAGCGCTGGCGCCTGAACTGGCGGAGGAGGAGGCACCAGCACCGGAGCCGGAAGTGGCCTCAGCTCCGGTCGAATCTTCAATGCCTGCCCGTGAAGTGGTAGTTCCAGAGGTACCCGCGCCTGAGCAGGGTGCCAAGACGAAGCGGTTGGTCCCTTGTCTGAGGGACCAGTTGCTGACGACCTGGTGGCGGGACCTTCGGAGCCGACTCCAGAGGTAGAAGCTTCCATTGCCGGACCTTCCTCGACGGCGAGCGAGGCTATCCCGGAGGGCGGCCCTAGTGCCGTGGAAGCTCAGGGGACCGCTCTTGTAGAGTGGGACCCAATTTTTGTTATGGAGAACCCACTGGAGTCAGCGGAGAGGACACCGGCAGGTCCAGAGCCGATTCCCCTGTCGCTGTCTATCAACAACACCTGCTCCAGCCTTTGTCAGGTCCAGCTTGCCTTTTACCACGACGGCAAGGCCCTCGAGGAGGAGCACCAAACCCTTAGGAGGTGGCGCAACCAGCTCCAATTCGAGACCAAGCTGGCGCAAACAAGACTGACTGACGACAAGGAGTGGGTCAAGAGGGAGAAGGCCTGGATGGAGTATTGGGGCCAGCTGCTGGACGAGAGGGAAAGCATGGTGCGATCCCTCGACAACCAGTCATGGGCTATACACGAACAGGCCGTGGCTGCTAATGAAGCAGCGAACGAACGCCAGGAGAAGCGCAACACTATCCACGATAGTCTCGTCAAGCGGCGGGAGGCTCTCGAAGAGCGGGAGAAAAAGCTCAAAGATGAAGAGCAGAAACTCCTGGAGCTGAGGGATGACCTCGTGAAGAGGGAGGAGGAGCTTGCCCAGAGGCTGGCTCTGGGTGACAAGAGCCTCGCGGAGCGCACCAAGAAGTTGGAGGAGCTCTGCGAGAGTGAGGAGAAGAAGGCCTGGCAGCGAGGACAGGACCTCACCAAAAGGGAGAACGAAGTCACTGCCAGGGAGAAGAAAGTGCGAGGGCGGGAGAAAGACCTGGTTGACTGCCAGAACAAGATCCACATCCGAGAAGAGGAGCTTGCCAACCTTGAAAGGCAAGTTGCTGAAAGGATTTAGCAGCACGCCAAAGAGGTCGAGCGCCTTGCCTGGGAGGGTTCGGAGCTTACAGCTGCCAAAAGGTCCTTGGAAGAGATGCGAGGCTCAAGGGTTGCAGAGTCCCAACAAGTATGGGACTTCTTCGGCAAAGCCAATGACGCGCTGATGCTGCTGGGCTTTAGTCCCGCGCGTCCGGACAATCCGAAGCCGGAGCTGGACCATGCGCTGGAAGCGTTGAGCTCGGCTGGCAACAAACTCAACAAGATGGGCGATGTCATCGCGTATCAGTTGGAAACTGAAGGTAAATCCCTTGCGCAGAACGTTGCAGAGTACATTTTGACGTGCTACACAAGTCGGGATCCTCACTTCCCACTAGATCTGGTGCTTGAAGGTCCCAGCGACGAAGAGGGAGATGCTGCCAAGGCCAGCGTGTCGGAGGTTTCCCAGAAGGTTGCCTCGTTCTTACGTAGGATCTAGGACTTTCTCCTTGTAGCTCCCACTTTTATCTTCTCTTATTTTCTCCAATTTTATAATCTCTTGTGTTCAGATGAATGAAATCCAAGAAATTTTTATGAATTTCATTTTTTATTTTCAACCTTTGCCTCACTTGGCCCCCTGGTAGATGTACACAATTTGATTGCGAACATGTACCAAAAGGATGTAGCATTTTGTTGAAGACTTGAGTGCTTCAAACTTGTAGAGTGTAGGTCCGAAGTCGTCGACGGCAGGGGCCCCCTGAGGTTATCGGAGCTTAGTAGCTCTGGCAGCGACCACTGTCAACACGTAGAGCGTCGACAGCAGACCCCATTGGGGTGTCCTTCTACCATCTTTTCTTCACGTTGACGGCTGACTCCTTGGATTTGTCGGAGCTTGATAGCTCCGGCGATGCCTACTACCAATGTTTAAAACATCGACAGCGGGCCACCTTAGGGGATGTCGAAGCTTCGATAGCTCCGGCATCATCCACCATCATCATGAGATTTTTATTTTTCCTGCACGCTGAAGTCAAGAAAAATAGTAAAATCCATTTCTTATCGATAACTCGTTTGTGGCTTACTATTCCCGAAAGAAATTTTTAGGTCGAGCGCAATTTTATATACAATAAAGTGCACTTGCTTATTTCCTCCACGTCTGATCATTTTCTGGACTCACCTTACTCAGGCCTGTCGGGGTGTAGGTAAAGTGGCGTACTTAGGGTGCAGTACCAGGCTAAGTCGATAGCACACTCCGGACCTAGATTGGCTTGGCGTTCAAGCGAGTAGGCCATTCAACAATGTTAAGACCCGAAAGAATTAACAAAGCAACTTGAATTAGACATGAATTGTTCAAGCTAAAAATTCTTGAGAATTGCACAACTTTGTTATAGACAAGGAAGAGAAAAATAAAAAATATTTAGCCTATACAAAATAAATGCACGTGGAGTCTGTTTTCACATAATGATGTCTTTCATTATAGGTCCGGGGTACAGGGGAAACAAGTACACTCTTAGGGTACGGAACCAGGCTAAGTGTGTTGTCTTTCTTGTTTGACCCAGGGTAACTAGATGCACTTTTAGTTATGAGACTGTGTCAAGTGTGCTTGAACGTTGCAGACCTTCCGGGAAAGGTCCGGCTGTTCTCCTGGAGGAGTTACCCGACTCTGTACAATGACGCTATAACATACATCATATTTAATTACAGACTCACCTCCGTGATATTAAGTGTAGAACTTATGGAGGTGCTCAATGTTCCAAGGATTAGGGAGTGGTGTCCCATCCTCAATTGCCAAGCGAACGCATCCGGGATGGGATACTTTGATCACTCGAAAGGGTCCTTCCCAGCTGGGGGGGAGTTTGTTTAACCCTTCTCGAGTTTGTATTCTCTGTAGCACCAGATCGCCTTCCTCGAGCTGTCAGTTATGCACATGCCTTTGATGATAGCGCTGGAGCATTTGGCGATATCGTGCATTTCGAACAGCTGCTCGGCACCTTCCCTCTTCAACGAGGTCAAGGTCTTGATGTCGGAGCTGGTCCTGCATGGCTTCGTTGAAGTTCCGGACCCGGAGTGGCCCCAAGGTGATTTCCGGAGGAAGGACTTCTTGTGCTCCGTACACCAGGAAGAAGGGTGTCTCTCCAGTTGACTGGCTTGGAGTTGTCCTGTTTGCCCACAAGGTGGGTGGAAGCTCTTCAATCCAGTTGGCTCCATGTTTTTTCAGGCACTCATATGTGCGTGTCTTGAGTCCTTTTAGGATTTTTGCATTTGCTCTCTCAGCTTGGCCATTGCTTTTCAGGTGAGCTACAGAAGCGTAGCTGACTTGGATGTCGAGGTCTTCGTAATATCCTTGGAATGCAGAGCTTGTGAATTGGGTCCCGTTGTCAGTTATGATCTTGTTTGGGACTCCAAATCTACATACTATGGACTGCAAGAAATTGATAGATGATTGCTTGTTTATTGTCACAACTGGAGTTGCTTTCGGCCCCTTGGTGAACTTGTCGATGGCGACATACAAGAACTTATAACCTCCGATGGCTCTCGGGAAAAATCACAAGATATCCATACCCCACACAGCGAATGGCCATGTCGGAGGTATCATTTGTAGAGGTTGAGCTGGTGTGCGAATTTGCTTCGCATGGAACTGCCACGCTTCGCATTTCTTCACTAGCTCAGTTGCATCCTGGAGTGCTGTAGGCCAGTAAAAGCCATGTCGGAAGGCTTTACCGACCAACGTGCGGAAAGACGCGTGGTTCCCACACTCGCCTCCATGGATTTATGCGAGGAGCTCGCGGCCTTCTTCCCTTGTAATGCACCGCATTAGGACGCCGTTGGCACCACGCCGGTAGAGATCCCCTTCTACCAGTATGTATCGTTTAGCCAATCTGACTATCCGATCAGCAAATACATTGTCTTCAGAAAGGATGTTGTCCTTCAAGTAGCTTCGGATCTCCGAGATCCATGCATCGGAGCTAACTTGAGCTTCTGAGTCTTGCGTGCTGGGTTGCTCGGAGCTTCCTGCAGCACCTACGACCCTTGATGGACGCCATGGTAACAGGGCCATCGGGACCGCTAGCTTCGAGGTGCTGGTCTTGCCCCCTTCGCTCAGTTCGGCAGGCTGAGCTGTTGGTCTTGACAATCTCAGGATGAAGGTTCCGTCAGGAATCGGAGCTCCGATCGAAGCTTTCATCGAGAGTTTGTCATCTTCAGCGTTGTTGAGACGCTGGACATGGCAAAGATCCAGGACTTCGAAATCCTTATGAAGCTTCTGGACTTCAAGTAGATATGCATCTAGTTGAGGGTTGTTGCAGAAGCATTCACCTTTGACTTGTTTTATTATGATATGTGAATCTCCCTTTACCAACAGCTGCTTGACACCATATGATAGTGCCACCTTGGGCCCATAGATTAATGCTTCATACTCCACCGTGTTGTTGGTCACCTTGAAGTCAAGGTGAACCATGTATTTGACCTTCTCCCCGGTCGGAGCGAGCAGAAGGATTCTAGCTCTGGCCCCCTGCTTCTGCATAGAGCTTTCAAAGTAGAGAGTCCAGTGAGGCTCGGTGAAGACCAGAACCTTGGGTTCTGGCTTCTGCTCACTGGGGCCCCCAGGATTCGATGGAGAGGGGGTCCATTCTGCCACAAAGTCTGCCAATTCTTGACTCTTGATCGCTTGTCTTGGGATGAATTCGAGATCAAACTCGGCCAATTCCGCTGCCCACTTTGCAATGTTCCCAGTAGAGTTGGGGTTATGCAAGATGGCACGCAGTGGATAAGAGGTTACCACTGAAATCTTATGATCTTGGAAGTAGTGAGAAGCTTCCTAGAGGCAACAAGAATTGCGTAGAGCAGCATATGCACCTCTAGGTATTGAGTCTTGACGTCATGAAGTACTTCACTGATGAAGTACACTAGGCGCTAGACTGTCCGAACCCTCCCAGAGGGGCCCAAAGCTTTCTCCTCATCAACCCGGACCCTCCCGGAGGTGTCCGGACCTTCTTCGGGGACCTCCAGGTCCTTGCTAGAGGAACCCGGAGCTTCTTCTAAAGTTACCTGGACCTTCCCGGAGGGGTCCGGATCTTCTTGTTCAGCAACATTAACTCCTTCATTTGAAGGAGGTTAATCCTCTGACGTCTCGCCTCGAGGATCCGGGTCTGGGGGCTGGGACCCAGACTCGCCTTCAGGTAGCTCCGGACCTTCCTGGAAGGGTCTGGATTCCTGAACCGGAGATGGTTCTGGTCTTTCCGCAACCAGGACCATGCTAACAACTTCGTCAGTTGCTGAAATGTAAAGCAGAAGCGGCTAGGATTCGGAGCTACCAAGGTTGGTAGAGTAGTGAGGAGCTGCTTCAGCTCTTGGAATGCCTTTTCTGCTTCTTCAGACCATTGGAATGGTCCGGACTTCCTCAATAACTTGAAGAAGGGTAGCGCCCGTTCTGCCAGTCTTGAGATGAACCGGCTGAGGGCAGCTAGACATCCAGTCAGCTTCTGGACATCCTTGATGCAAGCTGGTGGTCGCATGTCTTCAATAGCTTTAATATTTGTCGGATTCACCTCTATTCCTCGGTGGTTCACCAAGAATCCAAGAAGCTTTCCGGAGCTAACCCCAAAGACACACTTGTCTGGGTTCAGCTTTGTGCGTGTGATTCGCAACTTGTCGAAGACAACTTGCAAGGTGTCAAGAAATAACTTCTTGTTCTTGATCTTGACGATGATGTCATCGACGTACACTTTCACTACATCTCTCATGATCTCTCCAAAAGTTTTGTACATAGCTCACACAAATGTTGAAGCAGCATTTTTGAGATCGAATGGCATGGAAGTGTAACAGTACAATCCATCCATTGTGATGAAGGAAGTATGCTCTTCATCTTCCTTAGACATTCTGATTTGATGATACCCAGAATAAGCATCTAGAAAACACAGTAATTCACACCCGGAGGTGGAATCCACTATCTGATCTATTCTAGGTAGTGGGAATGGATCCTTTGGACATGCCTTATTCAGTGTAGTGTAGTCGATACACATCTGAAGCTTCCTGCCGGCCTTAGGAACAACGAATGGGTTTGCCAGCCATTTTGGGTGGAAGACTTCCCGGATGAATCCAGCTTCGAGCAACTTCTTCACTTCTTGACGTATGAAGTTCTGTCGCTCTACTAATTGCTTCCGAGGCTTCTGATGTATAGGCCGAGCATCGGGATAAATCTTCAGATTGTGCTCAATCACTTCCCTAGGAATCCCAGGCACATGTGACGATTGTTAGGTAAACACGTCGACATTAGACCAGAGGAAAGTGATGAGCGCGGGTTCCTATTTGTCGTTCAGACATTCGATATTCGAGTGGTCTGAGTGGTGTCGGAACCAATTTGGACGACTTTGACGGGAATGTCGGTGTCGTCGCTTGGTTGCACACGAGGTGCGGAGGTTGAGCCTCGATGACGAATGCTCGGGGGCTTCGGAGTTTGCTCCTTTCCGGATTCTTCCTCCTGCGCTGTAGCAAGCGCGTGGAGTTCTTCTAGAGCAGTAACTCCGATGGTGCGATCCCCATGGATCCGGAGAACGCCTGAGGGTGTTGGCATCTTCAACACCAAGTAGCCATAATGAGCAGCAGCCATGAATTTGTACAAAGCTGGCTTGCCCAAGATGGCATTGAATGGTAAGTTGATCTGTGCCACGTCGAAGACCAACTTCTCGGTCTTGTAATTCTCCCGAGTTTCGAAGGTCACCGGGAGAGTAATGGCATCGAGTGAAGTTATGGCCCCTGGGCCTACTTCGGAGAAAGGTTGAGAGGGGCGAAGATCCGAAGGTCGGAGCTGAAGCTTGACGGAGGCTTCGAAGCTTATGAGTTTCAGCCCTGAACCTCGGTCCACCATTACGTGGTGGAGCTGAATGTTATTGATGGTCGGAGATACCATCAGTGGAAGTTGGCCAGCTCCGATCATGTTCTGAGGGCAGTCCGAAGCATCAAAGGTGTAACACCCTGATTTTCAAGTTTTGGTAAATTAAAAACTTAAACGGGAATTTAGAGTTAATAAAGAGAAGGAATTTGTTTTTATAAAAAATATAAAATATATGCATCTCATCTTGCATTTTGCATTCATCTTCAAATATTAAAAATTAATTATCAAAATAAATAAGCTAAAAGTAATTTATTACCAAAATAAATATTCTAAAAGTATTTAATTGCCACAACAAATAAGAAAGAAAAGAAATATAAGAAATTAGAAACAAAAAAAAGAAGAAAATAAACAAGAAAAGAAATAGTAACTCATGAAAAAATAACAATAAGTAAATTAAAAGAAATAAAGAAAAGAAAATTTTAATATAAAAGAAAGAAACAATAGTTAATAAAAATAAAAAATAAAAGAAAATAAATAAATAACAAATAACAAAGAAAAATTATATAAGAAGATATAAATATAACTAAATAAATAAGTATATATATATGTAAAAAAGAGGAAAAAAACAAAGTCAACCCAACCTGGTCGCATCCTAAGTCCGCTTCGGACTTACTGAAGCGCTGCTGTCCACCGCCAAAAAAAAGGGGATAAAAAAAAGAAAAAAAAAAAGAAATAAGAAAAAGAGAGTCAACTCGGCCTGGCACGCAGGCCTGGGACCGAGAGTATCGTGACCCACGCGCCAAGCCGAGCGCGTCAGCGCGCCTGCGCGCCGCGTTTCAGTCACGAGGTCGAGTCGGCAGCGCCCAGGCCGGCCCTAGTCTCCGCCGCCTATTTAAGCCACAGAAGACACCGCGGTTTTCCTGGACGCCAGAAATCGCGCCGCTAGAGACGCCAGAAACCCTAGCGCTAGAGAAAAAAAAGAGAGGACAAAGACTGTTCCGCCAGGGAAAAATAGAAGAAGAGAAGAGGGAAGAAAAGGGGAAGAAAGGAGCCGCTGTCCGCGGGGATCGTCGCATCGTCACCGTTCTTCGTAGGAGATCTCTATGTCGTCGCCGTCGTCATGCCGCCAGAGGATCGCATCGCCATCTACTTCGTCTACGTCATGCGTTCTTCTCTTCCGTCTACGTCAGGCTGCCGTCATCTTCATCAACGAAACTCTAGATCCCGGAGACACACGTCGCGCCGCCGTTCCACGACCGTCCGGACTAGATGCGCACACGGTAGGTATTACAATCTAGATCTAGACTATTAATTCCTAAAAATTTAGAATAAATTCTAGTAAGTTGTTAATAATATTTTCAGCATATTTAATGTTCTGAAATAACTATTTTGCCTCTGAATTAATTGCAATTAATTCCAAACTTGATCAATTAAAAGGAAATCATTATGGAAAATTATTAAAAAGCCATGGAAATTTATATAACGTTAATACAAACATATTTTCTGCATGTATTCATATTTTGCGTATTGATTAGTGGTTGCAATGCATTTATTATGTATGTTTGCTTGTGTATGTGGTTGATTGCGAGTAGACGGTTTGCTCAAGTGGTTAAGATCGAGAAGCGAGTATGCGTGGATCTTCATGTGCAAGACGTTGACTTGCTTGACCATCGGAATTGCGGGATATAAAGGCAAGTGTCCTTGAAGCATATTGACCCCGTTTTTAAAATAAATGTTTGTTTGCAAACTGCATGCTTGTGTCAATTTGATGGGAATCCTATGATAGGAAGTTTACTAGCTTTGTTGACCACCCTTGTCACCTGGGATGTATGGTAAAGAGTTAGGATGGGATTTTTACCTTTTTGCTTCGCTTAATTAATTGCGATGGAAGAACAACTACACTACTTAATTTAATTATGCATTAATGAGATTGTGGTTAATATGAACTGGTTAAAATGATATGGTAATGGGTGATCTAAGCAAGCCCGGTATGTGGATGGGTTGGATGATATGGTGGTTTGCTTGCCTTAGATCTAAGGACCGGTTCATGCGAGAATATGCCAGGACAACAGTGCCACCACAAGGCGAAGTATGGGTGCGGCGTAGCTGAATAATTAGGAGCGCTGCTAGTATTGTGTGGACCATTGGATGGCGCGGGCAATGGGAGTCGAGGAGGGCTACCCTGGGATCCGCATGGCACACGTGGGGGCCCGTGGGTGGGAGAATGGAGATTCAAGCCTGCCAGTGAAACCTTAGTGGGCCCGTACACACTAGTAGTCCCTTTTGAAAGGCTATTTTGTGATCTCTTGGACACACACCTACGGAAGTGTGAGACGGCATAATGGAGGTTCCTTAGTCACCGAAAGGTGATGAAATCACGAACCTGTGGGTAAAGTGGTACAAACTCTGCAGAGTCTAATAAACTATCATGATAGTCGTGCTCCCGGTTAAGAGCACCTGGACAACTTCCATGATTAGAGGATTTTGGTATTGGGATGGTTGGATTATGGTTATGGGTTGGTAATGGTTAAGGATGGTTTATGGATTATGGTTATGGATATGAATTTGAGTTATGGTAAATGGACATGGATAATGATGATGTTGGCAACAATTGGATATGGTTTATATTGTGTTAATATGATGGTTATGATGGGATTGTTTCACATAGACATAATATAATGCTTTTCAAACGTTTTAATGTACTTTTCAGCACTTAGCCATTATTACATTCGTCATTTGAATCAGCTACATGTCATACTTTCCACACTTGCTGAGTACGACATGTACTCACCCTTGCAATCCCCCCCCCAACAGCTGCTAGAGATATTTTGGAGATTAACATGGAGCACTAGGTTGCGTACCGCTGTTTACTGCCTGTGGAGTTGGAGTCGCCTACGCTAGATTATTTTCCGCCACACTAGAATCAAGGTTTATTTACTATTCGTGACATGGTTAAATTCTGATTTCCGTTTGTGATGCATTTGTGTATGTGTGATGAACATCTCGGGCACACATACACTGCACTTGGTTCATTTTTCAGAACCGGGTGTCACAATTATGGACAAAAGAGGAGAAGTAAACTATACGTTGGAGATTCCAGCTCATCTTTCAGATGTCCATGATGTCTTTCATGTTTCCCAGCTCAAGAAGTGCTTGAGAGTACCGAAAGAACAAGTGCCACTGGAAGGAATGGAATTAGGGGCATATTTGACTTATGCCGAACAACCGGTCAAAATCTTGGAAACCAAGGAGAGGGTCACAAGGAACAAGGTTATTATATGGTGTAAAGTTCAATGGAAGCACCACACAGAAAAGAAGCAACGTGGGAATTGGAGGATGATCTCAAGAAGGAATTTTCCAATCTCTTCTCTTCTGCGTTGAATCTCAAGGGCGAGATTCATTTTAAGGGGGTAGGTTTGTAACACCCTCATTTTCATGCATCATGCCCTACATACATTCATATACATGTTTAACATTAATCCACATAAAGAGGAATAAGTTTAAAATTGATTTGGAACAAAACCGCACTTAAAATTCTAGAAAGTGCGGACTGGTCCGATTTTGGTGCGGACTAGTCCGATTTCTTTCTGACCTCGATCAAACTTATCTGTTTTTGTTGCGGACTAGTCTATTTCTGCCTCTGGACACTTTCGGACTTGTCCAGCTTAGTGCAGACTAGTCCGGTGTTCCAAGAATCCTTGAAATTTTGCTAATTCCCTGGACTTGTCTGGACTGGTCCAGTATCCAGCGGACTTGTCCATTTTCCTCTCTGACTAAAGTCGGACTTGTCCGATTTTTGGCCAGAGATGTCCGATTTCTCTCTCACTAACTTCGGACTAGTCCGGTCCTTTTCGGACTTGTCGGATAATTCGCGACTCCGAGTTGATCTTTTGTTTCATGGCTTGTTTCTTAGGTTTTACGTTAAGTGGGCCTAGGGATGTCGTGCCTAACTCTTTTAGAGCCCATGTGGGACTCTAAACCGGCCTCTACTCACCCCAAACTCGAAATCCATCTAACCCTAGCCTCCACCTCTATATAAATAACCCCACCCCTTGGCTTGACATCTATTTGCCACTTTTCTACCCCACGCAAACCCTAGTTCATGGCGAGCCACCATTAAGGAGGGGGAAGGAAATCCCAAGCAAGAAGAAGAGGAGGAGGAAACGAAAGAGGATCAAGATCTCCATCAACTTTGAGTTCTTCATCAACAATCCACCATCAAGTTCTTCATCAACCCTAGGTCATCGAGATCCAAGTGTTTCCTCCAAGATCCTTGATTCATTGGAGTCCTAAACACCTGGTATACCTTCTATTTTCTTTTTCTTACGTGAATTCGACCCCTAATCTCCAAATTCACGTTGATCTAGAAAACCCTAATCTGCTGATCTCGCAAAGTGCGGACTTGTCCGGTCCTATGCGAACTAGTCCGATTTTCTTGGTTAAATTTTGTTGAATTAATTCTAAAATTAGACCTAATCAAATCCAAACCTGTATAAACTTGTTAAAATCTATTAGAACTAGATAGTGATCATTTAAAAGCAATCTATTAACAAGTGCTACCTTGCATTTGCATTAATCGTGTATGTCATGTAATATTGAGTAATATTTGTGCACTCTTTGATTGTGTTTATTGTCTTATATGTTATTGTGCGGATTAGACGGATTTGCACTAGAGAGTTCCGCGGAGGATCTCCAGTACTAAGAGTTTGAAGGCTTTGACCCGAATCAATCCCAAGAGCAAGGCAAGTGTCCTTGAAGCATATTGATCCTGTTTTGAAATAAATGTGTTGTTAAATTGCATGCTTGTGTCAAATTGATGGGAATCCTATGATAGGAATTTTATTAGTTTTGTTTAACCACCCTTGTCACCTGGAATTTATGGTAGATAGTCGGGTAGAGTTTTTTACCTTTTGTTTTGCTTACTTAATTGGGATGGGAAAACAATACTACACATTAATGATGCATTTATGAGATTATGATTAACATGAACTGGATAATGTAATATGATAATGGGTGATCTAAGCAAGCCTGGTATGTGGATGGGTTGCACGATATGGTGGTTGCTTGCTTTAGATCTAAGGACCGGTTGATGCGAGAATAAGTCAGGACTACAGTGCCACCACGAGGCCAAGTATGAGTGCGGCGTAGCTGATTAATTAGGGCTTTGCCAGTGCTATTTGGACCATTAAGGATGCTCGGGGAAGGGGTAGTCGGATTGGGTTTGTTGATGATTGGTGGGACTACCCTGGGATCCGAATGGCTCAAGAGGGGGCCCTTGGTTGAAGATGTGCTCTATAGGAGACATCGCCACCGGTGAAACCTCGGTGGGGTCTAAATAGGCTAGTAATCCATTTGTAAAGGCTACTCTGTGATCTCTTGGCCACACACCGATGGAAGTGTGAGATGGCATAATAGAGGTTCTAGTCACTGTAAGGTGATGAAATCACAAACGCGTGGGTAAAGCGGTACAACCTATGCAGAGTGTCTAATAAAACTATCATGATAGTCGTGCTCCCGGTTATGAGCACCTGGACAACTTCCATGATTAGAGGGAACCTGGTATTGGGATGGTTTTTGGGAAGGTTATGGTTTTGTATTGGTTATGGGATGATATTATGGTTTATGGCAATGGTTATGGTTAATAGTAATGTGAAATCTGGGATATGGATTGGAATTATGATGATTACATGGTTTATGATGGGATTATTTCACATACATATATTATATTGCTTTTCAAATGTTTTAATGTGCTTTTCAGCACTTAGCCATTATTATTATTGTCATTTGTATCAGTTACATGTCATACTTTCCACACTTGTTGAGTACGACATGTACTCACCCTTGCGACCCCCCCCCCCAATAGTTGCAGTTCAGGATTGGGAGTTTAACGATGATAATGTGGAGTTCTAGGCCGTGTCTACCGTCGGCTTTGCCTGTGGAGTGTTGGAGTTGCGCTATAACCCTTTGCTTAGTTTCTTAGTTTGCTTAATTAGTTTATTTCCACTGCATTAGTTGGAACATGTCATTAATAATCATTAGTGCTTGTATTCGAGGATAATATGGTTTGTGTAATAAAATTTGGTTAATTAATCTTGTTATGTGGTAATTATCTATTTATTGTTTGTGATGCACTTGTGTATGTGTGTTAAACATCCTGGGCACACATATACTGCACTTGGTTCATTTTTGGAACCGGGTATCACAGGGACTACCCTGGGATCCGAATTACTCAAGAGCGGGCCCTTGGTTGAAGATGTGCTCAGTTAGAGGCATCGCCACCGACCAGTAATCCTGGTGGTAAATAGGCCAGTAATCCCTTTGTAAAGGCTATTTTGTGATCTCTTGGCCATACATCAAAGTAAGTGTAATTGGCGTAAGGGAGGTTCTTTAGTCGTCGATGGGTGATGAAATCACAAACACATGGGTAAAGTGGTACAAACTCTGCAGAGTCTAATAAAACTATCATGATAGTCGTGCTCCTGGTTATGAGCGCCTGGATGACCTACATGATTAGAGGGAAATTGGGACTTGGGATGGTTGGTTGGTTATGGTTGGTTGGTTATAGTTGGTTGGTTATGGTTATGGTTATGGTTGGTAATATGGTTATGGATGGTTATGAATTAAATTCTGATATTGATTATGGTTATTGGTAATGAGAAATCTGGAATATGGATGATGGCAATGAATATGGACTGGTATTATGATGATTACATGGTTTGTGATGAGTTTATTTCACATACATATAATGTATTGCTTTTCAAATGTTTTAGTGTACTTTTCAGCACTTAGCCATTATTATATTCATCATTTGAATCAGCTACATGTCATACTTTTGACACTTGATGAGTACGACATGTACTCACCCTTGCAATTCCCCAATTAACAGTTGCAGGTCAGGATTGGGATTATAACGCCGATAATGCGAAGTTCTAGGTTGTGGCTGCCGTCAGCTTGCCTGTGGTGTTGATTGGAGCTGCGCTATACCTTTTGCTTAGTTTGCTTAGTTGCTTATTAGTTTATTTCTACTGCATTATTTCAAACTTGTCATTAATATTCATTAGTGCTTGTACTCAACGATATTTTGAATTGTGTAATTAAAGTACTTATTTAATAACTTGAGTTGTGGTAATTATATGTTTATCATTTGTGAATCACTTGTGTATGTGTGTTAAACATCCTGGGCACACATATACTGCATTTGGTTAATTTTCAGAACCAGGTGTCACATCATATGAGTACACCGTGATGTCCTTTGGATTGACTAATGCACCTGCCTATTTTATGTACCTCATGAATAAGCTCTTCATGGAGTACTTGGATAAGTTCATTGTGGTGTTCATTGATGACATTATGATCTACTCGAAGGATGAGAAGGAACATGAGGAACACTTGAGGCTCACATTGCAGAAATTGAGGGAGCATCAATTGTACGCCAAGTTCAACAAGTGCCAATTTTGGTTGAAAGAGGTGTCGTTTTTGGGTCATATCATCTCGGGAGGAGTATCGGTTGATCCAGGAAAGGTGAGGGATGTGCTAAAGTGGTAACCACCGCAAAACGTAAAGGAGATCCGGAGTTTTCTTGGGATGGCTGGAAATTACCGTCGATTCATCAAGGACTTTTCCAAGATAGCCAAGCCAATGACGGAATTGCTAATAAAGGGAAAGGTTTTCCGATGGACTGAAGCTTGTCAAAATAGTTTTAAGGAGCTAAAGAAGAGGTTAACTACAACCCAGTTTTGGTTTTGCCGGATGTAAGCAAGAGTTTCGACATATATTGTGATGCATCGAGATAAGGACTTGGATGTGTGCTCATGCAAGAAGGTCAAGTAGTCGCCTATGCATCGAGGCAGTTGAAGAAACATGAGCAGAATTACCCAACGCATGATTTGGAACTTGCAGCAGTGGTACTTGCATTGAAAATTTGGAGACACTACATCCTTGGATATAGATGTGAAATTTACACGGATCATTAGAGTCTTAAGTTTATTTTAACACAAACGGATCTAAATTTGAGGCAACAAATATGGTTGGAGCTTATCAAATATTATGATTTGGGGATCAATTATCATCCAGGAAAGGCTAATGTAGTGGCCGATGCCTTGAGTAGGAAAGGAGTAAGTCATCAACTCACAGTCTGAGAGCTGCCATCTGAGTTATGTAAGGAGTTTGAACGGTTGCATCTCGGATTTGTAAATGAGAAGGGGATGATGGAGTTAAATCTGACTTTGGAGCGAGAAATTTGAGAGGGCCAAACAAAGGATGAGGAAATCTAAGAAAACAAGGAAAGGACCCAAGAGAGAAGAGAATTCAGGTTTGATGAAGATGAACATGATACCTCATGGCTTGGAAAAAGGATTGTCGTGTCTAATGTGAAGCATATTCGGGAGACAATCCTAAAGGAGGCACATGACTCGCCATACTCGATTCACCCCGGCTGTAGGAAGATGTATAAGGACTTGAAGACGTGCTATCGGTGGGCTAGCTTGAAGAAGGACATAGCTGAATATGTAGCGTTGTGCGATGTGTGCCAACGAGTCAAGGCAGAACATCAAAGGCTAGTTGGATTATTCCAACCATTGAAGATTTCGGAATGGAAGTAGGAACAAATTAGAATGGACTTTATAGTTGGATTGCCACGTACCCAGTCCGGTTATGACTCAATTTGGGTAATCATGGATCGATTGACTAAGTCAGCTCATTTGTTCTTGTCAAGACCACCTATGCCACTACAAAGCTGGCAGAACTATATATGAAGCATATTGTATGCCGACATGGAGTACCAAAGAAGATAATATCAGATAGAGGTTCTCAATTTAGCTCTAGGTTTTGGCAAAATTGCATGAAGAACTGAGAACGAGGTTGAATTTCATCTCAGCATATCACCCTCAAACGGATGGACAAACCGAGAGGACCAATCAGATTTTGGAGGACATGGTAAGAGCTTGTGCTTTGAAGCATGGGAAAAGTTGGGACAAGAGCTTGCCATATGCGGAATTCTCATACAACAAGAGTTACCAAGCAAGTTTGAAGATGTCACCTTACGAAGCACTATATGGAAGGAAGTATAGGACACCTTTGTTCTGTAATGAGAAAGGAGAAACCCAAGTATTTGGACCCGATGTGTTGCAAGACGCCGAAAAACAAGTTCGGGTTATTCGTGAGAACTTGAGGGTTGCTCAGTCAAGGCAAAAAGGCTATGCGAACAATAGGAGAAGTAAATTAGTCTTTGGAATTGGAGATTTTGTTTACCTCAAGGTGTCACCAATGCGAGGTCATAAAAGTTTTAATATCAGAGGCAAGCTAGCACCTCGCTATATTGGACCATTCAAGATTTTGGACAAAAGGGGAGAAGTAGCATATAAGTTGGAGATGCCAGCTCATCTTTCAGATGTCCATGATGTGTTTCATGTTTCCCAGTGCAAGAAGTGTTTAAGAGTATCGGAAGAACAAGTGCCAATGGAAGAATTTGAATTAGAGGCAGATTTGACGTATGACGAGCAACTGGTCAAAATCTTGGAGACCAAGGAAAGAGTCACAAGAAACAAGGTCATCAGATGGTGTAAAATTCAATGGAAGCATCACACGGGATTAGAGGCAACATGGGAGTTGGAGGATGATCTCGAGAAGGAATTTCCCTATCTTTTCTCTTCCGTGTCGAATCTCGAGGGCGAGATTCATTTTAAGGGGGGTAGGTTTGTAACATCCTCATTTTCATCCATCATGTGTTGCATAAGTTCACATACATGTCTAATATTAATCCACATAAAAAGGAACAATTTCAAAATGAATTAGAAAAAAAACCGCACTTAAGAATTCTGGGAAGTGGGGACTAGTCTGATTTTGGTGCGGACTAGTCCGATTTCTCTCTATCTTACAACGGACTTGTCTGTTTTTCTGCGGACTAGTCTGTTTTTCCCTCTGGATACCTTCGGACTTGTCCGGTCCCGTGTGGACTAGTCCAGTATCCCAAATTGCTTGAAATTTTGCTAAGTCCCTGGACTTGTCCGGACTAGTCCGGTGTTCCAGCAGACTTGTCCGTTTTTCCCTCTGACTAAGGTCGCACTTGTCCGATTTTTGGCCAGACTTGTCTGTTTTCCCCTCTGGATAAGTTCGGACTTGTCTGATGTCCAGTTCGGACTTGTCTTATATCTCTCTGTCCAACTTCGGAATAGTCCGTCCCTTTCCGGACTTTTCTGATAAATCGCGACTCTGAGTTGATCTTTTGTTTCACGACTTGTTTCTTGGGTTTCATGTTAAGTGGGCCTAGGGGCGTAGCGCCTAACTCTTTTAGAGCCCATGTGGGATTCTAAACCGACCCCTACTCATCTCACGAAATCCATCTAACCCTAGCCTCCACCTCTATATAAACAACCCCACCCCTTGGCTTGACATCTATTTGCCACTTTTCCTCCACACCCAAACCACCAAGGAGGGAGAAAGAGATATAGAACAAGAAGAAGAAGAGGAGGAAACGAAAGAGGATCAAGATCTCCATCAACTTCGCGTTCTTCATCAACAATCCACCATCAAGTTCTTCATCAACCCTAGATCGTCAAGATCTAAGTGTTGCCTCCAAGATCCTTGATTCATTGGAGTTCTAAACACCTGGTATACCCTCTATTCTCTTTTCCTTACGTGAATTCAACCCCAAATCTCCAAATTCACATCGATCTAGAAAACCCTAATATGATGTTCCTGCGCAGTGCGGACTAGTCCGGCCTACTGCGGACTTGTCTGATTTTGCAATCTAATTCTTGTTGAATTAAAACTAAATTGTTTCAAATCAAATCCAAACTTTTATAAACTTGTTAAAAGCTATTAGAACTAGTTAGTGATCATTAAAAGCAACTAATTAACAAGTTCCACCTTGCATATGTATTAATCATTCATGTCATGTCATATTGAGTAATATTTGTGCACTCTTTGATTGTGTTTCTTGTTTGTATGTTTATTGTGCCAATTAGACGGTTTTGCGCTAGAGAGTACCGCGGAGGATATCCAGCACCAAGAATTTGAAGGCTTTGATCTGAACCAATCCCAAGAGCAAGGCAAGTGTCGTTGAACATATTGATCCTGTTTTTGACAATAAAGGTTTTGTTTTCAAAATTGCATGCTTGGGTCAATTTGATGGGACTCCTATGATAGGAAGTTTACTAGCTTTGTTTGACCATCCTTGTCGCTTGGAATATATTGTAGAGAGTCGGGAAGGGCTTTTCACCTTTTTGCTTCGCTTAATTAATTGGGATGGGAAAACAACTATACCACTTAACTTAATTATGCATTTATGAGATTATGATGAACTGGTTAATATGATGTGATAATGGGTGATATAAGCAAGCCTAGTATGCGTATGGGTTGGATGTTATGGTGGTTTTCTTGCTTTAGATCTAAGGACCGGTTCATGCGAGAATAAGTCAGGACTACAGTGTCACCATGAGGCCAAGTATGAGTGTGACATAGCTGATTAATTAGGGCTTTGTCAGTGCTATTTGGACCATTCAGGATGCTTAGGGAAGGGGTAGTCGGATCGGGTTTGTTGATGATTGGTGGGACTATCTTGGGATCCGAATGGCTCAAGAGGGGGCCCTTGGTTGAAGATGTGCTCAGTTGGAGGCATCGCCACCAGTGAAACCTCAGTGGGGTCTAAATAGGCTGGTAACCCCTTTGTAAAGGCTATTTTGTGGTCTCTTGTCCATACACCAAAGAAAGTGCAATTGGCGTAAGGGAGGTTCTTCAGTCGACGACGGGTGACGAAATCACAAACGCGTGGATAAAGTGGTACAAACTCTGCAGAGTCTAATAAAACTATCATGATAGTCGTGCTCCCGGTTATGAGCGCCTGGATGACCTACATGATTAGAGGGAAATTGGAATTTAGGATGGTTTTGTAATGGTTATGGTTAATAATGGTTATGGCTGGTTATGAATTAAACTCTAGTATTGAATATGGTTAATGGTAATGGTGAAATTCTGAATAATGATGATGGATATGGAATATGGATTTGCACTATGTTAATTATTGTTGTTTATGATGGGTTTACTTCATATACATATAATATATTGCTTTTCAAATGTCTTAATGTACTTTTCAGCACTTAGCCATTATTATATTCGTCATTTGAATCTGCTACATGTCATACTTTTCACACTTGCTGAGTACGACATGTACTCACTCTTGCAACCCCCCCCCCCCCCACAGAAACAGTTGCAAGTCAGGATCGAGAGTATAACGATGATAATAATGCGGAGTTCTAGGTCGTGGCCGTCAACATTGCTTGTGGAGTGTTGGAGTTGCGTTGTACCCTTTTTGCTTATGTTGCTTAGTTGTTTAGTTGCTTAATTAGTTATTTCTGCTACATTAGTTGAAACTTGTCATTAATATTCATTAGTGTTTGTATTGAAGGATAATATGGTTGTGTAATAAAAGTACTTAATTAATCTTGTTCTGTGGTAATTTTCTGTATATCCTTTTGTGATTGCACTCGTGTATGTGTGTTGAACGTCGTGGGCACACATATGCATTCACTTGGTTCATTTTCGGAATCGGGTGTCACACACCTTCGAAGGTGACCCTCACTGTGGCTTCGATGGTCGGGGCACCCACAGCGGGCGTTGCTCAAGGCTATGGTTCGGGCGATGCCCCTGAGCCATGGGTTTTGGAAGTCGGAGGGCACCAACTGGTGCTTGAGTGGGCTAAGATAGAGTCAGAGTGTCCGACTGCATCCAGTCTTTGCCAAGCTGCAGAGCACGTCGAGGGGAATGCGTTGAGAGGAAAGCATTTTCCGCTCTTGCGCTCAACTCGCTAACGCGAAGGCGTGCTTGGAGGCGAAGTTGGAGCATGTCATGGACGCGTTTCAGCAACTTACACTAAGTAAGAAAGGCTCATACGAGACGGGCCCGAATGAAGAAGGGAGACGAACAAACCGTGTGTCTCCGTCGTCGCGTGTCGCATTATGTTGCCATCAGAGACAGGCTTCAAGGCGCGTCGTCGATCGAACTAGGTGCGAGACACGCTCAAAAGAAGAGCATCTCCTTTCTTTTTGTCATAACATACGATCTTTACGATGTCATTGGAGACGCTGCTGGCGCGCGTCATCCACCAGCTTACAAGCATGACAAACCTTACAAAGCACATCGCAAATATATTGACTATCCAAGACGCTCTGTTATGTAGCACGTCACAGAGTCATTAACTTATGTGAGACGGGCTTTATAGAAGCTTGTCTCCTATATGTAGGTTATCCTAGACACTCTCGGCTACAGCTCGTCGCGGATTGTTTAGAGGCACTACTATTAGGAGGTAGCTAGGATTTGGCAGCCGTATTACCAGTGTCAGCAACATACTGTCCATGAACATATGTATAGCCAAAATTATCACACATTAAATTATAATGACCAATCAAATATTACCAAAGTGTCAATCGTGGTTATCAAGTATACTAATTACACAACAAAGACTGTTCATCCTGATTACAATATAACTAATTACACACATCATAATTGTCATCATCTAATCCTGTATACCGTAATGAAAATTCTCCCGATCAATGGCTTCATTGACGATGAACCTTCATAGCCTCTAATGCTCCGACTGAGACATCCTAAAATTTAACTGTAATAAACACAAGAACAAATTGGTATACAATTGTAATAAACACAGGAACTGTTAGTGAATGGAGAAAAGAGCTTACTTGTAGCACATGCAGTTGTTGAGCATCTGCAAGGCATCAGCAGAGAAATTGTTCTCATGGTAAAGGAGATAGTACTGAGTTGGTGCGCTTGTCCCCAAAAACAATAAATAATTTACATTCCACTGATGCTTTTATAACCTGATATCAAAAACTCGTGAGAGAAACACCAATTATCGCATAGGTACCTTGATTCCAGCATGGCTGCAGAGGTAGAAATAAAACTCAGTTGGATGGCAAATGCTATTGTCAACCACAGTTCCTGCAGTTTCGAGGGTTTGCGAATCAGAATTTATTATACATCGATAGTCCAAACAAATACATTACTTTTGCATTGGACATAAACAAGGAAGATGAATGTGTACCGTAATGAAAATTATCCCTTTGGATCAATGACTTCATTAACAATGAGCCTTCATTGGACATCCTCAAATTCAATAAAATCACTGGAATGCACGCTCTGAGGGCAGGGTCGAGGCGGCGGCGTGCTCAGGGGACAGAGGACGCGGCGGCGTGCTCTGGGACGAGCAGGCGGAGGCGCCGGAGTGGCGGTTCCTCAACTCTCTGATGACATCAGGACGGCGTTCTCTGGGGATAGGGAGAACATACCGATTATCGAGGTTGGGGTCGAGGCGGCAGCGTGCTCCGGGGACATGGGACAAGGCGGCATGCTCCAGTGTGCTCAACTCTCTGATGATGAAGGTCGGGGTCGATGGCGGGGTAGGGGTCAACGCCAGCAGCGCGACAATGACGAAGAGCAAGTTGAGAAAGAGGGGCGGCGGCGGCGTGCTCCAGGGACAGGGGACGAGGCAGCGTGCTCAAGTCTCTAATGACGCGAAGGTTGGGGTCGACGGCAGCGGCATGCTCAAGATTTGAGTTATAGGTCGAGAGAGCGCGCGACAACTAAAAATTTTCGCCAAATGTTGGGAGAGAGCGTGCGATGGACAAACAATTTTGGCATAAATCGGAGATGCACCAGTGTAAAGCGCGTCTCTCATTATTTTGTGGCCTCGGACATGCCACAATGTCCTAGATGCGCCACGCTTTGCTGAAGCCGGCCAGGAACAACATCCAGGACATTACGACGTGTCCAACTGGCAACTATGTGCAATGCCTTATATGATCATTGCATTGCGCTCAGCTTTTCGAGGTGGGACAAAAGATCTTCGGCGTAAATCGGAGACGAGCCACTGAAAGGCGCGTCTCGCATTATTTTGTGGCCCCGGAAACGCTAGAGTGCCCTAGATGCGCCACGGTGTGCTGAAGCCAAAACAACATCCAGGACATTCCAACGTTTCCAACTGGTAACTGTGCGCAATGCCTTATGCAATCATTGCAATGTGCTCAGCTTTACGAGGTGGGACAAAAGATCTTCGGAACAAATCAGAGACGAGCACATGTAAGGCTTGTCTCCCTTTTGTCGAATATTAGGTATATGAGACGTGCCTTTCTAAAGTTCATCTCTCATGCACTCTTCACATTGCCACTCGCACGACATCGTGAACCGTTGCAGGGATAAACAAACGCAATGACATTGCAATTCATGGATTAATTGGAATTCTGGGATAAATAAACGCAATGACGTTGCAATTCAGAGATAATTTGCAACTCAATGAATTTCATAGTTCATACATTGTGTGCCCACTAAACTAATTTTGAATCTAAACTTATTCCTAAGGCTCCCATCGATCAATCTAAACTGTACCGTCCAGCTTTCTCCCAAACACGTCTCTTATATTGTCCTGGATACTGAAAATATTGACATTTTTTAAATTGACAAATGTCGAAGGAGGAATGAATTACCTACGTTGGTCACTAACACAAAGTGTCTAACCTTGATAAGTAGATTATAGCAATCATTTTCAACATCGAGCGCATTTGGTTGATGCAGGAAACACTAAACTTCAAGTAGTATAGTTTTGATTATAAAACCAGTGCACCACCCCTACGAAATATCAATTTAAGCAACATAAGAAACCAGTTCAAATAATTTCGGCAACAATTACTAATTACATGAGCAAAATAGGTCTATCTTACAGTATCTTGATCAAGAATCCCAATGCAGAGTGCTCCTGAGCGATGGACATTTGGGTGGAAGAAACCACTTGGAAAGGCGCATCTTGGAGGCAACAATGGATAGTCCTCTGAGAAGGAGATTGTCAGGCAGTAGTAACCACCTTCCCAGTCAGTCTACAAAGGAAATTCATTAATAGGAGGATGATGGTTACACTCATATTGTGCTTGTTCTTCATGAGTTACCCCTTCTTTACCGGGGACAATGCACTGTCACTTCAATAAATCTCCCGATTCAGGCTTCGCAGAGAAACCCAACGCAGAGAGAAAAACAAAACTAAAGTTAAGTTCATCAGTCCATTGCAGATCTACATATATACAACTATGCGACCGGTGTGCTATATGTACATACATAGGGATGATTATTGTGCCACGCCAAGCGCTCCTCCTTCAGTCGGCTACGCGCCAAGCCGATACCAGCCATGAACAGTGATGACGAGGAGGAGGATGGCGATGATGAGGACGGCGATGACGACGACGAGGAGGATGACAACAATGATGACAACGACGATGGTGAACAGAGGAGGCAGTCGCACTGGAGTTGGTTGATTAGTAAAGGACTATTGGTCGATTAGTAATAAAGGAGCACCGGAGGTGAAGAACAGACGAGAGAGATAAATGCAATACGCGCGTTAAGATAAAGAGTGTCTTCCATTGTCGAAGAGAGGAAGAGACGATGGAGATAAATGTGAGACGCGCTATAACAAAGAGAGACGTGCGTTAATCTAAAGCGTGTCATCCATAGTCGAAAGAGAGATGCACGACACGAGGTATGCGGAAAACTGAATTTTGGCGGCGTGATGCAGAGACGCGTGCGACGTCCGTGCATGACCTTTTGTTTCCCCGAGGCGGTATCGATGTGTCCCATCGTTCCATCAATGCGCGGGGAACCAATCGGTCCCTCGACGACTCTACGCGGACCTTATTTAAGATGCGCCATCACCAGTGAGTTCTCCACAAGCGTGTTGCTCACTTTTAATCCTCTTCTTTTCTTCGTCTTCTCCACCCCGATGACCCACCACCACCATGGCCAACCTTCCGCCGCTAAGCCCTCCGAGGGAGCCACCGTGCAAGAAACTGTGTTGTAGCTCCCCCGAGAGGTTAAACATCGAGCAGCGTCTCCTTATGGCGCAAGAGGCTTACAACAATACGTCTCGCGTCATGAGTTCCTTGGGTCTGGGTACCCTTCGCCAGTTTTCTGGAATGGGTACCATCGGCCACTACCTCTTCACCCTCACGGGGGTGGCCGATCATCTCGACATTCTAATCGAGATGATGGCCCAGGTGCTTGGCCCCGAGGGCCACAGAAACCTGGTGGAGGCGACGGAGAGCAACCTCGTTCACGGGGTTGCACTGTCGGTGCAGCCGGCGCGGCCGAAGCAGTCGGCTTCGCTCCTGTTGCACTGGTGCCGGAGTCGCCGCCGGAGGACGAGGAGGAGGAGGAGGAGGAAGAGGAAGAAGGGGAGGAGGAGGAGGAGGAGTACGAGTAGGATTTAGTTTTTCTTTGTTGTTTTTAGTTACTTCAGTTTTGTAAATATTGTTAATGAATGAAATCTATATTTGTTCATCTATGTGATTGAATATTATCTTGTGTGTTCTTCAACTGTGTGAATGAATGAATGTGTAGCGTGTTCATCGTGTTCCTCAGGTATCATAAGGAAGGATTTGATTATATTCGGGACAAGAGAATGATTTAGTTATCAAGTGAGATGTGTGATATCAACAGTGAACCGAAGCAAAATGGATAAAATCATGAAGCTAAATGTGACGTGTGGAATCAGATATGCGCTTTCCGTTAGAGAACGTCTCTCTTTTTGCAGAGGAGAGGGAGACGTCGATCATAGGAGACGCGCTTCGCAGCGAAGCTCGTCTCCATTTTGCATTACAGCACAGACCTTATATAAGGCACCATCAGTCTCTCCTCTTCGCTTTGTTTCTCTCAGACAACCCACCATGGCCAACGTTTCGCTGCCAAGCCCACCGATAGAGCCACCCTGCAAGAAATAGTGTTGCCGCTCCCCCGAGAGGCTCAACAAAGAGCTGCTCGAGATACTGCTCGACAGGCTGTTCGACTGGTTCTAGAGGCTGCTCGACACAATAGCCGAGGTGCTCAGCACTGAGGGCTGCAGTATCCTAGTGGAGGCGATGGCGAGGAACCTCGGTTGCGAGATTCCATCGCTGGATCTAGACCAGCCAGAGCAAGCGGCAGAGCAGCTGGAGCAACCGGAGCAGCCGGAGCAACCAGTAGAGCAGACGGAGCAACCGGAGCAACCGGCAGAGCAGCCGGAGGAGGAGGAGGGGTAGGAGGAGTAGGATTTGGGTTTTCTTTTGTTGTTATTTAGTTGATGTTTTTCTTTTCTTGTATCTTGTACTTCTTTCTTGTGTTTTGTAATATATTTGTTATTTGTGATCAATTGTGTGAATGATTGAATGTGTTATCTGTGTTCATCTGTGTGATGAATATTTTGTGTGTTCAACTGTGAATGAATATGGTCATCATTCAGAGTCATGTTCATATATGTCTGTAAGTGAAGACAAAGGAGACGTGCTTTCAATAAAGGATGTCTCATTTCACTCACTTATAGGAGACGTTGTGCTACAAGTGTGTCTCCCGTTTGTCCAGAGGGTAGGCCCGTCTCGGATACATACTTAACTGAGACGGGTTGTAATGTAATGTGTCTCCTTGAATGTTCAACTGAGTCATATCTGATCCTCGCTGAAGTGGGCTCGTCTCGCTTAATATTATGAGAGACGACCGCCTTTGAGCACATTACCCATATTTGTCTCCTATTTGGGTTTCTTACGTAGTGTTAGTGGAAGTGTGATCCCAAATGGGCGAGTAAGCGCCATATTCTTTATTTTTTATTTTAGTTTCCAATCTCCTTTTCTTATCGGAGATTGATGCGGCAGGACATGAAGTAGTCAGCGCCTTTCCATGATAGCCTAAGCCGCCAGAGGCTCTCGGAGTCGGAGCTGAAGACGGTGCGCAAGGAGCTCGTGTAGTCCCATGCCAACGCCATGCTGGCTCGGGAAGAGGTAGCCCAGATGACACAGGTGATGGCGACCGTGGTTGAGACGACAAGGGGGTAGGTGGCCACGCAACTCGCAGTGGATCACGCTGAGGTGGAGGCTACTCGGGAGGAGGCGGCGGTCGTCGACTAGGTAGTGTGGCTCGAGACACAGCTGTAGACAGAAGTTAGATATCAATTTCGATCGTCAATATAACTTAATTATTAGAAGGAATAAATATTAGCACACATCACCTTCATGTTTAACATAACTCAACTTGTACTTGGAGACATAGTGCATGCAGTTATTTTATTGCAGAAATAAAAAGAATTGTGGATAGCAATCCAGAAAGTAACCTCCCAGCCAATCACACATCGACATGTGGCATCTCATGGATCAACTTGCATACTTACATAAGTATCCGAGAGAACCCCACGGTGTAGCACTCGTGGATGGCTTCAGGACTCACTTGCCAGTTATCTTAAGAAACACATCGCGGGAAGAGCCTGGACTACGTCAGGCGAGCTCCCTAATCGGTCGACCCCTTGCTTGGGCCAAACCCGATCAGCCGACGCGTGTCACTCTCTTGTGGCTCCGTGAAGATAGTGGTGACTCATTCGCGCACAAATGGTGGCGGGAACCCATACCCCTTACTTCAACACACACCACTTGGTCATCACTCTCTTGTATACACTAGTTATTTTAGTCCTTAGTGGAGGTTAGGATGTAGAGAAGAGTCTTTAGTCCCAAGTCCATTTTGGAAAGGTATGACTCATCTATCTTTTATATATTTGTTGCATTTTGTATTATTATAATATTAGTCTCTCATTATTCATATACTTATACAAGTGTTTCTTGTTTGATTGTGGAGTCTATGTATGTGATAGCTTTAGATATTATTATGATGTTGTAGTAACGTTGTTATTATATTATAATAAGCATCGTAAGTCTCCACTATAGTCTAATTAAGTATAATATGAATATGTTGGTATGAATAAATTAGTGCTTGGTCCCAGTATTGGTTCAACGACCTTTAGGTTACTCATTTTCTTAAGAAGATACTTGTATCATGACTCTTAAGATATTTACTTAGTATGCAAGTGTGGTGCTTGGATCGTTAACTATCATTGGATATTTCGTAGACCCATAGGTTGTAGGGGTAGGCGCCAGGTGCTGACAGCTTTGTATGTCCTTTGTAACCCCCCACATTCAGCTATGCCACGAGCTCTTAGCGGGAATCTCTCTAGTATTGTCACAGGTAAACCCGTACTCGATATGTTGGACTACTAAACCTCAGTATTCACCACTAACACATTCATATGTACATTTTAGACAATGCATATGTATAAGAATAACACAGTAGGAGCAGCCCTTTTCTTAGTTTAACCCTCACACTAGGATCATTTTTCCCCTTAGAGTAGATTGCTTAGATGTATGTCACTCTACCCCTACCATTTATTTATCCATCTTACTAAAAACCCTCAATAGAACATCCTACTCTATCCATAATTTTGCCACACTTCACTTGCCTTCCTTTGGGATTAAACAAATATAATATCCTTGAGAATACTCTTGGATGAAATGCTACAACGGTACTTTTTGTGTGTTTGCGGATTCACATTTTGAGTTAGAAATTGTCAACAAGCATTTCTGGCATTGCTGGAATGATTTGTTAGTGACTTAGAAGGTACCAACAATAGCAACCCGAGCCACCACCTAAGTCGCAAAGCTGCAGGGGCAGCTGCTAGTGGACAACGACCTGGCCTAAGTCCTCGCAGAGGAGCTCGACTAGCTGCAGTCGATCGGGACCCAGGTCAGCAACTCGATTGTCGGTCGACACCAAAGGATCGTCCCGTTGGCCACCCACCCGGCTCCTTGCCATGCAGGAGGAGTTGGCAAAGCTCCAGACCATGGTCGCCATGAGGTGCGACTGGTTCTGGGGAATCGGAAGCTCATGGCAGCTCGACATTCTTTGCACCACTGGGGACTCCGTATGTCGCTCAATGTTGCGGTGCACCTCGAGTGGTAGCTCCCTTGACGCCTAACTAATGGAGATTCTACGTCTAGTGGCAGCTCAAATAGAAGAAAGGGTGACCATCGGGGCTCGACTTGGGGCCGACCTCACCCTGGCGGCCGTCATTTCTCACTATGATGGCATCAAACTTCGGGCCTTCACGGAAGGCTTTGCGGATGGCCACTCAAAGGAGGAGCTCGATGCCATTGAGAGGCAGGTCTCGCCTACCGCGAGCTTGTAGTCTGAGCTCATCCTTGCCGATGTTATCTTCCAACACGGGTCGTCGACCCCTTAGTTAGGAGTAGTGTAGCCTTCTATGTAATGGACTGAGCCCTTGTGGGCATCAGACTTATTAATGAACAAGTTTTCCTTTGTGCATTTTCTCTCTGAGTCCCCCGTCTAGCTCGATCTGTAGCTTTTAGATTATGTCCCTCTTAGCTGTAGGTTGCGAGGTGTGGCGGGAGTACTTAAAAGAGAAAGTATTTCGAAAAAATAAGTTTGAGAGCGTATCGCCGAGATCTTAGCAGGTGGTTAGCTCCCCAGCGGCGTGTGGCGGTTGTCGGGCAAACCGCTGCATGGTGCTTGGATAGCATTGCACCGCCCGAGCCCCTAACATCGAGGTCAGGGTCGGGTCCCCGATCGATCTCGAGCTCGGGGTAGTTTTCTTTTGCGATAAAATAAATGTTG
This sequence comes from Tuctoria greenei, assembly GCA_036927565.1. Taxonomy (NCBI): domain Eukaryota; kingdom Viridiplantae; phylum Streptophyta; class Magnoliopsida; order Poales; family Poaceae; genus Tuctoria; species Tuctoria greenei. Next base: position 134,398,933 of record JAYESD010000010.1, on the reverse strand, counting down.
ATGGTCATTAAGTATCAATTTCGACCACCAATATATCTCAAGTATGTGAAGGAGAAGACATTTCTTACACGCATTGCTTTTAGAAATAACCTAGTTCGACTTGTACATGGAAAGAATTGTGCATGCAGACATATTATACAGAATTGAGGTGAATCCAAGGGAGGGATCCTAGAAAATACATTCCTAACCAATTAGACATTGAAAGTCGTAGCACACGAATCAAATGGTCTACCTACATGACTATACGAGGGAATCCAACGGCGTAGCATCCAAAAGTTGTCAGAGGGCCCACCTGCCAACCACCTAAAGAAAGCACACCGTGAACGGTGGAATTCTTAGGTTGAGTGAACCATGGGTTCGGTCGAACTGGTCCTAGCACCAAACACGGTCAGCATCCACGTGTCGACTCTTTGTTCCTCCCTGAAGGCGGCTCTGACTGCTTCATGCCCAATTAGTGGCAGGAACCGATTGAACTTCTGTATAAATAGGACTCTCGCCTCTCACTTCTTAACACACACTAGTTGAGCATCACTCTTTGTAGACACACTTCTTCCAAGTTCTTAGTAGAGTTTAGGCTGTAGAGAGGAGCCTCTAGTCCCAAGTCCATATCGAGAAAGTTATGGCTCATGTATCTTTTCTAGTATTTATGACATTATACTTATTAATATTATTAATCTTTTATTATTCATATGCTTGGTTGGAGCGTTTCTTGTTGATTGTGGAACCCATGTGTATGGTAGGTTTAGTTGTTCTTATGAGAGTATATTAACTATGTTATTATGTTATCATAAAAATCATATGTCTCCACTATAGTCTAATTATGGATGATGTGAATATGTTAGTATGAATAACGTACTGTTTGGATTCAGCATTGGTTCAACGATGTTCAGGTTAGTTATCGCCTTAGGATGATAATTGTACCCAGGCTCTTAAGGTGTCTACTTAACATGTAAGTATAGTGCTTAGATAGTTAAGTAGTGTCGTATATCTCATAGACCCACATGTTATAGGGATAGGCGGTAGGTGGTGATAGCTCTGTCCGTCCTGTGTACTTCCCCATGTTTGGCTATGACACAAGCTTTTGGCGAGAATCGATCTGGTTTTTCCAGAGGTAAACCCGTGCCCGATATGTTGGACCACTAAGCCCTAGTATTCACCAATAACATATCCATGTGTACACTATTTAGGCTATGCATATGTATATTAGAAACATATTAGGAATGATCCTTTCTTAGCTTAGCTCACAGTAGGACTACCTTATTTCTAGAGATGTTTAAGTGTGTGTCACACTATCCATATTATCGACTTATTCTTGTCATGACAAGTACTTAGTATTATATATTTTGATCATAAGAATTGTGTTTAATTTACTTTATCCCCTTCTTTTAGGATAAATATGATACCCTTGAAAATACACTTGGGTGAAATGTTACAACTGTATCTTTCATGCGCATGTGGATCTCATCTCCTATCCAAGATGATCTACGGTGTTAAGAAATACCAATAATAAACAAACCAAAGATGTGGGGAAGGCACTTAACTTTTGGCCATATTCTTGTTTTTTTTATCATACATGAGGAACTTGGGACTTTTGCATTGCTCAAGTATGATCCTGTGTTCCTTGATGCCTAAGGTACAGAACCCCGTCAGATGAGCTCCTTCTTGAATTCGGGGTCGAGGAGCGATGCCCTCTTGTCTTTGCCGCTCGGGGTGCCCAACTCTGTGCCAAGGAAGCGCTTGAGGGCGCAATCTTTGAGGGCATGTTTGACCGGGAAGGCGTGGTTAGTGCACGGCTTCTCGAGTAGCCTCTCAATGTGGTCAGCCGGTTGCAATATGTACCATATTTTAGAGAAGAAAAACAATATAGAATATGAACCCTATAATTCTTGGTCGTCCCACTTTACCTCTTGTTTTGGATTTGAGTATAGCATCCACAAAACCGGTTAACACTCTCTGGTATGGTTTGCCAACAGCTTGTGAGATAAAAGGAGAATGCTCTTAATTGAAGGTCTTGTGCTTGCAAAAATAATCATGAATTCTCTTCCAATATGTTCCACGTGATTGTTCATTCTTGTGTAGCATCTATACTTATTTTAAGCCATGCAAACAGCAAAAGCTCATCTTCTTGCCTCTGTTTTCGGGTGGTGTTGCTTCCATAGCACTTCAATATGAAGTTGAGTTGGAGCTACAAATTGGTTGTTCTCTTTCCAAAATTGGTTTGTATTGCTACCCAGAAGTTCCATATATGTCTCCAGTTATTAACAACAATGATCTGTACATAAAAGACCATAATCGGTAAGTAGCAACTCAGTGCGAACCATTCTTGATGATGTGTACACAAAAGGTCATGATAAGTAACTAGCAAACCAGTGCAAACCATTCTAGCAACCCAGTGCAAACTGCAAACCATCAAGCAATAAACATTTATGAAGCGACATTATTCAAACAACTTCAGTGGTATTGCAAACGGTAGGCGGGTGCTCCTCTCACTTTCCTCCGCTGACTCAAGGGTAGCCGCCAGATCACAGCGCGAGCGATGGAGGGTGTAGGCGGGAACGAGGAAAATTGTGGCGGGAGTTGGTCGATAGCAAACGAGACTGCTTTGCTACTCTGGATACGAAAATAACAGATCGAGTAGCAAATCAGTTGGAGGTGTATTTCTCCATTTTTACTAAATAATGGGTTAGCAAAGCATACAACAACTCGTTTGGAATTGGTCCAAGGACAAGGAGGGAGGGACAGCTGGGCTAGAGGTTGCTTGGATCCAAGTCCCAAGCTATAGGTTTTCAGTTCAAGCTTGAGTCACGATTTATAGGAACATCGGAGTAAAGTACAATATATATTTGTACGTGAAAAAAGAAAGAAAAAAGATGTCGCTCTACAAAAGCTTCGAACTAATGTGCGTGCTCAGTACCGGTTCCCAGTCGAACAGGTCAAGATTGCGTGTTTGATTGTAGTGCAAAATTGCATACTTGTCCACTGACCAACAAAGTAAGGCACGCAAGGTTGCATGCAGGTATTTTCGTGTAAGCGCGTGGTCAGTACTTGAAAAGTACTAATCAATATACTATCTCTGTTTCGCAACGCTTACTTGGTCGGCATATACCTGTTTTAAATTCTGATCATCATTTTCCTATTAGATTAGTATTCCAAATATATCTTATGAGTGCAAGTTTGAACTAATTACATTACACATCGTTGAAGTTTACTAATCTACTGTCTCATGATAACCAGATAAGTATAGCAAACGGGATTTTTTTTGCATATTGTTGTTTTGTTCTAGTATTGCAGATAAAAGAACGCATGTACAAGGTGCAAAGCAATCTGTAATTAAATGTAGTAGGTAATCCCAATTAATGAAGAAACTCTAAGTTAATCAGATACTGCAATATTATATGAAATATTATTTTTTACTTGCTCTAGGAAGTGCAACATACTCCTCCATTCTCAAATCGTTTTCGTTAGAATAACAACTCCAATTACAACATTTTTTTAAAGAAAAAAAGAGAGTACATAATTTTTTACTTGCTTAATAGACCATCACACCAGCATGGAACGGGGATAATTGTTGGAATTAATGGGCTTAGCCCAATACTAGTTCAGAAATAAATTTTAGAAAATCTCAAAGGCCCATTAGGGTAAGAGGGAGTGGTGCTAAGTGTTAGTCCCACATGGGAAGTGGAAGTGGAGCAACCCCTACATATAAGGGAGGTTGCTCTTCCACTCCTTGAGTGAGGGAGAAGAGAGGAAGAGAGGGGTAGCCCACGCGCGCTCCTCCTCCTCCTCCTCCCCCTCGCTCGCTCACCTCGCCTCGCCCAGCCCCGCACCGCACACGCGCGCGTGTGTTCGTGTGAATTCGAGCCGAGCACAGATTTTATATTTTTGCAGAAAATTAAACTGGGCTTTCGGCTTTTGGTCTTTCGAATTTTTGGGGCTACCCGCGACAGAGTCCAAGTCGTTGGAGACGGACGCGTTTACGACTGCGGAGTCAGTTCGGATCCAGATCCTCCGGATCGCATACGAACCGCCTCCGTGGGACTCTATAAATATGGGCGTGCACGTACGGCAGTCAACCCATGATCAGATCGTTCCCACGTTCGCGTTCCTTGCGCCGCCTTCTAGTCTACTCCATCCTGAGCGCCGGCGTGCACCGACGATCGGGAGAGCAGGTCTCTGGAACTGCTCGCTCTTGTGATCCTGCACCGAAAAAGGGCGAATAAGGTTTTTGGGAAGCGCTCCGCGCGACTGCTCGCGTTCTTCACCACGGCTCGTCTACCGAGGAGATCGGGCGCTGCGGCTCAACGTCGTCACTAACGTCTGCAGCGGCTATTCACCGTCAGATCTACAGCGGTTCGTTCGGCTTCAAATCGGTACGCGTTATTTCTCGTCCCGTTTGTTTGCCGATCGATGCAGTTTTCTTGTGTTTTTACAGAATTATTCAGTAAATTGCCTCCTATTTTCTAACAATCCAAAATCCTTATTAGGAAATTTCCTGAGTTGAACATGATGACTCTAGCCGATGCACTCAGGCCGGAGAAATTCTCTGGCGTGCACTTCAAGAGGTGGCAAGTTAAGGCCACGCTCTGGATCCAATCGCTTAAGATCTTCTGGGTAACTGAGGGCTGGCCTCAAGGTCCTTTGTCTGATGAAGAACAGACAAAGTTCGAGGAAGTCAATCCTGCCCTGAGAGGATGCATCTTAAGTGTTCTTGATAATAAACTCTGTGATGTCTATCTGACAGTCACAGATGGTAAGGAGCTCTGGGATGCACTAAATGCTAAGTATGGTGCAGCCGATGCAGGCGGTGAACTGTATATCATGGAGAATTTTCATGACTACAAGATGGTTAACAACCGTCCCGTAGTTGAACAAACTCATGAAATATAGTGCCTTGCTAGAGAGCACAATCTCCTTAAGTATCCTTTACCCGACAAGTTTTTGACTTGGTGCATTATTGCAAAGTTACCTCCTTCATGGAGGAACTTTGCCACAGCTCTCAAACACAAGAGACACGAAATATCAATTGAAAACCTGATAGCATCTCTTGATGTTGAGGATAAGGCTCAGGCTAAGGACGCTACAAAGAAAGGAGGTGAGGGTCAATCTAGTGCTAATGCTAATATGGTGCAGAAACCCAATGTCAAGAACAAAGAGAACAAGTCTCAATTCAAGCCAAACAAAACTACTGCTTTTAAGAAGAAGAAGAAGTCAAACAAAGCCAACGCTACTGCTACACCTGTGGGGAGCAGAGACATTTTTCCAAGGACTGTCCTGAGAGGGTAGACCGCAGAGGGAAAAAGAATGTCAACATTGTGATGTCTAGCAATGCAGATGGGTATGAAAATTCTTTTACTGTTCTTTTTGTTGCTCAAACATCATCTTGGTGGTTTGATACGGGTGCTAATGTTCATGTATGTTCTGACATGTCCATGTTTACTTCTTACCAGTTCGTCTAGGATTCCGCCGTCCTAATGGGGAATGGATCACATGCTTCTGTTCGTGGTGTTGGCACGGTCTGAAGTTCACTTCGGAAAAGATTGTCCAGCTGAAGAACGTGCAGCATGTCCCTACTATGAACAAGAATCTTGTTAGCGGTACCCTTCTATGTAGAGATGGGTTTAAAGTAGTTTTAGAGTCCAATAAAATAGTTGTGTCCAAGCATGGACAATTTATTGGTAAAGGCTATGAATGTGGAGGTTTGTTCTGCTTTTCTTTTTCGAAGTTTAATAATAAGTCAATAAACCATATTTTTGGCGGTATTAATGATGATGCAAGTGTTTGGCATTATCGTTTATGTCATGTTAATTTTGGTTTAATGAATTGACTATCTAATCTCAAATTAATTCCGGAATTCACCATTGTCAAAGGTTCTAAGTGCCATAGTTGTGTGCAGTCAAAGCAACCTCGAAAGCCTCACAAGGCAGCCGAGGAGAGAAACTTGACACCATTAGAACTCATACATTCTGATCTATGCGAGATGAATGGTGTGTTGACAAAAGGTGGAAAGAAATATTTTATGACATTAATAGATGATTCTACTAGATTCTGCTATGTTTACTTGTTGCAAACTAAAGATGAAGCTTTAGACTACTTTAAAATCTATAAATCTAAAGTAGAAACTCAATTAGAGAGAAAGATCAAACATCTTAGGTCAGATCGTGGTGGTGAGTATTTTCTCAAAATATTTGACGATTTTTGTGCGGAACACGGTATTATACATGAGAGGACGCCTCCCTATTCACCCCAATCAAACGGGGTAGCCGAGAGGAAAAACCGCACACTGTGTGACTTGGTGAATGCCATGTTAGACACGTCCGGTTTATCTAAGGCATGGTGGGGGGAGGCTCTATTGACTTCATGTCATGTCCTAAACCGCGTTCCAAACAAGAATAAAGAGAAAACCCCTTATGAGGAGTGGGTTGGGAGAAAACCATCACTTTCATACTTGCGTACTTGGAGATGTTTGGCAAAGGTCAATGTTCCAATTACCAAGAAACGCAAGCTGGGACTAAAGACAGTGGATTGTATCTTTCTAGGCTATGCTCATCGGAGCATCGCATATAGATTTTTAGTAGTTAAATCTGAGGTATCTGATATGCATGTTGATACTATTATGGAATCTCATGATGCAACATTTTTTGAGAATATTTTTCCTATGAAAGATATGCATAGCATTGCTAGGATCTTTCCTGAAATTTGTCCTAAATCCATCACAACTAGCGAGTTTCTTGATACACCGTTTGAGAATGTCCCAAAGGAGGAACACAATGAAATAACTCAGTCGAGTAAGAGATCACGGATTGCAAAATCCTTCGGTGATGATTTCATTGTGTACCTTGTGGACGATACTCCTAGATCCATAGCAGAGGCATATGCATCACCTGATGCAGATGACTGGAAAGAAGCAGTTCATAGTGAGATGGACGTAATTCTTTCAAAAGGAACCTAGGAGTTAACTGAACGGCCATACGGGTGCAAACCAGTAGGCTGCAAGTGGGTGTTCAAGAAGAAGCTCAGGCCTGACGGTACTATTGAAAAGTACAACGCAAGACTAGTTGCAAAGGGCTATACTCAAAAGGAAGGTGAAGACTATTTTGACACCTATTCACCTGTCGCCAGAATGACGACAATTTGTGTACTACTTTCTTTGGCTGCCTCTTATGGTCTAATCATCCATCAAATGGATGTAAAGACAGCTTTCTTGAACAGAGAGTTGGAAGAGGAGATTTATATGGAACAGCCTGATGGGTTCGTAGTAAAAGGTGAAGAGACAAAGGTGTGCAAATTGTTGAAATCCTTGTATGGCCTGAAACAAGCACCTAAGCAATGGCATGAGAAGTTCGATAGTACTCATACGTCTGCGGTATTTGTCACTAATGAGGCTGATCTGTGCGTTTACTATCGCCATGGTGGGGGCGATAGCGTTTGTGAGAGTCTTGTTCCGGCAATTCTCCCGGTACTACCGTTGGTAGCTCGCGGAGTTTGTAGTTCGGTAATGGGCGCGCAGAGATTCAGAACACGATGGTAAGTTGAGACAAGGATTTACGTGATTCGGGCCGCCTAAGCGTAATACCCTACTTCACGGGGTGTGTGGTTGTTGTATTGAGCGTCTGAACACTTGTGGGCATGTGCCAGAGCTGAGTCTGAGAGTGTCAGGAGAGTTCCTCGGAGTCGAGAGCCTAGAAGTGCTTCGCCCCTGTGTATCACTCGACCAGTCCTTTTATAGTACAAGGACTGGTCGTTACATCGCTAGCCTGGTCCGACATGTGGCTCTGACGGTTACAGATGCTTAATACACAATTAATGAGCTTAATTGCCCTTAATAGAGTGGTAACGAGCCTTGACAGTGCCGTTACTGGTATTAAGGGCCCTCCAATCGTGTGTCATTAAGATGGTATTAATGACACTTAATCAGGTCTTGAAGTCCTTGATTGTCCCTTGAAGGTCCGAGCCGTTGGGGTCCCTCAGTCTGCTTGTTGAAGTTGAAGGTCCGGCGGTTGGACACGTGGCAGCTTCGGGGCTTACCGTCTCGGACGGGTAGGTTCGGTGCTGTTGTACACGTGTCAGGACTGGAGCTTCCCTCTGTCGGGGGTTAGGTCCGGAAGTGTCGCGCAGGTATTGAAATTGCGCTCAAATCCTCCAAACTTTTCGCTCGCTTTTCCTCACTCGCCACGTTGTGTTGCGATGAAGTTGGGACTTCCCAAGAGCTACATCGGGAGCAAGAAGGAGTTGTCTAGGGTCTGGACCTATATGGGATGGTCTAGCGACTCCTTTGACAACAACATTCGCTGCGGCAAGCTTCCCTTCGAGAAGGAGCGAGCCGGGGATATGGTGTACTTCCTTGGGTACGCCATGGCGGGTTTGATCCCGCCTTTCTCCACTTTCTTTCTGATGCTGCTGGATTTCTATGGTCTGCAGCTCCACCATCTTGGCCCCCACTCAATCTTGCTAGTGGCGACTTTTGTCCACTTTTGTGAGATGTGGGTGGGCGTGCCCCCTTGCGTGGAGTTGTTCCGGACTTTCTTCACTGTCCACCCGACTGGGAACAGTGATGAGTTCATCGGCTTCTACTACTTCGTGAAGCGGAAAAACTCTCCCCTCAAGTACTTGAGGTCCTTCCCTTCTGGCAAGTGGGACGACTGGAAGAAAGACTAGGTGGTCATCACCGTCGAGGGACACGAGAGGCTGGAGCTGCCTGAAGGCCTTTCTCGTGTCGACACCGACATTTGGAGTGACATGCCGGAGCTGTCGAGGGAGTACAGGCCCATCCTGGACAGAATCTAGGAATGTGTCGAAGGTGGGGTGACCCCGCAGATGGTCTTCGACAACTTCTTGACGAACAGGTGGGCCCCACTGAGGGCTAGGAGCCGACCTGCCTGGGCCTTCAACAGTGAGATGGATACCAACCGCATTGAGGTCGGCTTGGACACCAACTTGACCAGTGAAGCCTTGAAGACCCATCTCAAGAAGTTCCAGCCTGGGAACATCGGCCCTGGCGATGTGTCTCCACTGGCGGCCTTTCTGCCTATGAATATGATACCAGAGGAGTGCGGAGAGCTCCGGAGGAAGATGCCGATGTTGGACGACTTGGGCCTGATGGAGAGGTGATCAACCTCTGGGGTGGCGATCCCCGGGGCTTCGTAGGATGTCTCTGTTCCGGCCCCGAAGCCAAAAATCGAAGTCGTAGGCAAGGGCAAGGAGTTGGTCGAGCCCTCGAGCCGCAAGAGGAAGTTCAAGCATGCTGACGGGAGGTCCGTCAGACCTGCTCCTTCCACAACGGCTCCTTCCCAGCGGAGGAGGTCTTCGACGGTGGCAACTACTCCAGCATCGGTATCTCCTCCGGACGCTAGCTCCAGCCATGTCGCTCCAGTACCAGGGCCACCCGAGGGCTCTAGGTCCAGGGGTCCTTCTCAGTCGAGGGGGGCCTCAACCAAGACGTCACTGATGGTGGGAGCAAGCTCCAGGGAACCTTCCGGAGCTACCACGCTAGTGGCGACGGGATCCAGTCCTGAGCGTCCGGTGAAGAGGTTCCGCGCTAGCTGGAGCGGAAGCCTTCCAAGGTAAGTTTGATTTTTTACCTTAGTTGATGGTTTTTGTTGTGATCATGTTTTGAGTTTCTTTGTTCTTCATCCGCAGGGTCCCCAAGAAAGGGGTTGAAGCTCCGGTTCCTGCAGCAGCAGCTGAGGTTGTTCAGGCGGAGGCTCCGGCTCCAATCCCAGTGCCGCCCCAGGTGGTGGCTGAGGTCGCTATAGCCCCGACGTCGGCTGTCGTGGTCCTAGACCTTGACTCATCCCCTGAAGCTCCCGTGGTAGCGTCGGACCATGGGAATGAAGATGTACCAGCGGCACCAGCCCCGGAGGTTGAAGCTCTGTGTTTGGATGCTGAGATGATGGACGCCCCGGCCTCAGAGTCGAAGGTAGTTGCGGTTCTGGCCCTAGAGTCGGATGTTGTTGAAGCCCCGGCAGCGGAGCCGGTGGTTGAAGAAGCCCCGACGGTAGAGCTGGTGGTTGATGAAGTTCCAGCGGTAGAGCCCGGTCTTGATGAAGTTCTAGCGCCTGAGCCAGTTGTTGAAGAAGTGCCGGCACCTGAGCCAATGGCGGTCGAAGCACCAGCGCCTGAACCGGCGGTGGAGGAAGCGCCAGCGTCGGAGCCGGAAGTGGATTCAGCTCCGGCCGAACCTTCAACGCCTACCCCAGAGGTAGTGGTTCCGGAGGTGCCTGCGCCTGAGCTAGGGTGCCAAGAGGAGGCTATCGGTCCCCCGCCTGAGGGACCAGTTTCTGATGACCAGGCGGCAGGACATTCGGAGCCGACTCCGGAGGTAGGAACTTCTGCTATAGGACCTTCCTCGGCAGCGGCCGAGGCTATCCCGGAGGGCGGCCCTAGTGCCGTGGAAGCTCAGGGGACCGCTTTTGTTGAGTGGGACCCAATTTTTGTTATGGAGAACCCGCTGGAACCAGCGGAGAGGACCCCGGCAGGTCCGGAGCCGATCCGTCTGTCGTTGTCTATCGACAACACCTGCTCCAGCCTTCGCCAAGTGCAGCTGGCCTTCTACCACGACAGCAAGGCCCTCGAGGAGGAGCGTCAAACCCTTAGTAGGTGTAAGACCTATATGTGCTGAATACATTGGCTTGTAGTGAATACACTTGCTTTGACGATAAAAGTTTTGAATATCACCAAAACACCTTTTTATCAAGGTCCGACTCTAGCTCTGAGCTATAGCAAGGACCGACCATAGGTCCGAATTGTTTTGGGTAGCTCCGGCTACTTTAGATGCTAGGTCCGACTTCTTGGTAAGGTTCGACTAGCTTTGGTTAGATCCGGTGAGCTTTATCATTAGCTCCGGCATGTCTTTGATAGCTCCGGCATGTCTTTGATAGCTCCGACATATATTTGATAGCTCTGGCATGCTTTTGCTAAGCTCTGACGTACTTTCTGTAGCTCCGGTTTTTGGGTTGACTAGTTTTGACTAGTTTTTGGTAAGCTCCGGTGCTAGGATCTACTAGTTTTGGTAAGCTCCGGTAGGTGCTTCATTGTATTAGTTTTGGTAAGCTCCGGCGCTAGGTTCTACTAGCTTTTGTTAGCTCCGGCTCAAGCTCCGGGTTGCTCTGGCAAGGTCCGGAACTTGACTGCAGTGCTTCTGCTTTTCATTTGCAATGTTTTGTACTTGCTTTACATTGTTGGAAAGATTGCTTAGTATTCATTGCTAAGTTTTTGGTGCGTTTTGGATGATATGGATGATATCGTGTTACTGTGGTTTTTCAACATGCTTATGTGAGGTGCTCACATAAGGTGTTGTGTTCGGAACTAACTTGAGTCAAGTCGAGGACTTGGGCTCGTATGGATTGGTTGTTTATTCATGTGCAGGTATTGCTTGAGTTCAAGTCATGGCTCGTGACAGGATCCATTGGACTAGTCTCAGGGAGGAGATGAGGTTCCAACAACCAAGTTCGGGAGGAACTGTGGTTGAGCTGATCAGGAGGTCGCGCAGGATGATTGAATCAAGGGCAGTGCATATGAAGGTTACTGAACGTCGAAGGAAGGTGTTCGCACGTATGCATGCGGTGCATGACGTGGCAACATGGTTCCGAAGATGGGATAAGGAAGGGAAGATCTAATTGGAAGGATCAGATTGTACCGGTTGATGACTTTGGCTGCGGCGGAGTCGGTTATGGCTCGGTATGGAAAGTATCGAGTTGGTTATGTTAGGATTTCGTGTGTGTCATGAATTTGAGTTGTTTAGAAATGTGGTATACGTTCCTAAGGTGTTTGGAAGTCTTAAGATTGCTTCTATCTGCGTATAGAAGAATCTTGAGCAGTTATGGAAAGTTAGGATTCGTGATCTGAGTAGGATTGGAGTCCTAGTTGATATTGGGTTGGCCTAAGGGCTGGTTATATAAGCAAGGGAGCCCAGAGCTCGTGGCAGACGACTTTGGGGCTGTTCCTCTTGTGTTCTATTGAATAAAATTCGTAGTTTGAAGGAACTTTTGTGCCTTGTTCGTCCGACTTGTTCCAGACAAGTTTTACTCGTCGAGTTTCTGGACAGCACTACATTTCGTCGGTGGTTTTATCATAACTCGAGTTTTACAGATCCAATTGATGTGATTCTTTTTGGGTTGTCTTCACAACTTGATTGCCTATCATATGTAAAAATTTCACGATCATTGGATTTGTGGTCTATCATCTACACGAGTTTCTTTGCAGTGTTCCAGAACTGGTTTTTCTCGGGTAGGACAGTTTGACCTGTGTTTGATCTTTCGAACATAGCTTGAGTTTTTCTCGTCGGATTTGAGTGATTCTTTTTGTGTTGTCTTCGTGACTTGATTATCTCTGATATCTTTCACTTTTGTCACGGTGAAACACATTTAGATTAGTCTCACACACGATTTCTTTAACAGATCGTTTTTCTGCCGAAAGAGTTTGGGGTTTAATTGTTTCCGCTGCGTAAGATTTTTAAATCTACCATTCACCCCCCTCTGGTAGATTTTCACGTGCTCTTCGATCCTACAATTGGTATCAGAGCCACGGTGCTCTAATCTTTGTGATTTGCACGTGTTTTTGACTAATCATCATGGAGAAGTACTCCGCCAAACCTTGTGTGTTTGCTGGTATTGATTTTCAGGTTTGGAAGGCACGCATGGAGGCTTTTATCCAGGCACAAGGCTTTGCAATATGGGAGAAGGTGTACAAGCCTTACGAAGTGCCACCTAATGATCAAGTCACGACCACAAACCTACGGGATGTCGACAACAACAACAAAGCTCGAAACTTGATCATCCAAGGACTCACTCAAAGCGACTTTGATCGTGTCGCGCACCTCCGGTCAGCATACGATGTTTGGAGAGCTCTCTGTGATTATCATGAAGGCTCAAACACAATCAAGTAGGTAAAACAAGATATGTTCAAAAAGGAATATATGCATTTTGAGATGCAACCAGGTGAGTCTATCGATGACCTTTTTGCTCGTTTCAATAAAATTCTCAGCAATTTACGTAGTGTCAATGTAAATTTTTCTGATGCTGAGAATGCTAGGCAACTTCTTAGTGCGTTAGACATGTCAATTTGGGAGATGAAAGTAACATCTATTCGTGAGTCAACTGTCATGAGTTCTCTTACATTAGATGTACTTTATTCTAAACTAAAAACTCATGAAATTGACATCCTAGCACGTAAGAACCCAAATAAGTCTATTGCATTTGTTTCACAACGTGATATGTCTAGCTCCGGCCAATCATCATCTTGCAATACTCTTGCTTTATTGTCCTCACTAACCCTGGAGCAGATCGAAGAATTTCCAGAAGAGGAGTTGGCAATCATCTCTACTAGATTCTCAAAAGCATTGCAAAATGTGAGAACTAGAAGGAGAGGAAGCTCCGGACCTCAACGCTGTTTTGAATGTGGTAAAACAGGACACTTTCGTATAGAATGCCCTAACCTTTCAGGTCCGACCACCCGGGAAGAAAAACAAAGCAAGCTCCGGACCTCCTCTAGAAATTCCAACAAAAAAAAAGAAGGGTACTATAGGACGCAAGATGATTAACAGCTTCATCACCGCACTTCAAGAACTTAGTTCAAGTGATGTAGACTTTGAAAGTGATGAAGATGATGACGATTTGGCCAAATTATGCTTCATGGCGGGCAAAACAAGATCAAGATCAAGTCAGGAGGATGCAGAACACAACAGTGAAGACGATGAGGTATGTTCTACCTGCAATGAAATGTGTGATGTTATTTCTCGTGCAACTATTATTGTCAAGAAAAAGGACAAAAAGCTTAGGGATAATGCTGCTAAAATTGAATCACTAGAATATGGAATTAACCGTTTAAAAACTTTGATTCCTAGTGATGATGCATGTCCCTCATGTGACTTAATCTATGAACAATTGTCCACATTAAGAAGTGTACACTCCTCCACTCTAGATAGACTTGATGAAGAAATTGAAAAGAACAAAGAGTTTGCTGCACTTAATGATAAAAACTTGAAAGATGCTAGCTGTTCTACAATTGATTTGCATTGTTCTACTTGTGAGGATCTTGATAAAAAACTGCAAGATGCTATGAATGAAATTTCTATATTGAACAATGTTTTACGTTCTCATGAAGTTAAATTTTGTTCCAATTACAAACTAAAAGGAAAAACTCCATGTGAAAATTGCCTTGATCTGTCCAATAAACTTGACAACATGCATAGGACATTAGATCGGTTTTGTAATGGGAATAAGAACCTAAACTTACTGCTAAATTCTTCCAAGTCTTGCAATGATAAAACTGGTTTAGGTTTTGATTCTCATGCTCATGCTAAGGCACATCCACCTAAAATTGTGAAGTCATTAGGAAGTGGTTTGATTCAAACAGTTCCTAAACAAAAAGGAGCGGTTTTCAAATCTGCAGGAGTGTTGTCTCATTCGGTTTCAAATAAAAATATTGCTTGCTCATCTAGACATGAACACAAAGTTAAATTTCATTGTACCTTCTGTGGTAGAGATGTTCATGTCATAGATTTTTGTTATAGACTAGCTAAACAACAGAAAAGGGAAAGAATGGTTGCTAAATCTCATAACTTTCATGCAAAATTTGCTGCACACATTGAACCGAATGTACAACCTGCTGTTTTGAGTCAAAAACATTCAAAGTTTACCTCTGTACCTTCTGTTTTTGCCTCCAGAGCTACTGATTTTTGTGCTACACAAGTAACACCTTCTAGGTCAGTAGTCAAGAATAAAAAATCTCAAACTTTGACTCGTAAACCTGCTGTTTTGTCTCAGCTTTCGCGCGTTTTTCCTGCTACACGTCGCGTGACTCAGTACTGGATTCCTAAATGTCTTTTGACTAACCCCAGTATTGAGTCATCGACGTATTGTTCTTTTATGTAGGTTACACGTTTGAGGAAGGAGAACATTTGGATTGTGGATTCAGGTTGCTCACGCCACATGACCGGTAACAAAGATTGGTTCTCCTCCCTCTCTTTTGTGTCACGTGTAGAAAATGTTACTTTTGCCGATAATTCTTCAACTCCTATAATTGCTAAGGGTTCGGTTAGAGTAAATGATCACTACACTTTGAATGATGTGGCACTTGTCAAAAATTTGAAATACAACTTGCTTTCTGTTTCACAATTGCTAGATGAAAATCTGGAAATTATTTTCAATAAAAACTGCTGCAAAGTTGTAAGTTCAAATAGTGAGCTTATTTTTAACATGTCTCGGTTTGGAAGAGTTTTTAAAGCTGATTTTGATATGTCTTACTCTAAGCATAGGTGTCTAGTTGCTAATGATTCAAAGGACTTATATTTTTGGCATCGTAGACTTGGTCACGTAGGGTTTGATCACCTAACGCGTGTTAGTGCTCTTGATCGCATACGTGGGTTGTCTAAGCTTAAAGGGGACAAAGAAATTGTGTGCTCTTCTTGTAGACATGCTAAGATGGTTGCAGGTTCACATACCCCTCTCACAATGATCATGACAACTGAACCATGTCAACTTTTGCATCTTGACACCGTAGGACCTTCACGTGTTCAATCCTTCGGAGGTGTCGGTATGTTCTTGTTATCGTTGATGATTATTCTAGATACTCTTGGGTTTACTTTATGGCGTCTAAGAATGAAGTTTCTAGTCACTTTAGAACTTTATTTCTTAGATTATCAATTGATTACCCGAGATCTTTAAAAGCAATTAGAAGTGATAATGGAACTGAATTTAAAAATAAATCTTTTGATCACTTTTGTGCTGGAAATAAAATAGATCATCAATTCTCTTCACCATATGTACCTCAACAAAACGGTGTTGTAGAAAGAAAGAACATAACCTTAGTTGAGATGGCTAGGACTATGCTTGATGAATATCAAACTCCTAGGAAATTTTGGGCTGATGCATTAGCAACCGTTTGTTATGTCTCAAATCGTGTTTTCTTGCGTGCTAAGCTAGGTAAAACACCATATGAGCTTCTGTTTGGACATAGGCCTAGTGTTACACACTTTCGGGTCTTTGGATGCAAATGCTTTGTTAAGAAACATGGTAATCTTGATAAATTTGAACCTAGATCCATTGATGGCATGTTTCTTGGTTATCCATCTCATACTAGAGGCTATCGTGTGCTTTTACTTGACATGAACAAAATTGTGGAGACTTGTGAAGTGTCTTTTGATGAATCTAGCCCAGTTACTAGCTCAAACATTGCAGGTCCAGATCCATATCCCCAGGGGGAGAGCATTTTCATTGAAGATGAGGAAGAATTGGAATTGCTGCCAGAAAATTCAGTAGCTAAAGACTTTAGTTTAGCTCCGGATGTTAATTCTCAACCAGCACCGACAACCATCAATGCTGATTCAAATCATCCTCAGGCCACAAGCTCATCGATTTGTGATGAACATGAAGAAGAAGAAGCTTGTGAGACATCTGTTCCCCTATGGTTTTACAAAGATCATCCCCCACAACAGATGATTGGAAGCTTGCACGAACGAGTCACACGGTCCAGGTTTTGCGATCCAAACTCTCATGCTCATTCTGCTTTTGTTGCTTCTTTTGAACCCAAAGATATATCACACGCACTCACTAATGAATCTTGGATTATTGCCATGCAAGAAGAATTAGAAAATTTTGAAAGAAATAATGTTTGGAAACTTGTACCTCCACCTCAAGGTCACACTTTAATTGGAACTAAATGGGTATTTAAAAATAAACAAAGTGAGGATGGGGTTGTGGTTAGGAATAAGGCTAGGTTGGTTGCTCAAGGTTTCACTCAAGTTGAAGGTCTAGATTTTGATGAAACTTTTGCTCCTGTCGCTAGATTAGAAGCCATAAGAATTTTGTTAGCTTTTGCAGCATCTAAAGGTTTTAAGCTGTATCAAATAGATGTTAAAAGTGATTTTCTTAATGGCTACATAGATGAGGAGGTTTATGTCAAACAACCACCGGGTTTTGAAAATCCAGATTTTCCTAATCATGTTTACAAACTGTCCAAAGCCTTATACGGTCTCAAACAAGCCCCTAGAGCATGGTATGATAGGTTAAAAACATTCTTACTTGAAAAGGGGTTTACCATGGGCAAGGTTGATAAAACTCTTTTTGTGCTTAAGCATGGCAATGACTCATTATTCGTTCAAGTGTATGTGGATGATATTATCTTTGGTTGTGCTTCTCATGATCTTGTGTCCAAGTTTTCAGCAATGATGAGTTCCGAATTTGAAATGAGTATGATGGGCGAACTCACTTACTTTTTGGGGCTGCAAATCAAGCAAACCAAGGAGGGTACCTTTGTGCATCAAACGAAGTATACCAAAGACCTCCTAAGGCGCTTCAACATGGACAAAAGCAAGCCTCTTCGGACACCAATGGGAACAGCAACAACACTTGAACTTGATGAAGATGGTGAATCTGTGAATCAAAAAGAATATAGAAGCATGATCGGATCACTTTTGTACCTCACGGCATCAAGACCGGACATACAATTCAGCGTATGTCTTTGTGCCCGATTTCAAGCTTTCCCACGTGCTTCACATCGTCAAGCCGTCAAAAGGATTCTCAGGTACCTACATGGAACTCAAGAATTTGGCATTTTTCTTCCATCTTCCTCAACCGTTACTTTGAAAGCTTTTTCGGATGCTGATTTTGGAGGTTGTAGGATTGATAGGAAAAGTACTTCCGGTGCTTGTCATTTTCTTGGTAATTCTCTTGTTGCTTGGTCCTCTAGAAAACAAAATTCAGTTTCTCATCCACAGCCGAATCTGAATATGTAGCTGCTGCTAGTGCTTGCTCACAAATTCTTTGGATTGTTCAAACACTTAAGGACTATGGGGTTGATCTAGATAGTGTTCCACTGTTTTGTGATAACACTAGTGCTATTTGCATTGCCAAAAACCCCGTGCAACATTCTAGAACTAAGCACATTGATATTAGGTATCACTTTCTCCGAGATAATATTGAAAAAGGAAACATTGTGCTTCACCATGTAGATACCGAACAACAATTGGCTGACATTTTTACAAAACTTTTGGATTTCACTTGTTTTTGTTTCATTCGTAGTGAAATAGGGGTTATGCATCCTCATGGCTTAAATTGAGGGGGAGTTTTTGAAACTTGGGAACTAAAATAATATGAGCATAGTATTTCATACATATATGACTTTGTGATTCCTTTTACATGCTGAAAGTTCTTACTACATTACTCGTGTTATACATTTTGTAGTTTTTGCCATGTCTAGTAATTGGAATAATTACTTACACTAAAACCGGTCATGGTCGAACTTTCTTGCTGTTTTGAACTTGTTACATGTTCACAAGTGCTTTTAATTATAAAGAATTAATCAAGTAATCAACTCACATGTTGAGTTTTTATGAACAAATATAAATTGAGAAAAGATCAAGAGAATATGCATGCATCACACTTCTTCTTTTTAGATGGCTTATCATTACACTTAGATATGAACTTGGAAGAAGTTGTGTATGACTAAAACCATGTCTTTAAGCTCCTGATTGTCAAATGACATAGGCTTGGCTTGGTTGTTTAGAATAAGACAGATGCGCATATAATCTCTTGCAAATATTATATGATATAAATTTATGTTTTGAAAATTAATAAAATGCAGCAATTAGTGTCATGCTTTCAGGTTTTGAAATAGTTAAGTTTGTGAGATCATGACTTGCCTAAATTGAAAATTACATTTGATCTCTAGCATGGCTTACACTACCTTATGTATTTCATTGATGTGATAATGTAAGGTACTTAATAGTATGACTTGGATGAGCTTTGTTTATATGTATATGTTATAAAATGCTCATAACAACAAAAGAGGGAGAGATAATTTGTTTACATGCTCATGACTTGCTGAATACATTGTCAAAGGGGGAGAGATAAGCATAAAGAGAAAGAGAATATGTGCATAAGGAGAGATAATAAAGGGGGAGATATTTTCTTCTCATTTTACTTTTGATTTACAAAGGGGGAGAAATTTTCTTCAAAACTTTTATGTGAATAAGCCAATGTTCGGATTTTAAATGGTGTTGCCAATGCATTCATCAAGGGGGAGATTGTAAGACCTATATGTGTTGAATACATTGGCTTGTAGTGAATACACTTGCTTTGACGATAAAAGTTTTGAATATCACCAAAACACCTTTTTATCAAGGTCCGACTCTAGCTCTGAGCTATAGCAAGGTCCGACCATAGGTCCGACTTGTTTTGGGTAGCTCCGGCTACGTTAGATGCTAGGTCCGACTTCTTGGTAAGGTTCGACTAGCTTTGGTTAGCTCCGGTGAGCTTTATCTTTAGCTCCGGCATGTCTTTGATAGCTCCGGCATGTCTTTGATAGCTCCGACATATATTTGATAGCTCCGGCATGCTTATGCTAAGCTCCGACGTACTTTGTCTAGCTCCGGTTTTTGGGTTGACTAGTTTTGACTAGTTTTTGGTAAGCTCCGGTGCTAGGATCTACTAGTTTTGGTAAGCTCCGGCAGGTGCTTCATTGTACTAGTTTTGGTAAGCTCCGGCGCTAGGTTCTACTAGCTTTTGTTAGCTCCAGCTCAAGCTATGGGTTGCTCTGGCAAGGTCCGGAACTTGACTGCAGTGCTTCTGCTTTTCATTTGCAATGTTTCGTACTTGCTTTACATTGTTGGAAAGATTGCTTAGTATTCATTTGCTAAGTTTTTGGTGCATTTTGGATGATATGGATGATATCGTGTTACTGTGGTTTTTCAACATGCTTATGTGAGGTGCTCACATAAGGTGTTGTGTTCGGAACTAACTTGAGTCAAGTCGAGGACTTGGGCTCGTATGGATTGGTTGTTTATTCATGTGCAGGTGTTGCTTGAGTTCAAGTCATGGCTGGTGACAGGATCCATTGGACTAGTCTCAGGGAGGAGATGAGGTTCCAACAACCAAGTTCGGGAGGAACTGTGGTTGAGCTGATCAGGAGGTCGCGCAGGATGATTGAATCAAGGGCAGTGCATATGAAGGTTACTAAACGTCGAAGGAAGGTGTTCGCACGTATGCATGCGGTGCATGACGTGGCAACATGGTTCCTAAGATGGCATAAGGAAGGGAAGATCTGATTGGAAGGATCGGATCGTACCGGTTGATGACTTTGGCTGCGGCGGAGTCGGTTATGGCTCGGTATGGAAAGTATCGAGTTGGTTATGTTAGTATTTCGTGTGTGTCACGAATTTGAGTTGTTTAGGAATGTGGGATACATTCCTAAGGTGTTTGGAAGTCTTAAGATTGCTTCTATCTGCGTATAGAAGAATCTTGAGCAGTTATGGAAAGTTAGGATTCGTGATCTGAGTAGGATTGGAGTCCTAGTTGATATTGGGTTGGCCTAAGGGCTGGTTATATAAGCAAGGGAGCCCAGAGCTCGTGGCAGACGACTTTGGGGCTGTTCCTCTTGTGTTCTATTGAATAAAATTCGTAGTTTGAAGGAACTTTTGTGCCTTGTTCGTCCGACTTGTTCCAGACAAGTTTTACTCGTCGAGTTTCTGGACAGCACTACCTTTCGTCGATGGTTTTATCATAACTCGAGTTTTACAGATCCAATTGACGTGATTCTTTTTGGGTTGTCTTCACAACTTGATTTTCTATCATATGTAAAAATTTCATGGTCATTGGATTTGTGATCTATCATATACACGAGTTTCTTTGCAGTGTTCCAGAACTGGTTTTTCTCGGGTAGGACAGTTTGACCTGTGTTTGATCTTTCGAACATAGCTTGAGTTTTTCTCGTCGGATTTGAGTGATTCTTTTTGTGTTGTCTTCATGACTTGATTATCTCTGATATATTTCACTTTTGTCATGGTGAAACACATTTAGATTAGTCTCACACACGATTTCTTTAACAGATCGTTTTTCTGCCGAAAGAGTTTGGGGTTTAATTGTTTCCGCTGCGTAAGATTTTTAAATCTACCATTCACCCCCCTCTGGTAGCTTTTCACGTGCTCTTCGATCCTACAGTAGGTGGTGCAACCGGCTCCAATTCGAGACCAAGCTGGCGCAAACCAGGCTGGCTGACGACAGGGAGTGGGTGAAGAAGGAGAAGGCCCGGATGGAGTATTGGGGTCAGATACTGGATGAGAGGGAAAGCATGACGCGATCTCTTGACAACCAGTCCCGGGCCATCTACGAACAGGTCGTAGCTGCTAATAATGCAGTGAGTGATCGCCAAGAGAAGCTCAACGCCATCCACGACAGCCTCGTCAAGCGTCGGGGGGCCCTTGAGGAGCGGGAGAAAAAGCTCGAGGATGAATAGCAAAAACTTCTGGAGCTGCGGGATGACCTCGTGAAGAGGGAGGAGAAGCTTACTCAGAGGATAACTCTGGGTGACAAGAGTCTCGCGGAGCGCACCAAGAAGCTAGAGGAGCACTGCGAGAAGGAGGAGAAGAAGGTCTGGTAGCGGGGACAAGACCTCCACAAGAGGGAGGATGAAATTGCTGCCAGGGAGAAGAAAGTGTGGGGCCGGGAGAAGGACCTGGTCGACTGTCAGAACAAGATCCACCTCCGGGAGGAGGAGCTCAGTAAACTCAAAAGGCGGAATGCTGAAAAGATTCAGCAGAACGCCAAAGAGGTTGAGCGCCTTGGCTGGGAGAATTCGGAGCTTGCGGCGACCAGAAGATCCTTGGAAGAGATGCGAGGCTCAAGGGCTGCGGAGTCCCAACAAGTTTGGGACTTCTTGGGCAAAGCCAACAACGCGCTGACGCTGATGGGTTTTAGTTCCGTGCGTCCGGATGACCCGGAGCCGGAGCTGGACTTGGTGTTGCAAGCGTTTAGCTCGGCAGGCAACAAGCTCACCAAGATGGGCGATGTCATCGCGAACCAGCTAGAAACTGAAGGACAATCCCTGGCGAAGAACGTCGCAGAGTTCATGCTGACGTGCTACACAAGTCAGGACCCTCACTTCCCACTGGACACGGTGCTTGAAGACCCCATTGACGGAGAGGGAGAAGCCGCCAAAGCCAGCGTGTCAGAGGTTGTCCAGAAGGTCGTCTCGTTCTTCCATAGGGTCTAGGACTCTCTCTTTGTAGCTCCCGCTTGTATTCTCTCTTCTTTTTTCTCCGATTTTGTAATCTCTTGTCTCTAGATTAATGAAATCCAAGAATTTTATGAATTTCATTTTTTGTCTTCAACACCTTTGTCCCACTTGGCCCCCTAGTAGATTACACAATTTGATTGTGAACATGTACCAAGAGGATGTAGCATTTTGTTGAAGACTTGTGCGCTTCAAACTTGTAGTTTGTAGGTCCGAAGTCACCGATAGTAGGGGCTCCCTGAGGTTGTCGGAGCTTAGTAGCTTCGGCAGTGACCCTTGTCAACACGTAGAGCATTGACAGTTAGTCCTCTGGGAATGTCCAAGATTGGTAGCTTCGGCAGCGACCACTGTCAACACGCGGTGCGTCGATAGCAGACCCCACTGGGGAGTCTTCCCACCATCTTTTCTTTGTGTTGATGGCTGGCCCCCTGGATTTGTCAGAACTTTGTAGCTCCGGCGATGTCTATTATCAATGTTTGAAACATCGAAATAGACCACCTTAGGGGGTGTCAGAGCTTTGATAGCTCCGGCTTCATCCACCATCATCACGAAATCTTTATTTTTCCTTCACACTGAAGTCAAGAAAAACAGTAAAGTCCATTTCCTATCTATAACTCGTTTGCGGCTTACTATTCCCGAAAGAAATTTTTAGGTCGAACACAACTCTACATACAATCAAGTACACTGGCTTGTTTTCTCCAGGTCCGATCGTTTCTGGACTCGCCTTACTTCGGCCTGCCGGGGTGTAGGTAGAGTGGCGTACTTAGGGTGCAGGATCAGGCTAAGTCGATAGCACACTCCGGACCTAGATTGGCTTGGCGGCATTCAGACGAGTAGACCATTAACAATGTTTAGACCCGGAAGATTTGACAATGAAGCTTGAATTATACATGAATTGGTCGAGCTAAAGTTTCTTAAGAATTGCACAACTTTGTTATAGACAAGAACGATAAAAATAAAAAATATTGAGCCTGTACAAAATAAATGCACGTGGAGTCTGTATTCACAATGATGTCTTTCATTATAGGTCCGGGGTACAGGGGAAACAAGTACACTCTTAGGGTACGGAACCAGGCTAAGTGTGTTTCGTTTCTCGTTTGACCCAAGGTAGCTAGCTACACCTTTAGTTCTGAGACTGCGACAAGTGTTGTTTGAACTTTGCGGACCTTCCGGGGAAGGTCCGGGTGTTCTCCCGAAGGAGCTACCCGACTCTGTACAATGACTCTATAACATACATCACATATAACTACAGACTCACTTCTGTGATATTAAGCGTAGAACTTACGGAGGTGCTCAATGTTCCAAAGATTAGGGAGAGGTGTCCCATCCTCAGTTGCCAAGCGAACGCATCCGGGACGGGATACTTTGGTCACTCGGAAGGGTCCTTCCCAGATGGGGGAGAGTTTGTTTAACCCTTCTCGATTTTGTATTCTCCGTAGCACCAGATCGCCTTCCTCGAGCTGTCGGCTGTGAACATGCCTTTGGTGATAGAGCCGAAGAGCTTGGCGATATCAGACATTCCGAACAGCTCCTCGGCACCTTCCCTCTTCAAGGAGGTCAAGGTCTTCACGTCGGAGCTAGTCCTGCATGGCATCGTCGAAGGTCTGGACCCGGAGCGACCCCAACGTGATTTCCGGAGGAAGGACTGCTTCAGCTCCGTACACCAGGAAGAAGGGTGTCTCTCTAGTTGACTGGTTTGAAGTTGTCTTGTTGGCCCACAGTGTGGGCGGAAGCTCTTCGATCCAGTTGGCTCCATGTTTTTTCAGGCGCTCATATGTGCGCGTCTTGAGTCCTTTTAGGATTTTTGCATTTGCTCTCTCAGCTTGGCCATTGCTTGTCGGGTGAGCTACTGAGGCGTAGCTGACTTGAATGCCGAGGTCTTTGCAATATCCTTGGAATGCAGAGCTTGTGAATTGGGTCCCATTATCAGTTATGATCTTTTTTGGGACTCCAAATCTACATACGATGGACTGCAAGAAGTTGATAGTTGATTGCTTGTTTATTTTCACAACTGGAGTTGCTTTTGGCCATTTGGTGAACTTGTCAATGGCGACGTACAGGAACTTGTAACCTTCGACGGCTCTTGGGAAAGGTATCAAGATATCCATCCCCCACACGACGAATGGCCATGTAGGAGGTATCATTTGTAGAGGCTGAGCTGGTGTGTGAATTTGCTTTGCATGGAACTGGCTCGCTTTGCATTTCTTCACTAGCTCAGTTGCATCCTGGAGTGTTGTAGGCCACTAGAAGCCATGCTGGAATGCTTTACCGACCAGCGTGCGGGAAGATGCGTGGTTCCCACACTCGCCTCCATGGATTTCTGCGAGGAGGTCGCAACCTTCTTCCCTTGTAATGCACCGCATTAGGACATTGTTGGCACTGCGCCGGTAGAGATCCCCTTCTACCAGCGTGTATCTTTTAGCCAATCTGACTATCCGGTCAGCGGATACATTATCTTCAGGAAGGAAATTGTCTTTCAAGTAGCTCTGGATCTCCGAGATCCATGCATCGGAGCTAACTTGAGGATTTGAGTCTTGCGTGTTGGGTTGCTCGGAGCTTCCTGCAGCACCTACGACCCTTGATGGACGCCATGGTAATAGGGCCATTGGGACCGACAGCTTCGAGGTGCTGGTCTCGCCCCCTTCGCTCAGTTCGGCAGGCTGAGTTGTTGGTCTTGAGAATCTCTGGACGAAGGTTCCGTCAGGAGCCGGAGCTCTAGTTGAAGCTTTCGTTGAGAGTTCGTCGGCTTCAGCGTTGTTGAGACGCTAGACATGGCAAATATCTAGGACGTCGAAGTCCTTCTGAAGCTTCTTGACTTCAAGTAGGTATGCAGCTAGTTGAGGGTTGTTGCAGCAACATTCACCTTTGACTTGTTTTACAACAAGCTGTGAATCACCCTTTTACCAACAGCTGCTTGACACCATATGATAGTGCCACCTTGAGCCCATAAATTAGTGCTTCATACTCCGCCATGTTGTTGGTCGCCTTGAAGTCAAGGTGAACCATGTATTTGACCTTCTCCCCGATCGGAGCGAGGAGAAGGATTCCAGCTCCGGCCCCCTGCTTTTGCACGGAACCGTCGAAGTAGAGAGTCTAGTGAGGCTCGGTGAAGACCAGAACCTTGGGTTCTAGCTTCTGCTCACAGGGGCCCCCAGGATTTGATGGAGAGGGGGTCCATTCCGCCACGAAGTACGCCAGTGCTTGACTCTTAATTGCCTGTCTTGGGACAAATTCAAGATCAAACTTGGCCAGTTTCGCTGCCCACTTTGCAATGTTCCCAGCAGAGTTGGGATTATGCAAGATTGCACGCAATGGGTAAGAGGTTACCACTGAAATCTTGTGAGCTTGGAAGTAGTGTCGTAGCTTCCTCGAAGCAATAAGAACTGCGTAGAGCAGCTTATGCACCTCCAGGTACTGAGTCTTGGCATCATGGAGTACTTCGCTGATGAAGTACATTGGGCGTTGGACTGTTCGTACCCTCCCGAAGGGGCCCGGAGCTTCCTCCTCATCAACCCGGACCCTTCCGGAGGGGTCCGGACCTTCTTTGGGGACCTCTGGGTTCCTACTAGAGGAACCCAGAACTTCTTCTGAAGTGATCCGGACCTTCCCGGAGGGGTCCGAATCTTCTTGTTCAGCAGCAATGGACTCCTTCATTTGAAAGAGAAGGACCCCACGACATCTCGCCTTGAGGATCAGGGTCTGGGAGCTGGGACCCAAACTTGACTTCAGGTAGCTCCGGACCCTCCCGAAGGGGTCTCGATTCCTGAGCTGAAGATGGTTCTGGTCTTTCCGCAACCAGGACCATGTTGACAACTTCGTCAGTTGTGACACCCGGTTCTGAATATGAACCAAGCGTAACGCATATGTGTGCCCAGGATGTTCAACACACATACACGAATGATTCACAAATAATAAACAGAATTTAATCACGTCTTAACTAATAAATAAGTACTTTATTACAATAATCCAATGGTTCACGAATAATAAAACTCTAAATAATTGCAGCGGAAAATAAACTAAACAGCACGACTCCAATCCACAGGCAATTGACGGCGGTACGCAACCTAGTACTCCACGTGATCCTCAGGGTACTCCCAATTGTCTCCAGTAGCTGTTGGGGGGGGGGGGGGGGGGTTGCAAGGGTGAGTACATGTCGTACTCAGCAAGTGTGGAAAGTATGACATGTGGCTAATTCAAATGACGACAATAATAATGGCTAAGTGCTGAAAAGTACAGTAAAACATTTGAAAAGCATTATACTATGTCTATGTGAAACAATCCCATCATAACCATCATATTAACAAAGAATAAACCGTATCCAATTATTGCCAACATCACCATTATCCATGTCCGATTACCATAACTCAAATTCATATTCATGACCATAATCCATAAACCATAACCGTTACCAAACCATAACCATAAACCAACCATAACCATTACCAGACCATAACCATCCCAAATCCCAATTTCCAACTCTAATCATGTAGGTCATCGAGGCGCTCATAACCGGGAGCACGGCTATCATGATAGTTTTTAAACACTCTGCAGAGGTTGTACCACTTTACCCACATGTTTGTGATTTCGTCACCCTTTGATGACTAAGGAACCTCCATTGTGCCATCTCACACTTCCGTAGGTGTGTGGCCAAGAGATCACAAAATAGCCTTTCAAAAGGGACTACTTAGTATGTACGGGCCCACTAAGGTTTCACCGGCAGGCTTGAATCTCTATTCTCCCACCCACGGGTCCCCTCGTGTGCCATGCGGATCCCAGGGCAGTCCTCCTCGACTCCCATTCCCCGCGGCATCCAATGGTCCATACCATACTAGCAGCGCTCCTAATTATTCAGCTACGCCGCACCCATACTTGGCATTGTGGTGGCACTGTTGACCTGGCATATTCTCGCATGAACCGGTCCTTAGATCTAAAGCAAGCAAACCACCATAACAACCAACCCATCCACATAACCATGCTTGCTTAGATCACCCATCGTATTGACCAGTTCACATTTACCAGAATATCATTGATGCATAATTAAATGTGTAGTGTTGTTTGCCATCCCAATTAATTAAGCGAAGCAAAAAGGTAAAAACCCTTCCCGACTCTCTACCATAATTCCAGGTGACAAGGGTGGTCAAACAAAACTAGTAAACTTCCTACCATAGGATTCCCATCAATTTGACACAAGCATGCAAGTTCGCAAACAAAACATTTAATTTAAAATAGGATCAATATGCTTCAAGGACACTTGCCTTGCTCCGGCGGATAGGGTTGCTCAACCGCTTCGAAGTCTTGATTCTGAAAATCCTCCAATGCGGCCTCTTGAGCACGTTCCTCTACGCGTGACCACACATAAAAGAAAACATATACAATTCAACATAATGCACACAAAATAATCAACATGCAATGACATGCATGCATGCACAGTTTAATAATTAATTTACTACGGTCGTTTATTAATTAGATGCGACTAGTTCATACGTGTTCATACGAGTTTACGAAGGTTTTAGGATGAATTAATGCTGCTGAAAATAAAATTATGATGCAACTAAAATCAAATTACGCCTATTAGATTCAGTATGATCGCTAAATTTCGCATCGGGAACGAATCCTACCGTAGATGCGATGGCTCCGATGATCGCGGGATGGGGACGATGCGTAGACGAAGTAGATGCGCAGGGTCCTCCGGCGGCACGACGACGGCGACGCGATGGCGACGACGATCTCCGGCGGACGGCGGCATCCTTCTCTTTTTCTTCTTCTTTCTCCACTTTTTTCTTCTCTCTTTCTCCCCGGCGGCGTAGCCTCTGTTCTTTTTTCTTCTACCGGCTAAGGGTTTATGGCGGCGCTGGCGTTGCTCTGATCGAGAAGTACGAAGGTCTTCGGTTCTATTTATAAGCGGCGAGGACCAAGAGTCCGGCTCGATCACGGCCGTCGGGCGCGTAGGCGTGCGGACATGTGCGGTCGAGTGGGCGCGGTGCTGCTCCGGCTCGGTGCAGCAGGTACGCGCTGGGACTTGGTCCCGAGCGGCTACGGCGCCAGGACGGTGCAGGTAAAGTAAAACAGATTACCGCTGGAATCAAGATGGAAACTCACGTAAGAAAGAAAAAAAAATAAAGAGGTTGGGTGCTTTTTATAAGGACGTGACCAGGAATCGGGTGAGTCGGGCTCGGTTTCTCTTTGGTATGGACAGCTGCTGACGTTGACTTTTTTTTTCTTTTCTTTTTATTTTGGCCAGTGGCTGTTTTTTTTTGCCTTCTTTTATTTTTGTTATTTGCATGGCAATGGCGGGGCTTGTTCGGCCATGGCTGGGTTGACTTTTCCCTTTTCCTCTTTTTTTTTCTTTTTTATTTCTTTTTTTCTTTGGTGGTGCTAGCTTCCTACGTGTGGCCTGCGTGTGCGGCTATAGATAGCCACGGTGACTTTTGTTTTTGCCCTTATTTCTTCTTTTTATTTATTTGTTTATTTATATATATATTTATCTTTTATTTTCCTATTATTTGTTATTCTTTTATTTTATTTATTTAGTTAAAGTTATATTTTTTTCTTTCTTTATGTTTGTTATTTATTAAATTATTCTTAGCAATTTATTGTTTCTTTCTTTCATAATAAATTTTCTTTTCTTTATTTCTTTCATTCCATATTCATTATGCCAATTTAATTTCTTTTAATGTACTTACTCTAGTAAACAAATTTCTTTTAACTTATTTATTTTGGTAATAAATTTTCAATACATGAGGATGAATGCAAAATGCAATATGAGATGCATATATTTTATATTTTTATTTATAAAAAAATTTCCTCCCATTATTAACTCTAAATTCCTATTTAAATTTTTAATTTGCCGAAATTCGAAAATCAGGGTGTTACAATTCTACCCCCCTTAAAATGAATCTCGCCCTCGAGATTCGGACAGGTTGAAGAAGAAATTTGGAAACAAAAATTTTAAAATCCCCTTCATATTTAAATTAGCCAAGTTTGAAAATTTTGGGATGTTACAATCTACCTCCTTAAAAGGAATCTCACCCTCGAGATTCGGACGGATTAAAGAAGATATGAGAAAACCCTTGATAACATCTTCACGCTTCCATGTAGCTTCATACGGGGTCATGAATCTTCTTGTAGTGACAATCTTCCACAGAAGTAGAGACAAGAATGAAGATAGAAGGAATCCCAACCTATATGCATGCATCAAGGTATATGAAACTAAATAATCCTTTATTAATATAGACCTATATTATGAGGATGTGGACAATTGCCGAAGCATCCCACAACTCTCTACTAAGCACACAAGCACTCAAACAAGCACCAAACAGAATTTACAAAGATCCTAAAAGAAGTAACACAACTCAAGGTCACACAAGTATATCTACATCGCTCTTATTTACTAATGGGGGTGTGCCTATCCTTGAGTCATGGCATAGGTCGAGGACTACTCGTCGTCGAGCGGAAACTCATCCGGGTCCTCGTCGTCGTCGTCGTCGTCGGGGTCCTCGGGGTCCTGTGGGTCCTGGGGTGGTGAGGCAGCAGGCGGCGGTGGTGCTGTAGACGCCACACTGGAAGACTCCTCGTCAGAGGACTCCTCAGAAGATGACTCACGCTGACCGTTGCGACGGTCTGTGGAGTCTAGGGTCCACATCGGGGTGTCGGACGCGTAGTCGTCCGGGTCCTCGTCGGTGATCCGACGATACCTCCTGATTATCGCCTCGTGGCGCTGGGCGAGGTCACGTCCATCCTGAATTTCCTACTGCGCCCTCTGAAGTCGGGCACTCAGCTGGGTCACGTCGTCAACAGTCTGACGAGACTGCGGGAGGTCCAGGGGTCCCTCCACGTGCCTGGAGACGAAGCGCGCAGTGCCACTGGGACGCTGCGGGACGAAGGCATGCACCGTGTCCTCCAGACGGAAACGGCAGGCGTGGCTCCAAAAAGTGGCTGCTTCCCAGCTAGCATCCTGCTCTGCAGATCGGCGGGAGCTCCTCCAAGCGGGGCTGTTGTGGGTCTTCACCAACTCGTCCCCGTAGTAGATATAGATTTTGCAGCTCCACTCCTTCCTGCCGGGGCGCTGCACTCCAGTGGTGTGGTAGGAGAGCGAGAGGCTATGGTGGCGGTAGCCAGCCTCACGGAGTAGGGCACGGAGACGGTGACGTAGTTGTCCTGCGGCTCTGCCGTCAGAACGGATCACCACTGGGTGACGGGGGTCGACGGCCGGAGAGCGACTGGCCAACCTACGCGGGGGCACAAGTCCACCGGTCGACTTACGAGGGGTTGTCTTGGTGCGGGCCATCTACAGGAAACAAGAATACATTAGAAAAATAATGAAAAACAAATCTGAAAATTTCAGCAGCTAAAACGGCGGACAAAGAGCGGTGCAGCGGTTCCAAAAGAACAAAAAATAAAGAGAAAAATTACAGCAACCAACACAATAATTTTACCCACACATAATAGCAGCAAAACACACCGTTTTTGCGAAAATTTATACAGCAAAACAGCAGCACTTAATATTGCTCACTTCTGAAAATTTTTATCAAAACGCAGCAGCGATCAGTACTTTTTGCGGCTGAAAATAAGGGAAACAAAACAGCAGCAAAAATTTTCGAAAATAGCATATTAGAAGAGTGTTCCTAAGTGCTCTAGAGTGTCCATTCTACCTAGGCTTGCGTCCTACGGTCAACGCGGCTCTGATACCAATTGGTGACACCCGGTTCTGAATATAAACCAAGCGTAATGCATATGTGTGCCCAGGATGTTCAACACACATACACGAATGATTCACAAATGATAAACAGAATTTAACCACGTCTTAACTAATAAATAAGTACTTTATTACAATAATCCAATGGTTCACGAATAATAAAACTCTAAATAATTGCAGCGGAAAATAAACTAAACAGCACGACTCCAATCCACAGGCAATTGACGGCGGTACGCAACCTAGTACTCCACGTGATCCTCAGGGTACTCCCAATTGTCTCCAGTAGCTGTTGGGGGGGGATGCAAGGGTGAGTACATGTCGTACTCAGCAAGTGTGGAAAGTATGACATGTGGCTAATTCAAATGACGACAATAATAATGGCTAAGTACTGAAAAGTACAGTAAAACATTTGAAAAGCATTATACTATGTCTATGTGAAACAATCCCATCATAACCATCATATTAACAAAGAATAAACCGTATCCAATTATTGCCAACATCACCATTATCCATGTCCGATTACCATAACTCAAATTCATATTCATGACCATAATCCATAAACCATAACCGTTACCAAACCATAACCATAAACCAACCATAACCATTACCAGACCATAACCATTCCAAATCCCAATTTCCAACTCTAATCATGTAGGTCATCCAGGCGCTCATAACCGGGAGCACGACTATCATGATAGTTTTTAAACACTCTGCAGAGGTTGTACCACTTTACCCACATGTTTGTGATTTCGTCACCCTTTGATGACTAAGGAACCTCCATTGTGCCATCTCACACTTCCGTAGGTGTGTGGCCAAGAGATCACAAAATAGCCTTTCAAAAGGGACTACTTAGTATGTACGGGCCCACTAAGGTTTCACCGGCAGGCTTGAATCTCTATTCTCCCACCCACGGGTCCCCTCGTGTGCCATGCGGATCCCAGGGCAGTCCTCCTCGACTCCCATTCCCCGCGCCATCCAATAGTCCATACCATACTAGCAGCGCTCCTAATTATTCAGCTACGCCGCACCCATACTTGGCATTGTGGTGGCACTGTTGACCTGGCATATTCTTGCATGAACCGGTCCTTAGATCTAAAGCAAGCAAACCACCATAACAACCAACCCATCCACATAACCATGCTTGCTTAGATCACCCATCGTATTGACCAGTTCACATTTACCAGAATATCATTGATGCATAATTAAATGTGTAGTGTTGTTTGCCATCCCAATTAATTAAGCGAAGCAAAAAGGTAAAAACCCTTCCCGACTCTCTACCATAATTCCAGGTGACAAGGGTGGTCAAACAAAACTAGTAAACTTCCTACCATAGGATTCCCATCAATTTGACACAAGCATGCAAGTTCGCAAACAAAACATTTAATTTAAAATAGGATCAATATGCTTCAAGGACACTTGCCTTGCTCCGGCGGATAGGGTTGCTCAACCGCTTCGAAGTCTTGATTCTGAAAATCCTCCAATGCGGCCTCTTGAGCACGTTCCTCTACGCGTGACCACACATACAAGAAAACATATACAATTCAACATAATGCACACAAAATAATCAACATGCAATGACATGCATGCATGCACAGTTTAATAATTAATTTACTACGGTCGTTTATTAATTAGATGCGACTAGTTCATACGTGTTCATACGAGTTTACGGAGGTTTTAGGATGAATTAATGCTGCTGCAAATAAAATTATGGTGCAACTAAAATCAAATTACGCCTATTAGATTCAGTATGATCGCTAAATTTCGCATCGGGAACGAATCCTACCGTAGATGCGATGGCTTCGATGATCGCGGGATGGGGACGATGCGTAGACGAAGTAGATGCGCAGGGTCCTCCGGCGGCACGACGACGGCGACGCGATGGCGACGACGATCTCCGGCGGACGGCGGCATCCTTCTCTTTTTCTTCTTCTTTCTCCACTTTTTTCTTCTCTCTTTCTCCCCGGCGGCGTAGCCTCTGTTCTTTTTTCTTCTACCGGCTAAGGGTTTATGGCGGCGCTGGCGTTGCTCTGATCGAGAAGTACGAAGGTCTTCGGTTCTATTTATAAGCGGCGAGGACCAAGAGTCCGGCTCGATCACGGCCGTCGGGCGCGTAGGCGTGCGGACATGTGCGGTCGAGTGGGCGCGGTGCTGCTCCGGCTCGGTGCAGCAGGTACGCGCTGGGACTTGGTCCCGAGCGGCTACGGCGCCAGGACGGTGCAGGTAAAGTAAAACAGATTACCGCTGGAATCAAGATGGAAACTCACGTAAGAAAGAAAAAAAATAAAGAGGCTGGGTGCTTTTTATAAGGACGTGACCAGGAATCGGGTGAGTCGGGCTCGGTTTCTCTTTGGTATGGACAGCTGCTGACGTTGATTTTTTTTTCTTTTATTTTTATTTTGGCCAGTGGCTGTTTTTTTGCCTTCTTTTATTTTTGTTATTTGCATGGCAATGGCGGGGCTTGTTCGGCCATGGCTGGGTTGACTTTTCCCTTTTCCTTTTTTTTTCTTTTTTATTTCTTTTTTTCTTTGGTGGTGCTAGCTTCCTACGTGTGGCCTGCGTGTGCGGCTATAGATAGCCACGGTGACTTTTGTTTTTGCCCTTATTTCTTCTTTTTATTTATTTGTTTATTTATATATATATTTATCTTTTATTTTCCTATTATTTGTTATTCTTTTATTTTATTTATTTAGTTAAAGTTATATTTTTTCTTTCTTTATGTTTGTTATTTATTAAATTATTCTTAGCAATTTATTGTTTCTTTCTTTCATAATAAATTTTCTTTTCTTTATTTCTTTCATTCCATATTCATTATGCCAATTTAATTTCTTTTAATGTACTTACTCTAGTAAACAAATTTCTTTTAACTTATTTATTTTGGTAATAAATTTTCAATACATGAGGATGAATGCAAAATGCAATATGAGATGCATATATTTTATATTTTTATTTATAAAAAAATTTCCTCCCATTATTAACTCTAAATTCCTATTTAAATTTTTAATTTGCCGAAATTCGAAAATCAGGGTGTTACATCAGTTGCCGAAATGTAAAGCAGAAGTGGCTCACCAGGATTCGGAGCTACCAAGGTTGGTAGAGTGGTGAGGAGCTGCTTCAGCTCCTGGAATGCCTTTTCTGCTTCTTTAGACCATTGGAATGGTCCGGACTTCCTCAACAACTTGAAGAAGGGTAGCGCCCGCTCCGCCAGTCCAGAGATGAATGGGCTGAGGGCAGATAGACATCCAGTCAGCTTCTGGACGTCCTTGATGCGGGCTGGTGGCCGCATATCTTCAATAGCTTTAATCTTTGCCAGATTTGCTTCTATTCCTCGATGGTTCAACAAGAATCTAAGAAGCTTTCCGGAGCTAACCCCGAAGACACACTTGTCTAGGTTCAGCTTCGTGCGTGTGACCCGCAACTTGTCGAAGACAGCTTGCAAGGTGTCAAGGAATGACTCCTTGTTTTTGATCTTGACGACGATGTCATCAACGTACACTTCCACTACATCTATGATAAGCTCTCCAAAAGTTTTGTACATAGCTCGTACAAACGTTGAAGCAGCGTCTTTGAGACCGAATGGCATGGCAGTGTAATAATATAATCCATCTACTGTGATGAAGGAAGTATGATCTTCATCTTCCCTAGACATTCTGATTTGATGATACCCAGAATATGCGTCTAGGAAACACAGTAATTCGCACCCGGAGGTGGAATCCACTATCTGATCTATTCTAGGTAGTGGGAATGAATCTTTTGGACATGCCTTTTTCAGTGTAGTGTAGTCGATACACATCTGAAGCTTCCCACCGGCCTTGGGTACAACGACTGGGTTTGCCAGCCATTTTGGATGGAAGACTTCTCGGATGAATCCAGCTTCAAGCAACTTCTTCACTTCTTGATGTATGAAGTTCTGTCGCTCTACTAATTGCTTCTAAGGCTTCTGATGTACAGGCCGAGCGTCGGGATAGATCTTTAGATTGTGCTCGATCACTTCCCTAGGGATCTCAGGCATTTGTGACGGTTGTCAGGCAAACACATCGACATTAGCCCAGAGGAAAGTGGCGAGCGCGAGTTCCTATTTGTCATTCAGACCTCCCGATATACGAGTGGTCTGAGCGGCATCAGAACCGATTTGGACAACTTTGACAAGAATATCGGTGTCGCCGCTTGGTTGCACGCGGGGTGCAGAGGTTGAGCCTTGATGACGAATGCTCGGGGGGTTTCGGGGCTTGCTCCTTTCCGGATTTTTCCTCCTGTGATGTAGCAAGCGCGTGGAATTCTTCCAGAGCAGTCACTCCGGCGGTGCGATCTCCACGGATTCGGAGAACACCTGCTAGTGTTGGCATCTTCAACACCAAGTAGCCATAATGTGCAGCAGCCATGAACTTGTACAAGGCTGGCCTACCTAAGATGGCGTTGAACGGTAAGTTGATCTGCACCACGTCGAAGACCAACTTCTCAGTGCGGTAATTCTCCCGGGTCCCGAAGGTCACCGGGAGAGTAATAGCACCAAGTGGAGTTATGGCTCCCGGACCTACTCCGGAGAAAGGTCGGGAGGGGCGAAGATCCGAAGGTCGGAGCTGAAGCTTGACGAAAGCTTCAAAGCTTATGAGGTTCAACCCCGAACCTCCGTCCACCATCACATGGTGGAGTTGGATGTTGTTGATGGTAGGAGATACCATCAGTGGAAGTTGGCCAGCTCCGATCATGTTCCGAGGGCAGTCCGAAGCATCGAAGGTGATGGCAGTGTCCATCCACTTCCGGTGCGGCTCCACCCTGGCGGTGAGAGCTACTGAGGCCATGTCCCACCGCATGGTCTTGAGAACACGTCGGGAGGTGATGTCCCACGAACCACCAAAGATGGTGTTCATGGTCTTCCGACGTTCGTTGTCGGAGACATCGGAGTCGTCGTCGACGTAGGTGTAAACAACCTTCAAGACCTTTTTAGGGTCCTGAAAGCCTAACTCCTCTTCGGTCAGAGCTTCGTTGACTTTCTGTTTTCCTTCCCCTTGTCAGAAAGGAACTTCTTCCTAGCGCTTGTTGTAGCACTCGGCAAGGTTCTGGACCTCTCTGCAGCCTTCCAGGTTGTGGTTGTTCGTCTTATGTATAGGACAACACATCTTATAGCTGCCTCCGTCTTCAGACGACGACCGAGGTCGTTTTTCGGGGTGTGGCCCCCGGCCACCCGGAGTTGCGGCAGCAGCGGCTGTAGGTGTGTCGGTCGACGGCTTCTTCTTGCCGTTGGACTTTTTCTTCTTCTTACCACTCCCGGAGGTAGTGGCTTCTCTCTTGGGGGACATTTTGTTGTCCTCTAAAGGTGGTTGGGAGTGCATTTCACGGCCCTCCGCAGCTTTGGCGCACTTGTATGCCAAGCTGAAGAGTTTCGTGACGCTGGTGACTTCCTTGGTCGCCAGCTTCTCCAGCATCTTCTTGTCTCGTACGCCCTGTCTAAATGCCATAATGACAGAAGCGCTTGAGATAGAAGGTACAGTGTTTCGTACCTAGGAGAACCTTTGGATGAAGGATCGCAGGGTCTCTCCCCTCTTCTACTTGACAGCAAAAAGGTCCAGTTTGGTGCCTAGTCGGGTATAAGAACTACCGAAGTTGGCAGTGAACTGTTGGCACAGTTTCGCCCAACTGTTGATGGAGTCGGGCGGAAGGCTCATGAACCAGGACTTGGTGGTCCCAGTCGAAGCCACAGGGAAATAATTGGCCATTACGGCCTCATTGCCTCCGACCGCAAGGATTGCGGTCGAATAGATTTGGAGAAATTCGGCGGGATTGACAGTCCTGTCAAATTTCTCCGGCAGGTGAGGCCGGAACTTCTGTGGTCATCTGACCATGTGTAGGTGCATGGCCAGGGAAGAATAGCCTCCTCCTAGTCTCTCGGGAGTAGGACTGTCCCGAGTTTCTCGCCTCTCGCGAGCACGCTCGATGTGGACGCGGCCGTCCTGTTGGCGGTACCGGCGATCAAGCTCCGCGCGGAGCATGAGTTGAAAGCCTAGTTACCGTATGGGTACGTCGCGCCACGGAAGGCAGCGACGTCGCCTGTTGAGACGCAGCTCGCCTCCTGTGTTGGGAGGCGTGCGGACCAAGTCTACCCGACACGGTCCGATGCTGCGATGGGGCCCGCCCCAAGGGGGGAGGACCTTGGTTGCTGATGCAATCGGTTGCTGCTGCAACCAAGTGTTCCACATCAGCCCTCCACTGCTCCATTGCACCCTGGAATGCTCCTGGAGGCGGTGGACATTGGAGAAGAGCATGCGCGACATGGAGCGCGTGTTCTGGGTTGTTATTCGCCGATGTCGTGACCGACGCGGATGCTCCCTCCTGCTGTCCAGCTTGATTTGTCGGTGCGGACGGTGGCGGCGGTGGCATGACTCTTGCTGGAGCCACAGCACCTGTTGGCTACTGCATGTTGGAGGGGTTGCCTCCAGCAGGTTGCGTTGTAGGGTTGCCGTTAGACGATCCAGCAGCAGAGTCCACCATTCTTGAATCTCGGGCGCCCCCCTTCCTGGCGCGCCAGTTGTCAGAGTCTTGTTCCGGCAATTCTCCCGACACTATCGTTGGTAGCCCGCGGAGTTTGTAGTTCGGTAATGGGCGCGCAGAGATTCAGAACACGATGGCAAGTTGACACAAGGATTTACGTGGTTCGGGCCGCCTAAGCGTAATACCCTACTCCACGGGGTGTGTGGTTGTTGTATTGAGCGTCTGAACACTTGTGGGCGTGTGCCAGAGCTGAGTATGAGAGCGTCAGGAGAGTTCCTCAGAGTCAAGAGCCTAGAAGTGCTTCGCCCCTGTGTATCGCTCGACCAATCTTTTTATAGTACAAGGACTAGTCGTTACATCACTAGCCTGGCCCGACATGTGGCCCTGGCGGTTATTGATGCTTAATACACAATTAATGAGCTTAATTGCCCTTAATAGAGTGGTAACAAGCCTTGACAGTGCCATTACTGGTATTAAGGGCCCTCCGATCGTGTGTCATTAATATGGTATTAATGACACTTAATAGGGTATTGAAGTCCTTGATTGTCCCTTGAAGGTCCGAGCCGTTGGGGTCCCTCAGTCTGCTTGTTGAAGTTGAAGGTCTAGCGGTTGGACATGTGGCAGCTTCGGGGCTTACCGTCTGGGACGGGTAGGTCCGGTACTGTTGTACATGTGTCAGGACCGGAGCTTCCCTCTGTCGGGGGTTAGGTCCGGAAGTGCCGCGCAGGTATTTAGCACGAAGCTTTCCCATGTGTGGGACGTAGCTCTGGTTGCAGTATACACATGGTAGCACCGGGACTGACCATAGAAGGGAGTCAGGTCCGGTCCTGTATGACACGTGGGGCCCTCAGAGGTCTTCAACTCGTACAGGTGAAGTTCCTTTGGTCTTTTTGCAGTCCTAAGGGGTATACGGTACGTAGGGTACCGATGGCGTTATATTATGCTTGTATGTAGATGATATACTCATTTTTGGTACGAGCATTAATATAATTTCTGAGGTCAAGTCTTTTCTATCAAAGTGTTTTGATATGAAAGATCTGGGAGAAGCTAATGTTATTTTGAACATTAAGCTGCATAAGGATGAGAGTGGAATTACTTTAAGTCAATCCCACTATGTTGAGAAAATCTTGAGCCGGTTCGGCTTTATGGATAGCAAGATTTCTCCAAAGCCCTATGATCCCAGCGTGATACTTAGAAAGAACAAGAAAGAGTCAAGACATCAACTCAGATATTCTCATATGATCGGTTCACTCATGTACTTAGCTAGCGCAACCCGTCTTGATATCTCGTTTGCTGTGAGCAAACTGAGCAGGTTCATGTCAAACCCGGGTACAGATCATTGGCATGCAATTGAAAGGGTTATGCGCTACTTGAGAGGTACAATGAGTTATGGAATTCACTATACTGGGCATCCGACCGTGTCTGAGGGTTATAGTGATTTGAATTGGATCTCTGATGTTGATGAACTCTATGCCACGAGTGGATATGTGTTCACTCTAGTTGGTGGCGCTATATCATGGAGGTCTTGCAAACAGACCATTTTGACGAGGTCAACCATGGAAGCAGAACTCACTGCTTTAGAGACACAACTGCAGAGGCAGAATGGTCGCGAGAGCTTTTGATGGATTTGCCTATAATTGAGAAACCATTGCCAACAATCCTTATGAACTGTGACAATCAGACGGTGATTGCCAAAGTGACCAGTTCTAAGGATAATGCAAAATCATCAAGACACATAAAGAGACATTTAAAATCTGTCAGGAAAATAAGAAACTTCGGAGTTATTACTGTTTCGTACATACAAACAGACAAAAACCTGGCAGATCCCTTTACGAAGGGTCTATCACGTAATGTGATAGAAAGTGCATCGAGAGAGATGGGTTTGAGACCCATTGATGTGACGCCATAGTAGTAACCCAACCTATGTGATCGGAGATCCCGTGAATTAGGATATGGGAAAACAAGCTAGTGGTTCACCGAGGAGTACTTCCTTTAGACCCTCTCTATGTGAAGATGCACACTTGTACTCTCAAACTGTAAGGCAGGTTGGCGATTTGCCTTAATGTGTTTCTGTTGGCTATGTGTAGCAAAGATGTCATCCTACAGGGCAGCCTTGAAGGAAACACACCTATATGAGCTCCAACTGTCTAACGCCGCAGTCTGTGAGGTTTGGGTGGTATTTGGAAAGCTCATGAAGAGACTAGGGAGTACGACGCATATGCTCCACCCGTGGGGTAGACTACTGGTAGCCAAGTACTGGTAATGGTCTTTGGGAGAAGCTAGTTCACACAAAACTTGCAATTCAAGGCATATTACATTGTTCAAGTTGTGACCTGATGAAACTTGAGTATCTTGGCAGAAGTTCAACTTCACAGTCTCTGCCGAAAACACTAGTATATCAAACAAAGAACGAGAACGATCTCTCTCCTAATAGCTTTAATATCTGGTGGGGGATTGTTGGAATTAATGGGCTTGACCCAATACTAGTTCAGAAATAAATCCTAGAAAATCTCAAAGCCCATTAGGGCAAGAGGGAGTGGTGCTAAGTGTTAGTCTCACATCGGAAGTGGAAGTGGAGCAACCCCTACATATAAGGAAGGTTGCTCTTCCACTCCTTGAGTGAGAGAGAAGAGAGGAAGAGAGGGGTGGCCCACGCGCACTCCTCCTCCTCCTCGCTCGCTCGCCTCGCCACGTCACGCCTCGCCCCGCCCCGCACATGCGCGCGCGCGTGTTCGTGTGAATTTGAGCCTCAAGTCGAGCCAAAATTTTATATTTTTGCAGAAAATTAAACTGGATTTTGGGCTTCCGAATTTTTGGAGCTACCCGAGACAGAGTCCAAGTCGTTGGAGACGGACGCGTTTACGACTGCGGAGTCAGTTCGGATCCGGATCCTCCGGATCACATACGAACCGCCTCCGTGGGACTCTATAAATACGGGTGTGCGCGGTACGGCAGTCAACCCACGATCAGATCGTTCCCACGTTCGCGTTCGTTGCGCCGCCTTCTAGTCTACTCCATCCCGAGCGCCGGCGTGCACCGACGATCGGGAGAGCAGGTCTCCAGAATCGCTCGCCCTTGCGATCTTACACCGGGAGAGGGCGAATAAGGTTTTTGGGAAGCGCTCTGCGCGACTGCTCGCGTTCTTCAGCACGGCTCGTCTATGGAGGAGATCGGGCCCTGCAGCTCAACGTCGTTACCAACGTCTGCAGCGGTTGTTCGCCGTCGGATCTACAGCGGTGTTTGTTCAGCTTCAAATCGATACGCATTATGTCTCGTCCCGTCTGTTTGTCGATCGCTGCAGTTTTCTCGTATTTTTCCGGAATTATTTAGTAAATTGCCTCCTATTTTCTAACAATAATCGTCGAAATATTGTATTCAGTCACCGCCTCGCGATAAAGCTCCGCAAAGTAAATCGTACAAGCACGAACATTTAAATGACAATACACAAATGTTGCGTTAGTGCCTCTATAACTTGTTCCGTGCTTACAAAGAAACAGAGTATACTTATAAAACAGATGCCTATAGCAATAAGCAAGGGCACAATGAATAATATGAGCAACAAATTATTCCCTCCATCTCAAAAAGTTTGTCGTTTTGTAGTTCATTTACAAAGCGACAAACTTTTTGGAACGGGGTAGTATATTTCTTTAACAAAGTGGGAGAAAATGAAACATATATAATAGCCATCCAAGCCCAAGAATGAATCGAATTAAAAAGAGAAGAATGAGGGAAACAAAACAAATTCTCGCGCGACACACAGGGCAGATAAGGTGAACTCGCGAGATATATACTCGATGGCAGCCCTTACGTCGGAGGATCCGCGTCCTCACGAGGGCCGCCGAGGCCCGACTTGGGCGCCGGTAAGGCCGCCGACGTAGGTGAGGAAGCGCGCCTGGACCTCGGCGAGCCGAAGCTGAGCTGCCGCGCGTAGGACACGACGGCCCTGGCCCACTTCATGATCTGGACCTTGAGCCGCCCGGCGTCCATGTCCCTGAGTGGCCCCGGCCCGATGCGGAGCTCCAGCCCGGAGAAGCACCGGTCGAATCGCGGCTCCTTCTTCCCGTCGTCCCTGCCGCCACCGGCGCTGTCGCCGCGCTCTCCACCTCTTCCCTCCCCTCCATGGCCGCGGCCGTGACGCACCGGAAACGACTTGCTGCCCAACGACATGGACGACGTTGTTTCCTCCGATTCGATGCCGCGCGCCGTGTGAAGACGGCTAACTAGCTCCGGTGCCTGCTGCTCGCCGCCTCTGCCGTGTCAAGCTAGAGCTCTGGCTAGCTGACCAGAGACCTCCGGCTTTAATTTTGAAGAGATCCTTTTAAGGACCCGGCTCTATATATCGTGGCGGCGCGAGAAGCAGCAGCCTGTGAGAGCACGCCAAGCAAGCATGGACAAGAGAGCCTGGTCGTCGCCGAAGCTTGCAGATTTGGCACCCCCGGTGACGTGCGTGCGTCGTACTCCAACTGGCCGAAGCTGCACCGCCGCGTTCGTGCTGTGCTGATGGCGATGCCTGCCGCGCGTAATATTCTTGTTTGAAACAGCAAGGGGTCCGTGCGACTGACATGTGAGCCCTGCTGGTACCTAGTATGAATACGTTAGATCCTCGCCGTTGGATCACAGAAAAAATACTTTCTAATATAAGCATACGTCAAAATTATTGGATGTCATGACGCCATCA
Organism: Tuctoria greenei; assembly: GCA_036927565.1. Classification (NCBI taxonomy): domain Eukaryota; kingdom Viridiplantae; phylum Streptophyta; class Magnoliopsida; order Poales; family Poaceae; genus Tuctoria; species Tuctoria greenei. The sequence goes on along the minus strand of JAYESD010000010.1, from coordinate 134,357,069 downwards.
GTGAGGTTAAAATCTAATCGATGCCGATTCATCATCACCCCTTTTACAAATAATTATAGCTCATACTTGGTCTCGATAACCCCCTTCCTACTGTTTACTACTTGTCCTCGAGACAAGTTCCTGCGAAAAGTGATAGGGTAGTTCCCAACATTTTTTCTAGTCAACTCGAGCAGAATGTCAGTCATAGCTGATTAGCATCCTTGTGTAGAGGTGGCAATCGGGCCGTGCCGGGCCGGCACGGACCGGCCCGTTCGTGCTTCGGGCCGAAATAACCCGCGGCCCGAAAGCACGGCGGGCCGCCTCGTGCCGGGCCGACCGTGCCGACTGCGGAGAAATAGGGCTCAGGCACGGCCCAAAACACGTCGGGCCGGCTTCGAGCCGTGCCGGCCCAAGCACGGCCCACAAGGATGGTTTGGCCCACATAATTGAAATGTGAACAAAAATTGAGTATTTTATAAAATAAATAGATAAAAAATTAGCAAAAAAATATAGAAAAATTTGGAGGTGATAGAGAATATTATTTGAAGAATTTAGGAAGAAAAATCATTGAATTTCACCCATATTGACGAAAACTATAAATATTTGAAGTTTCACTTTTGAATATAAATAAAAAAGCCACAAAGGCCCAGCAGCAGCCCAAAAACAGCAGACATAGCCCATCATGTTTCAAATTCGATTTTGAGAGAAATTCAGTTAGACTACATAGACAAAAAATACTTCAAAAAATATGAAAAAATTAGGGAAGGTATGAAATATTGAATTACACGTTCTTGCAAAATTTGACATTCAAAAGCATGATATATTGTTGGTAATAAAAAACAAAGAAAAATAATATTTGTCTTTTTTGTATATCAAAAAGTAAAACGAATTTTGCCATGAAATTTTTGGTGTAGTTGTTAAATCACATTAAGAACCTCTATGATTTTTTTGAGATTTTTTCGTTTATGTTTACATCAATGTGTGTTCAAATTTTAGAAATGGCTAATATGTTAATAGAGTTTGAATGGAATGAGAAGCAATACGAATTTTCACATGTTGGAGTGTTTCAAAAAATTTGTACAAAATTTATGGATGTATACATATATAACAAGTATGCACACAACAAATTTCAGCTCAAGATCCATTGATTTTGATGAGATATAAAAAAATGAACAATATGTGCATAAAGATTATTTTGAGATTTACCTAAACAAAAAAAGTTATCATTATAAGTCTGAAAATAACTCATCCAAGTGGTAGGTATTGTTTTTTGAAGAATATAGAAAAAAGAATCATCGAATTTGGATCTAATTTGCGGATTCTATACAAGTTTGAATATTTTAATTGGAATTAAAAAAAAAGACTAGCAAACTGAAGAACAGCCGCGTTCGGGCCTCGGGCCTATTTTCGTGCTTCGGGCCTATTTCGTGCTTCGGGCCTATTTCGGACCGTGCCGGCCCGAGCATGGCCCAAATCTCGTGTCGTGTTGTGCCGCCCGCCGGGCCCAATATCACGGCCCGGCACGACCCGAAAAAAAATCGTGTCAGGCCGTGCCCATCCTCGGGCCGGCAGTGCGTGCTTCGTGCCGCCCGTTTTGGGCCCGGCCCAATTGTCAGGACTATCCTTGTGATAAAACATATCACGCTCGAGTTATACAACTAGACGGGTATATATGTACCCTTAGGCTATCTCCAATAATGGTTGGCAAAAATGGAGCCCCATTTGAGCTTTTGCCTGGTGGCACTGTAAATTTTGAATAGCCAAAATTTTGTAATCTCCAACTGCCAAGGCATTTGGAGAAAAAAAAGGAGGCCCGAGAGCTTGGATGTTGCCTGGCCATGGGCTTGGATGATGCAGATGCCCTTGAGCTTGGACGATGCCTGGCCACGGGCGGAGGGGTCGGGAGGCGACGGCCAAGGGGACATGCGCGGCGTGGTGAGACAACGAAGAGGACACGAGGACGGAGCACAACGGGGCACCAAAAGGGGACATGGCGCGACAGAGGACATGGCGCGGCGTGGGAGGAGGAGGAGGAGAGGTGGAGCACCTCGGCGATGTGGGGAAGTTTGTGTTGTGATGTCGAGGTCCGGTAAGGAGATGCAAGGTCGGGCCGCCGGGAGGACGACGCCGTGCGCAATGACGAGCTCACGCGATGCCGTGAGGGGAGAGGCCGCGGGGAGCGTCGTGTCGAGGAGCGGTCGGTGGTGCAGAGGACAACGATGGCGGGGCGCTGAGGGAGGCCAGCATCGAGCGCCTCGTCACCGTGATATCGGCCGTGCTGCCCACGGGCGCGCCCGAGGTGGACCCGCTCCCCACCTCCTGCCCACGACGACAGAGGACGGCGATCATGGACGAGGCGGACGCGAGGAGCGCAAGGGGGTGCAACCTCCGAGGTCCGGATCGGCCCGTGTAGTCGACAACTCCTTGGACATGTTCATCACGCGAGAAGACGACGCGTGGGCGCGAGACGGCTCGCGCGGCACGGTGGGGGCGCGAGGAGGCATTGCGCGACGCACCGGCCGAGGAGGAGACAACACGTGGGGAGGAGGCGCGCGGTAGGAGATGGCGCGCCGGCGCGGGAGGAGGCATCGCGCGGGCGTGCGAGAAGGGAGACGGGGTGGGAGGCGGCATTGCATCGGGAGGAGAACATGACGATGCCTCGCAGCATCCGCGTCGGCATATTTGCGGACTCTCTGCCACCGGAGGCAAAATGAAAACATGTGATGCCTACTCTGTTGGAAGGTGAAAATGTGGGATGACGCGAGGAATTTTGCAGATAAAGCTTGTTTGCATTCTCTGTTGGAGACAGCCTTAGAGCAACTTTAGGAGTCCCCCAATAATCTCTCCACAATATGGAGGTACAACTAGGGCTGTTGTAGTACTCCCTTGGTCCCTAAATATTTGTCACCGGTTAGTTCATTAAAGATGGAGAGAGTACCATTTTTATGATTATTAGGGGATTTACTCTAGCTGTTCCGTCCCAATACATCTTGGTCAACAGAGGGCGAGGAGGTAGGCATGACGTTGGCGGCAACTGACCAAGTATATTTATTGCTATCCATTCAAGTAAAAATCAAAAAATTGAACACTGAAATCGAACTAACCAGAATCGAAACTGATCTAACCGAGTCAAATTTTGATTAACATTCTCAGAAAATCATTTTTTTATTTTCGTTTTTGTACGAATACGTCGTTGTATCGGCTGTGACACCTGGTTAACCAGGTTAACCGATCTAGCCAAATAAGTAAATATATGTCCAGCCCAACTAACTTCTTATTCGGCTCATTGGCCCATACCTCACCCTCCTCATTCCTTAGAACATTAGTCGAGCCTCCTAAACGTTAATTGGTCTACTCGCCTCCAGCCCTCCACAACCATCACGCGCCCGGCGGTCTCCTACGCACTCGATTGCCACGCCGTCGTGCCCTGAGGGCGCCATGCTATATGCACCCAATCGCCATGCCCCTAGAGCATCTAGCCCCAAATCAATGGCACTATGAGAGGATAGGCGGTGAAGTCCGATTTTATTCTGGTTGAAAATTAAACCAAAGTTTTCGTTTAATCGAAGTAACGGTTTTTTCTTCCTCATGTAATACTTCAATTTTCGTTTTCTGATAATTGAATTAAAACAAGGAAATTGAACCAATCGGTTTGGTTATGTTATGAATGATGCTTGTATTATTATGAGGGCTAGAGGCCACAATAAGTAGAGGTACGAGGGATTAGAAATATGCGGAAAAGCCCTTATACAAAAGGGAAAATACAAATAACCCATATATCTCTAACACCCCCTCAAACTCAAGGTGCGAACACTGAGTTTGGAGAGATAAAAATTATGCAGAGCTCATGTCTGTACCTTCGTAAAGAAATTTGCCAGTTGAAGCTTTGAAGGCACATACTAAAGATCAACAACATCAATATGTACCTGTGCTCGTGTACAAGAAGCATCAACACCAATATGCTTGGTAAGCTCATGCTTGACCAGATCATGAACAATACTGATAGAACCTGTACTGTCAGACAAAAGAGAAGTTGGCATACCAAAACAGAAACACCAAAATCCTCAAGCAACCACCGCAACCAAGTAACCTCCGCACTCACAGGAGCCATAGAACGCAACTCAGCCTCTACACTCGAACGAGAAACTGCTACCTGCTTCTTAGTCTTTCAAGCAATGAGGGAAACATCAAGAAAACACAATAGGTAGAAAGAGATCGACGATCATAGGGATCACTAGCCCAAGTAGCATCAGAATATGCTTTGAGTTGTAAAGAGCTAGAAAGTGGAAAGAACATGCGTCTAGAGATAGTCCCACGAAGATAACGCAAGACACGAAGCAAGTGATTATAGTGGACTTGGGTGGGAGCCAAAACAAACTGACTCAGAATATGAACAGAGTACGAGATATTAGGAGTGACACTAAGGTACACGAGACTCCCTACAATATGACGATAACGAGTAGGATCACCAAGAGTCTCACCATTAGTGGCTCGATGATAGACATTAAGTTCCATGGGAGTCTCAACAGTCGGATGATAAGTAAGAGAAGCCCAATCAAGAAGATCATGAATGTACTTGTCCTAACACAGATAAATTCCCTCATAGGAGGAGGAAACCTCAATCACAAGAAAGTAGCGAAGAGGACCAAGATTAGACATAAGAAACTGCTTACTGAGACGGGTCTTTACAAAGGCTATGTACTCAGAATTATCTCCGGTGATGATCATGTCATCAACATAGAGAAGAAGAGTGCGACCACAAGACGAAGTGTGCATAAAAAGTGCAGGATCATAGAAACTAGCAGCAGTGACCACAAATGCAAAACGCTGAAACCGAACACGAGGAGCATGCTTAAGGCCATAAAGAGAACGCCGAATGCGACAAACCATACCATCAGGAACAAAATACCTAGGTGGTGGCTGCATATAAACCTCCTCGCGCAACTCACCATTAACAAATGCATTCTTCACATCAAGCTGAGAAATGGAACAGTCACGAACAGAAGCCATAGCAAGCAGAGTGCGAACAATAGTCATGTGAGCGACGGGAGCAAATATATCATAATAGTCATGACCACGTTCCTGCTGGAATACACGGGCTACTAATCGAGCCTTATATCTCTCAAGAGAACCATCAGAGCGGGTCTTAACCTTATATACTCACTTACAAGTGATCGAGCGAACACGTGTGGGACAAGGCACAAGTTCCCACATGCTGATGCGCTCGAGAGCAGCAATCTCTTCGGCCATCGCATTCTGCCATTCTGGATGAGGAACAACATCTCGATACATAGCCGGCTCAGGAAGAGTAGTAGAAACAAATCTAGAAGGAGAGTACCGATCAGAAGTAGCAGTAGAACCTGAAGGTGTAGAAGGCTGAGTCACAATACCAACAACTCCTGATAATATAGAGGCAACAAGGCGACGAAGAAGCATAAGCAACTGGGCATCTGTGGTAGCAGAACTCCCCTGAGATCCTACCAGCACCACGAGCACCCTGTGAAAGAACAGCAGGCCTGAACACCAGCACTGGGTCGAGAAGTGAAAGAATAAGCAGACAAAACGGTAGAAGTCTGCAACAAGTCAGCATCACGAGTCTCCTCTATCTGATCAAAGAACTCCTCCATTATAGCATCTCCCTGTCGTAACAGCTGCTCATGATGAAAAGCAGCAAAAAGATAGACTGACCAGTAGTCTCGTAGCGATGATGCAAAAAGGACAACATCTAGTGTGAATACTCAAACTCAACTATGTCTGCAGCAAGACGATCATCCATACTAGCAACAAGAATAGCACCATCTCAAGCATTATCATCCAACCAAATCTCGTATAAGCTTAAGTGAGACTGATATGCACACATACGAGTCCCATAATCCTCAAGCAACTTCTTGTCATCATTAGTAGCGTTTGAGATCACCCATGAGAAATTCACAAAGGCACAAATCACACATATGTAGACGCATGTGGGGAACCCAATCGCAATAATTGATGCCATTAAAAAGCACCGGACAACCAAGACTGGAACCCCACCCGAAGAAAAAGTCATCCTGATCGGACAGCAGGCGATGACAAAAGCGCAAAAAATACAGCGGCGAGCGATAGCGAGAGCGCAAGAGAATAAGCAACGCAAGCTACAATTCTTTTTTTTTTGATCTTTTTTTTTTACCCAAAAGTGACCCCGCTCTAACCGAGGCTCAATAGAGCCGACCGGCGGCGGACAGATCAGGGCTCATCTCGGGCAAAAAAGACGGCGGCTAACGGGAGGCATGGATCGGCAGCAGCACCCGTGCCAGATCAGGGCGGTGTATATGCCCGAGGAGGCTGGGCGGGCGATGGCTCCGCTCCGCGGCCAGATAGCAGGCACACACACGTGGCCGCACCGGTGGACTTGGCGCACGTGCCGAGGCAGCCCAGCCTGGTACGAGACAGTAGCAACACGTGACCCCGTCGAGAGTAGAAGAGCGTAGATCCAAAGACGTGGAAGAACCTCAAGACTTCGGGATCTGACGAGAAACCGCAAAGAGAAGCAGTTGATGGTGGCGGCTAGAAACAAAAACTAGTTTGATGACTCTAATACTATGTTATAAATAATTCTTGTATTTTTTATGAAAGTTAGAGGCTACAATAATAGAGATACAAATATTACAAATATGTGGAAAAATATAAATAACTCATATATCTCTAAAAGGTTAAACCGGATGCCGAGCCTAACATTCAGGGACGGCAAATAACTTGCGTCAGCATGAGTGCTACGTCAACTGATTTGTCATTTTCAAAGTTGCTCATGGATTGGCCGCCCCCAGTTTGGTTTAGACCTCACCTTATGTGAAGATTACTGCATACTGCAAACTTATCTTCTCTTGGGCACAACGGAAGAACATTTGAAGAGCGAGGACAAGACTGCACCGCAAGTGGCGCTGATAAGTAAATAGAAGATCAATTGCTATCAAGTGGCGGTTGATGAGCCGAGTCATCAGTGCGCCATAACGGTTCTTTATATCCTTTTCTATTTCTCTTATCTTTTATAGCAGCCTCTGATACGCATCAGGGCAGCTCTCTCTAGCTGCCTGAAGCAATGGTTCCTTTATCTCTCTGTTTTCTCTTCTGAAAAGACAGGGAACCTGTCACTTTCCCGACAAAATAATAAATTCTGTTGTTATGCTAGCGCCTTGGTTGATTTACGAGCATGTAACTCCTCCAGTTGCTAAATAGCATCAGTTTTGAGCTAGGCATGTCGCCGCCAATGACTAAATAACATTAGTTTAAACAATATTGTGACCGGAGGATGGAGATGCCAATGATCATGACTGGTGTACAACTGTACATGGAGGAGAAAAGCCAAGGGTCAGGTCTGTATCCCTTTTCCCGACAAAAGTGACCGAAGCATCAATCCACTTGGCTTGACCCACCCCTTTTCCCAACAAGATTGCTAGCTCAACCAGGCGAACACTATCCAGTCTGTATTTGCGATCGAAAACACAAATTTTATCAACCTACCAAAAGAGCGAGATATAATGTAAAATATTTTTTTAAAAAAAAAAAGTCTAACAAGCTTAGTAAAGAAAAATATCCATTGCAATCAGGGCACAAAACTATTCTAATAAGAGTAAAAATTATAACTGTTGCAATTAGCCACACTCGCTACACTAATTTATCAGAATACAACTAACACTACGCAAATATAATTGCATCAAGGTTCATGATGCCGCTAGTACAAAGGTTAATGCAGTTTCTCAAGAATGACGACCCTTTCCATGCAGAAGATAGTATCAGAAAATTGGACATAGACTTTTTTCATGCATGGTGTCCTCACCATTTTTCTTTTCATGTGCGGGGTCACTGTGGTTGAAGCACAAGTGAGGCATCTGATTTGAGAGCTAGATGTTGTAGTCACACCATAGCTGGCAAGGTAGCTGGTACTGTCATCTCAGGATTATGTTTTCCTAAATTTTACGGACACTATATCCAACTTCTTCAGTTTTTAAGTTCTCATCCCAGTTCTCAAATTCTAACCCTCCAAACTGTACTTGCTTAATACCAACATTACTGCAGGAAATCAAGTAAAAATGGATGAGATTCGAAACGAGTACAATAATAAAAGAAGTTGATACGTAAGATATAAGAAATCAACTCTGTCTTACAAACTAACCCCTCAACCCCCCAAATGAAGGCATTAAAGACTGAAATACTAGTAGCATTTTGTCATGTAATGATGAGCAATAAAAATGGTGTTCCTCACTAACGTTGTGCCACATGACAGGCCTTACGCTGCTGCGGGAATATCTTAAGCATGGATTCCATTCCACACATCAGATATCAGTTTAAAAAAGATTACTCACTAGTTCCCTTCAAAACAAATGAAAATCTATGCCTACGCTTGTGTGCCAGTGCGAACACAGAACATGGAAACATGGAAGCCTGGCAAAACATGCATTGTTATTGTGGGACAGGTTGCTAAGGACTCCACATATGCCACAAAGGTGTGGTCCTAAATCATTTTTTATTTTCAAATTTCTCTTTTAGTACTCGTCTTCAAAAATAAAGGAAATGTTCAAAGTTGTATTAATTACCGAGCAATTAAGCTCATGAGTCATACTATAAAGCTCTGAGAGAGAGTGATTGAACACCGCTTGAGGAAAGTGACTAATGTCACTAAAAACCAGTTTGGTTTTATGTCTGGGAGGTCCACTATGGAGGCGATTTTCTTACTCCGTCAGCTTATGGAGATGTATAGAGAGCAAAAGAAGGATCTACATATGATGTTCATTGACTTGGAGAAGACATACAATAAGGTATCAAGACCGGTCATGTGGTGTGCACTAGAGAAACACAAAGTCCCAATAAAATACATTAACCTTATCAAGGATATGTACGATAATGTGGTGACAAGTGTGCGCGTAAAAGATAGTGAGACCGACACTTTTCCTATCACAATAGGGTTACACCAATGATCAGCCTTAAGTCCTTACATCTTTTCCTTAGTAATGGATGAGGTGTCGAAGGATATACAAAGGGATATCCCTTGTTGTATGCTCTTTGTTGATGATGTAGTGTTGGTAGATGAAACTAGGGATGATGTTGATAGAAAATTAGAGCTATGGAGGCAGACCTTAGAGTCTAAGGGGTTTAGACTTAGTAGAACCAAGACTGAGTATATGAGATGCGACTTTAGTGATGTCGGGTGCGAGGATACAAGTAGTACCTAGGAGAGACACATTTCGATATTTAGGATTAATGTTACAAAGCAATGATGATATTGACGAAGATGTTTGCCACAGGATCAAGATCGGGCGGATAAAGTGGCGACAAGCATCTGGAATCTTATGTGATAAGAAAGTTCCACAAAAATTGAAAGGAAAATTCTATAGGACGGTGATCAGACCTGCGATGCTGTATAGAGCAGAATTTTGGCCAACTAAAAGGCAACATGTCCAACAAATGAGTGTTGCGGAGATGCGCATGCTACGGTGGATGTGCGGTCACACAAGAAGAGACAAAATTAGGAACGAGGGATACGTGATAGGGTAGGGGTGACACCGATTGAGGAGAAGCTAGTCTAACATTGCCTACGGTGGTTTGAGCATATTCAGCGAAAACCTCCAGAAAGCACCGGTTAACAGTGGGACTATAAAGAGTACAGAAAATTTTAGGAGGGGTAGAGATCGACCAAGGTTGACATGGCAGGAGGCGGTGAAACGAGACTTAAAGGAGTGGGACATACCTAAAGATTTGGCTCATGATAAGACTGCATGAAAATTAGCAATTCATGTGCCAGAATCTTAGTTTATTCGTAATTTGTTACTCTTATTTTCTTTCTTATTAACCCGTTTCTAAAATAAATAAAATGTAGAATCTTATTTTATTTGTATTTTTTATTATTTTTTAATTTCATCTTATTTTCTATTACTTTTCTTCAAAATTGTTGGGTTTCATTTCTAGCCGACCCCAACTTGTTTGAGACAAAGGCTTGGTTGTTATTGTTGTTGTAAATTTCTCTTTTATGAGGCATGCCAAAAAGAAAATCAGAGTAACACCTTGGTATACACGTGCAAAATGTATATAAATCAGACACTGATAAGCAGAAAAGACATGGCACATGGTCAATTAAAGCAATACTGATAATTCAAAGGTCTGTTTCTTACTCCGAACTTATGGTCGTTAAAGAATTTAGCAGGATGTCCAGAAGTAATGGTTCATGAATACCAATGTCTACCCTGTGCAAATGAATAAGATGAGAACAAAGAGTCATGGGTGATATTAATAGATTAGAACTTCAACGACATTCTGCAGTACTTTCTGTCTAGAATAAGTAATTTCTGAAAGAAAAAATCAATAATTTCTGTAAGAAACAATCAGAGGACATTTGACACATCGTAGCCCAGTGTTTCAAGGAACAAAATTTACAATGAAAGAAAGAGTTACAGTACTCAACAATCCATGCAATTGCAGAATAAATTTCGTACAGCATGCCTAATGAACCATAAAACTGGTCAAAAGTCACAAGAAGTTGTTTGTCACGATTAACTCATGTCATAAGGTATAGGTATTAAGGTTCCATTGTATGTTATGTTACTTTTAATAAGCTTTGCTGACAAAAAACTCACAATGCTAGCAATCAAGAATGGGGTGAGGCAAGATGATACAAACCATGAATGAGAGGACTGGGGAAACAACACCAATGTTTAACAAGTAACGATATTTGATGTGTCTAAACTAAAAGGTTACAATCTGCAGTACATAAAACCTGAGTATGAGAGAAATGGTACATACCACACACGTGCTAAATTATCTTGAATCTCAAGATCACCAATGTTGTAAAAGGATGTTGGGGTGACGTTAGCTCCTTCAAGAGCATCATAACTTGGTCTCTTACAATCTAAAGGCAACTGTGATAACTGTAAAATAAACAAGTACATTTTATGCACCTTAGTGCATAAGTATAGAAATTTACTTGAAGCATTTTAGTTACAATAATACACAACTAAAGATCAGAAATGAGTTCATATTTATCCTGTTTGTATAGACTATTGCCATGAAAACCAAAAGATAATGTACATCATGATTTTATTAAGCTGTTGAGGGACCAAAGGCCTTTTACTAGTCTAAAATAGTCCCAAGATTCTCTGAATGTAAAGATAATGTTACCCCTGCCTATAAAACCCTTTTTCACCATATTTCAAGAATTAATACCAAGACAATAAAGGCATCAATAATAAAAAAACATTCAGTACACCCAGTACGTAATACTTACCTGCATATTCATAGAATTGCAGCCACCAAGACGCCCAACTATATGCCATGATCTCAGAGCCTAGAAGCACAATAAAAAGGAAGTTGCAATCTCCTGAGTAAATGGACTATAAAACAAGTACAACCTATTTTCTTAAACAAGTTGTCACCAATACTTCACTTGGGGGGGGGGGGGGGGGGGGGGGTTGTCAATAGCTCACATCAGATAGTAAGGTTGCATCTTTCGGTAACAGAGCATTGTAGAACTCAAACCATATGTATGAATTGGAGAAGTCAAATCTACCAAACAACAAGAGATCGATTAGGAAATTAAAGAAGGCCTGCCAAATAGTGTTGAACTGTATATTATCAAATTTACCCCACCATTGATCTTATAAGGTACTAATCCATATTCTATGTTATAATTTTCAGCCGTTTTACCAAAAGTTAATCCAACGACAACATGGTTTTGTTACACAAAACTGGCGATGTAGGATTGCATGTTGACATGATTGCATAACTCAAAATTTCTGTGCAGGGGGCATATTTCCTAGATGATGGTTAGGAGAGCACACAAGTCAAAATGTGTCTTTATAGAAATCGACATGACAGGTATTAGCTAAGTAATCAGATCTTCTATACATATGTGCGAGGCAGCATGGACCATAACCTCCGAGTGAGGTAAACGCCGGGTACTCTTTTTTTTCCATTATCTAAAAAGTGTGCAAGGCAGCATCAGAGGCAAAATTACTTGTTGAAGACGACCTTCATGGGATTGGACGAGCCAGTCTTGGCCTGCACGATCTTGTGGCGCTTCTTCCTTATCCTCTCCTCCATCTGCACGAGACACAGAAGAACCTCCAGATTATCCAACCTCGAATCACCAGTTGGTGAAAAGCCAGTCATTCATTCATTCATCAGAGGACGAGAGGAGGAGCGGAGAAGATATGGAAGGAAGGCACGGACGCGGGTCTGGGCCTTGTTGGGGTCGTCGAAGTAATCCCCCATGATGTCCCCGATCTCGGGGTCATGGTCGTAGTCCTCCTCGCCGTTGTTGCCGCCCTCCCAGCTCGGGAACCCCTCATCGAGAACCTCCGCCTCGCCCTCGTCCTCGTCCTCCTCCGCGGCTGCCGCGCGCACCGCGGGCCCAGTGCATCGGCGGGCGACAAGGCGAGGGACGACCCTGAGGTAACCTCGGGAGCGCGCGCTGGGGCACGGGGCTCCTCCTCCTCCTCCTCCTGCTCCTGCGGGTGGGAGAAGCAGCGCCGTCAGGGAGCTGCCGACGAGGGCTGAGAGCATGGCTGCTTCCGCTGCGCCGAGCTGTCCCTGACCCTGACCCTCCTGCCCTTGTTCGCTTGCGGCGGAGGCAAACCGGCGAGACGTCTGCGTCTGGGCGCAGGCGGAGGCAAAACAGATTGGAAGGGGAGCAGCAGCAGAGTGCGTGTGGGAGTGGGAGCTTATTGCTAAAAATTGGCTTCGTTATTACTCCTCCGTATCAAATTATTTGTAGACAAAAAAATAATTAAAAATAAACTATTCCCTCCGTCCCCATAAACTTGTCGCTTCGTAGTTCAAAAATGAACTACAAAGCGACAAGTTTATGGGGATAGAGGGAGTACTTAAAACTGTGCTAACCACAAATATTTTGATATAAGAGGGAGTATATGATTATTAACATTGACCGCTCAGTGACGAAACTAGAATTTTATTATAGGTTATTAAAAAATACATGTAGTAAACTACTGATCAATTTGGTAAAAATGTAAATTTTATAACATAATTCAAACAGTAAAAAGCACAACAAGTAATATTAATGTTTATATTGGATGAACCGATCTCTAATCTAGTGAGCTCAATTGGGTCTCTTTTTCTGAATTGCTAAATAGAATGTGTAGAACATGCTGAAACACGAATAGTTTAGTGATTAATGTATTTACACATCTAGTTGCAAGTTCAATTATGATTTTATACTTGAAAACTTGTGTTTGTGATTTAATCCTTACTTTTTTGAGATACCCTCCTTTTCTAACACCGTTAGCCTGATCGGATTAAATGATTAACCGAAGTTAAATAAATGATAGAGAAATAGAAAAGAAACTAAACTACCCTTCTTTGTGTTATTTTATGCAAGGAAAATTTTGTTGAATGTTAAAAAAATCAGCGGTTGCCAAACAAAACAAATTCCCCGGAATTCGGAAATGAAATTAAAAACAAACATATTTGAATGTAATTCGTATAAATTCAAACAAATTTGATCGATGAGAATGTAATATTTTTTTGTCAACCTCAACTGAAAAAATATTCTAGTTCTAAAATTAAACCAAAGTGTACGACTATTCTAGTTCTCAAATTTTAAACGATGCCCTTCCACATCCCAACAAAGTGCCTAAAGATATGTATAAGTCGAAGAAAATTCTTTCCGGTCTCAGTATGAAGTACGAGAAGATTGATGTGTGTCCGGACAACTGCATGCTTTTCTGGAGAGAGCATGCCAATGAGAACAATGTTTGAAATGTGGTCAACCGAGGTTTGTCAAAGTTGTTAATAACGATGGCGATACTGTGACGACGGAAGTCGCACGTCGACAGCTTCGTTACTTACCCATGACACCGAGGTTGAAGCGGCTGTTCCTTTCAAAAAAAAAAAACGGTTGGACACATGAGATGGCACAAAGAAGGTGAGCGTAAGAACAATGGAGTCATGACACACCTGTCCGATGGTGAAGCATGGAAGGCGCTAGACCGGTTCGACCCATAATTCGGCCGTGAAGCGTGAAATGTTCGCATTGGGTTGGCGACAGATGGGTTCACGCCATTCAGCACAAACGCCGCACCATACTCCTGTTGGCCCATCTTTGTCATTCTGTACAATCTTCCACCAGCTTTTTTCATGAATAATGAGTTCATGTTTCTTAGCCTCATTGTACTTGGATCGGATCATCCTGGGTCACGTCTCAACATGATGTTGAAACCGTTGATCGAAGAGTTGAAAATGTTGTGGACATGATTCGAAGTGTACGACTATTACAAGAAGCAAAAATTCAACCTCCGAGCTGCTTATTTGTGTTCCGTCTATGATTTTCCGGCATATGGCATGTTTTCTGGATGGAGCACTCATGGTCGGTTGACGTGTCCGATATGTGCCTCGGATACCGATTGCTTTCGACTTACCCATAGAGGCAATATATCTTACTTCGATTGTCATAGACGTTGGCTGTCTCCGAATCACTTGTTTAGACAACAGAGGAATGTCTTCAGAAAGAACACTGTTGTCATTAAAGGACCACTGAAACGTCTTAACAGGTCAGAAATATCTGCTATGTTGGACAAATTGGTGCCAGATGAAGGTCGTCCTGGATATTTTGAAGGTTACAGAGACAAACACAATTGGACTCACATATGTAGACTTTGGGAGCTACCGTATATGAAGTCGTTGATTCTAAGGCACAACATTGATGTCATGCATCAAGAGCGTAACATGGCCGAATGTATCATAAGCACATGCATGGACATGATGGGCAAAAAAAAAGACAATTTAAAGGCTCGAAAGGATCTCGCTGAGCTTTGTAACCATCAAACTCTTGAGCTCTCCGAAAATGGTGGTAAACCGCGCGCTCCTTTCTGTCTTTGACCTAAAAAAAGAAGTTCTCGAATTGTTGCAAAGGTTGAAATTCCCAGATGGTTATGCAGCTAGTCTGAGACGAGCTATGAATGTAAAAACGGGAAAGCTCATTGGGTTGAAGAGTTATGATTATCACATAATCATGGAAAGACTTCTGTCTGTTATGTTTCGAGGCTACTTTGACGATGCGGTGTGGAAGGTGTTAGCCGAGCTTAGCCACTTCTATAGGCAACTTTGTTCTAAAGAAATCACACCAGAGATGATGACTAAGTAGGAGAAGGAGATTCCGGTACTTTTGTATAAGATGGAAAAAAGTTTCCTCCATGATTTTTCAATCCAATGCAACATCTCTTAATTCATCTTCCATTTGAAGCGAAAGTGGGCGGTCCCGTGCAATATAGGTGGATGTATCATATTGAAATATCACTTAGATATCTGAAACCAATGGTTGGTAACAGGGAAAGGGTTGAAGGTTGCATCGCCGAAGCTTTTACTCTTAAGGAAGTAGGATACTTCTCAAGTGCTTACTTTGCAGAGGAACACAATATTAATACTTCGGTAATGCGGTACAATATGGATGAGCAACCTCCTTGTAGCGATCTCTCCAATTTTGCAACAGGAGTCACTACTATTGGTAGTTACACTTCCTACGACGTTAGCGAAAAAGAAAGGTGTGCTGCTTTCTTGTACATGTACGCTAATATGGAAGAAATGGATGAATATTTCAAGTAAGTGTTTCTCCTACACTTATGCTTTTCACCATCTTTTCCAACACATGTATTCTAAAAGGTTCTCTTTCCGTGTAGTATGTTCGACAAGCAAAATTTGAGACATAGACATCAACCCACGAGCAAGCAAATAGAACAGATTCGACAGAAAGGAATAAACGAGGGATCTAATTTCCTTTCCTAGTTTCGAGATCATGTAACGTTTTCTCGTTAACTTATCAATGTTAACAACATTTTCTTATAACTTAAGAATGCTTATGTTTTCTCATTGGTTTACGATTGGGAAAGCGCGCCGATCGACCCCCAAGCCGCGTACGCGAGCGGAGGCGGGAAGGCCCATGGACGGTGAGTTCTTCATGTGTTTCATTTCTTTTTCAATTTATCTTCTTCTACTTAGTGTTTTCATTCTTTTGCAGGTTTGCCATTTTTGATGGAGTTGTTGACTCGAGGTCGACGCGACTGTCGGTGGTTTGGAACCGGCAGATCTCCCTACACTGCTAAAGTGATAGGGGAGTTTGATGTTCGGTATGGGCGCGCGGAGATTCAAGAAGGTGAGTAGGAATTGACACAGGAGACACAAGAGTTTACGTGGTTCGGGCCGCCTGAGCGTAATACCCTACTCCACGGGTGTGTTGGTGTTGTATTAGCTGTTTGAGCTTGTGTTGAGCGTCAATGGCGTGTGTGTGTGTGTGTGTGTAGCCCCCTGAACGTGTCGTCGGCCTGTCCTTTTATAGTACAAGGGCAGGCCGTTACAAGTTAGTCTGGCCCGACATGTGGCCCCGACGGTTACTAGTATTGACACTTATTTAACACATTTAATTGCTCTTAATGACCCTGTAACAGGCTTTGACAGCACCGTTATTGGTGTTAAGATCGTACATTTAAGTGTCATTAATACGATATTAATGACACTTAATCGGGTCTTGAAGTCCTTGATTCCCCTTTGAAGATCCGGAGCCGTTGTGGGGTCTTCCGGAGGTTAGAGGCTGAAGATCCGACGGTTGGACACGTGGCAGCTCCGGAGCATCCTGTGGAAACAGGTAGCTCCGGGGCTAACCGACACGTGTCAGACCTGGAGCTTCTCTCGGTCTGGGGCTAAGTCCGGAGGTGCCATTTGGGTACATGGCCCGGAGCTTCCCCCTTGTGGGCGGTAGCTACGGTTTGGTAGTACACGTGGCGACCCAGAGATTAACCATGTTGGAGAAGCGGATCCGGTTATGTCTGACATGTGGGCCTTCGAGGGTCTTCAAACCAAGTAGATGATTTTCCTTTGAGATCTTTATAACCTCAAGGAGTGTACGGTTTCTAGGGTACCAACGGCGACCTTTGAGAGGCGCTTCATCATCGCAGGACTTGTCTATTGGGACCACCACTGGTCGTCTCTCGCAGACCCAATTGGATCTCCTCGCCTTGAAGGAGACGCTGACGTAGAACCAGATAGAGCTGGAGAGGTCGAGAGCGGAGGCAAGGGAGGAGCAGCAGAGGATGACCTTAAGGATGGCCCAGATGCAAGCAACAGTGGTGGTAATTTAAAGTACCATATTTAAATTTCATAGCATTTCAATAACATATATCTTCTAATATTTTGCAATGACAGACTCTTGCTCGACACAACAGTCAGAATATCGAGATTCCTACGTTTCTGCCGTAGCAGACACCGGAGCAGGTAATATATGTCTATCCCTCTTTTTGTTTTCTGTACACTCTGTTTTTGTGAGTTTTAGCTTTAGTGTCAAATAAAAACTTGTTAGAGGACTCCTTAAGATTTCTAGACATGTATATATGTATATATATATATATATATATATATATATATATATATATATATTCTTATGTTGCTATTCAAATTTAGGAATTAAGTCTGTTCAAAGTTCACAATTTTTTTCTGACCGGTTCCGGTAGCACATTACTCTTGTTCCAGTTTTTAACTCAAGTTTATAAATACTTATGATCTAAATTTGGGGCAACAATGAATTACAAAGTTGTAGAATAGATCCTTCTCTTTCCAAAAATGCACCACAATGGCCTAGAAGAATTTTCTATGAAGAGATATAGCAAAAATACAGCTGTTGGTTCACACAGTTTTAGAACAACAGATGTCGGTGGTTTGGATCCGGCAGATCTCCCGACACTACTAAAGTGTTAGAGGAGTTTGAGGTTCGGTGTGGGCGCGCGGAGATTCAAGAAGGTGTATTGAGAATGACAGAGGAGACACGGAGATTTACGTGGTTCGGGCCGCCTGAGCGTAATACCCTACTCCACGGGTGTGTTGGTGTTGTATTAGCTGTATGAGCTTGTGTCTAGCGTCTATGGAACGTGTAGAGTGTGTCGTCGGCCTGTCCTTTTATAGTACAAGGGCAGGCCGTTACAAGTTAGCCTGGCCCGACATGTGGCCCCAACGGTTACTAATATTGATACTCATTCATCACGTTTAATTGCCCTTAATGACTGGGTAATGGGCTTTGACAGCACCGTTACTGGTAATTAAGGTCGTTCGACCGTGTGTCAGTAATATAGTATTAATGACACTTGATCGGGTCTTGAAGCCCTTGATTCCCCTTTGAAGATTCGGAGCCGTTGTGGAGTCTTCTGGAGGTTAGAGGCTGAAGATCCGACGATTGGACATGTGGCAGCTCCGGAGCATACTGTGGGAAACAGGTAGCTCTGGAGCTACCTGACACGTGTCAGTTCCGGAGCTTCTCTCGATCTGAGGTTAGGTCCGGGGGTGCCATTTTGGTACATAGCCCGGAGCTTCCCCCTTGTAGGCGGTAACTCCGGTTTGACAGTACACGTGGCGACCCTGGGATTAACCATGTTGGAGAAGCGGGTCCGGTTATGTCTGACATGTGGGCCTCTGAAGGTCTTCAAATCAAATAGATGACTTTCCCTTGAGATCTTTGTAATCTCAAGGGGTGTATGGTTCCCAGGGTACCGACAACAGCATTAGTGATTATGGTGCATTTAATCATCTTGAAAAGGTCTTTTGGCTTGGAGTTCAATAGAAAGCTTATAGAAGACTTTCCAAGCTTTCCAAAAATTATTTATTTTCCCTCATAGCATCTCTGGTGCAGGAGATATGGAGTTTTAAAGTTCGACTATGATTCCCTTTTAATCCACCACCCACTTTTAATCCAGTTTTACTAATTGTTTCGCACTATTGACTATGCTTCTTCTGCAGGGTTCGGGAACGCACCAAGAAGATCCGGAGGCAGTGGAGGGGCTAGCGTGTAGCCCAGTGGAACTTAATTTGCAAATTGTGTTGTTGTCGATGTTTTGGATAAAGTTTTATAATTTTTTTGCTGTGTATCTATTCCAGAACTTAATTTGCATCTGTTCTGTGTTCTCGCCATCGTGCGAGGTAGTCATTTTCTGTTTTAATTTTTTTTTGAAAACTTAACTTACGTCGGCTATGGTCGCGCCAACGTAAGTTAGCCCAGTTTAACTTATGTCGGTGTGTCCTGACCGACGTAAGTTAAACCACTTAACTTACTTCAGTTTGGTGCAACCGATATAAGTTATACCACTTAACTTACATCGACCGACAGTGGCCGACGTAAGTACTCCGACCCAGTCTGCGGCCAAACCCGGTAAATAACCAGAACATTGTCTGGATCCCTGCCAATCATTAACCTTACTCCATCAAATTGACATCTAATATTCATCTTGAAACCAGTGCCACATACGTCGATTGCCAGAAAACGACGTAATTAAGTAACTTATGTCAACAGCCGACGTAAGTTACCTTAATTACGTCCAAACTTCTTTGTTGGCCGACAACCGACGTAATTAAGGTAAAACCAACGTAATTAATTAACTTATGTCAGTTTAAGCCTTAATTACATCGGCCCTGGCCGGCGTAATTGATCGGGATTCCTGTAGTGCAATACAGCTTGTCTTAGTTAAGTAAGTATCTGCGACGCGCCCTCCTCTTTGACAAACGGGAGACACGCTTCTGACAAAGCATGTCTCCTTTTTACGAAAGAAATGAGACGTACTCTACAGAAAGCAAGTCTTCTTTGTCTTCGGTTATGGACAGACATGAATACATCGTTGAACGATGAAACCATTCATTCACAGTTTAACACACAAGATACTCATCACACAGATGAACACATATAACACATGCATTCATTAACAATATATTACAAAACACAAGAAAAAAGTACAAGACACAAGAAAAGAAAAAACAACATCAACTAAAAACAACAAAAGAAAACCTAAATCCTACTCCTCCTCCCCCT
The DNA here is from genome assembly GCA_036927565.1 of Tuctoria greenei. Taxonomy (NCBI): domain Eukaryota; kingdom Viridiplantae; phylum Streptophyta; class Magnoliopsida; order Poales; family Poaceae; genus Tuctoria; species Tuctoria greenei. The sequence continues at coordinate 134,337,271 of JAYESD010000010.1, read as the reverse complement.
CCTCCTCCTCCTCCGGCGGCAATCTGACGCCAGTGCAACAGGAGCCCTGGTCGGCTGCTCCGGCTCCTCCGCCGGTTGCTCCGGCTGGTCCAGATCTGGCGATGCAACCTTGCGACCGAGGTTCCTCGCCATCGCCGCCACCAAGATATTATGGCCCTCGACGCCGAGCACCTCAACTGTTGTCTCGAGCAGCCTCTGGAACCGGTCGAACAGCCTATCGAACAACATCACGAGCAACTCGTTGTTGAGCCTCTCGGGGGAGCGGCAACACTATTTCTTGCAGGGTGGCTCCCTCGGCGGGCTTGGCAGCGGAATATTGGCCATGGTGGGTTGTCTACGCGGAGAAGACGAACACAAAGAAGAGGAGAGACTGATGATGCCTTATATAAGGTCTGTGCAGATACACAAAATGGAGACACACTTAACACCGAAGCGCGTCACCTTCTTTAGCTTCGTGATTTTCTCCATTTTGCTTCAGTTCACTGTTGATATCGCAAATCACTGAACTTAGAGCACATTCAATTGATAACTAAATCATTCTTTTATCCATGAAATAATCAAAATCCTTCATATTTTCAATTGCTTTCACACAATTCACTATCCACCCAATGAACACACCACACATTCATTCATTCACATAGTTGAACACACAAGAAAATATTCATTCTGAACAGTGGAACACACAGTCGAATATAGATAAATTTCATTCATTAACACAATATATTACAAAACACAAGAAAAAGGTACAAGAAGACAAAAGAAAAGAAAAATATCAACTAAAAATAACAAAGAAAAACTAAATCCTCCTCCTCCTCCCTCGATGGCAACTCCAGCGCCGGTGCAATAGGAGCCTGTGCTTGCTGCGCTGGTTGCTCCGGCTGCACCAGCGGTGCAATCCCGACACCGAGGTTGCTCTCCATCGCTCCCACCAGGTTTCTACATCACTCGGCACCAAGCATCTGGGCCATCATCTCGAACAAAATGTCGAGACGATCGGTCACCCCGTGGGGGCGTAGAGGTAGTGGCTGAGGGTGCCCATTACAGTAAACTGTGGAAGGGTACCCAGACCCAAGGAACTCATGGCGTGAGACGTATTGTTGTACATCTCTTACTCCATAAGGAGGCGCTGCTCCGTGCTGAACCTCTCGGGGGAGGTGCAACACAGTTTCTTGCACGGTGGCTCCCTCGGCGGGCTTGAAGGTGGAACGTTGGCCATGGCGGTGGTGGGTCGTCAGAGCGGAGAAGACGACGAAGAAGAAATGGATGAGAGACGCACTTGTGGAGAACTGACGGGTGATGGTGCGTCTTATATAAGGCCTGTGCGGAGTCGCTGATGGAGCGGCTGGTTTCTCGCGCATTGATGGAACGATAGGACGCATCGATACCGCATCGGGAAAATGAAAGGTTGCGCACACCAGTCGCACGTGTCTCTACACCACCATTGTCGAAATTAAGTTCTCTGCAGTCCTCATGTCACGTGTCTCTCTTTCAACAATGGAAGACGTGCTTTCATATAGCGCGCGTCTCGCTTTAGTCTCTCGCGTCTCGCATTAGTCTCGCTCGTCTCACATTTATCTCGCTCATCTCTTCGCCTCCGGTGATCCTTTACTAAGACCAACGCTCCTTCACTAATCGACCAACTCCACTGCGACTGTCGCCTCTGTTCGCCATCGTCGCCGTCGTCGTAGTTGTCGTCACTGTTCATGACTGGGTTAGATATCGACTTGGCGCATAGCCGACTGAAGGAGGAACGTTTGTCTTAATGCAAGAACCATGCCCATGTATGTACTTATGGCACACTGGTCGCATGGTTGTACATACGTAGCTCTGCAATGAACTAATAAACTTAACTGTAGTTTTTTTCTGTCTTGTTTATTTTTGGTATTTTCAATTTCTCTGCATAGGGTTTCTCTACGAAGCCTGAATTGGGAGATTTATTGAAGTGGTAGTGCATCGTCCCAGGTAAATAAGGGGTAAGTCATGAAGAACGAGCACCATCATATGAGTATAACCATCGTCCTTGTTGATGGCTGTTATATACCAATTTCATCCGTCAATTTAACTCAATTATGTGAAGGATTTGTTATTTCTTGCACACATCACATTTATATCTAACCCAGTTCCACTTGGACTTGGAGAAATATGTGTATACAACATTTTATGCAGGAAATGAGGAAATGTAGAGGGACCAATCCTATAAAATATCATCCCAGCCAATCAAGCGACGACATGTGGCATCTCATGGATCAAATGGCCCACAAACAGAAGTATCCGAGGAGATCCAACGGTGTATCACCCATATACATCAAGGGGGCCCACCTGGCAGGCACCTGGAGGAAGCACTCCACGTTTGGAGTGCTGACCAGGTCGATCGAACCAGGGGTTCGACCGACCTCTTCCTGGCACCAAACACGGTAAAACGATGCGTGTTGGCTCCTCTTGGCTTGAAGGAGTCAATGGTGACTGATTTGCACACTTTTTGTGGCAGGAACCAACCTCAACACTAGTATAAATAGGACCCCCTACCCCTCACTTCAACACACACCACTTGAGCTTCATATCTATTGTATACACTATCACCCATAGTCTTAGAGGAGTTAGGTTGTAGAGAGGAGAGTCTCTAGTCTCAAGTCCAAATTGGGAAAGGAGTAAGGAGTCTCTCTCTTCCCAATCCTACATTGGAAAAGGTATGATTCATGTATTCTTTCTTGTATTTGTGACTTTATGCATAATAAAGATAGTATCTTTAGTCTCTACTTATACATATACTTGGGCAAAGAGTTTCTTGTTTGATTGTAGAGTCCATGTATGTGGAAGGTATAGCTTCTATGACTATTTCATCATGAACATATCTCATTATCATAGAACCTATAGACCCCACTATAGTCTAGTTAATTATAACATAACTAGGTTAGTATGGATAATTATGTTGTGTATCAACATTGGTTCAATCATGATTCAATTCATTGCCTTAGGATGGATTGTGCCTAGGCTCTTAAGGTAATTACTTAATATGCTAGCATGGTGCTAGGATAGATTGGCAGCATTGGATGTCTCGTAGACCCACAGATTGAAGAGGTAGGCAGTAGGTGGTGACAACCCTATCTGTCCTTTGTAATCCTCCATGTTCGGCTATGCCACAAGCTCTTGGCGGGAGTCGCCCTAGTATTGCTAGGGGTAAGCCCGTGCCCGATGTGTTGAACCACATAGCATAAGTATTCACTATTGATCTAGCTTATGGATAATTAGTTTATACTATGTATATGTACAATAGAGCATAGTAGGAGTACCTCCATAACTCTCAACCTTAACTAACCTCTAGGATCCTCTTACCCCCCTTAGACTTGAAAGCTCTTGTGTGTGTCACACTGCCTCCACTATTATTTTATCCATCCTTACTAGATTCTTACCTAGACCTTTCTACCCTTTCCACTTGATGATTGCTATATCTCTTCCCTGCCTTCCTTTGGGATCAAATAAATGACACCCTTGGGAATACTCTTAAGGGGAAATGCTACAATGATATCTCCGTCCGCTTGCGGAATTCACTCTGTGATTCAATAGAACCACCAACAAGCATTTATGACACATCAATTGGAGATGTTTAGTTAATGGTGCATAAGAAATACCAACAAGCATTCCTGGTGCGGTTATCGGGGATGATTTGTTAGTATATCTTAGGAGCCGTCAACAAGCATTTCTGGCGTCGTTGCCGGGGAAGGCAAATAGATATATAACATGACTAAGTGAATAGGATAGAATTCTGGGTAGGACTGTAGTAGGATACCGATTCTTTGTTTTCGCATTTTAAATGTGAAAACAGGGTAGTGTATGTCTGATTTCCGCCTGCCAGAAAACATTGTTGAAGATCCCGAATCTCTTCTGAGAGACCGACCCTGTGTCGTTACTCCTCAGAAGATTCGAGCGACAAAGCAAGCCAACATTTTTGCACCAACAATCCAAACTCCAATGGCCCAGAAGACCCTTCATGAGTTCTCAACTCCCTCTGCTAACAATGTGCCTATTGGGCCCACTGTTAACACAGGACATGTGAACTTCAAGTTCAAAACTGGCCTTATCACTATGGTGCAAGCCAACCCATTCTATGGAAAGGCTAACGAGGATGCAAGTGCTCACCTGCAACAATTCCTCGAGATCTGCAACACTTTTAAGATCAAGGACGTGTCTCTGGATGCGGTCCGTTTGAGACTGTTCCTATTCTCTCTCCTTGGGAGAGCGGAGAGTGAAACAGTGGTTCTACGCGAACCGAAGTGCTGTAGACACTTGGGAGAAGTGTTCTACGACATTCCTCGCCAAATTCTTCCCGTTGGGCAAAACCAATGCCCTACGTGGAAGGATTTCCAGCTTTCAGCAAGAGCTCAAGGAATCTCTTCCCGAGGCATGGGAAAGGCTTCATGAGTACATCCTAGCCTGTCCCCACCATGGGATGGATGACTGGCTCCTTATTCAGAATTTATATAACGGGCTGATCCCATCAGCTCGTGACCATTTGGATGCTGCTACTGGAGGAGTCTTCTTCTCATTGGCGGTGCCAAAAGCTAAAGATCTTATTGAGAAGATGGTGTCCAACATGGGATGGAACGATGAGCGTCTCCATACCCAACAATGAGGCATGCACACCTTGAAGAAGGTGGCATGATCACTGCAAAACTGGACCTCCTAATGAAGAAAATTGATGGACAAGCCAGTGGTGAAGTGTCTGGCAATGCCTATGCCCTAGACTCTCACATCACGTGTGAAGTCTGTGGCAACACGGGTCATATGGGCAATGATTGTACAGAAACTCATGAGGATGCCCTATACCTCGCCCACAATGGAAATTTCAACAAGAACAATCGCTATCGTCCAGGAGGTCAAGGGTGGGGTCAACAACGCCCATTCTTTCAAGGAGGGTACAACAACAATGGAAACCCTAGAAATCATCCCAACTTGAGAGAATTTGCCATTAGCCAGCTCAAGATCAATGATGCCCTATCCAAGAAGTTGTCAGCTAATGACAAGACCCTGAAAAACATCAATGCCAAGATTGAAGGACTATCCTCAGCCTTCAAGAATCAACTGAGCTTCAACAAAATGCTCGAGACTCAGTTGTCTCAACTGGCAGCTGCTATTCCTCCGATGGAGAATGGCAAGATGCCAGGCCAGCCAGAACCTCTGACGGAAAATGTCAACATGATTTTTGTACGAGAGAGAAACTGGCAGAAGGACCCTGGACGTCCTACCATTTCATGCTCAATTGGGGCTCACCGCTTTGACAAGGCACTTTGTGATCTGGGAGCAAGTGTTAGTGTGATGCCCAAGCGGGTATTGTTGAAGACGTCCTGGTGAAGATTTGGATCTGCTTCATACCCGTGGATTTTGTGGTGCCAGACATGGACACTAATAAAGATACACCACTCATTCTTGGGCGTACATTCCTAAGCACTTCAAAAGCTCGCATAGATGTGGGAGTTGGAGAAATCCACTTCCATATCAATGGCAAGGAGGAAAAGTTCCACTTCCACTTTCAGCCAAGATTAGAGAAATGCTCCATGATTCGAATCAAGTATGGGTCGAATGATAAACACATCAGAGAGGTCGAAGTCACACCTCCAAAGGTGGACTCACTCATTGCATTCATGAGAAGATTAATCTATGAGGAGAATCCGTCGTTTCGACCACGCCGATATCCAAAGGCGACGGAATCACATGGACCTTCCCGAAGACCCAAGTCCACCAAGCCGCCAAAGAAGGAATGGCGGAAGAAACAAGACAAGCCGTCTGAGCCCATCCCTCCAGGCCCGAATGTGAAATGAAGACGGAGGAATGTCCATCTCATCGGACGGTGGTGAGACCTACGCAAATAGGTTAAATTGGTAGTTATCTCACTTTATTTTTCTTTCTTTCTTTTTCCACCCCATTTGGATTTTCCCATTGCATATTTGATTTTTCCTAGCAAGTTGAGAATCTTATATTCTCAACTATCATTTTTTCTTTCTTTCTTTCTTTTCAAAATTTTTTTTATTCGATTTGAAAAAAAAAATTTATTTGAAAACAATTTCTTCTGAGCTGCACATGTGGCATTTCACCAACGTGCTAACTTTATAGCCGTTGGGGAGCCACTTGCCAAAAGGAGAACCAGGGGGGCCACATGTCAGGTCGGCCGAACCCCCTGGTCGGCCGAATAGGGAGTGGAGCCAAATCGGCTCCCCTTCCTCCAACAACTATATTTTGAACCCCAAGTGACCGTTGGAGGGTGCACCCTATAAATTGTGGCCGTGAGGAGCACCTCTCTTCACACACCATATCATTTTACACCTCCCCAAGTCACTTTCTAGCTCACCTTGTTTTTATTGCTCTTCATTGCAACACTCTTGCTCAATCCATCCCCAAAAATATTTTCTTTTGTTTGCATTTGCATTTTACACTCAAGCTTTCAAGAGGAGAAAATTCGTTGAGAGTTTTGTTTTCTAAACATCGCTTCTTTTCGGATTTTTCTCGCCTTGTTTTGTTCTTGCTTGTTGAACTCAAAAAGACATGAAGAGGTTGTTTGGAAAGAGGCAGGAGGCTGCAGGCTCAAGCCATGGTGAAGGTTCTAGTGCATGCCTCTCTTCCATGGGTACAAGCCCAAGGAGGAAAAGTGTGTGTGAGGACACTCCCATGGAAGAGATAAGCAACCCACACCAACTTCTTCATGACAACGACCTCGACATACGAAGCGAAGTTGAATATCAAGCATGCAGGCTTCTCCAAGATCGTGAGTTCCGCCACACCAAGGCCTACGATCCACATTTGATCTCCAAAATAGGGTAACAAGGAATCGTGCGAGGGCTGCAGCCACAGGCATGCCACCGATAATCTCGTCGGTCCATGAATATCAAGAGGAAGAGAACCTAACAGATTATGCGCCCGAATGGACTCAACCTCCAACGTATGAGACTGGGGGATCATCTTGGCAAGAATGGCAAAGCGATCCACCCTTATCCACTTCAAGCTCTAGCAGCTTGCCCCCAATGTCCATGAGAGGACGTCGTTCCTTTTCGGGTAGAAGTCATCATGACTATGGCCAAGAAATGATGGACCTCACTAGACGTATGTGAGAACTTGAAGTGAGAACGGGTGACATCTACAGCACACTCTAAGAGCATGTTCAAGGTACCCAGGATTGGCAACAACACATGGATGCTCAATTGACCAACTTCAACACGGTGCTACAACAACAACAAGCCGATCTTGCAGCGTACTTCCGTAATCAAGGGTTCAACCCTTATCACGGAGGTAGTTGAAGAACAAGCTTAGGGGAGGACCCCCACTTGAGGTAACATGTATCACATTCCTTGCATATTTATTTTCCATCCATCCATCATCCACCTTGCATTAAAAAAAATAAAAATAAAAATAAAATAGGTTAGATTTTCTTTCATCAAATAAAGATGTGCGGTAAGAATGATTTAGAATTCACATAGATGAAATGATGAATAGTTGCTCTGTTTTATTTTCCTAAGTCTCTAGTTTACAACTTGCTACTCTCCGAATATCGCTTTCATTGGTTTGAAATACTTTTACCTTAATTTGGAAGTTGTGGGTAGCAAAAGCTTAATCTAATTATAGGTTGTTGCAAGATTAGAATTAGTAATAGGGCTGCTAGTCCTAGTTTGAAAGTAAAACTTAGATTTCCGGAGAAATTCTAAAAAGATTTAAGTTTCCCTCAATTGATTAGAAATACCTACCAAAGCCATATGATGTTCATACATAGACAAAACCTTATGCATATGCTATTTGCTTTCACATTGAGCCTAGGCAAACTAGTATAGACCTATGTGAGAAATCATTCAACTCTTTTTGAATTCAAGACTTCACTTTCACATGCCATACTTCTACACTAGAAGTAAGCAAAACATCCATCATACCCATCATTCCACAATAAAAAGAGAAACTCCATGTTATTCATGTTTAGCACTCTCTTCAAAATTCATTGCAAAGAAAGGGAGTAGAAGACATGACTACAAAAATGAAAAAAAGGCATGCTTACATCATAAGCATGAGAAAAAAAAAGAGAAAAAAGAAAAGTATCCATGTTTCATCCCTGCAAAAGAAAGAGAGATTATACCAAAAAGGAGTTATCTCAAGTATCCACGTCCACTTCCACTCCATCACACATGCACTAGTCTTGAATCAAAAAGTTTTGATTTGAATTCTCCTAAGGCTTACTCTTTTGACTTAGCAATATATGATGCAAATATTCCTACTTACTTTCCTTACCAAGCTCCACATACAAGCCATATTCAATGAGTCGGAATAGTAGAGGCACAATGCTTTGGTGAGGAAATATTTCCACTATCCACAAAGGAGTGATTGAGAGAATAAAACTGAGGTACTTATTATCTAAATTGAATTCTCCAGGATTTAAGTGGAACTTGATTTCTAGGCTATGTTTGCTCCATTTGCTATTCTACCTTTCAACTACTCATGAATATGAAAAAGCATAAGCCCCATGATAACTTAAGAAAGGTAGAGTATCATAGCCAATTTCTGCAATACTAGATAGAGTATCTTGTTGTGCATTAGATACTTTTGAAAATAAGACATTGTAGCAACTCCTGATCATCAACCGAAAGTCTTGACTTTGCTCGGGATGAGCAAAGGATAAGCTTGGGGGAGTTTGTTGACGGTTGTTATATACCAATTCCATCCGTCAATTTAACTCAATTATGTGAAGGATTTGTCATTTCTTTCACACATCACCTTTCTATCTAACCCAATTCCACTTGGACTTGGAGAAATATGTGTATACAACATTTTATGCAGGAAATGAGGAAATGTAGAGGGACCAATCCTATAAAATATCTTCCCAGCCAATCAGGCAACGACACGTGGCATCCCATGGATCAAATGGCCCACAAACTGAAGTATCCGAGGAGATTGAACGGTGTATCACCCATATACATCAAGGGGGCCCACCTGGCAGCCACCTGGAGGAAGCACTCCACGTTTGGAGTGCTGACCAGGTCGGCCGAATCAGGGGTTCGGCCGACCTCTTCCTGGCGCCAAACGCGGTCAAACGACGCGTGTTGGCTCCTCCTGGCTTGAAGGAGTCAATGGTGACTAAATTGCACACTTTTGGTGGCGGGAACCAACCTCAACACTAGTATAAATAGGACCCCCTACCCCTCACTTCAACACACACCACTTGAGCTTCATCTCTATTGTATACACTATCATTCATAGTCTTAGAGGAGTTAGATTGTAGAGAGGAGAGTCTCTAGTCCCAAGTACAAATTGGGAAAGGTATGGTTCATGTATTCTTTCTTGTATTTGTGACTTTATGCATAATAAAGATAGTATCTTTAGTGTCTACTTATACATATACTTGGGCAAGGCATTTCTTGTTTGATTGTGGAGTCCATGTATGTGGAAGGTATAGCTTCTATGACTATTTCATCATGAACATATCTCATTATCATAGAACCTAGAGACCCCCACTATAGTCTAGTTAATTATAACATAACTAGGTTAGTATGGATAATTATGCTGTGTATCAACATTGTTCAATGATGATTCAATTCATTGCCTTAGGATGGATTGTGCCTAGGCTCTTAAGGTAATTACTTAATATGCTAGCATGGTGCTAGGATAGCTAAGTAGCATTGGATGTCTCGTAGATCCACGGATTGAAGAGGTAGGCAGTAGGTGGTAACAACCTTATCTATCCTTTGTAATCCTGCACGTTCGGCTATGCCACAGGCTCTTGGCGGGAGTCGCCCTAGTATTGCTAGGGGTAAGCTTGTGCCCGATGTGTTGATCCACATAGCATAAGTATCCACTATTGATCTAGCTTATGGATAATTAGTTTAGACTATGTATATGTACAATAGAGCATAGTAGGAGTACCTCCATAACTCTCAACCTTAACTAACCTCTAGGATCCTCTTACCCCCCTTAGACTTGAAAGCTCTTGTGTATGTCACACTGCCTCCACCATTATTTTATCCATCCTTACTAGATTCTTACCTAGACCTTGCTACCCTTTCCACTTGATGATTGTTATATCTCTTCCCCGCCTTCCTTTGGGATCAAATAAATGACACCCTTGGGAATACTCTTAAGGGGAAATGCTACAATGATATCTCTGTGTGCCTGCGGAATTCACTCTGTGATCCAATAGAACCACCAACAAGCATTTATGACACATCAGTTGGAGATGTTTAGTTAATGGTGCATAAGAAATACCAACAAGCATTTCTGGCGCCGTTGCCAGGGATGATTTGTTAGTATATCTTAGGAGCCGTCAACAATCCTCTTATTAATGAATTTCCTTTATAAACTGACTGGGAAGGTGGTTACTACCCCTGACAATCTCCTTCTTGGAGGACTATCTGTTGGTGCCTCCATGATGCGCCTTTCCATGTGGTTTCTTCCACCTAAATGTCCATCGCTCAGGAGCACTCTACATTGAGATTCTTGATCAAGAGACTGTAAGATAGACTTATTTTACTGATGTAATTAGTAATTGTTGCTGAACTTTGTTGAACTGGTTTCTTATGTTGCTTAAATTGATATTTCATAGGGGTGGTGAACTGGTTTTACAATCAAAACTATACTACTTGAAGTTAAGCATTTGCTTCATTAGCCAAAATGCACTCGATGTTGAAAATAATTGCTATAATCTACTTATCAAGGTTAGACACTTTGTGTTAGTGACCAACAAAGGTTATTCATTTCTCATTCGACATTTGCTAATTTAAAGAATGTCAATACTTTGAGAATCCAGGAGAATATAAGAGACGTGTTCGGGAGAAAGCTAGATGGTACAATTTAGATTGATCGATGGGAGCTTTAGGAATAAGTTTAGATTCAAAATTAGTTTAGAGGGCACACAATGTGTATGAACTATGAAATTGATAGAGTTGCAAATGATCTCTGAATTGCAATGTCATTGCGTTTGTTTATCCCTGAATTCCAATTATATCCCGTAATTGCAATGTCATTGTGTTTATTTATCCCTGCAAAGGATGCTCACGATAACATGCGAGTGGCAACGGACGCTCACGATGTCATGCGAGCGGCAATAGGGAGATGAGTGCATGAGAGGCGAAGTATAGAAAGGCACGTCTTCGATTTCTGAGATTCGGCAAAAGGAAGACACACCTTACTTGGGCACGTATCCGATTCGTGCCGAAGATCTTTTGTCCCACCTCAGAAAGTTGTATGCATTGCAATGATCATATAAAGAATTGCGCACAGATGCCAGTGGTACATGCCCGGATGCCAAAAGATGTTGTTCGAAGAAAAAAATAATGCGAGACGCGCCTTACCTGAGCGCGCCTCTGATTCATGCCGAAGATCTTTTGTCCCACCTCGGAAATCTAAGCGCGTTGCAACGATTATATAAGTCATTGCACGCAGTTTCGAGTTGGACAAGTCCGCATGCGAAAGCTGTTGTTCGCGGGAACAACAACTTTCGCATGCGGCTTGCCTGTTCGGCCACAAAATAATGCGAGACTTGCGTTGTATATGAACGTCTATGAATTTTGACCTATTTTTAGCTCTTGCGCGCTCTCTGGCAAAAATTTTTGCACAAAACTTACTCGCGCTCTCTCGACTAAAGGGAGACGCAGAAACGAGAGACGCGTGTTAGGGAGGCCCATCTTTGAGTTTTGCTATTTTCATCTCTCGCGCGCTCTCTCCCAACACTTGGCGAAAATTTTTAGCTCTCGCTCGCTCTCTCGACCTAGAAACTGTAGCTCCTGAGCACGCTGCCGCCGTCCCTCTTTCTCAACTCGCTCTTCATCATTGTAGCGCTGCCGCCGTCGACCTCGACCTTCGTCATCAGAGAGTTGAGCACGCTGGAGCACGCCGCCTCGTCCCCTATCCCCGGAGCACGCCGTTGCCTCGACTTCGACCTCGATAATCGGTATGAGCACGTCGCAACCTTCACATAAGTGGAAATATTCTCCTTGTCCCGGGAGCACGTCGGCCCGCTGTCATCAGAGATTTGAGGAACCGCCGCTCCAGCGCCTCTGCCAGCCCGTCCAGGAGCACGCCGCTGCCTCGTCCCCTATCTCTATAGATGGCCAATGGGCCGTGCCGGGTCGGCCCGACACGGGCCTGACCGGGATCGGGCCTGGAAAGCTTCCGCTCGACACAACCCGAAAGAGCGACCGGGCCGGGCTGGCCCAGCCCAACGGGCCGACGCTTTGGCCCAGGCACAGCCTGGGTTGACTTCACTCGTGTCGGGCAGGGTCGGGCCTGAGACGGGCCATGCCAGGCCGGGCCAACCCGAAGTCTGGTTATAAAGAAAATTGGTTAAAAATAGGGAAATATTATATTTTTCGGGCTTATTCGGGTCGGGCCGGGCCACACGCCGGGCTAGTCAGGCCGAGCGTTAAACAGGTCGCGCCGGGCTAGCCCAACGGGCTGAAAGCCCCAGCACGACCCGGGTCAGGCTTTGAGCTTGCCCGGGCCCGATCCCTTCCGTGTCGGTTTGGGTTCGTGCCAGGCCGATTTGGTCGTGCTTCGGGCCGGCCCATTTGACCCTGCCCATTTGGCCATCTATACCTGTCCTCGGAGCACGCCGTCGTCTCGACCTTGCCCTCAGAGTGTGCATTTCAGTGATTTTATTGAATTTGAGGATGTCCAATGAAGACTCATCGTTAATGAAGTTATTAATCCAAAGGGAGAATTTTCATTACAATATACATTCATCTTCCTTGTTTATGTCCAATGCAGAATTAATATTATATATAATGAATTTTGATTCGCAAACCCTTAAAACTGCAGGAACTGTGGTTGACACTAGCATTTTCCATCCAGTGAGTTTGATTTCTATCTCTGCAACCATGCTGGAATCAAGGTAGCTATACGATAATTGGTGTTTCTCTCACAATTTTTTGATATCAGGCTATTAATGCATCAATTGAATGTAAATTGTTTGTTTTTTCAGGGGACAAGCACACCAGCTCACTACCATGTCTTTTATGATGAGAACAATTTCTCTGCTAATGCTTTACAGATGCTCACCAACTGCCTGTGCTACATGTAAGCTCGGTTCTCCATTTACTAACAGTTCCTGTGTCTATTACAATTGTATACCAATTTTTTTCTAAGCCTTCATATATTTGCTCTCTTATGTGGCTGTTTAAGCGAATGTGACCGCAATTTGATAATGTTTTATATGACTTCAGTGATTTTATTGAATTTGAGGATGTCTCAATCAGAGCATTAGAGGCTATGAAGGCTCATCATTAATGAAGTTATTTATTGGGAGAATTTTCATTACAACATACAGGATTAGATGATGATAGTTATGATGTGTGTAATTAGTTACTTTGTAATCAGGACGAACCGTGTATTTGATTGGTCAATATAATTTAAGGTGTGATCTTTTTGGCTATACATATGTTCATGTATGTGTATGTTGCTGACACTGGCTAGCTCCAGGATGCAGCTGACAACCAGGATAGGGGTGGGGGCACCTAATAGGAGACCCTGTCTGTAAACAATCCACGACGAGCTGTAACAGAGAACGTCTTGGATTACCTAAATAAAGGAGACACGTTTCCTTAAAGCCCGTCTCAGATCAGTAAAAACATCTGCGACGCGCTTCAATAAAGAGCGTCCCAGATCAGTCAATAAATCTGCGACACACTATGTTAGTGCTTGTCTCGCATGTATGCTAACGGGCGACACACATAAATCACGTCTCTAGTGACATCGTAAAGAATGTCTGTTATGATTCAAAGAAAGAAGACGCACTACCTATTGAGCATGTATTGCACTTTGGCTGATCGGTGACGCGCTTGCCGTACGTCTCTGATGACAATATAATGCGAGACGCGACGACGGAGGCACACAATTTGTTCGTCTCCCTTCTTCGTTCGGGCCCGTCTCGGATGAGCTTTTCTTACATGGTGACAGAATTCGTGAAGCCGAGGAGATTGCAAGGACTATCTTTGTGGCCTCTTCAACAGAGATTAGAAGATCTTGATGGGTTCATGGTAAGGAAGAGTTTAGGATTAAAAACATCAACGGGAATCATTGGTGGACAGTGGATGATGATGATATCCACTCCTCTGATCTTTCTAAATGTACTCACAAGAGCTTATCTGATCCATGCAACACAGCAATTGTTTCCTCCCGGGTTCCCAGTTCTTCGGCTCCGGCGATGGTACATGAATTGGCTTCTTCTGAAAGTTCATTTGGGAGTGTAGATTCGATCACAGATTCATCAGTGAAACACGTTAGCTGTACTGATAATCTGGATCAAAATATTCCTACATGTGAAAGATCACCGTTGAGTAGTGTGATGGACCTGGGAGGCAGCATGCAAGGCAGGCTGGGGGCCGCATGCAAGACGAAGTCTTTGGCGACGTACATGTCCAGGATACGAATTCAAACAGGTGCGTATCCACGACATGCAGGGTGAAGGATATGGGAAGTGGCATGCATGGCAGTCCAGGGGGCGGTATGCAGGGCGAATTCTCTGGCGACGTACACGTTCATGATTCGATCTCAAAGAGAAACTGGCGTGATCCATGGGACATGCTAGGTACGGTCTTTTGGAACGTGGCCCACAGTCACTACAGGAAAAACGATCATTTGCGACGGCTATATTTATTTGCGACGGCCAGCCGTCGCAAATAGAATAAATTGCGACGGCCCGCCTCTAGCCGTCGCAAATAACATGGCCGTCGCAAATAAGAGCTTATTTGCGACGGCCATCCCAAGAGCCGTCGCAAATAAAAACTTATTTGCGACGTCCAACCCTATTACCGTCGCAACTAAGGCAGCTGTCGCAAATAAGTGTTTATTTGCGACGGCTTCTGAAAGGACCGTCGCAAGTAACGTTAATTGCGACGGCCACGTGGTCGGGCCGTCACAATTTAGGGGGCCGTCGCAAATAAGGGCCTTTATCCCGACCCGACTCTTCATTCTCGTCCACTCACAACTCATCACCAGCAGCCCCCGCCGCCTACCCGCCGCCCTCCGCGCACCGTCGCCTGCCCGCCGTCGTTGCGCTGCCGCCGGCCCGCCGCCCTGCCGTCGCCGCCCCGCCGTCACCGCCCCCAGTCCGTGGCGCCCCCGCCCCGCCGTCGCCGCCCCCAGTCCGTGGCGCCCCCGGCGTCGCCGCCCCGCCACCGCCCCGGCTCGCTGGCCCGCCGCCGCCCCGCCGCCGCCCCGGCTCGCCGCCCCCAGTCCGTGGCGCCCCCGTCGCCGCCCCGGCCCGCCGCGCTGATTGTATAAGGTATTAAGGTGCAACGGTGTCCATTTTGCTCGGTTCATCTTAAATTAGGATTGTTTGTTAGTTGATTCAGGACTATGCACAGATCTCAAATTTTCGTTTTGCTTCCCCCATTTTGTATGCCATATTATATCTTAATGATTTTCTACAAATGTAAGTTATGATATATACAACATGGCCATCCAGGGAGTTCGATCAAAAGCATTCTTGTTAGTCATGCAATTTCAGTTTATTTTGTTACTGCATATATTTTGGTGGTTTAACTTCATCCTACCCATATCACATACTTTAATATATTCCATATTAAGTTGCTAGTTAGCATTCTTGTTAGCTATGCAATCTTGGTTCATTTTGTTTTCATATATTTTGGTGGTTTATCTTCATCGCCTGTTGTGTTCTCCAGACTATTCCATCTTAAGTTGCTAGTTCGCTCCTAGCCTCCTAGTTCATCAAACTTCTTCAAAGAAGCTAGGAGGTGTTCAGGTGTAACCAACTTTGTAATTTTGGAGACCATAATATCTATAACAACATTTTTTCTAGAGTTTTGGAATCACCACTCCAGGGCTCTCTTTCCTAAACTGAGCTTGCTGGCATGTGTCCGTCAAATACGAGTATTTGCACCTTGTCATGCAACTGCCATTTATTTTCCAACGTCATTGCTGCAGCTAAGCAGTGGCTCCACACACATGTATGGTCGACGCACATCCGCAAAGTAGTAATAATCAAATAACAGGATCGAATACTTAATTATTAGCTTAGAGATAATACTGCAATAACCAAGTGTATTGTGGTTCCTCTAAAAAATAATAGAAACTTTTGTTATTAGATACTATAGTATTACATGTGTGGATGTTCCAAAAATGTAGTTTCTAAATACTGTGGTTTTTCAAAACAGCAACAGCCAAAGAGGCCCTACATTAGTTTATCCCACGAAATTTGCAATAAGAAAAAGCTAACTAACCAACAAACACACCTGACGTATGAAGTACGGACAGAGAAAAAGAGTTACTGTAACGAGAGACACGATATAGATGGACCAGTTTGGGCGAGGTAAAAGGTGAGCATGAATCATGATGATAGACCAGTTTACACCGTTTGATGCTTTTGCACGGTTTATTTGTAAACGAATTAGCGGGGTCCATGCAACTCTAACAGGGACATCAGAACTCACAAGAAAATGAGCTTGTTCTTTGTCCTGTGACACTAATTACCCCGTTCTTTGGCTTCAATTTCATACTCATGAGTCGTAACCATACATTCACCGAAAGGGCATCCTGATTCATAAACCAAAAAAATCAAGCCGTCCCTCTCGTTGGAGATCCCGATGCTGCGGAGTGCAGGATGGGGCTGGGCTGGAGGAGGAGTCACCCGGATTGGGCCGGGTTGATTGATACATAAAAAATGGATTGGGTTTGGGTTTAGTCCAGATCTTGGCCGGGTTGAGTCGGAGAATTAGATCCTAATTTGATACTAATTGTCATGCTTTGGTAAATATGTTTATTATGTAGGTTACTATAATTAATAATTTTTTTCTCTTGTTCTTTTGATTGCATGAGTGTTTAGAATTAATAATTTTTTTCTATTCTGTTTAGTGTATGTTTGGACTTTAGTGCATTCATATAATGTTCTTGAGTGACTACTTAATATATATAAATAAAGGGGTTTTAGGTCGGCTCGGACCAACCCGGAAGGGCACGACACGTAATAAGTGTGATCGTGCCGTGTAGACCATTGTAGTGGTACCGTATACGTCAAGTCGACACGGAAGCGAACGGGTTGACCCGCGATTGCGTGGACGGTGGAAATGGATGTGGAATTGTCATCTAATACCAACTTTCCTCTCACTCTTTCTCTAGTTCTTTCCTCTCTCTTAAATGACCTGAAAATGAAAATGAGCAACGTAACCTATAGCAATGTATTACCCGTTTCGGATCGGCACGTCTCACATGCCATTGGCATGTGAGACGTGCATGTTCGGAATTGTCCCTTTTTGGACAGCCTCGGAGTGACCGAGGGGGCGTGGCTTGTGACGAGACGCGGGTCCGGATTTGGACGAGATTTCGGTGGCGTAACCCTGTTGTTCTCTGCTGCACCATTTTTGGGCGTGTAGTGGAGAACAGTGGGGTTATGCTGCCGAAATTTCGTTCGAATCCGGATCACGCGTCTCGTCATGGGCACGCTCCGCTCGGTCACTCTTGGGTGGGTTTAGGATCTATCTGCCTAGGTTGTAGGGCCGTGACATAACACAACAATACATTAACGACAATTTCTTTCGCGTTAAAATGCAGAGTCAAACATGGGTGAAGACCGCAGTTGGATGTATACTGGCTGGAAGAGAACTGGTGGTCATTCCGATGAGTGGTTTATCAAGTTAGATCAATTTTTGGATCGAGCATTTTCGTTGTCAACGGAAGATATGGTGCGGTGCCCATGTACAAAGTGCCGGAACACCAAGTTTTTGAGAAGATTGGAGCTTTCGTTTCACTTATGTCGAAACGGTTTCACTCCACATTATGAAGTGTGGACCTTTCACGGCGAGACTAATTCTCGAGTCATAGCCGAAGTGGATAAGGATGATGATATAACAGAGGTTGAAAGGATGGATGAGATGCTAGAAGCTCTTGAAGCGGAGGATCCTCTTACAAATGAGGCAGAAAAGTTCTTCGAGGAGCTGAAGAAATCACAAGAGCCGTTGCATGAACACACGGCTGTGACCGTACTTGCTTTCTTGACTAGATTTATGGCAATTAAATCCAAGTACTTTTTTTCCATCAACTGCTACAATGATCTCATGAAATTGATCTGCGATATCCTTCCACAACCTCACAAAGCGCCACCAGATATGTATCAGTCAAAGATCAAGATATCTGGTCTCGGTATGAAGTATGAGAAAATCGATGTGTGCCCAGACAACTGCATGCTATTCTGGAAAGAGCACGCCAATGAGAAGATGTGCTTGAAATGTGGTAAATCGAGGTATGTCGAAGTTGTTAATGACGATGGCGATAATGTGATGACAGATGTCGCACATAAGCAGCTTCGTTACTTGCCTGTGACACCTCGGTTGAAGCGGATGTTTCTTTCAAAAAGAACCACAAGACACATGAGATGGCACAAAGAAGGTAAACGTGAGAACAAAAGAATTTTTGACGCATCCGTCCGACGGTGATGCATGGAAGGCGCTAGACCGTTTCGATCCAGACTTTTCTCGTGATGCGAGGAATGTTCGCATCGGATTAGCGACAGACGGATTCTCACCGTTCAGTACGAATGCCACACCATACTCATGTTGGCCTGTCTTTGTCATTCTGTACAACCTGCCACCTGCTTTATGTACGAATAACGAGTTCATGTTTCTCAGCCTCATTGTACCTGGACCTGATCATCCTGGGTCACGTCTCAACGTGATGTTAAAACCGCTGATCGAAGAATTGAAAGTCTTGTGGACAAGAGTCGAAGCGTACGATAGTTACAAAAAGCAGAAATTCAACCTTCGAGCTGCTTATTTGTGGTCCGTCCATGATTTGCCGGCATATGGCATGTTTTCCGGATGGAGCACTCACGGTCGTCTTACGTGTCCGATATGTGCTTCAGACATGGATTGCTTTCGACTAACTCATGGAGGCAAAATATCTTACTTCAATTGTCAGAGACGTTGGCTGCCCTCGAATCATATATTTAGGCAGCAGCGGCATGTCTTTCGAAAGAACACTGTTGTCACTAAAGGACCACCGAAGCGTCTCAACGGGTCAGAAATTTCTGATATGTTGGACAAACTGGTGCCTGATGAAGGTCGTCCTGGATATTTCGTAGGTTATGGAGAGGAACACAATTGGACTCACATATGTGGACTTTGGGAGCTACCATATGTGAAGTCGTTGATTCTAATGCACAACATTGATGTCATGCATCAGGAGCGTAATATGAGCGAAAGTATCATAAGCACTTGCATGGATATGTCTGGCAAAACGAAAGACAATTATAAAGCTAGACTAGATTTGGCAGACATTTGTCACCGTCCAACTCTTGAAATCTCTGAAAGTGGTGGAAAGCCACATGCTTCTTTCTGTCTTCAATCGAAAGAAAAGAAAGAAGTTATGAAATGGATGAAAACTTTGAAATTCCCAGATGGTTACGCAGCTAGCCTGAAACGAGCCGTAAATGTTAACACAGGAAACCTCACTGGGTTGAAGAGTCATGATTATCACATTATAATGGAAAGACTCCTACCTGTTATGTTCCGAGGCTATCTAGATGATGCGGTGTGGAAGGTTTTAGCCGAGCTCAGCTATTTCTATAGACAGCTTTGTGCTAAAGAAATCAAGATCGGGATGATGGATAAGTTAGAGAAGGAGATACCCATACTTTTATGTAAGATGGAAAATTTTTTTCCACTGGGTTTCTTCAATCCAATGCAACATCTGCTTATCCATCTTCCATTCGAAGCTAAAGTTGGTGGTCCTGTGCAATATAGGTGGATGTATCACATTGAAAGAGCGCTACGATATCTGAAACCAATGGTTGGCAACAGGGCAAGGGTGGAAGGGTGCATCGCTGAAGCATATGCTCTTAAAGAAGTTGGATACTTTTCAAGTGTCTACTTTGCGGAAGAAAACAATATCAATACTTCGGCGATGCGGTACAATGTGGACGAAACACCCCCTCTAAGCGACCTTTCCATTTTTCAAACGAGAGGCACCACCGTTGGTAGCTACACGACCTACGTGCTATCCGAACAGGAAAGGACTGTTGCTTTACTCTACATGTACGCAAATATAGAAGGCATGCAGGAATACTTCGAGTAAGTGTTTCTCCTATGTTTATGCTAATCTACATATTTTGCTACACATGTACTCTAAAAGATGTTTTTTCATGTTCAGCGAGTTCCACAGACAATATTGGCCACATAGGCATCAACCTACGGCCAAACAAGTAGAAGCGATGCGAAAGGAAGGAATAAATGGGAGACAGAGTTTTCTATCTTGGTTTCGAGAATATGTAATATTCTCTCGTCTTCTATGTATTATAAATTACTATTATTAAAGAAGTATTATGTAATATTCTCTCGTCTTTTATAACAGTGTCGGACTCACAATGTCCATGAAGATTTGCGGCAGCTATCGTATGGATTGGTGAATGTTAGAAGCTATGGTCGATATGACGTAAATGGCTTCCGATTCCATACAACTCATTTTGAAGCTCATCGTCCTCTCGCGGCAACATCAAATTCCGGTGTTGTGACGAGAGCAATGGACACTCAAGGGAATTTAACCGATTATTATGGTATCATTAACAAAATCCTTGAATTTACTTTTACCGGAAATAAGACCCTTCGAGTTGTCTTCTTTGACTGTGACTGGTTTGATCGTACTCATGGAACTCGAGAAAACCAATTTGGAATGGTGGAAGTGAAACATAAGGACCGACTACGAGGTTACGATACATTTGTTCTTGCGCATCAAGTTGAACAAGTGTATTATCTACCTTATCCATGCACGAAGCTTAGTGCTTGGTGGGTGGTATATAAGGTGAATCCTCGTGAGCGGCTATATACTTCTGGGTTGATGGTTACCATGATAGCGAAGACGTTGAAGAAGTGTACCAAGAAGAAGAGTTGCCAGACACTTTTATCGTCGAGCTTGGTGCAGGACTCGATCAATTAGTTGGAGATGTTGAAGACGTTGAAGATGTAGAGGCAGATGATACGCGAAAACGAAAATTAGAACAGGCCACGATGGAAGATCGTTGGGCTGGTTTAAGGAGTAGGGCACAGGCACATGACAATGATGTTGATGAATTTTGAAAGTGACTACAAGCAATGTTTTCTTGAAGATAGTAACATGAATTTTATATATTTTATTTGCATATTTACTAATTATCTAATTACAATAGGATGGCGTCAAAGAAGGGTAAGAAGGTGCCGCTGACGAGGGGGTTCTACCCCTCTAGACCTGAGGACGCTTTCGTTGGTGCCTCGTCGACTGGCAGCAGACGCTCTCAGCTGCTGGGGCACGTTCAGACCAGCTCTAGAGCTTCGTCACAGGTAAATGTCACTCGTTTTTGACAAATTCTTTAAATTCAAATTCACATTAAACTTACTTATGAATCATTTGAATGTTGGTAGTCCTCACCGGCTGACTCAGAGGCTGCGGCGCCTTCGGTGAGCCAGCCCTCGGCGAGGCAGCCCTCGGCTAGCTAGCACTCGGCGAGGCAGCCCTCGGCGAGTCAGCCCTCGGCGAGCCAGCCCTCGGCCAGCCAGCCCCCGGCTGGCGATGAGTTTGTTCCTGAGGCCTTTGACTCGGCTGGTGAGGAGTCGTCTGGGTCACCTGACGTGGCGCCCCGGCAGACGCGGAGGACGAATAGGACTCACTTTGTCAGTCCTCCCGCGGTCCCTTCACAGAGGATCGTGATTCGTCTAGTCGAAGACAGGTAATAAAAATTATAGTTTTCAATTTTAGTTTCTTTTGATTACTTAAGTAATGAATGAATGAATAAATATCTTACAGGGCTTGGAACGACTTGTCTTTCACCGGTGAGAAACACCAGAGACCGGTGAACGGTGTCCTCGGGTCCATAGTGAGTTTGCACTATCCCGGGGTCATCGACGGAGTGCCTGCTCTTTCGTGGGAGGACTACGGACGCGTCCATCACCAGGAGCACGACAACCTTCAGGAGGCCGTATGGGCCGATTTTATGGTAAGTATGTTAAAAAAGTTTCTAAGTTACAACTCTTAAACTCTTTTAGTGCACATCTCTTCAATATATTCTTTATCGCAGGCAAGATATATTTTAGAGGACCCGGACGACCATCGCATGTTTGAGGATGCGAGGCGAGTGTTTCACTTCAACGCTGCCAAGGCGCTTCGACAAGCTTTGTCGAACGCCCGTGTTCAAATTATTAATGAGCACTTGAAGGCGAACCAGCAGCACGTGTTACACTTCCGGCAAGAGAGCGAGAGGCACCTGACGGAGGAGGAGTACGCGCAGGTACGTGGAGTGTAGTAAGTATTTTTTTCTGATAATGTCCTCGATGGTACTTTTAACGACTTTCAACTATGTGCAGGGCCACATGAGCTGGTTGCAGGGTCGGAACGATGCATTTCGGGCCCTTTGTCGCTACTGGGCTAGCGACGAGTTTAAAGCTAAGTCCGGGAAGGCTCGAGACTGTAGAGGGGTGGAGGGGAAGAGCAGGAACGGGCAAGATAACCACTTGCGTTTAGCTAAACGCATGGTAAGTGTGTGTAACTTATGTTTATATATTAATAATATATTGTTCGTACTAACACGTATTGACAGGAGCGCGAGACGGGGGTGCCGCCCACCCCTGCTGAGGTTTGGAAGAGAGGTCACAGGGACCCTTCTCAGCCGACGGGGTGCAGTCAGGCTGCAGCCGAGCGGTTGATAAGTTTAGAAACCATTCATATTACATATAACTATATAGATTGTTGAACTTACACGATTTTATTGTTTTGCAGGCTAAGTACGGGGAGGAGGCTAGGAAGATACACGGCGAGGATTTCGATTGGGAACGTCAACCGATCGATCCTCAAGCCGCGTATGCAACCGGTGGTGGAAAAGCACACGGAAGGTGAGTTTACAAGTCATTTTATCGTTTTCAATTCAAAGTATTCAAGATATTTAAATTTCATATTACTGACTCTTTTTTTTATAGGCTCGCCATATTCGACGGAGTTGTCGACCTGAGGGCGGGGAGACCTGCGAGAGGCAGCTCCCCGCAGGCTTCGGGCACGGGAGGTCGCCGCGTATCGCAGAGGGACATTGAGATGCAGTCCCTCCGAGAAACTGTAGAAGAAAACGAAAGGCGACATGAGGAGGAAAGGAGGGCGATGGAGGCCACGATCCAAACCCAGGCAGCAGCGTTGGCGCAGATGCGGGAAGCAATGGAGGTAACAAAATAAAAACTAAAATTCTCATTAATTTAGCGTAAATGACTTACTAATAGGTAGCATTTAATGTTTGCAATGACAGGCCATCGCTCGGGCGCAGGGTCTGGGAATCCAGCTACCGGTACTACCACCGGTCCTCCCAGGCGATCCTTCTTCAGCGGGTCAGGTAAGTTTTTATGTAATCCTTCTTCTCCAGCGTAATAAGATGAAGATAGATGAGAGAGAGATAGTTAGATAGAAGAAAATGATTGAGATAGAAGAAAGGGAGACAGAAGAAAGAGTGAAAGATAGATAGAGTAGGATGGGAATGAAGAGAGAGTAAGATGTAGATGGAGATAGAGAGAGGGGAAAATAGAGGGAGGGAGATGTAGATGGAGATAGAGGGAGGAAGATAGAGGGAAAAGGATAGCAATAGAGAGATAGAGTAAGAAAGAAAGATAGAGTGAGAGACAAAGAGAGAAATGAAAAGAGAGAGGAAGAGGGTGATCTAGATGAAGATAGAGGGAGAGGGAGGGAGAGAGATGTTGATGCATTTATATTCTAACTCTAAGTTTTATTAATTGCAGGGATCCACGACGGCTGCACAAACGCCGCCGCATTCGCTACCGCCGCCTGGAATGAGGCGCGACGACGACGACTTCGACTTCGGAGGTGGCTCCGGAGGTCAGATGGGCGAGTGAGCCCTTTTATTTACTTTGTTGATGACGATGTGAGATGTATCGGAATTTTAGTTTGTGATTGTGATGATGTGAGTATGCTGTGTATATATTGTGTATATTGTGTTTGTTGTGATTCTGGCCATCGAGCCGGGTAGTATTTCCTGTTTAAAAAAAAATAAAAAAACCTTATTTGCGACGGTTTTTTATACAGTACCGTCGCAAATAAGGAACCATGCCGTCGCAATTAAACCACTGTTATTTGCGACGGCCTGGCCGTCGCAAACAATCATTAATTGCGACGGCCAGACCATCGCAAATAGCATCGTGGGTCCCGGAGGAGGACACGTGGGCCCTGCCCACTGAACTTATTTGCGACGGTCTGGCCGTCGCAAATAGAGGATCTTAAATGCGACAGCCTGGCCGTCGCAAATAAGCATTAATTGCGACGGCTAGGCCGTCGTAAATAATTTTGCGGGGCCCACCATCCCGCAGCAATAACTTGCGACGGCCTCTCCTAGCCGTCGCAAATAAGCTATTTGCGACGGCCAGGCTGTCGCAAATAAGCTATTTGCGACGCCATATTTGCGACGACTAGAAGCCGTCGCAAATAAGGAAAGCCGTCGCAAATAGCTTATTTACGACGGCATTCGTCTTATTTGCGACGGCCCTGGCCGTCGCAAATCGTCGGGATTCCTGTAGTGAGTGTTTTTAGCCTAGCCCTCATCTACCGTACAAGCCAGTGTCAGGGCTGACATGTCTGTTCCACAGAACTGGCAATAGGGTTTCCTCCTGCCCAAGGGTGTTGCACATCACAAAATTTACGAGAGTGAATACGTACGCCCAGGCAGCTATGGAGAGACAGGGCGATGAATGCTTCGGACGTGGGGATGGCGTTGACAGGGGCTTCCTGCGTGCTGGAAATGGGTAGGGATCTTTCCTTGGCCGCAATGTTCAGGGTGGCTTTCATCCCGGATCTGGTGGTGCGAACCCTAGGTTTGGTGCAGCAGGTCAACACAGGGGTTTCAATGCTAGAAGAGGTCCAGGGTTTTAAGGTAATCGGCAGGGAGGAGGAAGGTACTTTGCAGGACAAGATGTAAGTCAGAAACATGGATTTGGGTGTAAGGGTCAGGGTTTTTCCCATAGCTATCGCGCGCAGGCAATGGTTCTTACAACATGTTCATGAACCAAGGTACAACTTTTCCTAGTCAGAACTCTAAACGACCAACTGCTCATGGGAACAGCACCAGCAATGTTTCACTTAATCTTCCGGCGCAAACTGCTGCCGTGATCTAGAGAGTGCTTGAATCTGTTGTTGGCAATATGGAACAAGGGCAGCAGGTAGGGGAGAAAGTAAAGCAGCAAGAGCGTCCGAGGCAACCCAGTTCAGCATCGATGTTAATGCCAATCACGAATTTATCTAAACCGACAGGCTATGGAGAAGGCTGAATTCTCAAAAAAGGATGGCAACAGTAAAAATCTTCCCTACTGTTACAGATGCTTCACGAACGGGCATGAAGAAAATAATTGCGTAGTGGAGGCCTACTGTGTGGTGTGTGAGAGTAGAGAGCACGAGAAGACAAGATGTCCTACTTATCGGGTGGCTAGGCAAAATACAGAATTATGTGGTTATGCAGTTGAGGGACTTGGGTTTTTTTCTATATACCTCACACACCAAAGGAGAGAGCCAAAAATGAATTGAAGACGGCAATTATTAAAGTCAGTAATGGATTGCTAACTACACAGGAAGTAGTGGCAGAACTGAAGAGGCTTAATGATGAGAAGTTTAGGCCCAATCTTCCGAAAGGTAAGTCGATTGGGGTGGAGAACTCGACGTTGATGATCCCCGACACTCGAGCGGTTCGAGTTCCTCTGCAATCACTACACCACGGCTCCGTTGGTTATCAACCGTACTGCACACGCTTGACCTCGCCAAGAAGACTAATCTCTGCAAGTGCAACCGAGAATACGAGCAAGAACGTCGAAGACACGATCTGAAATCGAGAAGTTGGGGTCTCACAAACTGTAGATTGGCGACATTATTGATCTAAGTAAAACCCACCGAATATGACCGGCGACTGGAGTATTTAAAGTCTAGGGTTTGGCCAAAGCACGATTATACGCGTCCCTAATGGATTCTTACGGGATACAAGGCCCAAAGGCCCGATTCGGTGGCGCAGCACCGGACAGAAAACTAGACTCGACTTGTTTCGGCGATTCCCAATGACTCCTTAGAAATTTTGAGGTGGGACCAGGACTATTGGAAATTTTATCTTCTCCTCTTTCCGTGCATATGTCGAACGTCGAAAACGGAGTTCGTATGCCTCCTGAGCGTCCGTTTTAAGGTGGACTGCTCCTGGACTCCGAGTTGAACTCGAGTCCGAGTTGTAAACTGTTTCCATCAACTTGTGGACGTCCCAGCTGGTTCTCTACGCTCCCAAGGCCTCTTTCCTTCACTTGTTGATCTTTTCCATTATTCCTAATAATAATTAAATCATCACATAGCAATCTATTCTCAAACTCACATGCAAAAGAAGTTAGGAGCGAATTCACCTGCTGATTTATTAACCGTGCTCGTGCTCTTGTGATTGGTCCTTGCATTTCAATGTGTGTCTCCGCTGTTGTGATGTCCTCATCACTTAACCCATGAAGATGGACATGGCACGTGACTGATATGGGAAGAAATATTTTCAAAACTGTATTTCCGTCTAGATCAAGGATGCTGAGAATGGTGGAGTGGAGTGTTGTGCACTCTAAGATGAACAATGCTATATTGACAATAGAGGAGTTGAACGGTGGAGCAGAAGCAAAAGGAAAGGTGCTGAGAGCTTGGGTACAATTTACTGGACTTCCACGTGAACTTAGGGATTTTCTTATTATTTGGGCCATTGGCTCTACTATTGGCAAAACACAAGATGTGGATATGGAATATAACAAAAGGTATGATCGTTGCAGGGTGCAGGTAAGTGTGCTGGATCCCAACCTAATACTGCAGCTAGTGAATGTGGTAATAGGTGATTTTATATATGAAGTGAAATTTTGGGTGGAGGATGACATGGTGGAGGTCAACCCTGAACCGGTTGATATGGATTTTGAGGGGTATGGTGATGACAATAAACAGAAGGGTGACAACAATAGGAGGATGGTGGCAATGCTAGAGGACCGAAGAAAACTGATCCAAAACAGAAGCAGCCACCTAGTGTGATTTTCGGTTCTGGAAACTCGCTTGGTAGACATGGGGATGAAAACGGTCGGAAACGATCGAAAAACATCAAACTTATTTTTGATTTCATGTTTTTTGAGCGGTATGAAAATGAAAACGAAAAATCACGATCGGGATGCGAAAACGATATTGTCGGTTATTCGAAAACGATCAAGTCAGTACGAAAGTATATCAATAACGATCGAAAAACGATAAATATGACGAGATGACAACAACGTGCAGCAATCGACACATAACAAATAGTCTATATATATAGTGCAACAATTTAACACAAGACATATAGTTGATAGTGTAGCAATCTAACATATAACATATAGTGCATCAATCTAACACATAACAGATCGTACAACAATCTAACACTAACACATAGTCCGTATATGAATACATAGTCCAGTAGTCCACACACATACATAATAACATAAATATATTGTTCGTACATTAACACATAACAATAAAGTATCAATTTAACATCTTCCTTGATCCTTAGAATATTTTCTTCAAGTAACGTGCAGGTGCAGCAAAACCTCCTTATCCCCCCAGGCGCGACATGCTGTTGCCTGCAGCAACAAAAAAATTATACAAGTTAGTCTAATAAACATGCTGCTGCCTGCAAGGCTGCAATAGAATAAAGAATAATTGTAGAGATTGATACAGGACACACACTATCTTTTGGTTGTCAGGCTGCGAGCGGCGGGAGTGGCGTCCCAGCAGCGGGCGATGGGGACGGAGCCGCAAAACGCGGCAGGCAGCGTTGACGCCTTCGGTGGTGTGGGGCCACTCCGGGGACGGCCTACCGAACCGAGTGCCCCGCAGAGATGGCTCGTGGGGAGGCATCGGCGGGGACGTCTCGCCGGGGCGGGCGGGCGGTGACGGTGGAGCCCGGAGGTGCGGCATGGCGCGTGGGGAGGTGTCGGCGGCGACGTCTTGCCGGGCGGGCAGGCGGCGATGGTGGAGCCTGGAGGTGCGGTCTCGGCGTGGTGTGTGGGCGGCTGACGGTCGGGCGGCGATGGACGGCCTCAGCCTTACGGAGTCACGGGAGACGGGATTACTGCCATGCCTTACTGGGATAGCTAGGGTTTGAGGGTTTGACCGTGACCCTTACGGTGTGGGCATCTGGGCTGGGCATCGGCCTTCGGCCGACCCACTGGGTGGCCGGTGGCGGTGAGTGAGTTTGCCTTGGCTGTTGGGTTGGCTCATTCCGAATATAATAAAATGGTACTATCCCGAAAAAATACAGTAACCGAAAAAACGATCGGTAAAACACCTAAATCTTATTCGTACCATTTTCGGATTCCGCCGTCCCGTTTTCGTATCAATTCCGAACAGTTACTGAAAAACTCAAAAACGATTGGGAAAAATCCAAAAAATACGGTATACAGTATGGTACAGAACGAGATTTTCCCGTTTCGTTTTCATCCCTAGGTAGACAAGCGTCAGGGGTGGGGTTCAGACTTTTCACATTCTAACGCAGCATGTGGTGAAAAACATTTTATATGATATGATCCATAATACGACGCAAGAAGGTAACGTGCTATATGGAAAGTGTTCAAGATCAGTGAATTTATTTGATACTGATGATGCTAGTTCGTTGAGTAATTTATTTTGCGGCCATGAGGCATTTGCTCATAATATGCAGCATGGTTGTGCAGGTTCTAACCATTCCCAAAATGAAGATATAATGCATGATCAAGCGAATACTACTATGAGTGCAGGTAACACGACCGATGTTCAGGTCTTACCAGCAGTGAATATTTCGGATACTGCTGCTATTAAATTTCCAAATAATAACATCATGGATATTAATTGTAATGCTTCTACAGGTCTTAAGAACTCCCAGGGTGATGAGTCGATGAAGTCGGCAGAGGAAGAGATAGAGGAAGATGAGAGATCTATGAACACTGAGGAATTAAAGGAACATTTTGAGCACACAACTGATCCAGAGGTGTTCATGTCAACGAGAGTTAGGGAGATGGCTGCTATTTCGGACGTGTCACTAAAGGTGGTAACGGTTTGGTTTGAAACCAGTTTGAGCGGATTGGTTCCTCTTTTGGTTGAGATTGGTTTGGGTTAAAATGGTTGAATGAAGCTAATGGTTTGGTTTGGATTGGTTTTTGAACATAAACAGTCTGGTTTGGGTTGGTTCGGTTCCAAATGGTTTGGGTAATAACAGTTGGAAACTGGTCTTGACCTTCGGTTGCATCAGGTGGTTTTGTGAATGGGAGGAGCGAGCTGGGACTGTTAGTATGTATGAACTCGAATTAAGCATGTGTATAATTTAAATAGACACGACCCACCGAACGGTTGTGTCCCTGATCGGGGGACACAACCCTTCCTAAGGGGTGGGAGGCCCGCTCTCAGGTCTCTTGGTTAACTTTAAGTACGAGAGCAATGGTAGTAGTTGCTGAGACACTTCCACTCTCTCAAAACTAAGTATCCGATCTAACTACTAAGAGAAAACAAGGGGATGGTCCTCTCACGTTGTTCATCGTCTATGCAAGATTGCAAGCCTCCATGCGCCATTGTCGCCACAGGGGCTCGATGGCCACATCAAGAACCGATTCATCCGGAAAAGATAAGTTTACGCCTTTAATATGTTCGGTTCTCAGTTAACCCGAAATGGATTAAGTGGCTAATTTAAGATCATGATGATTTCAGTAAATATAACATTGGTATTAGTTCACTTAATTTGATTTCAGGTTTTGATTATCTGTTAAGTGATACTAGAAGGTACTCAAGATGAAGGGAAGAAAACAAACGGAGGAATGGGTGGGCTGCCCGATTTTTGTACCTGACGTGGCCCTCAGAGCAGATTGAGCCAAATGCTATTTTAGCACTCTAATCGTGTGGCTTCGACAAAACGGTACTCTCGTCGTGGGCTTCGTTAAAATAGCACTTATAACGTTAACGAACAGTTAAAATAGCATTATAACATATTTTAACTATTTCTTATTTATTTTCTTATATTTTCTATTTTTATAACAGCCAAAATGACCAAAATACCCTTTACCGTATATTTTTCTTCTCCCGTTGTTTTCTAGAGAAATGATCTGTTACTCCCCCGTCGCCGCCGCCCTTGCCTTCAAGCGCCGCCGCCGCCGACGGCAATCATTTCGATTAAGCTTATCATCATTCGCGATGAGGAGGCACGTGGACTCCGGCACTCTCACGCTGAGATCGAGACGGGAGATTATTTGCGGTTGATGCGTCGATCCAACAGCAGGAAGAGGAGCGGCGGTCAGCACTCAGTAGGTCACACGGACACGGCAGCTCGCGGCCACTGCTGGCGCGAATATTCCGGCGGTATCAGCGCCGATCATCTCCGCCGTATCTGCCGCTGGCACCGGCTCCCGCCGCGGCTGCCCTCCCCGGGCTGCCGAGTGCGCATTTTTTTTGTTGCGTGCTCGCCGAGCCACGGCATCTAGTGAGATCATGCGGAATGGAAACGTTCGGCTCCTACGCCCAGATTCGACGTCAATGTGATTCTTGCTGTATCTCTCTCTTCGCTGTCATTCACTCTCTTCTGGTTCGAAACGAAGGATTTCTTTTCAAAGAACCTGAAAAAATTGCTTGCTGTCTCTCATGAAATATGATGAAAATTGAACATTTTTTATGTGAAAACTCCGCTCACTAACCCAACCGCTGGCTTGGTGTCCGAAGGAGGAAGGAGCGGCGTCCCATTCCCCTGGTCGGCGGCGGCAGCGCTTGGAGG
Source organism: Tuctoria greenei (assembly GCA_036927565.1). NCBI lineage: Eukaryota > Viridiplantae > Streptophyta > Magnoliopsida > Poales > Poaceae > Tuctoria > Tuctoria greenei. The sequence continues at coordinate 134,306,535 of JAYESD010000010.1, read as the reverse complement.
CAAGGGCAGCAACGCTCGATCGTGCGGGCGGCGGCGCTTAGGCGACGGGCTGAGTAACAGATCGATTCATCTAGAAAGCAATGCCGAGGAGGAAAAAATACGGTGCAGGGTATTTTGGTCATTTTGGCTGTTATGAAAATAAAAAATATAATAAAATAAATAAAAAATAGTTAGAATATATCATAATGCTATTTTAACGGTTTGTTAACGTTAGAAGTGCTATTTTAACGAAGCCCACGATGAGAGTACCATTTCATCGAAGCCGAACAATTAAAATACTAAAATAGCAATTGGCTCGAGCAGATTGACAGCCAGTCTTCTGCTGATTCCCCACAGATGTGCATGTGCCAAACAACGCTTCAGGAGTGAGCGCCGAGCATCACCCTCGATAGCGATGCAATCACCCGTAGGTTGGCGCATGAGTCGACAAAGGATTGGGCGGCGGCGGCGCCCGTTGCGCACGCATCCCGCGCGAGCCTTCGTGCCCGTACTCTGGGAACAAAGGATCTGGACCAGGCAACTCGCACCTTGTTCGTGCCTTTTCTCTGATTCGGTTCCATGTGGGAAGGAAAAAGATGGACGATGGCGCTCACGTTTTGGACGAAGAAATATGCCGTACTAAGGTGGGCGCAGACACGCACGTGTGCAAGTTTGCCATGGAGATCTACAGACTTGTAGGTCATTCGGCTCCATACGCCCACTCTGGTAGAAGGCTGGCTGGTCCAGATTTTTTTCCACTCATTTTAGGCCTGCTGAGTATTCAAAAAAAAAAAGAGGGTTAGCCCACACCCAGGTAAGGCTGCAATGGGCCATGCCCCCGGACGCTGGCCATTGGGATGTGCTGCACACCCATCCGAGTAAGTTGGATTTTTTTATTATTATTAGTTAGTTGCTTGTCTAAGTGGATTTTGACTTTTGAGCCAAAATTCGATTGGACCTCGCAGAAAATTAGAAAATGGATGAGAATGATTAATTTCTTTATTGAATTAAGTTAAAAAGAGTTTATCACTAGAATTAAGTTAAAAAGAGTTTATCACTAGAATTAAGTTATTGCTTTAATTAGCAATATATTTTTAGTGAAATTGAATATTCTCATCCATTTTAATTTTTATGATTAAGTTGTTTTAATTGAGTTCACCGTTTTCTCTTAATTTAGAAATTAGTGGAATGGTAAGAATTCCAAATTTAAGTAATTTGGAAAATTAGTGACTAAGCATGCTTATTAATTAAGCTTTCGCTGATTATAAAGTTTATAGTGTCATAGCAATTTGGTCGAGTAATCAAAGCAAAATATAAATTGCTATATCATTTAATGTCAATTAAGTTTTCACTGATTGTTAAGTTTAAAATGTCATAGCAGTTTGCTCGAGTAACCAAAGCGTAAGATAAATTGCTATGCCATTTAATTTCAATTTAGTTGCATGGAAATTTTTTGAGTAACCAAAGCGAAAAATAAAATTTCCATGTTCTTAAGTTATATTACATGTCATTTTTGGTCGAGTAACCAAAGCGAAAGACACTAATGATATTTTTCTTCAATTGAAGGAATTAAGTGCATAGTAATTTGGTCGAGTAACAAATGCGAAAGATAAATTACTATATTTTTTAGTTGTTCTTAAATGTTGAGTTTTGGTCGATTAACCAAAGTGAAAGATAAAACTCAACATTCAATTTTAAGATATTTTAAATGTCGTATTTGTCGGGATGACCAAATATGACTAAGTTGTTTAAATTTATTCAGTGCATATAGAATTTTGTCAAGTAACCAAAGTGAAAGACAAATTTTTTTTCTATGTTTTTTGTAATTATGTTGTCGTGTTTTTCATGTAGGCAACGTGTATAAGACTTAAGTTTATGCATTCATATTTAAGTATTTTACACAGATGTTTCCCCCATAATAAGTTTAACACTAAGTTATATCTCGACCATTGAGTCTCTCGAATAAGAGAATTTCTACTCATGGTGAAATTATACTCAGTTTTTTCTTCCCATCATTCTTGTGGAGGATAAAAGTCAGATTCATTGATATAATGAAAGTTTAAGATAAGCATTATTTTGTGTACGACATTGCTCGTACAAGTGAGTTAGTAAAAAAAAGAAATGTTTGATGACCGTTAAGAGCTCCATTGATAAGGACATTCAGCCAGAAATCACTGAATGCAACACTGCTTACAAGTACCTCCTTAAGATAAGAGATAATTTACTGGCTCCTATAAATCTACAGTGAGTACTCTTGTCAAGAGGCTCACCACATACAAAAAAAATAATGGAGGTATTGTGCTTGAGTACAAACTTAGTATGACGAGCATAATCACTAAGATTATGGATTTGAGACTAAAATATGAATTGCTATTGCATTTTATACTTGTCTCACTTTTAAAAGAATTTTTTGAAATTTGTCATCAATACAACAACCACCAAGCCTTTGTCCCAAACAAGTTGGGGTTGGCTAGAAATGAAACTCAACAATTTTTTAAGAAAGTAATAGAAAATAAGATAAGAGTAAAAAAATACAAATAAAATAAGATTCTACAGTTGATAGAAATTCGTCATCAATCAAAATACTAAATAAAAGCAGTGAGATATTAAGAAACTGATCGCCATGTGCGTTCAAGAAAGGAGCATTATTAAGATTCTTAGGAATTTTGACATTGTCAAATGCATCAAAAGTGTTAAATAAAAGGAGTATCATAAAAGAGGGATAATAGTCATTGAAGTCGCTGATGAGCACAAAGTAAAAGTATAAGCCAATTGAAACTCTCATTGAGTATTAAGATATAGCTTTGTACTTAATCATTATAACATTATGTACCCTTTTGAGAGAAAGTTGATTTTAATATCATGTTTGGGCTATTAAGTTTTGTTTGCCATTTTAACAAACTATACTATTAAGTTTACCCAATAAGATCGTGTCTTGAATTTCACAAGGCATACTCATTGTCCTTGCATTATAAGTGATAATCAAATTTTCTCTCAAAATAACTAAGTATTTAGTAAGCGTATGACTCAGATGAATGCATAAACATTAAGACCCGATTGTGAGTGAGAATACCACAATCAGGATACCCCTCTCAAGTTAAGGACATAAGTACTCATTAAGTTTTATTTATGAGGCTGTCATGATAAGTTATTTTAGTTAATCCAAACATAAGAATAAGACTAATTGATAAGATAGCATTGTTTCCAATGTCTTAATTGACACTAAGTATAAGGGAAACAATATATGCTATGATTAGGGGGAGAATGGTAAGACGAGAAAAATATTCTTGATGATAAGTGGATGTCTATCCATTTTTATAATTCAAGAACTGTTCTTTTCGATACCTGCTAATGTTGGGTCACATGTAGTCATTATTTTTTACTGATCACCTTTTGTTAGTTCTTCATCGACGACATTTATGCTAAGTAAGACTTCTTTTTTGAACAAGAGCATTCTCAATTTTGAGAGTTTAATATAAGTTAGTCACCCCTTATGATGAAGAGCAACAATTGCCTAAATAAGTGATGTGCTGGTAAGAGATCTCATTATGAGATCTACATTCAAATGATGAATTATTATGTTCATTTGAGGTAATATGTAAATAGCCCTCATATATCCAAATGGTGTCAAGCTATAAAGGATTTAATGAGGATTAAGCATGCCACTAAAGTCTTAAATTAAGTCAATATTCCTAATGGAGTCAAAATAGTTGATCGTAGTGGGTCTACAAAATTACTAGTGACTCGAAAGGGAAATTTCAGATATTATTAAGATAAACTTATGGTAAAAAATCTTTACTAAGAGATAAGGTGTTGATTACAATGAATCGTTCTCACATCTTTAAACTAATGATTCATTCAGAATCATTATGTCATCAATAAGTGCATCATCACTTAGAATTACATCATATGGATGTAATAATGATGTTTCTCAATTGGAATCAGTTCGAGAACATTTACATAACACAACTGAAAGGTTTGACATGAAGAATAAGGAGCATTTGAGATACTAGTTAAGAATGTCCATTTATGGACTCAATAAGGCTATGTGCAATAATATCTCAAATTCAATAAGTGCATAAGAATGTTTGGGTTATGTTAAGAACAAGGAGGACGATTGTAAGAATGAGAAATTAATTTTCCTCGTGTTTTGTAGATAACATGTTACTTGCCAGTAATGATATCAATCTACTATTAGAAATTAATAAGTTCTTGTCCTGTATTTTTGGTATTAAGAATCTTAGTGAAATATCCTACGTATTAGGAATAAAGATTCAGTAAGAAAAATATAAGGGGTATTAAGATATTTATATAAGGCATATTTGAGAGCGTACTTGAGAAGTACAACATTCATAAAATAAATCTTCGTTTGCTCTAATGAGTCAAGGTTGGTAAGTATGGAACCAATAAGAGGTCGACCTAATAAGAATCGGTTCCAAAGCTTCTTGTTGTCAGAATTTTTAAGTTTTGCTCAATTTATAAGTTACCTTGACAAAGTTTAAAAACCCGGTTAATTTTGGTATAAGTATGTCCAAACCAGATGACTGGATTGAAGATTAGTATTACTTGTAGTTTTGCAAGTACCAAGGTCTCATGACAAGTTAAGTATAAGAATAAGTTATTGGGATGATGACTTACTAAGACTCAATATCCGCGAGATGTGTAGTAAATCCACATCAATAATAAACACTCGCCGATTGGAGTTTCATTGTGGAAAAAGCTCCTAACATAGGATCATTATATCATGTGTGATGCATACTGTCGGTGGTTTGGATCCGGCAGATCTCCCAACACTACTAAAGTGTTAGAGGAGTTTGAGGTTCGGTGTGGGCGCGCGGAGATTCAAGAAGGTGAATTGAGAATGACACAGGAGACACGGAGATTTACATGGTTCGGGCCGCCTGAGCGTAATACCCTACTCCATGGGTGTGTTGGTGTTGTATTAGCTATATGGGCTTGTGTCTAGCGTCTATGGAACCTGCAGAGTGTGTCGTCGGCCTGTCCTTTTATAGTACAAGATACAAGTTAGCCTGGCCCGACATGTGGCCCCGGCGGTTACTAATATTGATACTCATTCATCACATTTAATTGCCCTTAATGACCGGGTATCACCGTTACTGGTAATTAAGGTCGTTCGATCGTGTGTCAATAATATAGTATTAATGACACTTGATCGGGTCTTGAAGCCCTTGATTCCCCTTTGAAGATTCAGAGCCGTTGTGGAGTCTTCCGGGTCTGAAGATCCGACGATTGGACACGTAGCAGCTCCGGAGCATACTGTGGGAAACAGGTAGCTCCGGAGCTACCTGACACGTGTTAGTTCTGGAGCTTCTCTCGGTCTGGGGTTAGGTCCGGGGGTGCCATTTTGGTACATAGCCCGGAGCTTCCCCCTTGTAGGCGGTAGCTCCGGTTTGACAGTACACATGGCGACCCTGGGATTAACCATGTTGGAGAAGCGGGTCCAGTTATGTCTGACATGTGGGCCTCCGAAGGTCTTCAAATCAAATAGATGACTTTCCCTTGAGATCTTTGTAATCTCAAGGGGTGTACGGTTCCCAGGGTACCGACAGTGGCCCCCTGGGCCCACCTCTGGGGAAGACCCCTTGGGTGAAGTCATTCCGCCGGAGGTGGGTCCATCCTCGCGACTTTTGAACTGTGTCTTCAAAGGTCTTCGGAAGTGCCGTTGGCGAGGGTTTGGAGTTAAATACTCGCCTTGTGGCGTATCCCGCGTGCGGCAGATGAGATCTTTGGCGTGCGGATCTCACGCAATTGAAGGTCGCCGGTTCCCGATACGAAAACCGTATTGGTTCCGCGCGCCTTGTCAGGCCGCCGCCTTTGAGCTTCCCGCCTTATGATGACAACCGTTCGCCTACGTAGGAACTTCGACTTGATCGTCGGGGTGGTCCCGGGCCCTCTTGTCATCGGCTGGGTGGAATTTTTGAGTGGTATCTTTGACTTCCTTGCGGTTTCCATCCAAGCGTTGCGAGGGCTTACTTAAGAAGGAAAGTGCACACCGTCTGGAGTTCTTTACGCCTCTCATTTGATCTTGCGCTCAAACTCCCAACTTGTGCTTCACTTTTCCTCTCTTGCCTTGCTGTGCCGCGATGGAGTTGGGTCTCCGCGAGAGTCGTTTGAAGACCGACGGCGACCTGAAGAAGGTCCGGACCCTCATGGGATGGTCCTCGAACTTCTTCAACCGCATGGTCCGCGCCGGGGGAGAGCTCCCGTTTGAGAAGGAGCACGCGTGCGAAATGGTGTACTTTTCTTCGTACGCCATGGTGGGGTTGATCCCACCTTTTTCCTCCTTTTTCTTGATGCTGCTAGACTTTTATGGTCTGCAGCTATACCACCTTGGCCCACACTCCATTCTCCTTGTGTCTATCTTTGTCCACCTCTGTGAGATGTGGGTGGGCATCCCCCCTGCATTGAACTCTTCCGGACTTTCTTCACCGTCCATACCACTGGCAGGAGCAATGAGTACCTTGGCTTCTACTACTTCGTGAAGTGCAAGAAGTGCCCATTCAAGTACCTCCAGCCGTTTCCCTCTGGGAAGTGGGATGACTGGAAGAAGGACTGGATAGTCATCCGGGTGGAGGAGCACGAGAGGCTGGAGCTGCCCGAAGGCCTCCCCAACATTGACACGACGATCTGGAGTGAAGCTCCGGTGTTGGCGGACGCCTTCAACCCTGCTCTGACCAGGATCTGCCAGTGCGTGGAGGGAGGATTAACTCCTCAGGCGGTGTTTTGTAACTTCCTGGTCAACAGGTGGGCACCGCTGAAGAGGAGAGAAAAACTCGCTTGGGCCCTCAACAGCGTGATGGACGACGACCGGGTCGAGACCGGGCTGAAGTCCAACATGGTGGGGACAACCTTGGAGTTCCACCTCAAGAAGTTCCAGCACGGCATCGACGTCGAGGGTGACGACTTGACTCCGCCATGAGCTTTTCTTCCTCTGAACGTGGAAGTAGAGTTTAGTAGGGAGCTCCGACGGAAGATGCCCGTGCTTGACGACCTCGGTGTCGTCGAGAGAAGATCAACCACTAGGGTGGCGATCCCTGGAGCTTCCGAGGGTGGCTCCAACCCTACCCTGAAGCTAAGGGCCGAGGTCGTCGGCAAGGGCAAGGAGCCGGCGGAAGAACCCTTGAGCCGGAAGAGGAAGCTGCAGCATGCCGACAGAAGGTTCGTCAGGCCTGCCACCTCTGCGTCGGCTCCTTATCCCCGGAGGGGGAGGTCTTCTACCACCGAGGCGACTGTACCCACAGCGGGGTCCTCCCGAGGTGCTAGCTCCGGGCATGCGACTCCAGCACCAGGGCCGGTTGAGGCCTCTAGGTCCGGAGGTTCTTCCCGATCGAGGGGAGCCTCGACCAGGGAAACGCCGTGGCTACAACGAGTTCCGGGGGGCCTTCCGGAGCTTCCACGCCGGCGGCGGCTATGACCAGCCCGGAACGCCCGGTAAAGGGGTTCCGCGCAAGCTGGTGCGGAAGTCTCCCAAGGTATTTTTTAATCTTTACCTTGGACAGTTGTCTTGTTGTAGTAACTGTTTTTTTTAAGTTTCTTCGTCCATCATCTGCAGCGTTCCCAAGAAGAGGAGTGAGGCTCCACCCTCAGCCACAGTAACTGAAGCTGTGAGGGCAGAAGCTTCTGCTCCTGTCCCGGTGCCGCCCCAAGTGGTGGCTGAAGCTGCGACAGCTCCGGCGCCAGCTGTCGTGGTCATGGACCTCGACTCATCCCCAGAGACTCCCGTGGTAGCGCCGGACCGCGAGAGAGAAGATGCGCCAGCGGCACCTGTCCCGGAGGTTGAAGCTCCGAGTCCTGTTGCTGAGATGATGGAAGCTCCGGCCATTGAGCCGGAGGAAGCAGTAATTCCGACCCCAGAGCAGGAAATTGTCGAAGCTCCGACAGTTGAGCCGGAGGTGATTGAAGTCCCGACGTGCGCGCCGGATGTTGAGGAAGTTCCGGCGGTTGGGCCGGCTTCCTCAGAAGCACCGGCCGCAGAGCCGGTAGTTGTTGGAGCTCCGGCCGTAGGGCCGGTTGATGATGAAGATCTTCCGGCTCCCGAGCCGGTTGTTGCAGAGGTGTCAGAGCTCGAGCCCCCATTGGAGGAGGTGCCCAGACCGGAGCCAGCAGCGGCCCCTGCTCCGGAAGTGACGATGTCAGAGGTACCCGCGGCTGAGCCGGAGTGCCCTGGTGTCGCTGGCCCCCTGCCTGAGGGGGTGAATGAAAACCTTGCGGCGGGGCCTTCCTCGATGGCGACTGAGGCCATCCCGGAGGATGGACCTAGTGCCATGGATACCCAGGGGACCACTCTTGTGGAGTGGGACTCAATTTTTGTATCTGAAAACCCGCTGGAACCAGCGGAGGAGACCCCAGCAGGTCCGGAACCTATCCCGTTGTCACTGTCTATTGACAACGCATGTTCTAGTCTGCGTCAAGTTCAACTGACCTTCTTCAACGACAGCAAGGCTCTTGAAGAGGAGCGCCAAACCCTTAGGCGGTGGCGTAACCGGCTCTACTTCGAGACCAAGCTGGCGCAGTCGAGGCTAGCGGATGACAAAGAGTGGATCAAGCGGGAGAAGGTCCGCCTGGAATACTGGGGCAAATTATTGGATGACAGGGAGAGCATGACTCGCGCCCTCAACGCTCAATCCCGGGAGATTTATGAGCAGACCAAAGCAGCTAACAGTGCGGCCGATGAACGCCAAGAAAGGCTTGAGGCCATTAACACTACACTGATCAAGCACCGGGAGGCACTTGAAGAGAGGGAGAAAAGGCTCGAAGATGAAGAGCAGAAACTCCTTGAGCTGCGGGATGACGTCCTGAGGAGGGAGGAGGAGCTCACCGAGAAGGTGGCTCTGGCTGACAAGGGCCTCGAGGAGCGCACCAAGAAATTGGAAGAGCGCTACGCTGAGGAGGAGGAGAAGGCCTGTGTGCAAGGGCAGGAACTCTACGAGCAAGAGTGTGCCCTTGCTGCCAGGGAGAAGAAAGTGAGGGGCAGGGAGAAGGACCTGGTTGACCGCCGTAACAAGATCCACCTCCGGGAGGAGGAGCTCGGAAAACTCGAAAAGCGGGTTGCTGAAAAGATTCAGCAAAACACCAAAGAAGTTGAGTGCCTCGCTCGCGAGAATTCTGAATTGGTGGCGGCCAGGAGATCCTTGGAAGAATTAAAGGGCTTGAGGACTGCGAACTCCCTATAGATTTGGGAGTTCCTGGGCAAGGCTAACGACGCGCTGACACTGATGGGCTTCAGTCCGTGCGTCCGGATGATCCGGAGCCGGAGCCGGACCTAGCGTTGCAGGCGTTGAACTCGCCAGGTAGCAAACTCTCCAAGGTGGGCGACGTCATCGCGGACCAATTGGAGGTTGAGGGGCAATCCCTGGCAAAGAACGTCGCAGAATATGTGCTGACGTGCTACACCAGCCGGAACTCCCAATTTCCTCTAGACCCGGTGCTTGAAGGTCCCGTTGAAGGAGAAGGCGAAGCTGCCCGAGCCAACGTGTCGGAGGTTGCCCAGAAGGTCGCCCAATTCTTCCATAGGGTCTAGGACCATCTCTGTAGTTCTCACTTGTATTTTCTCTTCTTCTTCCTCCATTTTGTAATCCCTTGTCTCCAGATGAATGAAATCCCCAAATTTTTGTGAATTTCACTTTTTGTCTTCAACACTTTTGTCTTCACTTGGCCCCCTGGTAGATGTACACAATTTGATTGTGAACATGTACCAAGAGGATATTGTGTTTTGTTGAAGACTCATTTGCTCCGAACTTGTAGAGTGTAGGTCCGAAGTCTTCGATAGTGAAGGCCCCCTGAGGTTGTCAGAGCTTAGAAGCTCCGGCATTATCTATCGTTGGAGCTTAGTAGCTCCGGCAATAGTCCCTATCAATGCGTAGAGCATCGATAGTTAGTCCTCCGGGGTGTCGGAGCTTAGTAGCTCCGGCAGTGACCTTTGCCAACACTTAGTTTTTTGGCAGCAGACTCCGTTTTCGGGGTCTTCTCACCATCTTTTATTTAGCGTCGACGGCTGGTCCCCCTAGCTCTACCGGAGCTTGGTTGCTCTGGTGATGCTCGTTTTCAATGCTTAACATCGATTACAAGCCACATAGGGGAGTCGGAGCTTTGTTAGCTCCAGCTTTTCTCCATCAACGTAGATTTTATTTTTCCTGCACACTGAAGCCAAGAAAAATAGTAAAATTCGTTTCCTGCCTATAACTTCGTCGCGGCTTACGATTCTCAAGAAAATTTTAGGTCCAACGCAATTCTAAATACAATCGAATGCATTGTCTTTACTTCCAGATCCAATTGTACTTGGACCCGCCTTACTTCAGCCTGCCGGGGTGTAGGTAGAGTGGCGTACTTAGGGTGCTTGACCAGGCTAAGTCGATAGCACACTCTAGCCCTAGATTGGCTTGGCGGCATTCAGGCGAGTGGGCCATGAACAATATTTGAATCCAAAAGAATCGACAATACAATTCGAATCGTATATGAACCGTTCGAACTGAAATTTCTTAAGAATTGCACGTCTTTGTTATAGACAAGAAAAATAAAAAATGTTGAGCCTGTACAAAATAAATGCACGTGGAGTCTGTTTCACATGAAGATGTCTTTCATTACAGGTCCGGGGTACAGGGGAAACAAGTACACTCTTAGGGTACGGAACCAGGCTAAGCGTGTTTTATTTCTCGTTTGACCCAGGGTAGCTAGCCACACTTTTAGTCCTGAGACTGTGACAAGTGTTGCATGAACTTTGCGGACCTTCCAGGAAAGGTCCGGCTGTTCTCCCGGAGGAACTACCCGACTTTGTACAATGACTCTATAACATACACCTCAAGTTACTACAGACTCACCTCCGTGATATTAAGTGTAGAACTTACGGAGGTGCTCAATGTTCCAAGGATTTGGGAGAGGTGTCCCATCCTCGGTAGCCAAGCGAACGCTCCCGGGACGGGATACTTTAATCACTCGGAAGGGTCCCTCCCAGCTGGGGGAGAGTTTGTTTAACCCTTCTCTGGATTGTATTCTCCGTAGCACCAGGTCGCCTTCCTCGAGGTGTCGGTTGTGTACATGCCGCTGATGATAGCGCCGAAGGGCTTGGCGGTATCGGGCATTCCGAACAGCTGCCTGGCACCTTCCTTCCTCAAGGAGGTCTAGGTCTTCATGCCGGAGCTGGTCCTGCATGGCTTCGTCGAAGGTCCGGACCCGGAGTTACCCCAAGGTGATTTCTGGAGGAAGGATTGCTTCAGCTCCATACACCAGGAAGAAGGGTGTCTCTCCAGTTGACCGGTTTGTAGATGTCCTATTGGCCGATAAAGTAGGCGGAAGCTCTTCAATCCAGTTGGCTCCATGTTTTTTCAAGCACTCATAGGTGCGCGTTTTGAGTCCTTTAAGGATTTCAACATTTGCTCTCTCGGCTTGGCCATTGCTTGCTGGGTGAGCTACGGAGGCGTAGCAAACTTGAATGCCGAGGTCTTCGCAATATCCTTGAAATGCAGAGCTTGTGAATTGGGTCCCATTATCAGTGATGATTTTGTTTGGGACTCCAAATCTGCATACAATGGACTGCAAAAAGTTGATAGCAGATTGCTTGTTGATTGTCACAACTGGAGTTGCTTCCGGACACTTGGTGAACTTGTCAATGGCAACATACATGAACTTGTAACCTCCGACGGCTCTTGGGAAAGGTCCCAAGATGTCCATCCCCCACACAGCGAAGGGCCATGTAGGAGGTATCATTTGTAGGGGCTGAGCCGGTGTGTGAAGTTGTTTTGCATGAAATTGACATGCTTCGCATTTCTTCACCAGCTCAGTTGCATCCTGGAGTGCTGTAGGCCAGTAGAAACCATGCCGAAAGGCTTTACCAACCAGCGTGCGGGAAGACGCGTGGTTCCCACACTCGCCTCCATGGATTTCTGCGAGGAGCTCACAACCTTCTTCCCTTGTGATGCACCAATTAGGATGCCGTTGGCACCGCACCGGTAGAGATCCCCTTCTACCAACGTGTATCTTTTAGCCAATCTGACTATCCGGTCAGCGGATACATCATCGTCAGGAAGGATGTTGTCTTTCAAGTAGTTCTGGATCTCCGAGATCCATGCATCAGAACTAACTTGAGCATTTGAGTCTTGCGTGCTGGGTTGCTCGGAGCTTGCGGCAGCACCTATGACCCTTGATGGCTGCCATGGTAATAGGGCCATCGGGACCGTCAGCTTCGGGATGCTGATCTCGCCCCCTTCGCTCAGTTCGGTAGGCTGAGCTGTGGGTTTTGACAACCTCCGGACAAAAGTTCCGTCAGGAGCCGGAGCTCCAGTTGACGCTTTCGTCGAGAGTTCATCGGCTTCAGCGTTGTGGGCACGCTGGACATGGTGGAGATCTAGAACTTCGAAGTCCTTCTGAAGCCTCTGGACTTCAAGGAGGTAAGCAGCTAACTGGAGATTGTTGCAGGAGCATTCACCCTTCACTTGCTTAATGATGAGCTGCAAATCTCCCTTGACCAGCAGTTGCTTGACACCATATGATAGTGCCACCTTTAGTCCGTAGATGAGTGCTTCGTACTCCGCCATGTTGTTGGTCGCCTTGAAGTCGAGGTGTACCATGTATTTCACCTTCTCCCCGGTTGGTGCAAGGAGAAGGATTCCAGCTCCGGCCCCCTGCTTTTGCATGGAGCCGTCGAAGTAGAGGGTCCAATGAGGCTCGATGAAGGCCGGAGCTTCGTGTTCCGGCTTCTGCTCACTAGGGCCCCCAGGGTTTGATGGAGAGGGAGTCCATTCCGCCATGAAGTCTGCCAATGCTTAACTCTTGATTGCTTGCCTTGAAATGAATTCGAGATCGAATTCGGCCAATTCCGCTGCCCACTTTGCAATATTCCGAGTTGAGTTGGGATTATGCAAGATTGCTCGAAGTGGGTAAGAAGTCACCACTGAGATCTTGTGAGCTTGGAAATAATGGCGAAGCTTCCTGGAGGCGATGAGAACTGCATAGAGCAGCTTATGCACCTCTAGGTATCGAGTCTTGGCATCATGTAGTACTTCACTGATAAAGTACACTGGGCACTGAATGATCCGGACCCTCCCAGAGGGGCCCGAAGCTTCCTCTTCACTGACCCGGATCCTCCCGGAGGGATCCGGATTTTCTTCGGGAACCTTCGGGTCCTGGCTGGAGGAACCCGAAGCTTCTTCAGAAGCGACCTGGATCCTCCCGGAGGAATCTGGGTCTTTTGAAGTGGTTTCTTGTGTATTCGAATCTGGGAGCTGGGACCCAGACTCGCTTTCAGGAACCTCCGGACCTTCCCGAAGGGGTCTGGATCCCTGAGTATGGGGTAGTTCTGGTCTCTCCACGACCAGGACCATACTGACGACTTCGTTAGTAGCTGAAATGTAAAGCAACAAAGGCTCACCAGGGTTCGGAGCTACCAGAATTGGTAGGGTGGTGAGGAACTGTTTTATCTCCTGGAACGCCTTTTCTGCTTATTCAGACCATTGGAATGGTCCGGACTTCCTCAATAACTTGAAGAAGGGGAGTGCCCGTTCCGCCAGTTTTGAAATAAACCGGCTGAGGGCTGCTAGACATCCAGTTAGCTTTTGGACATCTTTGATGCGGGCTGGTGGCCGCATGTCTTCAATGGCCTTGATCTTCGTCGGATTAGCTTCTATGCCCCGGTGACTTACCAGGAAACCAAGAAGTTTTCCAGAGCTAACCCCGAAGACACACTTGTCTGGGTTTAGTTTTGTGTGGGTAACTCGCAGCTTATCGAAGACAGCCTGTAAGGTGTCAAGAAGTGACTCCTTGTTCTTGACCTTGACCACGATGTCATCAACATACACTTCCACTATGTCTCTAATGAGGTCTTCAAAGGTTTTGTACATAGCTCGTACAAAGGTTGAAGCTGCATTCTTGAGACCAAATGGCATGGCTGTATAACAGTACAATCCATCTACTGTGATGAAAGAGGTATGCTCTTCATCTTCCCTAGACATTCTGATTTGATGATACCCAGAATATGCGTCTAGGAAACATAGTAATTCACACCCGGAGGTGGAATCCACTATCTGATCTATGCTAGGTAGTGGGAATGGATCTTTTGGACATGCCTTATTTAGTGTTGTGTAGTCGATACACATCCGAAGCTTCCCGTCGGCCTTGGGCACAACGACTGGGTTTGCCAGCCATTTTGGATGGAAGACTTCTCGGATGAATCCAGCTTCGAGCAACTTCTTCACTTCTTGTCGAATGAAGTTCTGTCGCTCTATAGATTGCTTCCGAGGCTTCTAGTGCACAGGTCGGGCGTCAGGGTAGATCTTCAGATTGTGCTCAATCACTTCCCTGGGGATCCCAAGCATTTGTGATGGTTGCCAGGCAAACACGTCGACATTAGCCCGGAGGAAAGCGATGAGTGCAAGTTCCTATTTGTCGTTCAATCCTCTCGATATACAGGTGGTCTGAGCGGCATCAGAACCGATTTGGACGACTTTGACGGGAATGTCGGTGTCGCCGCTTGGCTGCACACGAGGTGCAGATGTCGAGCCTCGTTGACGAATTCTCGGATATTTTGGAGCTTGCTCCTGCCTGGAGTCCTCCTCTTGCGCCATGGTAAGTGCATGGAGTTCTTCCAGAGCAGTTACTCCGGCAGTACGATCTCCGCGGATCCGGAGAACGCCTACTGGTGTTGGCATCTTTAACACCAGATAGCCATAATGAGCAGCTGCCATGAATTCGTACAAGGCAGGCCTACCCAAGATGGCATTGAAGGGTAAGTTGATCTGAGCAACGTCAAAGACCAACTTCTCGGTGCGATACTTCTCTCGGGTCCCGAAGGTAACGGGGAGAGTAATAGCTCCGAGTGAGGTGATAGCTCCCGGACCTACTCCGGAGAAAGGTCGGGAGGGGTGGAGATCCGAAGGTCGGAGTTGAAGCTTGGTAAAAGCTTTGAAGCTTATAAGGTTGAGCCCCGAACCTCCGTCTACCATGACATGGTGGAGCTGGATGTTATTGATGGTAGGAGATACCATCAAAGGTAACTCACCTGCTCCAACCATGCTTCGAGGGCAGTCCGAAGCATCAAAAGTGATGGCTGTATCCATCCACTTCCGATGAGGTTCCGCCCCTGGCTGTAGGAGCTACAGCAGCCATGTCCCGACGCATAGTCTTGATGACGCGGCGGGAGGTGATGTCCCATGATCCACCAAAGATGGTGTTCATGGTCTTCCAACGCTCGTTGTCAGAGACGTCGGAATCGTCGTCAACGGAGGTGTAGACGGCCTTTAGGACCTTTTTGGGATCCTGAAAACCTAACTCCTCTTCAGCCGGAGCTTCGTCGACTTTTTGTTTTCCTTCCCTCTGTCGGAAAGGAGCTTCTTCCCGGCGCTTGTTGTAGCGCTCGACAAGGTTTTGGACCTCCCGGCAGTTTTCCAAACTGTGGCTGCCCGTTTTGTGAATTGGACACCATACTTTGGGTTTGCCACCGTCTTCAGAAGACGGTCGAGGTCGCTTCTCGGGGCATGGCCCTTGGCCACCCGGAGCTGCAGCAGCTGCAACATTGGATGTACCGGCCGACGACTTCTTCTTGCCGTTGGTCTTCTTCTTCTTTTTGCCACTCCCGGAGGTAGCGGCTTCTCCTTTGTAGGATTTCTTGTGATCCTCCGGAGTTGGTTTGGAGTGCATCTCACGGCCCTCTGCAGCTCTAGCACATTTGTCGGCCAAACTGAAGAGTTCCGTGACACTGGTGATCTCCTTGATCGCCAGTTTCTCCAGCATCTTCTTATCCCGTACACCCTGTCTGAATGCCACAATGACAGAGGCGCTAGAGATAGAAGGGATAGTGTTTCGTACTTGAGAGAACCTCTGGATGAATGATCGCAGGGATTCTCCACCTTTTTGCACGACTGCAAAAAGGTCCAGTTCAGTGCCTGGTCGGGTGTATGAACTCCCAAAGTTGGGGGTGAACTGCAGGCACAGCTCCTCCCAACTGTTGATTGAGTTGGGTGGAAGGCTCATAAACCAGGACCTTGCGGTCCCAGTCAAAGCCACTGGGAAATAATTGGCCATTACGGCCTCATTTCCTCCAGCTGCCAAGATAGCAGTGAAGTAGATCTGAAGAAATTCGACAGGATTGACAGTCCCATCGAACTTCTCCGGCAGGTGAGGCCGGAACTTCTGTGGCCACCTGACCATACGCAGATGCATGTCCAGGGCTGAACAACCTCCTCCCACTCCTTCAGGAGCAAGAACGTCTTGAGCTTCTCGTCTTTCACGAGCACACTCAATATGGACTCGGCCGTCCTGTTGGCGGTATCAGCGATCAAGCTCCGCCCAGAGGTCATAAGTTGAAAGCCTGGATACCGTGTGAGTACGTCGTGCCCCGGAAGGCAATGACGTCACTTGCTGTGATGCAGCACGTCTCCTATTGTTGGAAACGTGCAGACCAAGTCTGCGAGACAAGGTCCGTCGCAGCGATGGGGCCCGTCCTGAAGGAGGAGGACCCTGGTTGCTGATGTGGTCGACTGCTGCTGCAACCAAATGGTCCACATCAGCTCTCCACTGCTCCAGTGCATCCCGGGATGCATCCGGAGGTGGTGGGCGTTGGAGAAGAGCACGTGCTGCATGGAGCGTGTGTTCCGGTTTGTCATGATTTCCCGACGTAGTGACTGACGCCGGTGCACCATCGCGTTATCCAGCTTGATTTGCTGGTGGAGGTGGCGGTGGTGGTAGCATGACTCCTGCTGGCGCTGAGGCCCCTGCTGGTGGCTGCATATTGGAGGTATTGCTCCCAACAGCTTGAACAGCAGGATGACCGTTGGATGATCCAGCAGCTGAGTTCACCATTCTCGAAATCTCAGGCGCCCCCTACCTGGCACGCCAACTGTCGGTGGTTTGGATCCGGCAGATCTCCTGACACTACTAAAGTGTTAGAGGAGTTTGAGGTTCGGTGTGGGCGCGCGGAGATTCAAGAAGGTGAATTGAGAATGACACAGGAGACACGGAGATTTACGTGGTTCGGGCCACCTGAGCGTAATACCCTACTCCACGGGTGTGTTGGTGTTGTATTAGCTGTATGAGCTTGTGTCTAGCGTCTATGGAACCTGTAGAGTGTTTCATCGGCCTGTCCTTTTATAGTACAAGGGCAGGCCGTTACAAGTTAGCCTGGCCCGACATGTGGCCCCGACAGTTACTAATATTGATATTCATTCATCACGTTTAATTGCCCTTAATGACCGGGTAGCATCGTTACTGGTAATTAAGGTCGTTCGATCGTGTGTCAGTAATATAGTATTAATGACACTTGATCGGGTCTTGAAGTCCTTGATCCCCCTTTGAAGATTCGGAGCCGTTGTGGAGTCTTCCGGAGGTTAGAGGCTGAAGATCCGACGATTGGACACCCGGCAGCTCCGGAGCATACTGTGGGAAACAGGTAGCTCCGGAGCTACCTGACACGTGTCAGTTCTGGAGCTTCTCTCGGTCTGGGGTTAGGTCCGGGGTGCCATTTTGGTACATAGCCCGGAGCTTCCCCCTTGTAGGCGGTAGCTCCGGTTTGACAGTACACGTGGCGACCCTGGGATTAACCATGTTGGAGAAGCAGGTCCAGTTATGTCTGACATGTGGGCCTCCGAAGGTCTTCAAATCAAATAGATGACTTTCCCTTGAGATCTTTGTAATCCCAAGGGGTGTACGGTTCCCAGGGTACTGACACATACCAAATATATATTACAAATGAGGCCACCGAGCAGACACAATAACTAAACCCGAATTGTGAGTGGTTGACATCATTAAACCACTTAAGTTTCTTATACTTGATAGACAAATAGTCATATGTGATGCCAAAAACATTGACATAAGTTATGTGTTATAAAGGAGTAAATCCAGGATCATATTAAGTAATGACTATTGAGCAAATAAGTATCAAACAAATGCTTGCGGATCCGCTTACAAAAGAACTTCCACCCAGTGTGTTCAGTGAACACATAGCACGCTTGGGTTTAAGGAAGATCCTATGATTTCCTGCAGACTAAAAGGCCAAAACTAAGTATAAGGTCATTTCTAAGTGTAAGATGTATTGTGGTCTTCGAGTCAAGCAATACGTAAACGGTTGCTTCGATGCATTGTGCCCTATATGTTGAGCATGAAGAAATGGACACTAAGTTTTGTATAAGTAAGTAAGTTTTGATTCGAGTGCAAAGGGAAGAATGTTAGTATGTGCGAACTCAAATTAAGCATGTGTCGAATTCAAATAGACACGACCCACTGAACGGTTGTGTCCCTGATCGGGGGACAAAACCCTTCCTACGGGGTGGGAGGCCCCCTCTTGTGTCTCTTGGTTAACTATAAGTACGAGAGCAATGGTAGTAGTTGGTGAGACACTTCCACTCTCTCAAAACTAAGTATCCGATCTAACTACTGAGAAAAAACAAGGGGATGGTCCTCTCACGTTCTTCATCGTCTATGCAAGATTGCAGGTAACCATGAGCCGCCATTGCCACAAGGGCTCGATGGCAGCATCAAGAACCGATTCATCTGAAAAAGATAAGTTTATGCCTATAATATGTTTGATTCTCAGTGAATGTAGCCTAGAGGGGGGGGGGGTGAATAGGCTTTTTTGAACTTTTGTCGGATCTTGAAACACTTAACAACTTGATCAAATACAGAGAAATTGGACTAGTCCGATGTGTGAGGACTAGAACAATCAAGTTTGATCGATGATTTAACTTTAGGTACTCTATGCAGTGAAAAGTAAGTTGCAACTTGGATGTATCGTGACAATGAAACTAGGTATGGTACAAATTAACTTGATTTCAACGTTTCAACGTAGGTTATACAAGATTGAGTAAACCCTAGAATATGATAAATAGTAAGAACAAAAGTATGCGACACAATACTTTATCCCGTGGTTCGATTCCACGAAGGAAATCTACATCCACATTGAGTAGTCCACGGAGGACCGAGTCTTCACCAACCCTACCCTCATCGAATCGCCACAGAGGCCAATTCTCTTCCATTAATCACAAAGGGGGAAAATAACCGTGTTCTAGGCGCCTTCTCACAAGTTGAGGGCTCCCAAAGATTTACAATGATGAAAACCACCAACACACTCGAAAGATGTACAATAAAGAACAAGAGTATGCGAGAGAATCAAACCCAAGAGCTCAAGACGTGTAGAACGAGTCTCTCCTTTGATCAATTGCTAATCCTCAAAGATTTGATCTTTCTAGAGTTAGATTGTGTGGAGAGTCGTGTACTTTGGGCTCTTGGGAGGTGTGATGGCGCAGGGGGTCAAGAGCTTTTGTTGTAGGGCCGTACACCTCTATTTATACTAGGGTTTCCAAAAGTTACCGTTAGAGTTTGCGATGTCCAGACTAGTCCGTGGTGGACTCCGGACTAGTCCGGTGTGCGGTGTGTGGGAAACCCTAAGTATCATGAGATATCAGACTTGTTCGGAAATGTGCGGACTAGTCTGATTTGGGCTCTGGAAATGTTCAGACTAGTCCGACACATATCAGACTAGTCCGGTGTGGTGAACCTCATGTAGAATTGAGGACAAGTCCGCACTTGGAGGACTTGTCCAATTTTAGTCAGAGAGTCTTCAGACTAGTCCATGATGATATCAGACTTGTTCGTTTCTATGTAAAGTGTGATGTCCTGAGGATAAGTCTGCACTGGGCAGACTTGTCCATTTTTAGTCAGAAAGATATCGGACTAGTCAGAACAGTATTGGACTAGTCAGGTGCTGTGAAATCTAGACTGTTTGAGGACATGTCCGCACTTGGAGGACCTGTCCGTTCCTGGACAGAGAGATATCGGACTAGTCCAGTGAATATCGGACTAGTCCGGACCTGTGAAATTTTGTGCAGTGAGGGTGATTTCTTTTGCTTGAGCTCTTGGGGTGTGTTTCTCCAACACACTCCATACACAACAAAGTATTCTATTCAGCTCTTGAGCTCTTTTCCATATAGATTCCTCATTCTCCTTTCTTTTTGCGCTTTCTTCATAATTTCATTAAAACGTGCGCTCATCTCAACAATTTTGATAGGATCTCATTTGTTTGTCATAAATAAACCAAAACCCACAAGGGATGCCTAGATGCACTTTTACTAACCCTAAATGGGTTAAGTGGCTAATTTAGATTTCAGTAAATATAACAGGGGTGAGCCTGGAGCAGACCAAACGCCATGGACAACTTCGTGTTGCCATGCACCACTGTCGTCTCACTGTTCCTTCTCTAATGGTTGGAGCCCGTGGCCGCCTCCATCGCCTCTCTCGGTGTCCAGCACGGACGGAACCATCGGGGTGGGGGTGGAGCCACCACAGATCAAAACAGAGCCCGTGGCCATTGGAAGGGGAGCTTCATCACGAAGGCCACACCATGCCATAGCGAATCATGCGCGAGGGCCTGGGAGCGCTAGAGGATGCGGATCTCGACCTTGGGTAGATCGTGGGGGCCGCCATAGAAGAAGAGGAGGCCATGAGTAGGGGGGCGCCACCGCAAAGCCCAGCCTTGCCGGGCGGGGTGGGGAGGAGGAGTTGTCGGGAGGGGGGCACCGAGCAGTGCCGCCGGAGGGTAGCCTGGCATTTGTTGAAGTTTGTAAATGACACTTCCCCCGATACTACTAAAGCATAGTCTGCAGAGGTTCGTATTCGAATGCGGCACGTAATATCAAGAACAAGATGATGACACAAAAAGTTTTTATGTGGTTCGGGCCGCCTGAGCGTAATACCCTACTCCACGAGATGGTTGTTGATTGAGTATGTATGTCTGTGGCGAGTGCCAGTGGTTGCTTGTGTGAGACCTATGTGTGCTGAATACTATGGCTATGATGACAAAAGTTTTGAATACTGTCAAAACACCTTTTTAACAAGGTCCGACTCTAGGTTCAAGCTCCAGCAAGGTCCGACAGTAGGTCCGACTTATTTTGGGTAGCTCCGGCAAGGTCCGACGTAAGGACTGACTTCTTTGTCTAGGTACGACTTACTTTGGCTAGGTCTGATTTCTTTGTCTAGGTCTGACTAGCTTTGGTAAGCTCTGACGCTAGGTTTGACTAGCTTTGGTAAGATCGCGCGCTAGGTCCTGCTAACTTTGGTAAGCTCCAGTTTAAGGTCTAATTAGTTTTGGCAAGGTCCGGAGCTAGATTGAAATGGTTCTGCTTTTACTTTGAATTGATTCGAACTTGCTTTACATCTATGGAAAGTTTGCTTAGTATTCTTTTACTATGTTTTTGGTGTGTTTCGGTGGTTATGGTTGATATCTTTTTGCTAAGGTTTGCAACATCCTTATGTGAGGTGCTCACGTAGGGTGGTGTGGTTTTGGAACTAACGAGAGTCAAGTCGAGGACTTGTGCTCGGAAGTATTGGTTGTTTATTCATCTGTAAGTGTTACTTGAGTTCAAGACATGGCTAGTGACAGGATCCATTAAACTAGTCTTAGGGAGAAGATGATCTTCAACAACCAAGTTCGGGAGGAATTGTGGTTGAGTTGATCGGTAGGTCGCGCAACATGTTTGAATCAAGAACAATGGATATGAAGCTATCGTGGACGTTGTTGGAAGGTGTTTGCACGTGTTCAAGGAGTGCATGGATGTTGCTACATGGTTCCGAGGTGTGATGAGGAGATGTGGACGTAAAGAATTGGTCGGAAAGGTCCAACCGACAAGGTTATGGACTCAAGCTGCGGCTGAGTCAGGTTTGACTCAAATAGAGAAAGATTTGAGTTGGTTACGTTAGGATTTTGTGGTGAGCACGAAGTTGAGTTGTTTTACGAATGTGGAATACGTTTCTATGGTGTTTGGAAGTCTTAATATTGCTTCTATCTGCGTATGGAAGAGTCTTGAGCAGTTATGGAAAGTTTCGGTTGAAACTGAGTAGGATACGAGTCCTAGTTTGGTTTAGGTTGGCCTCGTGGCTGGTTATATAAGCAAGGGAGGCTAGAGCTCATGGTAGACTAATTTTGGGATGTTCCTCTTGTGTTCTATTGAATAAAATCATAGTTTAAAGGAACTTTTGTGCCTTGTTTGTCTGACTTGTTTCAGACAAGTTTTTCTCGTCGAGTTTCTGCACAACACTACCTTGCTTTGGTGGTTTTATCATAACTCAAGTTTTACAGATCCAATTGACGTGATTCTTTTTGGTTTGTCTTCACAACTTGATTATCTATAATCTGTGAAAATTTCACGGCCATTGGATTTGTGGTTTTGGATCTACACGAGTTCCATTGCAGTGTTGCAGATCTGATTTTTCACGGGTAGAACAGATTGACCTTCGTTCAATCTTTCGATCGCAACTTGAGTTTTTCTTGATGGTTTTTTGTGATTCTTGTTGTCGTGTCTTTGTGACTTGCTTCTCCACAATCTATACTGGTTTTGTCACGATTGATCACGTTTAGATTAGTCGCGCACACAATTTCTTAATAGATTGATTTTCTACCGAGGGTTTTTTGTTGCTTCCGCTAAAAAAGTTTTTAATATACCATCCATCCCACCTCTGTTAGCTTTTTATGTGCTATTTGATCCTACAATTGGTATCGGAGCCACATTGCTCTAATCTTTGTGATTTGCTTGTGTTTTTGACTAATCATCTTGGAGAAATACTCCGCAAAACCTTTTGTGTTTACTGGTATTGATTTTCAAGTTTGGAAGGCACCTTTGGAAGCTTTCATCCATGCACAAGGCTTCACAATATGGGAAAAGGTGTACAAGCCTTACGACGTGCCGTCAAATGATCAAGTCATGGCTACAAACATGAGAGATGCTGACAACAACAACATGGCTCGTAACTTGATCATACAAGGACTAACTCAAAGCGACTTCGACCGTGTTGCCCACCTACGATCTGCGTACGATGTTTGGAAAGCTCTAGGTGGTTACCACGAAGGATCCAACACGATCAAGGAGGTAAGGCAAGACATGTCCAAAAAGGAGTACATGCGCATTGAGATGCAACCAGGTGAGTCCATTGACGACCTCTTTGCTCGTTTTAATAAAATTCTCAGCAATTTGCATAACATCAATGTTAATTTTTCAGATGCTGAGAATGCTAGGCAATTACTTAGTGCATTAGACATGTCAATTTGGGAGATGAAAGTCACATCTATTAGTGAATCTACTGTCATGAGTACACTTACTTTAGATGTTCTATATTCTAAATTGAAAACTCATGAAATTGAAATAATCTCACGTAAGGACCCCAACAAGTCCCTTGCATTTGTTTCTCAACGTGATATGCCTAGCTCCGGCTAATCTTCATCTTGTGGAACACTTGCTTTGTTTTCTTCTCTAACCCTTAAACAGATTGAAGAGTTTCTAGAGGAAGAACTTGCACTCATCTCTACTCGGTTCTCAAAAGCATTGCAAAATATGAGAACTAGAAGGAGAGGAAGTGCCTGACCTCAACGATGCTTCGAATGTGGTAAGACAGGGCATTTTCACACGGATTGCCCTAACCTTTCAGGTGCTACTTCGCGTGATAAAAAGCAAACAAGGACGAAACACTCCTATAAAAACAACAACAAGAAAAATAAGGGTTTTACAGGATGCCAATTGGTGAATAGTTTCATATCCACACTTCAAGAACTTGGCTCAATCAACGTGGACATTGGAAGTGATAAAGATGAAGATGACTTGGCAAACTTGTGCTTCATAGCGGGCAAATCAAGTTCAAGTATGGAGGAGGCAGAACACAACAGCGACAATGAAGAGGTATGTCCTACTTCCGAAGAAATATGTGATGCTATTTCTCATTCCACCGTTATAGTTAAGAAAAAGGACAAAATGCTTAGGGACAATGCTGTTAAAATTGAGTCACTAGAATCTGAAATTAATCATTTGAAATCCTTGATTTCTAGTGATGATTCTTGTTCCTCATGTGATTTTATATATGAACAATTGTCCTCATTAAGAAGTGCGCACACCTTCACACTTGATAAACTTGAGTTAGAAATTGAAAAGAACAGAGAGCTTGCTGCACTTAATGATAAAAACTTGAAAGATGCTTGCTGTTCTACAATTGATTTGCATTGTTCTACTTGTAATGATCTTGATAAGAAACTACAAGATGCTATGAATGAAATTTCTGTATTGAACAATGCTTTACGTTCTCATGAAGTTAAATATTGTTCCAATTGCAAATTAAAAGGAAAAACTTCATGTAAAAATTGCCTTGATCTGTCAAATAAACTTGATAACATGCATGGGACATTAGATCGGTTTTGTAATGCAAATAAGAACCTAAACTTGATGCTGAATTCTTCTAAATCTTGCTATGATAAATCTGGTTTAGGTTTTGATTCTCATGCTCATGCACATCCACCTAAAATTGTAAATTCATTAAGAGGTGGTTCGATTCAAGCAGCTCCTAAGCAAAAAGAAGTGGTTTTCAAATATGCAGGATTGTTGTCTCATTCGGTTGCTAATAAACATACTTTTTGCTCATCTAGACATGAACAAAAAGTTAAATTTCATTGTACCTACTGTGATAAAGATGGTCATATCATAGTTGTTATCGACTAGCTAAACAACATAAAAAGGAAAGAATGCAAGCTAGATCTCATAACTCTCATGCAAAATTTGCCGCACATGCTAAACCAAATGTTAGGAACTTGCAACCTGCTGTTATGAGTTAAAAATATGAGAAGTTTTCTCCCAAACCTACTGTTTTTCGTGCTACACATGTAACACCTCGTAAATCAGTAGTTGGGTATAAAAATCTGCAAACTTTGGCTCATAAACCTTCTATTTTATCTTAGCTTTTGCGTGTTTTTCCTGCTGCACATTGTGTGACTCAGTACTGGATTCCTAAATGACTTTTGACTAACCCCAGTATTGAGTCATCGACATATTGTGCTTCTATGTAGGTTACACGTTTGAAGAAGGAGAACATTTGGATTGCGGATTCAGGTTGCTCATGCCACATGACTGGTAACAAAGATTAGTTCTCCTCCCTCTCTTTTGTGTCACGTGTAGAGAATGTTACTTTTGCTGATAATTCTTAAACTCCTATAATTGCTAAGGGTTCAGTTATGGTAAATGATTACTACATTTTGAAGGATGTGGCACTTGTAAAAAATTTGAAATACAACTTGCTTTCTATTTCACAATTGCTAGATGAAAATCTGGAAATTATTTTCAATTAAAATTGCTGCAAAGTCGTAGGTTCAAATAGTGAGCTTATTTTTAACATGTCTCGGTTTGGAAGAGTTTTTAAAGCTGATTTTGATATGTCTTCTTCTAAGCATAGGTTTCTAGTTGCTAATGATTCAAATGACTTATATTTTTGGCATCTTAGACTTGGTCATGTAGGCTTTGATCATCTAACGCATGTTAGTGCTCTTGATCGCATACATGGGCTGCCTAAGCTTAAAGGGGACAAAGAAATTGCGTGCTCTTCTTGTAGACATGCTAAGATGGTTGTAGGTTCACATGCTCCTCTCACAATGATCATGACAACTGAACCGGGTTAACTTTTACATCTTGACACCGTAGGACCTTCACGTTTCAATTGTTCGGAGGTAAATGGTGTGTTCTTGTGATTGTTGATGATTATTCTAAATACTCTTGAGTTTACATTATTGTATCTAAGAATGAAGCTTTTAGTCACTTTAGAACTTTATTTCTTAGATTATCAATTGATCACCCAAGATCTTTAAAAGCAGTTATAAGTGATAACGAAACCGAATTCAAAAATCAATCTTTTGATCACATTTGTGCTGAAAATAGAATAGATCATTAATTTTCTTCACCATATGTACCTCAACAAAATGGTGTTGTAGAAAGAAAGAACATAACCTTAGATGAGATAGCTAGGACTATGCTTGATGAATATCAAACTCCTAAGAATATTTGTACTGATGCAATTGCAACCGATTGTTATGTCTCAATTCGTGTTCTCTTGCGTACTAAGCTAGGTAAAACACCATATGAGCTCCGGTTTGGACATAGGCCTAGTGTTATACACTTTCGGGTCTTTGGTTACAAAAGCTTTGTTATGAAACATGGTAATCTTGATAAATTTGAAGCTAGATCTGTTGATGGCATGTTTCTTGGTTACCCATCTCATACTAGAGGCTAACGTGTGCTTTTACTTGACACTAAAAAAATTGTGGAGACTTGTGATGTTTCATTTGATGAAGCTAGCCCAGGTACTAGCTCAAATATTGCAGGTCCGAATCCGCAGGGGGAGAGCATTTTCGTTTAAGATGACGAAGAAGTGGAGCTGCTGCTCGAAAATTCAGCAGCTAATGACATTGTTCCACCTGCGGATGTTGATTCAAAACCAACACCGACGACTACCATTGCTGGTCCAGATCGTCCTTAAGTCACAAGCTCATCAATCTATGTTTAACATGAAGAACAAGGAGCTTGTGAAGTGTCTACTCCCCTCCGAATCCTCAAAAGTCATCCTTCACAACAAATCATTGAGAGCTTGAACGAACAAATCACATGGTCCAGGTTTTGTGATCCAAACTCTCACGCTCATTCTGCTTTTTTTGCTTCTTTTGAACCCAAAGATATATCACACACACTCACTAATGAATCTTGGATTATTTCCATGCAAGAAGAGTTAGAAAATTTTGAAAGAAATAATGTTTGGAAACTTGTACCTCTACCTCAAGGGCACACTCTAATTGGAACTTAATGGGTGTTTAAAAATAAACAAAGTGAGGATGGGGTTGTGATTAGGAATAAGGCTAGGTTGGTTGCTCAAGGTTTCACACAAGTTGAAGGTCTAGATTTTGATGAAACTTTTGCTCCTGTTGCTAGATTAGAAGCCATAAGAATTTTGTTAGCTTTTGCTGCCTCTAAAGGTTCCAAGTTATATGAAATGGATGTTAAAAGTGCTTTTCTTAATGGCTACATAGATGAGGAGGTTTATGTCAAGCAACCATCGGGCTTTGAATATCCAGATTTTCCTAATCATGTTTACAAACTATCCAAAGCCTTGTACGGTGTCAAACAAGCCCCTAGAGTACGGTATGATAGGTTAAAAATATTTTTACTTGAAAAGGGGTTTACCATGGGCAAGGTTGATAAAACTCTTTTTGTGCTTAAGCATGGCAATGACTCATTATTCGTTGAAGTGTATGGGGATGATATTATCTTTGATTGTGCTTCTCATGATCTTGTGTCCAAGTTTTCAGCTATGATGAGTTCATAATTTGAGATGAGTATGATGGGAGAACTCACGTACTTTTTGGGGCTGCAAATCAAACAAACCAAGGAAGGTACCTTTGTGCATCAAACAAAGTATACAAGAGACCTTCTTAAGCGCTTCAAGATGGACAAAAGCAAGCCTCTTCGAACACCAATGGGTAGAACAATGACACTTGAACTTAATGAAGATGGTGAACCCGTGGATCAAAAAGAATATAGAAGCATGATCAGATCATTTTTGTACCTCATGGCATCAAGATCGTACATACAATTCAGTGTATGTCTTTGTGCATGTTTTCAAGCTTCCCCACATGCTTCACAACGTCAAACCATCAAGAGATTTATCAGGTACTTACATGGAACTCAAGAATTTGACATTTTTCTTCCTTCTTCCTCAAGTGTTACTTTGAAAGCTTTTTCGGATGCTGATTTTGGGGTTGTAGGATTGATAGGAAAAGTACTTCGGGTGCCTGTTATTTTCTTGGTAATTCTCTTGTTGCTTGGTCCTCTAGAAAACAAAACTCAGTTGCACAATCCATAGCTGAATCTGAATATGTAGCTGCTGCTAGCACTTGCTCACAAATTCTTTGGATTGTTCAAACACTTAAGGACTATAGGGTTGATCTAGATAGTGTTCCACTATTTTATGATAACACTAGTGCCATTTGCATTGCTAAAAACCCCGTGCAACATTTGAGAACAAAGCACATTGATATTAGGTATCACTTTCTCCGTGATAATGTTAAAAAGGAAATATTGTGCTTCACCATGTAGATACCAAACAACAATTGGCTGACATTTTTACAAAACCTTTGGATTTCACTCGTTTTTTGTTACATTCATAGTGAAATAGGGGTTTTGCATCCTCATGGCTTAAATTGAGGCGGAGTTTTCAAATTTGGGATCTGAATTTAAAAGTAATATGAGCATAGTATTTCATACATATATGACTTTGTGATTCCTTTTACATGCTGAAAGTTCTTACTACATTACTCATGTTATACATTTTGTAGTTTTTGCCATGACTAGTATTTGGAATAATTACTTACACTAAATCTGGTCATGATCGAACTTTCTTGCTATTTTGAACTTGTTGCATGCTCACAAGTGCTTTTAATAATGAAAAGTTAATCAATGAACTATCCATATGTTGAGCTTTTATGATCAAATAAAAATGAGAAAAATGAAGAGAACATGCATGCATCACACTTCTTCTTTTAAGATGGCTTATCATTGCACTTAGATATGAACTTAAAGAAGTTGTGTATGACTAAAACCATGACCTTAAGCTTCTGATTGTCAAATGACATAGGCTTGACTTAGGTTGGTTAGAATAAGGCAGATGCGACATATAATCTCTTGCAAATGTTATATGATCAGAATTTGTGCTTTAAATAATATTGAAAAATGAAAATTGCAGCAACAAGTGTCATGCTTTCAGGTTTTGAAATAGTTAAGTTTGTGAGATCATGACTTGCTTAAATTGAAAATTACATTTGATCTATAGCATGGCTTACACTACTTTATATATTTCATTGATGTGATAGTGTAAGTTACTTGATAGTATAACTTGGATGAGCTTTGTTTTATATGTATATGTTATAATATGCTCATAACAAATTAAAATTTATCTTTTGTATCTTGCTGAATACATTGTCAAAGGGGGAGAAATTGATCACACATTGCACACATTCACAAGTGTTTTGACACGATTCTTCTCAGGGGGGAATTATTGTTTTTCTTCTTATTTTATTTCTGATTTACAAAGGGGGAGAAATAAGTATAGGGGGAGAAATATTTTTTTTGAAATTTCTTTCTTTTTCAATTGATTGTATTCAAAACTTTTCATAAGCCAATGTTCGGATTTTAAGTGGTGTTGCCAATGCATTCATCAAGAGGGAGATTGTGAGACCTATGTGTGCTGCATACATTGACTATGATGACAAAAGTTTTCAATACTGCCAAAACACCTTTTCAACAAGGTCTGACTCTAGGTTCGAGCTCTAGCAAGGTTCGACAATAGGTCCGACTTGTTTTGGGTAGCTTCGACAAGGTCCGACGTAAGGACTGTCTTCTTTGTCTAGGTCCGACTTAGTTTGGCTAGGTCTGTTTTCTTTGTCTAGGCCCGACTTGCTTTGGCAAGGTCAGACTAGCTTTGGTAAGCTCCGACACTAGGTCCGACTAGCTTTGGTAAGCTCTAGCGCTAGGTCCTGCTAGCTTTGGTAAGCTTCGGTTCAAGGTCCGGTTAGCTTTGGCAAGGTCTGGAGCTAGATTGCAATGGTTCTTCTTTTACTTTGAACTGATTTGAACTTGCTTTATATCTATGTAAAGTTTGCTTAGTATTCTTTTACTAGGTTTTTGGTGTGTTTTGGTGGTTATGGTTGATATCTTTTTGCTAAGGTTTGCAACATGCTTATGTGAGGTGCTCACGTAGGGTGTTGTGGTTTCGGAACTTACGAGAATCAAGTCGAGGACTTGTGCTCGGAAGTATTGGTTTTTATTCATGTGCAGGTGTTGCTTTAGTTCAAGACATGGCTGGTGACGATATCTATTGAACTAGTCTTAGGGAGAAGATGAGGTTCAATAACCAAGTTCGGGAGGAATTGTGGTTGAGTTGATCGGGAGGTCGCGCAACATGTTTGAATCAAGAACAATGCATATGAAGATATCGTGGACGTTGTTGGAAGGTTTTTGAACGTGTGCAAGGAGTGCATGGACGCGGCTACATAGTTCCGAGGCGTGATGAAGAGATGTGGACGTAAACAATTGGTCAGAAAGGTCCAACCGACTAGGTTATGGACTCAGGCTGCAGCTGAGTCGGGTTTGACTCAAATATGGAAAGATTTGAGTTGGTTACATTAGGATTTTGTGGTGAGCATGAAGTTGAGTTGTTTTATGAATGTGGGATACGTTCCTAAGATGTTTGGATGTCTTAAGATTGCTTTTATCTGCGTATGGAAGAGTCTTGAGCAGTTATGAAAAGTTTTGGTTGAAACTGAATAGGATACGAGTCCTAGTTTGGTTTGGGTTGGCCTCGTGGGTGGTTATATAAGAAAGGTAGGCCAGAGCTCGTGGTAAACAAATTTTGGGCTGTTCCTCTTGTGTTCATTGAATAAAGATTGTAGTTTAAAGGAACTTTTGTGCCTTGTTCGTCCGACTTGTTTCAGACAATTTTGTCTCGTTGAGTTTCTGCACAACACTACCTTACATCGGTGGTTTTAGCATAACTCGAGTTTTACAGATCCAATTAACGTGATTCTTTTTGGGTTGTCTTCAGATATTGATTATATTTCATCTGTAAAAATTTATGGTCATTAAATTTGTGATTTTGGATCTACACGAGTTCCATTGCAGAGTTACAAATCTGATTTTTCTCAGGTAGAACAGATTGACCTTCATTCAATCTTTCGATCATAACATGAGTTTTTGTCGACGGTTTTTCGTGAATCTTGTTGTTGTGTGTTCGTGACTCGATTATCCGCAATCTATTCTAGTTTTGTCACAAATTATCATGTTTAGATTATTCGCACACACAATTTATTAATAGATTGATTTTCTATCGAGGGGTTTTAGTAGCTTCCGCTGAAAAGTTTTTTAATCTACCATTCACCCACCTCTGGTTGCTTTTCACGTGCTCTTCGATCCTACAGCTTGTAAGCGTGTGAGCTTAGTTGTCTTCTACCATGCGATGATACCCTTTTATATGCTAAGGACTGGCCGTTACATATTATTCCTGGCCCGACAGGTGGCCCCGACTATAATTAACCACCTATACACGATCTACATGTATAATATCTGATTAACAATGTAATAATGTGCCTTAATGGCGGCATTACCTGTCTTTATGGTCCTCTAATCACGTGTCACTAATATTGAATTAATGACATGTTAATCAGGTCTTGTAATAGCTATTTAATAGCCTCTTGAATGTCCGTTCCGTTGGAGATCCTATAGTCTTACCGTTGCAGGCTTAGGTCCGAAGGTCCTACACGTGTCAGCTCCAGAGCTTCCATCTATGTGGAGGTAGGTCTGGAGCCATTTGACACGTGGCGGCACCGGAGTTTCCCTCTACTGGG
The DNA here is from genome assembly GCA_036927565.1 of Tuctoria greenei. NCBI lineage: Eukaryota > Viridiplantae > Streptophyta > Magnoliopsida > Poales > Poaceae > Tuctoria > Tuctoria greenei. The sequence goes on along the minus strand of JAYESD010000010.1, from coordinate 134,275,364 downwards.
GGTTAGGTCCAGGGTTGCTAGACACGTGGTGGTACTGGAGCTTCCCTGTGAGGGGAGGTAGGTCCGGCCCCGCAGGACACACGGTAGCATCGGAGCTACCCAAATGAGTGATGCGGGCCCAATGCTGTCGGACGTGTGTAGCCTTCGGAAGTCTTCAACTCGGACATAAGAACTCCTCAGTTTTTAGTGCGCTATCAGGGGGTACCTGGTATCCAGGGTACCGACAAACGCCATCCTTGATAGATCGACTCTGTACCAGTTCATGGTGGTAGCCCATTATGGCTATCTGGCGTCGAAGATTCTGACACCTACGGGCATTCTCATGATTCGAGGAGACCGTACCGTAGGAGTCACCGCACTGGAGAAGCTGCATGCGCTCGCCACCGCGCATGAAGCTAACACCAACAAGGAGGAGTTGGCCCGACAACCTCCGAGCACGTGCCACCGCAGCTCAACCTTTGCACCCCGTGTGAAGCCAAGCAGCGACGACAAAGATACTTCAAAGTCATCCAAATTGGTTTCGAAGCCTCCCAGACCACTCGCATTGGCAGAGGTCTAGGTGACAAATAGGAACTCACACTCATAACCTTCCTCCGGGCTAATGTCGATGTGTTTGCATGACAATGATCACAAATACCCGAGATCCCCAGCGAGGTGATTGAGCAACATCTGAAGATCTACCCTGATGCATGGCCAATCCAATAGAAGCCCCAGAACCAATCCATCGAGTGACAAAACTTCATCCGTGAAAAAAATCAAAAAGTTGCTTAACGCTGCCTTCATCCGGGAGGTACATCATCCATGATGGCTGGCAAACCCACTCGTCGTGCCAAGGCCAGTGGGAAGCTTTGGATGTGCATTGACTACACTACACTAAAGAAGGCATGTCCAAAAGACCCTTTTCCACTCCCCAGAATAGACCAGATAGTACATTCCACTTCTGCCTGTGATTTATTATGCTTCCTAGACGCATATTCTGGTTCCCATCAAATACCAATGGCTAGGGAAGATGAAGAACACACCGCTTTTATCACAGTAGATGGTCTATACTGTTATACTTCCACACCTTACAGTCTCAAGAGTGCTCTTGCAACTTTTGTTCATGCTATGCACAAAACCTTTGGAGATCTTATTCGAGATCCAGTGGAAGTGTACGTTGATGACACCTCGTCAAAGTAAAGGATCAATAATCCTTGCTGGACAACCTCCAGTTAGTCTTTGATAGACTGCACATGACATGCACAAAGTTAAACCAAGACAAGTGTGTCTTTGGGGTTTCCTCTGGAAAGCTTCTCGGATTCCCGGTATCACACCGAGGAATTGAGGCTTACCCAGAAAAGATAAAAGCCATCAAAGTGATGCGACCTCCATCTTGCATAAAGGATGTTCAGAAGCTTACGAGATGTCTAGCTGCACTTAGCCAGTTTATCTCTAGACTGGCTGAGCGGGCTCTCTCATTCTTCAAGCTGCTGTAGAAGACCGAACCTTTCAACTAGTCTCAAGGAGGAAACAAGGCATTCTGGGAGCTGAAACAGTCTCTCACAACATTGTTGATCATTGTAGATCCAGAACCAGGTGAGTCCTTGCTGCTTTACATTGCTGCAATGACAGAAGTTGTCAGCATGGTGCTGGTTGCGGAAAGGCCAAAGGAAACTTCAAATTTCTCTTCACAAGGTATCGGACCCCTCCGGGAGGGTCCGAAGCAACCTGGAGGAAACAACATTGAAGACGTGTCTAGGTCCTAGACCCCGGACATTGAAGCAGGTCCTGAAGGCTGGGGGCCTCTAGGGCTATCTTTACAAGAAGACACGTCAGACCCCCTTGAGAGGGTCCCAACCACACATGAAGAAGAGCCGAAGCCCTCCAGGAGGGACCAGGTTGATGGGGAGGATGGATCGGACCCCTCCGAGAGGGTCTGGACTGTCCAGTGAACCGTTTACTTTGTCAGCGAGGTCCTCCATGATGCCAAAGCAAGATACCTTGAAGTGCATAAGCTGCTCTATGCAGTTCTTATTGCATCAAGGAAGTTGCATCACTACTTTGAAGCTCACAATTTCTCTATGGTAACTTCTTATCCACCACGAGCTGTGCTCCATAATTCCAATGCAATGGGAAACATCGCCAAATGGGCTGCGGATCTAGCAGAATTTGAGTTTGAATTCCTACCTCGACATGCCATCAAGAGTCAAGTGCTAGCAAACTTTCTGGCGGAATGGACCCATCTTCGTCTGAACTAGGGGGTCTCGATGTCGACAAGCCGGAACCCAGGGCTCCGGTCATCATCGATCCACACTGGACTCTCTTCCTTGATGGCTCTGTGCAGAAGTAGGGGGCCAGAGCAGGCATTCTACTGATTGCATCCACCGGGGAGCAGATCAAATACATGGTCCATCTTGACTTCAAAGTGACCAACAACATGACAGAATACGAAGCTCTCATTTTTTGATTGAAGGTTGCGCAGTCATTTGACATCCAACAACTGCTAGTTGAAAAAGATTCGCAACTCATCATCAAACAAGTTAAAGGTGAATGCTTTTGCAATAATCCACAACTAGCAGCATATTTACCTCAAGTCTAGAAGTTGGAGAAAGAATTCCAGGTCTTGGACCTATGCCATGTCCAGCATGCCAACAACACTGCAGCTGATGAGCTTTCGACAAAAGCTTCTACCAGAGCTCAACCACCTGATGGAGTCTTTGAAAGAAGGCTACAAGAACCATTCGCCCAACCTACCGAACCGAGCGAAGTGGGTGATACCAACACCTCAAAGCTGGCGGTCCCGGTGGCCCTGCTACCATGGAGTCCACCAAGGATCATAAGCACCACAGAAATCTTTGTGCAACCTGGCGCGCAAGATCTAGAAGCTCAAGCTAGTCCCGATACATGGATCATAGTGGTCCGGGACTACTTGAAAGATAATATCCTTCCAGAAGAAGATGTATCTGTTGAACGGATTGACCGAATGGCTAGGAGATGCACATTGGTAGAAGGGGATATATATTGACGTGGCGTCAACGATGTCCTATTGCAATGCATATCCTGGGAAGATGGCTGCGAGCTCCTCATAGAAATCCATGGAGGCGAGTGTGGGAACCATGCTTCATCCAGCACGTTGGTCGGTAAGGCCTTTCAGCATGGTTTTTACTGGCCCACAGCTCTCCAGGATGCCGTCAAGTTGGTCAAAAGATGCGAGGTGCGCCAGTTCCATGTCAAGCAGATTCACATGCTGACTCAGGTGCTGCAAATGATCCCACCCTCATGGCAATTTGCAGTATGGGGGTTGGATATTCTGGGACCCTTTTCCAATGCCGTTGGAGGGTACCGGTTTCTCTACGTCGCCATCGACAAGTTCACCAAATGGTCGAAAGTTGCCCCTGTAGTCACAATCAACAAGCAGTCAGTGATCAAGTTCTTAAAGTCCATAATTTGCAGGTTTTGAGTCTCGAACATAGTCATCACTGACAACGGGACCCAATTTACCATTGTAGCATTTAAAGAATACTACAAAGTCCTCGGCATCAAGACTTGCTACGCATCAATAGCACACCCAGAATGTAATGGGCAAACTGAGAGAGCAAATGCAAAAATACTCAGGGGTCTCAAGTCATGATCCTATGAACGCTTGAAAAAACATGGTGCCAGTTGGATTGAGGAGCTTCCGTGTGCACTGTGGTCTATCCGGGCAACACCCAACCAGGCTACAGGAGAGACACCATTATTCTTGGTGTACAGAGCCGAGGCCATCCTTCCTCCAGAGATCACCGTGGGTTCTCTTCAAGTCCTGGCCTACGGCGAAGTTGCACAGGATCAGCTGCGGCACGATGACCTGGACCATGCCAATGAGCCAAGATGCTGAGCAACTGTCCGAAACGCACGATACCAACAAGCGCTCTGGCGCTTTCAGCAGCGGCACATGCGTAGTAGGCAACTTGAAGTAGGCGATCTGGTGCTGCGGTGCATACTTTCTCAATAAAGAGTGAACAAGCTCTCCCCCAACTGGGAGGGTCCCTTTCGAGTGATAAAAGTTTCCTCCAGGTTTGGAGCAACCTGGAGGAAACAACATTAAAGATGTGTTTGGGTCCCAGACCCCGGACATTAAAGCAGGTCCTGAAGGACGAGGTCCTCTAGGGCTATCTTTACAAGAAGACACATCGAACCCCTTTGAGAGGGTCCCGACCACACATGAAGAAAAGTCGGAGCCCTCTAGGAGGGACCTGGTTGATGGGGAGGATGGATCAGACCCCTCCGAGAGGGTCTGGACTGTCCAGCAACCCATTTACTTGGTCAGCGAGGTCCTCCACGATGCCAAAGCAAGATACCTTGAAGTGCATAAGCTGCTCTATGCAGTTCTTATAGCATTAAGGAAGTTGCATCACTACTTTCAAGCTCACAATTTCTATATGTTAACTTCTTATCCACTACGAGCTGTGCTCCATAATTCCAATGCAATGGGAAACATCGCCAAATGGGTTGCGGAGCTAGCATAGTTTGAGTTTGAATTCCTATCTCAACATGCTATCAAGAGTTAGGTGATAGCAAACTTTCTGGCAGAATGGACCCATCTTCATCTGAACTGGGGGGCCTCGATGTCGACAAGCCGAAACCTAGGGCTCCGGTCATCATCCAGCCACACTGGACTCTCTTCTTTGATGGCTCTGTGCAGAAGTAGGGGGCCAGAGCAGGAATTCTACTCCTTGAACCGACCGGGGAGCAGATCAAATACATGGTCCGCCTTGACTTCAAAGCGACCAACAACATGGCGGAATATGAAGCTCCCACTTTTGGATTGAAGGTTGCGCAGTCATTTGACATCCAACAATTGCTAGTTGAAAGAGATTCACAACTCATCATAAAGCAAGTTAAAGGTGAATGCTTTTCCAATAATCCACAACTAGCAGCATATTTACCTCAAGTCCAGAAGTTGGAGAAAGAATTCCAGGTCTTGAACCTATGCCATGTCTAGCGTGCCAACAACGCTGCAACTGATCTTTTGACAAAAGCTTCTACCAGGGCTTCTGCACCCGATGGAGTTTTTGAAAGAAGGCTACAAGCACCATCCGCCCAACTTGCCGAACCGGGCGAAGGGGGTGAGACCAACACCTCGGAGCTGGCGGTCCTGGTGCTCCTGCTACCATGGAGTCCACCAAGGATCATAAGCACCACATAAAGCTCTGTGCAACCTGGCGCACAAGATCTAGAAGCTCAAGCTAGTCTCGATATATGGATCACGGTGGTCCGGGACTACTTGAAATATAATATCCTTCCTGAAGAAGTTCTATCTGTTGAACGGATTGACCGAATGGCTAAGAGATGCACGTTGGTAGAAGGGGATCTCTATTGACGTGGCGCCAACGACGTCCTATTGCAATGCATATCCTGGGAAGATGGCTGCGAGCTCCTCACAGAAATCCATGGAGGTGACTGTGGGAATAATGCTTCATCCCGCACGTTTGTTGGTAAGGCCTTTTGACATGGTTTTTACTGGCCTACAACTCTCTAGGATGCTGTCGAGTTGGTCAAAAGATGCGAGAAGCGCCAGTTCCATGCCAAGCAAATTAACATGCCGACTCAGACGCTGCAAATGATCCCACCCTCATGGCCATTTGAAGTATGATGGTTGGATATTCTGGGACCCTTTTCCAAAGCTGTCGGAGGATATCGATTTCTCTACGTCACCATCGACAAGTTCACCAAATGGCTGAAAGCTACCCTTGTAGTCACAATTAACAAGCAATCAATGATCAAGTTCTTAAAGTCCATAATTTGCAGGTTGAGTCTCGAACAGAGTCACCACTGACAATGGGACCCAATTTACCAGTGCAACATTTTAAGAATACTGCAAAGTCCTCGACATCATGATTTGCTACACATCAGTAGCACACCCAAATGTAATGGGCAAGCTGAGAGAGCAAATGCAAAAATACTCAGGGGTCTCAAGTCATGATCCTATGAACGCTTGAAAAAGCATGGTGCCAATTGGATTGAGGAGCTTCCGTGTGCACTGGGCTAGTCGGACAACACCCAACCAGGCTACTGGAGAGACACCATTCTTCTTGGTGTACAAAGACGAGGCCGTCCTTCCTCCAGAGATCACCATGGGTTCGCTTCGAGTCCTGGCTTACGATGAAGCCGCGCAGGACCAGCTATGGCATGATGACCTCGACCTTGCCGATGAGGCAAGATGCCGAGCACCTGTCCGAAACGCACATTATTGATAAGCGTTCTAGCGCTATCAGTAGCGGCACGTGCGCAGTAGGCAACTTGAAGTAGGCGATCTGGTGCTGCGGCACATACTTTCTCGAGAAGGAGCGAACAAGCTCTCCCGCAGCTGGGAGGGTCCCTTTCAAGTGATAAAAGTTTCCGCTCCAGATGCGTCTGCTTGGCTACAGAGGATGAGACACAGCTTCCCAACCCCTGGAACACCGAACACCTCCGTAAGTTCTACACTTAGCACGGTGGTGGGACTGTTCTTATTGTAGTATTTCATAGTGTCTAAGAATTAGTGGGGTTGGTCCAAAAGACTAGCATGCTTAGCATGGTCCCGTAGCCTAGTTGTGTATGCTTTGCCTCCCCTGTTATGCAGAATTACTATGAAATAGTATGATATAATAGATTTGTCTCACTCTGTGGACATTTACATTACACATGATATTACTTTGTTGCTCTGTTACATCTTCTTGCCAGTAGTAGAGGTGTGCAATCCTATTGCAGACGGGTAGCTTGAAGTTCGTATGATGTATCTAAGTATTTTTGGTAGTTTGTTTTTTCATGAACTTGTGATCGCTGAATGGTTTACTTGCTAGAAAGTCCTATGCCAACGATAGGTCTGCAGTTTGGTATATGCTTAGCCTGGTCCTGCACCCTAAGTTTACACACTCAACCTTTCCGGTGTAGCGACAAAGTGCAGTGGGTCCGAACAATACACAATTCTAGATGAAAGAGCAACTAATATACTAGTATTATCACACTAAATTACTCAGGACCTGGAGTAAGACACAACTAAACTAAGGGTTTACTCCTTTTTTGTCTCTCGTGTGCAGGACAAATATATTTAGTATCTGATATTGGCACCACCCCAGGGGCACACCATTGATGTTTTATGTGTTGACAGTGGGCGACGCCGGATCATCAAGCTCTGATACCTCTCAGGGGGCTCGCCCTCGATGTTTTATGCGTTGACAATGGGCACCAGCGGACCATCAAGCCCCGACACCTCTCAAAGGGCCTGCCGTCGATGTTTAACGCGTTGATAGTGGGCACCGATGGATCATCAAGCTTCGACACCTCTCAGGAGCCCGCCCTCGACGTTTTATGCATTGACACTGGGTGCTACCAGATCAACAAGCTCTGACACCTCCCAGGGGGCCCACCGTCGATGTTTCTTACGTTGATAATGGGTGCCGTCAGAGGGCAAGTTCGAGTTCGGAGCCTACCGGGCAACTCGCAGTCAGTACCAAGTACCTTATGTTAGACGTCCCCAATATTTTGATCACATCTGCCAGGGGGCCACTTATACTACGACAATGACAGCAAGTCTACAACTACTACAATCATTCTTAGAAGATTCAATAATAATGACCAAAGATCAAGTTCATTCATCGAGAAAATTTGTCAAGAAATTCTTTCACACAACAAGATTTTACAGAAAAGTTTGAAGATACATTGGCAGATGAGGAATGAGGAGGTCCTAGCTATCACTGGAGTTGCGTTTGAATCATGCGGCTACGGTCTTGGCGGCGTCCTGCAAGCTGGCTCTGGTTGCCTCTTCCACCTCTGTGATGGACACTTGCATCACTGGAGCCAGAAAGATGGAGGGGTCCTAGCTTTGGAAGCATGTCAGTACATACTCTGCTACTGCCTTGGCCAGGACTTTTCCCTCTATCTCCAACTGGTCGCTGATGACATCTTCCAGTGCCTCCAGTTTGGCTCTGGTAGAATTCAGGCGGGAAGGGCTTGACCAACCTCTTGCACTGGAATTCTTGGCCGGATGTTGCTAAAACCGAGAGGTACCAGAGCACTCTCGGCGTGCCCCAAGAAGTCCCAGACCTGCTGAGCTTCAATCTTACGCACAACCTCCAGCTCCTCCAGTGACTTTCTGGCAGTGACCAACTCTTTGAATCCCCTCTTTGAGAACAGTTCAACCTCCTTGGCATGCTGCTGCATCTGCTCATCTAGCTGCTTTTCTTGGTCAGCAATCCATTTCTCTCGAAGGGTCAACCGATCTTTTCTAGCCACCAGATTCTTAGCTTCGCATTACACCTCTCCTTCTTTAGCGAACACATCAAGCTCTCGCTTGTTGAGTTGTTTTCCCACCTGATAGTTGTTTTCGCACCTCTTCAGAGCGAGCTTTAAATAAATCGACGCGGAGATCCAAATCTTTTTTCCTACGTGTTGACGGCAGTTATATACAAATTTCACCCATCAATGTAACTCAATTATATGAAGGTGTCGGTACCCTGGGTACCGTATACCCCTTGAGATTGCAAAGATCTTAAGGAAATGTCATTTACTTGATTTGAAGACCTTCGGAGACCCACATGTCAGACATAACCGGACCCGCTTCCCCAATATGGTTAGTCTCAGGGTCGCCACGTGTACCATCAAACCGGAGCTACCGCCCACAAGGGGGGAGCTCCAGGCTATGTACCATAACAGCACCCCTGGACCTAACCCTAGACCGAGGGAAGCTCCAGAACTGACACGTGTCTGGTGGCACCGGACCTATCTGTTCCTCACAGCATGCTCCAGAGCTGCCACGTGTCATACCGTCGGATCTTCAGCCTCAAACCTCCGGTAGACTCCACAACGGCCCCGGATCTTCAAAGGGGAATCAAGGACTTCAAGACCCGATTAAGTGTCATTAATACTATGTTAATGACACACGATCGGACGACCTTAATTACCAGTAACGGTACTGTCAAAGCCCATAACTCGGTCATTAAGGGTAATTAAGCACATTAAATGTGTATCAATATTAGTAACCGTCGGGGCCACATGTCGGGCCAGGCCGACTTGTAACGGCCCGTCCTTGTACTATAAAAGGACAGGCCAACGATACATAGGGCTCTCGGCCCGACACGGATCAGACCTCTCTCTCGGCTCTGATCTGATCGCGCACTCTCAACTCACGTCACCTGAGTTGAGTTCATACATCCAATACAACACCAACACACCCCCTGGAGTAGGGTATTACGCTCAGGCAGCCCGACCACGCAAATCTTCATGTCTCCTGTGTCGTTTTAGATTTCACCTTCTTGAATCTCCGCGTGCCCACACCAAACTTCAAACTCCGTAAACACTTTTAGTAGTGTCGGGAGATCTGCCGGATCAAAACCACTGACAGTTGGCGCGCCAGGAAGGGGCGCCTGATATTTCAAGAATGGTGAACTCAGCTGCTAAATCATCCAATGGTCATCCCGCTGTTCAAGCTGCTGGGGGCAATCCCTCCAATATGCAGCCACCAACAGGAACCTTAGTTCCAGCAGGAGTCACACTTCCACCACCGCCGCCTCCACCAGCAAATCAAGCTGGGCAACGCGATGGTGCACTGGCGTCAATCACTGCGTCGACGAATCATGACAACCCGGAACACGCGCTCCATGCAGCATGTGCTCTCCTTCAGCGCCCACCACCTCCGGATGCATCCCGGGATGCAATGGAGCAGTGGAGGGCCGATGTGGAACACTTGGTTGCAGCAGCAGCCGACCGCATCAGTAACCAGGGTCCTCCTCCTTCAGGACGGGCCCCATCGCAGCGACGGACCTTGTCTGGGAGACTTGGTCCGCACGTTTCCAACAACAGGAGACGTGCTGCGTCACAGCAAGTGACGTCGTTGGCCTCTGAGGCGCGACACACTCACACGGTATCAAGGCTTTCAACTCACGACCTCCGGGCGGAGCTTGATCGCCGATACCGTCAACAAGATGGCCGAGTCCATATCGAGCGTGCTCGTGAAAGATGAGAAGCTCAGGACATTCCTGCTCCTGAAGGAGTAGGAGGAGGCTGTTCATCCTTGGCTATGCTTCTGCGCATGGTCAGGTGGCCACAGAAATTCCGGCCTCACCTGCCGGAGAAGTTTGATGGGACCATTAATCCCATCGAATTTCTTCAGATTTACTCCACTGCTATCTTGGCAGCTGGAGGAAATGAGGCCGTAATGGCCAACTATTTTCTAGTGGCTTTAACTGGGACCGCCCGATCCTGGTTTATGAGCCTTCCACCCAACTCTATCAACAATTGGGAGGAGTTGTGCCGGCAGTTCACCGCCAACTTCGGGAGTTCATACACTCGACCAGGCACCGAACTGGACCTTTTTGCAGTCGTGCAAAAAGGGGGAGAATCCCTGCGATCATTCATCCAGAGATTCTCTCAAGTACGAAACACTATCCCTTCTACCTCTAGCGCTTCTGTCATTGTGGCATTTAGACAGGGCGTACGGGATAAGAAGATGTTGGAGAAATTGGCGATCAAGGAGATCACCAGTGTCACGGAACTCTTCAGCTTGGCCGACAAATGTGCCAGAGCTGCGGAGGGCCGTGAAATGCACTCCAAACCACCTCCGGAGGATCACAAGAAATCCTCCAAAGGCGAAGCCACTAACTTCGGGAGTCGCAAGGAGAAGAAAAAGACCAACGGCAAGAAGAAGCCGTCGGCCGGCGCATCTAATGCTGCAGCTGCTGCAGCTCCGGGTGGCCGGGGGCCACGCCCCGAGAAACGACCTCGACTGTCTTCTGAAGACGGTGGCAAACTCAAGGTGTGGTGTCCAATTCACAAGACGGACAACCACATTTTGGAAGACTGCCGGGAGGTCCAAAACCTTGCCGAGCGCTACAACAAGCGCCGGGAAGAAGTTCCTTTTCAACAGAGGGAAGGAAAACAAAAAGTTGACGAAGCTCCGGGTGAAGAGGAGTTAGGTTTTCAGGATCCTAAAAAGGTCCTGAAGGCCGTCTACACCTCAGTCGACGATGATTCTGACGTCTCTGACAATGAGTGTTGGAAGACCATGAACACCATTTTTGGTGGATCATGGGACATCACCTCCCGCCGCGTCCTCAAGACAATGCATCGGGACATGGCCGCTGTAGCTCCTACAGCCAGGGCGGAGCCTCATCGGAAGTGGATGGACATAACCATCACCTTTGATGCTTCGGACTGCCCTCAAAGCATGGTTGGAGCCGGCCAGTTACCTTTGATGGTATCTCCTACCATCAATAACATTCAGCTCCACCATGTTATGGTAGACGGAGGTTCGGGGCTGAACCTCATAAGCTTCGAAGCTTTTACCAAGCTTCAGCTCTGACCTTCAGATCTTCACCCCTCCAGACCTTTCTCCGGAGTAGATCCTGGAGCCATTACCCCACTCGGTGCTATTACTCTCCTCGTTACCTTCGGGACCCGGGAGAAGTATCGCACTGAGAAGTTGGTCTTTGATGTTGCTCAGATCAACTTACCTTTCAACGCCATCTTGGGTAGGCCTGCCTTGTACAAATTCATGGCAGCTGCTCATTATGGCTACCTGGTGTTAAAGATGCCAACACCAGTAGGCGTTCTCCGGATCCGCGGAGATCGCACTGCCGGAGTAACCGCTCTGGAAGAAGTTCATGCGCTTACTACGGCACAAGAGGAGGACTCCAGGCAGGAGCAAGCACCAAAACCCCCAAGCATTCGTCAACGATGCTCGACTTCTGCACCTCGAGTGCAGCCAAGCGGCGACACCGACATTCCCGTCAAAGTCGTCCAAATCGGTTCTGATGCCGCTTAGACCACCCGTATATCGGGGGGACTGAATGACAAATAGGAACTCGCGCTCATCGCTTTCCTCCGGGCTAATGTCGACGTGTTTGCCTGGCAACCGTCACAAATGCCTGGGATCCCCAGGGAAATGATTGAGCACAATCTGAAGATCTACCCTGATGCCCGACCCGTGCATCAGAAGCCTCGGAAGCAATCCGTGGAGCGACAGAACTTCATTCGACAAGAAGTGAAGAAGTTGCTCGAAGCTGGATTCATCCGAGAAGTCTTCCATCCAAAATGGCTGGCAAACCCAGTCGTTGTGCCCAAGGCCAGCGGGAAGCTTCGGATGTGTATTGACTACACAACACTAAATAAGGCATGTCCAAAAGATCCATTCCCACTACCTAGAATAGATCATATAGTGGATTCCACCTCTGGGTGTGAATTACTGTGTTTCCTAGATGCATATTCTGGGTATCATCAAATCAGAATGTCTAGGGAAGATGAAGAGCATACCTCTTTCATCACAGTAGATGGATTGTATTGTTATACGGCCATGCCATTTGGTCTCAAGAATGCAGCTTCAACCTTTGTACGAGCTATGTACAAAACTTTTGAAGAACTAATTAGAGACATAGTGGAAGCGTACGTCGATGACATCGTGGTCCAGGTCAAGAACAAGGAATCACTCCTTGACACCTTATAGGCGGTCTTCGACAAGCTGCGGGCCACCCGCACAAAGCTAAACCCAGACAAGTGTGTCTTCGGGGTTAGCTCCGGAAAACTTCTTGGTTTCCTGGTAAAACACCGAGGCATAGAAGCTAATCCGGCGAAGATCAAAGCCATGGAAGACATGCGGCCATCAGCCCGCATCAAGGATGTCCAAAAGCTGACTGGATGTCTAGCAGCCCTTAGTCGGTTCATTTCAAGACTGGTGGAACATGCACTTCCCTTCTTCAAGTTATTGAGGAAGTTCGGACCATTCCAATGGTCTGAAGAAGCAGAAAAGGCGTTCCAGGAGCTAAAACAGTTCCTCACCACCCTACCAACTCTGGTAGCTCCGAACCCTGGTGAGCCTTTGCTGCTTTACATTTCAGCAACTGACGAAGTCGTCAGTATGGTCCTGGTTGCGGAGAGACCAGAACTATCCACTCAGGAATCCAGACCCCTCCGGGAGGGTCCGGAGGTTCCTGAAAGCGAGTCTGGGTCCCAGTTCCCAGACTTGAGTCCACAAGAAGTTACTTTAGAAGACCCAGACCCCTCTGGGAGGGTCCAGGTCGCTTCTGAAGAAGCTCCGGGTCCCTCCAGCAAGGACCCGGAGGTCCCCGAGGAAGGTCCGGATCCCCCGGGAGGATCCGGGTCAATGAAGAGGAAGCTCCGGGCCCCTCCGAAAGGGTCCGGATCATCGAGCGCCCAGTGTACTTCATCAGTGAAGTACTTCATGACGCTAAGACTCGATACCTAGAGGTGCATAAGCTGCTCTATGCAGTTCTTATCGCCTCCAGGAAGCTTCGCCATTACTTCCAAGCTCACAAGATTTCAGTGGTGACTTCTTACCCACTTCGAGCAATTTTGCATAATCCCAATTCAACTGGAAATATTGCAAAGTGGGCAGCGGAATTGGTCGAATTCGATCTCGAATTCATTCCAAGACAAGCAATCAAGTGTCAAGCATTGGCAGATTTTGTGGCAGAATGGACTCCCTCTCCATCAAACCCTGGGGGCCCCAGTGAGCAGAAGCCAGAACACAAGGCTCCGGTCTTCATCGAGTCTCACTGGACCCTATACTTCGACGGCTCCATGCAAAAGCAGGGGGCCGGAGCTGGAATCCTTCTCCTCGCACCAACCGGGGAGAAGGTAAAATACATGGTACACCTTGACTTCAAGGCGACCAACAACATGGCGGAGTACGAACCACTCATCTATGGACTAAAGGTGGCACTGAATACGGTGTCAAGCAGTTGCTGGTCAAGGGAGATTCACAGCTCATCATTAAACAAGTGAAGGGTGAATGCTCCTGCAACAATCTCTAGCTAACTGCTTACCTCCTTGAACTCCAGAGGCTTCAGAAGGACTTTGAAGTCCTAGACCTCCACCACGTCCAGCGTGTCCACAACGCTGAAGTCGACAAACTCTCGACAAAAGCGTCAACGGGAGCTCCAGCTCCTGACGGAACTTTTGCCCGGAGGTTGTCAAAACCCACAACTCATCCTGCCGAACTGAGCGAAGGGGGCGAGATCAGCATCCCGAAGCTGACGGTCCTGATGGCCCTGTTACCATGGCAGCCATCAAGGGTCATAGGTGCTGCTGGAAGCTCTGAGCAACCCAGCACGCAAGACTCAAATGCTCAAGTTAGCTCCGATGCATGGATCTCAGAGATCCGGAGCTACTTGAAAGACAACATCCTTACTAACGATGATGTATCCGCTGACCAGATAGTTTGATTGGCTAAAAGATACACGTTGGTAGAAGGGGATCTCTACCGGCGCGGTGCCAACGGCGCCCTAATGCGGTGCATCACAAGGGAAGAAGGCTGCGAGCTCCTCGCAGAAATCCATGGAGGCGAGAGTGGAAACCACACGTCTTCCCGCACGCTAGTCGGTAAAGCCTTCCGGCATGGCTTCTACTTGCCTACAGCACTCCAGGATGCAACTGAGCTGGTGAAGAAATGAAAAGCATGCCAATTTCATGCAAAGCAAATTCACACACCGGCTCAACCTCTACAAATGATACCTCGTACATGACCCTTCACCGTGTGGGGGGGTGGACATCTTGGGACCTTTCCCAAGAGCCATCGGAGGTTACAAATTCCTGTATGTCGCCATTGACAAGTTCACCAAGTGGCTAGAAGCAACTCCAGTTGTGACAATAAACAAGCAATCTTCTATCAACTTTTTGCAGTCCATTGTATGAAAATTTGGAGTCCCAAACAAAATCATTATTGATAACAGGACCCAATTCACAAGCTCTGCATTTCAAGGATATTGCGAAGACCTCGATACTCAAGTTTGCTATGCCTCCGTATCTCACCAGGCAAGCAATGGCCAGGCCGAGAGAGCAAATGCTAAAATCCTAAAAGGACTCAAAACACGCACCTATGAGCGCTTGAAAAAACATGGAGCCAACTGGATTGAAGAGCTTCCGCCCACTCTATGGGCCAACAGGACAACTCCAAACCGATCAACTGGAGAGACACCCTTCTTCCTGGTGTACGGAGCTGAAGCAATCCTTCCTCCAGAAATCACCTTGGGGTCACTCCGGGTCCGGACCTTCGACGAAGCCACGCAGGACCAGCTTCGGCGTGAAGATCTAGACCTCCTTGAGGAGGGAAGGTGCCAAGCAGCTGTTCGGAATGCCCGATACCGCCAAGCCTTTCGGCGCTATCATCAGCGGCATGCACACATCCGACAGCTCGAGGAAGGCGATCTGGTGCTACGGAGAATATAATCCAGAGAAGGGTTAAACAAACTCTCCCCCAGCTGGGAGGGACCCTTCCGAGTGATTAAAGTATCCCGTCCCGGAAGCGTTAGCTTGGCTACCGAGGATGGGACACCTCTCCCAAATCCTTGGAATATTGAGCACCTCCGTAAGTTCTACACTTAATATCATGGAGGTGAGTCTGTAGTAACTTGAGGTGTATGTTATAGAGTCATTGTACAGAGTCAGGTAGTTCCTCTGGGAGAACAGCCGGACCTTTCCCGGAAGGTCCGCAAAGTTCATGCAACACTTGTCACAGTCTCAGGACTAAAAGTGTGGCTAGCTACCCTGGGTCAAACGAGAAATGAAACACGCTTAGCCTGGTTCCGTACCCTAAGAGTGTACTTGTTTCCCCTGTACCCCGGACCTATAATGATGGCCATCTTCATGTGAAATAGACTCCACGTGCATTTATTTTGTACAGGCTCAACATTTTTTATTTTTCTCTTTCTTGTCTATAACAAAGTTGTGCAATTCTTAAGAAATTTTAGTTCGACCAGCTCATATACGATTCGAGCTGTATTGTCAATTCTTTTGGATTCAAATATTGTTCATGGCCCACTCGCTTGAATGCTGCCAAGCCAATCTAGGGCCGGAGTATGCTATCGACTTAGCCTGGTCAAGCACCCTAAGTACGCCACTCTACCTACACCCCGGCAGGTCGAAGTAAGGCGGGTCCAAGTACAATTGGATCTGGAAGAAAGAAGGCAATGCATTCGGTTGTATTCAGAATTGTGTTCGACCTAAAACTTTCTTGGGAATCGTAAGCCGCGACGAAGTTATAGGCAAGAAGCGAATTTTACTATTTTTCTTGGCTTCAGTGTGCAGGAAAAATAAAGAATCCACGTTGATGGAGAAAAGACGGAGCTAACAAAGCTCCAACTCCCCCTAGGTGGCTTGTAATCGATGTTAAACATTGAAAACGAGCATCATCGGAGCAACCAAGCTCCGGTAAAGCTAGGGGGGCCAGGCGTCGACACAGAATAAAAGATGGTGAGAAGACCCCACAAGCGGAGTCTGCTACCGACAAATTATGCGTTGGCAAAGGTCACTGCCGGAGCTACTAAGTCCCGACACCCTAGAGGGCTAACTATTGATGCTCTACGCGTTGATCGGGACTATTCCTAGATCTACTAAACTCCGACGGTAGTCAATGCCGGAGCTTCTGAGCTCCGACAACCTCAGGGGACCTTCACTATCGAAGACTTCGGACCTAGACTCTACAAGTTTGAAGCAAACGAGTCTTCAACAAATTACAATATCCTCTTGGTACATGTTCACAATCAAATTGTGTACATCTACCAGGGGGCCAAGTGAAGACAAAAGTGTTGAAGACAAAAAATGAAATTCACAAAAATTCGGATTTAATTGATCTGGAGACAAGGGATTACAAACTTGGGGAAGAAAAAGAGAGAATACAAGTGGGAGCTACAGAGATTGTCCTAGACCCTATGGAAGAACTGGGCGACCTTCTGAGCAACCTCCGACATGCTGGCTCGGGTAGCTTCACCTTCTCCTTCGACGGGACCTTCAAGCACCGGGTCTAGAGGAAATTGGGGATCCCCGCTAGTGTAGAACGTCAGCACATACTCTGCGACGTTCTTCGCTAGGGACTACCCCTCAACCTCCAATTGGTCCGCGATGACGTCACCCACCTTGGAGAGTTTGCCACCTGTCGAGCTCAATGCTTGCAACGCCAGGTCCGGCTCTGGCTCCGGATCATCCGGACACACGGGACTAAAGCCCATTAGTGTCAGCGCGTTGTTGGATTTGCTCAAGAACTCCCAAACCTGTAGGGAGTCCGTAGTCCTCAAGCCCTTCAGTTCCTCCAAGTATCTTTTGGCCGCCGCCAGTTCAGAATTCTCACGAGCAAGGCGCTCAACCTCTTTGGCATTTTGCTGAATCTTTTCAGCAACCTGCTTCTCGAGTTTTCCGAGCTCCTCCTCTCGGAGGTGGATCTTATTCTGGCGGTCGACCAGGTCTTTCTCCCGGCCCCTAACTTTCTTCTCCCTGGTAGCGGTGGCACACTCTTGCTTGTAGAGTTCCTCCCCTCGCACCCAGGCCTTCTCCTCCTCCTCAACACAACGCTCTTCCAATTTCTTGGCACGTTCCTCGAGGCCCTTGTCAGCCAGAGCCACCTTTTCGGCGAGCTCCTCCTCTCTCTTCAAGACATCATCCCGTAGCTCTAGGAGTTTTTGCTCTTCGTCTTTGAGCCTCTTCTCCCTCTCCTCAAGTGCCTCCCGACGCTTGATGAGAGTAGTGTTAATGGCTTCAAGCCTTTCTTGGCGATCATCAGCCGCACTATTAGCTGCCTTGGTCTGCTCATAAATGTCCCGGGATTGAGCGTCGAGGGCACGAGTCAAGCTCTCCCTATCATCCAATAATTTGCCCCAGTATTCCAGGCAGACCTTCTCCTGTTTGATCCACTCCTTGTCGTCTGCCAGCCTCGACTGCGCCAGCTTGGTCTCGAAGTAGAGCCGATTACGCCACCGCCTAAGGGTTTGGCACTCCTCTTCAAGAGCCTTGCTGTCATGGTAGAACGCTAGCTGGACTTGATGCAGACTGGAGCAAGCGTTGTCAATAGACAACGACAGGGGAATAGGGTCTGGACCTGCTGGGGTCTCCTCCACTGGTTCCAGCGGGTTCTCGCTTACAAAAATTGGGTCCCACTCCACAAGAGTGGTCCCCTGAGCCTCCACGGCACTAGGGCCGTCCTCTGGGATAGCTCCAGTCGCCACTGAGGAGGGTACCACAGAAGAAGTTCCGACCTCCAGAAGTGGTTCCGAAGGCCCTGCCGCCAGGTCTTCATTTGCCCCCTCAGGCAGGGGGCCAGCGACTTCATCTGGGCACCCTGGCTCAGCAGTAGGCACCTCCGCTGTCATCACTTCCAGGGCAGGGGCTACTTTCGGCTCCAGCCTGGGCTCCTCCTCCGCTGGTGGCTCGGGTGTTGGCACCTCGACCATCATGGGTTCGAGTGTTGATGCCTCCGCAACGACCGGCTCAGGCGCCGGAAGGTCTTCAACTGCAACCGGCTCTGCAGCCGGAGCTTCAGTGGCAACCGGCTCTGAGGCTGGAGCTTCGGAGGTAGCCGGCTCAACCGTCGGGACTCCCTCAACATCTGGCTCACTCGCCGGGACTTCAATAACCTCCGGCTCAACCACCGGGGCTTCGACAATTTCTGGCTCTAGGGCCGAAATCACCGCTTCCTCCGGCTCAACAGCCGAAGCTTCCAACATCTCAGCATCAAGACCTGGGGCTTCAACCTCCGGGGCAAGTGCCGCTGATGCATCTTCTCTCTCGTGGTCCGGCGCTACCACGGGAGTCTCGGGGGATGAGTCGAGGTCCATGACCATGACAGCTAGCGCCAGAGCTGCCGCAGCTTCAGCCACCACTCGGGGTGGCACCGGGACAGGAGCAGAAGCCTCCGCCCTCACAGCTTCAGCCGCTGTGGCTGAGGGCGAAGCCTCACTCCTCTTCTTGGGGACGCTGCAGATGATGGATGAAGAAATTTAAAAAACAATTACTACAACAAAACAACTGTCTGAGGTAAAGATTTAACATTACCTCAAAAGGCTTCCGCACCAGCTTGCACGGAATCTCTTTCCCGGGCGTTCTGGACTGACCATGGCCGCCGCCGGCGTGGTAGCTCCAGAAGGCCCCCCGGAACTTGTTGCAACCGCGGGCATTTCCTTAGTCGAGGCCCCCCTCGACCGGGAAGGACCTCCGGACCCAGAGGCCTCAGCTGGCCCTAGTACTGGAGTCACGTGTCCGGAGCTAGCACCCCGGGAAGACACTGCTGCAAGTGCAGTCACCGCAGTTGTAGAAGACCTCCCCCTCCGGGGAGAAGGAGCTGATGCAGAGGATGCAGGCCTGACGGGCCTTCCGTCGGCATGCTTTAGCTTCCTCTTCTGGCTCGAGGGTTCGGCCGTCGGCTCCTTGCCCTTGCCGACGACTTCGGTCCTTGGCTTCGGGGCAGAGTCGGAGCCACCTTCAGAAGCCCCAGGGATCACCACTCTGGAAGTCGATCTTCTCTCGACGACACCAAGGTCGTCAAGCACCGGCATCGTCCACTGGAGCTCCCTGCTGAACTCTACTTCCACGTTCAGAGGGAGGAAAGCTTGTGGCGGGGTTAAGTCATCACCCGCGATGTCGATGCTGTGCTGGAACTTCTTGAGATGAAACTCCAAGGTTGCCCCCTCCATGTTGGACTTCAGCCCGGTCTTGAAACGGTCATCGTCCATCACACTGTTGAGGGACCAAGCGAGTTTTTCTCTCCTCTTCAGCGGTGCCCACCTGTTGACCAGAAAATTGCAAAATACCGCCTGAGGAGTTACTCCTCCTTCCACACAATGGCGGATCCTGGTCAGAGCAGGGTTGAAGGCATCCGACAGCACCGGAGCCTCACTCCAGACTGCAGTGTCGATGTTGGGGAGGCCTTCGGGCAGCTCCAGCTTCTCGTGCTCCTCCACCCGGATGACTATCCAGTCCTTCTTCCAATCATCCCACTTTCTAGAGGGGAACGACCGGAGGTACTTGAATGGGCACTTCTTGCGCTTCACAAAGTAGTAGAAGCCAAGGTACTCATTACTCCTTCTGGTGGTACGAATGGTGAAGAAGGTCTGGAAAAGCTCAATGCAGGGGGGATGCCCACCCACATTTCACAGAAGTGGACGAAGACACACACTAGAAGAATGGAGTGGGGGCCAAGGTGGTACAGCTGCAGACCATAGAAGTCTAGCAGCATCAAGAAAAAAGAGGAAAAAGGTGGGATCAACCCCACCATGGCGTACGCAGAAAAGTACACCATCTCGCCGGCGTGCTCCTTCTCGAATGGGAGCTCTCCCCCGGCGCGGACCAGGTGGTTGAAGAAGTCCGGGGACCACCCCATGAGGGCCCGAACCTTCTTCAGGTCACCTTCGGTCTTCAAGCGACTCTCACGGAGACCCAACTCCATCGCATCCACCAAGGAAAGAGAGGAAAAGCAAGCACAAGTTTGGGAGTTCGAGCACAAGATCAGATGAGAGGCATAAAGAACCCCAGACGGTGCGCGCTTTCCTTCTTATGTAAGCCCCCACAATGCTTGGATGGAAACCGCAGGGAAGCCGAAGATACTATTCAAAAATTTCACCCTGCCGATGACAAGAGGGCCCGGGACCACCCCGACGATCAAGTCGAGGTTCTTACCCAGGCGAACGGTTGTCATCATGAAAAGCGGGAAGCCCGAAGGCGGCGGCCTGACAAGGCGCGTGGAACCGATACGATTTTCGTATCGGGAACCGGCGACCTTCAATTGCGTGAGATCCGCACGCCAAAGATCTCATTTGCCGTACTCGGGATATGCCACGCGGTGAGGATTTAACTCCAAAACTATCGCCAACGGCACATCTGAAGACTTTTGAAGACTCAGCTCAAAAGTCGAAGGATGGACCCACCTCCGGCGGAATGACTTCACCCAAGGGGTCTTCCCTAGAGGTGGGCCCAGGGGCCACTGTCGGTACCCTGGGTACCGTATACCCCTTGAGATTGCAAAGATCTTAAGGAAATGTCATCTACTTGATTTGAAGACCTTTGGAGACCCACATGTCAGACATAATCGGACCCGCTTCCCCAATATGGTTAGTCTCAGGGTCGCCACGTGTACCATCAAACCAGAGCTACCGCCCACAAGGGGGAGCTCCGGGCTATGTACCATAACGGCAGCCCCGGACCTAACCCCAGACCGAGGGAAGCTCCAGAACTGACACGTGTCTGGTGGCACCGGACCTATCTGTTCCTCACAGCATGCTCCGGAGCTGCCACGTGTCCTACCGTCGGATCTTCAGCCTCAAACCTCCGGTAGACTCCACAACGGCTCCGGATCTTCAAAGGGGAATCAAGGACTTCAAGCCCCAATTAAGTGTCATTAATACTATGTTAATGACACACGATCGGACGACCTTAATTACCAGTAACGGTATTGTCAAAGCCCGTAACTCGGTCATTAAGGGTAATTAAGCGCATCAAATGTGTATCAATATTAGTAACCGCCGGGGCCACATGTCGGGCCAGGCCGACTTGTAACGGCCTGTCCTTGTACTATAAAAGGACAGGCCGACGATACATAG
The DNA here is from genome assembly GCA_036927565.1 of Tuctoria greenei. NCBI lineage: Eukaryota > Viridiplantae > Streptophyta > Magnoliopsida > Poales > Poaceae > Tuctoria > Tuctoria greenei. The sequence goes on along the minus strand of JAYESD010000010.1, from coordinate 134,254,050 downwards.
GGCTCTCGGCCCGACACAGATCAGACCTCTCTCTCGGCTCTGATCTGATCGCGCACTCTCAACTCACGTCACCTGAGTTGAGTTCATACATCCAATACAACACCAACACACCCCGTGGAGTAGGGTATTACGCTCAGGTGGCCCGAACCACGTAAACCTTCGTGTCTCCTGTGTCATTTTACATTTCACCTTCTTGAATCTTCGCGTGCCCACACCGAACTTCAAACTCCGTAAACACTTTTAGTAGTGTCGGAAGATCTGCCGGATCAAAACCACCGACAGAAGGAATGGTCATTTCTTGCACACATCAACTTTCTATTTTACCTATTTCCACTTGTCCTTGGAGAAATAGTGCATGCAGGGAATTATTGCAGGAAATGAGGTGGAGCAATCCTATAAAATACCATCCCAGCCAATCAAGTGATGACATGTGGCACCACATGGATCAAGTGGCCCACAAAAAGAAGTATCAAACCCCCACTTGAGGTAACTTGTATCACATCCCTTGCATATTTATTTCCATTCACCCATCATCCGCCTTGCATATAAAAAAATCTTTGAAAAAAGTAGAGTATATTTGCTTTCAAAATAAAATAAAAGATGTGCGGTAAGAATGGTTTGTAATTCACATAGATGAAATAATGAATAGTTGCGCTGCTTTAATTTTCTTAAGTCCCTAGTTTACAACTTACTAATCTCCAAAATATTGCTTTCATGGGCTAGAATTACATTTGCCTTGATTTATAAATTATGGGTAGCAAAAGCTTAATCCAATTCTATGTTGTTGTGAGATATGATATAGTGATAGGGCTGCTATTCCTAGTTTGAAAGTGAAACTTAGATTTCTGGAGAAATTCTAAAAAGATTTAATTTACTCTCATTTGATTGGAAATACTTACCAAAGCCATATGATACATTATATTGATAGACCTTATGCATATGATATTTATCTTCATATTGAGCTTTGTCAAACTCGTATAAACCTATGTGAGATTTCATTCATTACTTTTTGAATTCAAGACTTCACTTGCACATGCTGTACTTCTACACTAGAAGTAAGCGAATTCCCATTATACCACCATTCCACAATAAAAAGAGAAACTCCATACCATTCATGCTTAGTACTCTCTCCAAATGTTTTGCATAAAAGGAAGTAGAATACATGGCTACAATGAAAAGAAAAATGCATGCTTACATCAAAAGAATGAGAAAAAAAGAAAAAAAGGAGAAAAGTAGCCATATTTCATCCCTGCAAAATAAGAGATTCCACTAAAAAAGGAGTCATCTCAAATATCCACATCCACCTCCAATCCATCACACATGCACAAGTCTTGAATCAAATGGTTTTGAATTTGTAGGATCGAAGAGCATGTGATAAGCTACCAGAAGGGGGGGGGGGTGAATGGTAGATTTGAACTTTTTCAGCAGAGGCAACGAAAACCCCTCGGCAGAAAATTGATCTATTAAAGAAATCATGTGTGGGACTAATATAAACATGATTAATTGTGGAAAAACCAGTATAGATTGTGGATAATCAAGTCACGAAGATGTAACAACAAGAATCACGAAAATCCGTCGAGAAAAACTCAGGTGACAATTGAAAGATCGAACAAAGGTCAATCTGTTCTAGTCGAGAAAAACCAGATCTGAAACACTGCAATGAAACTCAAGTAGATCCCAAACCACAAATACAATGACTGTGAAATTTTCACAGCTGATAGATAATCAAGTTGTGAAGACAACACAAAAAGAATCACGTCAATTAGATCTGTAAAACTCGAGTTATGAAAAAAACCACCAGCGCAAGGTAGTGCTGTACACAATCTCAACGAGCAAGACTTGACGAAAACAAGTCGGACAAACAAGGCACAAGAGTTCCTTTCAACTACAAATTTTATTCAATAAAACACAAGAGGAACAGCCCAAAAGTCGTCTACCACGAGATCTGGCCTCCCTTGCTTATATAACCATCCCGAAAGCCAACTCAACTCAAACTAAGACTCTAATCCTACTCAATTCACGAATCAAAACTTTATATAATTGCTTGAGACTCTTCTATACGCAGATAGAAGCAATCTTAAAACTTCCAAACACCTTAGAAACATATCCCATATTCCTAAAACAACTCAACTTCGTGACCCACATGAAAACCTATCATAGCCAACTCAAATCTTTCCATATTTCAGTCAAACACGACTCAACCGCAGCCTGAGTCCGTAACCTAGTCGGTTGGACTTTTCTGACCAATTATTTATGTCCACATCTCTTCATCACGCCTCGGAACTATGTAGCCACGTTCATGCACTCCTTGCATAGGTGCAAACACCTTCCAACGACGTCCACGATACCTTCATATGCATTGTTCTTGATTCAAACATGCTGCGCGACCTCCCGATCAACTCAACCACAATTCCTCCCGAACTTGGTTTATTGAACCTCATCTTCTCCCTAAGAATAGTTCAATGGATCCCGTCACCAGCCATGTCTTTATTTTAAGCAAATTGCACATGAATAAACAACCAATACTTTCGAGCAAAAGTCCTCGACTTGACTCTCATTAGTTCTGAAACCACAACACCTTACGTGAGCGCCTCATATAAGCATGTTGCAAACCATAGCAAAAAGATATCAGCCATAACCGCCAAAACACACCGAAAACTTAGTAAGAGAATACTAAGCAAACATTTCATATGTGTAAAGCAAGTTTTAAACATTGCAAGGTAAAAGTAGAACCACTGCAATCTAGCTCCGGACCTTGCCAAAACTAACCGTACCTTGAATCGGAGCTTACCAAAGCTAGCAGGACCTAGCATCGGAGCTTATCAAAGCTAGTTGGACCTGGGGCTGGAGCTAACCAAAGCTAGTCGGACCTAGTGCCGGAGCTTACCAAAGCTAGTCGGACCTAGCAAAAAATAATTCAGACCTTGTAAGACCTATATGTGCTGAATACATTGGCTTGTATTGAATACACATGGTTTTGACGATAAAAGTTTTTAATATCACCAAAACACATTTTTTTCAAGGTCCGACTCTAGCTCTGAGCTACAGCAAGGTCCGACGGTAGGTCCGGCTTGTTTTGGGTAGCTCCGTTTACGTTAGATGCTAGGTCCGGCTTCTTGGTAAGGTCCAACTAGCTTTGGTTAGCTCCGGAGAGCTTTATCTTTAGCTCCGGCATGTCTTTGTTAGCTCCGGCATGTCTTTGATAGCTCCGGCATATACTTGATAGCTCCGACATGCTTTTGCTAAGCTCCGACGTACTTTGTCTAGCTCCGGTTTTGGGTTGACTAGTTTTGACTAGTTTTTGGTAAGCTCCGGTGCTAGGATCTACTAGTTTTGTAAAGCTCTAGCGCTAGGTTCTACTAGCTTTTGTTAGCTCCGGCTCAAGCTCTGGGTTGCTCTGGCAAGGTCCGGAACTTGACCTAAGTGCTTCTGCTTTTCATTTGCAATGTTTCGTACTTGCTTTACATTGTTGGAAAGATTGCTTAGTATTCATTTGCTAAGTTTTTGGTGCATTTTTGATGATATGGATGATATCGTGTTACTATGGTTTTGCAACATGCTTATGTGAGGTTCTCACGTAAGGTGTTGTGTTCGGAACTAACTTGAGTCAAGTCGAGGACTTGGGCTCGTATGGATTGGTTGTTTATTCATGTGCAGGTGTTGCTTGAGTTCAAGTCATGGCTGGTGACGGGACCCATTGGACTAGTCTCAGGGAGGAGATGAGGTTCCAACAACCAAGTTCGGGAGGAACTGTGGTTGAGCTGATCAGGAGGTCGCGCAGGATGATTGAATCAAGGGCAGTGCATATGAAGGTTACTGAACGTCGAAGGAAGGTGTTCGCACGTATGCATGCGGTGCATGACGTGGCAACATGGTTCCGAAGATGGGATTATGGAAGGAAGATCTGATCGGAAGGATCAGATCGTATCGGTTGAAGACTTAGGCTACTAGCTGAGTCGGTTATGGCTCGGTATAGAAATATCGAGTTGGTTATGTTAGGATTTCGTATGGGTCACGAATTTGAGTTGTTTAGGAATGTGGGATACGTTCCTAAGGTGTTTGGAAGTCTTAAGATTTCTTCTATCTGCGTATAGAAGAGTCCTAAGCAGTTATGGAAAGTTCCGATTGTGATCGGATTAGGATTGGAGTCCTAGTTGAGATTGGGATGGCCTAAGGGCTGGTTATATAAGCGAGGGAAGGCCAAAGCTCGAGAGAGACGACTTTGGGGCTGTTACTCTTGTGTTCTATTGAATAAAATTCGTAGTTTGAAGGAACTTTTGTGCCTTGTTCGTCCGACTTGTTCCACACAAGTTTTACTCGTCGAGTTTCTGGACAGCACTACCTTTCGTCGGTGGTTTTATGATAACTCGAGTTTTACAGATCCAATTGACGTGATTATTTTTGGGTTGTCTTCACAACTTGATTGTCTATCATCTGATAAAGTTTCACGGTCATTGGATTTGTGGTTTCTGAGCTACACGAGTTTCTTTGCAGCATTCCAGAAACTGTTTTTCTCGGGTAGGTCAGATTGACCATAGTCTGATCTTTCGATCATAACTTGAGTTTTTCTCGACGGATTTGATTAATTCTTTTTTTGTTGTCTTCGTGACTTGATTCTCTCTGATATCTATCACTTTTGTCATGGTGAAACACGTTTAGATTAGTCTCATACACGATTTCTTTAACATATCGTTTTTCTGCCAAAAGGGTTTGGGGTTTTATTGTTACCGCTGCGTAAGATTTTTAAATCTACCATTCACCCCCCTCTGGTAGATTTTCACGTGCTCTTCGATCCTACAATTGGTATTAGAGCCACGGTGCTCTAATCTTTGAGATTTGCACGTGTTTTTGACTAATCATCATGGAGAAGTACTCCACCAAACGTTGTGTGTTTGCTGGTATTGATTTTCAGGTTTGGAAGGCACGCATGGAGGCTTTCATCCAGGCACAAGGCTTTGCAATATGGGAGAAGGTGTATAAGCCTTATGAAGTGCCACCCAATGATCAAGTCACGGCCAAAAACCTACGGGACGTCGACAACAATAACAAAGCCCGAAACTTGATCATCCAAGGACTCACTCAAAGCGACTTTGATCGTGTCGCGCACCTCCGATCAGCATACGATGTTTGGAGAGCTCTCTGTGATTATCATGAAGGCTCCAACACAATCAAGGAGGTAAAACAAGATATGTTCAAAAAGGAATATATGCGTTTTGAGATGCAACCAGGTGAGTCTATCGATGACCTTTTTGCTCGTTTTAATAAAATTCTCAGCAACTTACGTAGTGTCAATGTAAATTTTTCAGATGCTGAGAATGCTAGACAACTTCTTAGTGCATTAGACATGTCAATTTGGGAGATGAAAGTAACATCCATTCGTGAATCAACTGTCATGAGTTCTCTTACATTAGATGTACTTTATTCTAAACTAAAAACTCATGAAATTGACATCCTAGCACGTAAGAACCCAAACAAGTCTATTGCATTTGTCTCACAACGTGATATGTCTAGCTCCGGCCAATCATCATCCTGCAATACTCTTGCTTTGTTGTCCTCACTAACCCTGGAACAGATCGAAGAATTTCCAGAAGAGGAGTTGGCACTCATCTCTACTAGATTCTCAAAAGCATTGCAAAATGTGAGAACTAGAAGGAGAGGAAGCTCTGGACCTCAACGCTGTTTTGAATGTGGTAAAACAGGACACTTTCGTATAGAATGGCCTAACCTTTCAGGTCGGACCACCCGGGAAGAAAAACAAAGCAAGGTCCGGACCTCCTCTGGAAATTCCAACAAAAAGAAAAAGAAGGGTACCATAGGACGCAAGATGATTAACAGCTTCATCACCACACTTCAAGAACTTAGTTCAAGTGATGTAGACTTTGAAAGTGATGAAGATGATGACGATCTGGCCAACTTATGCTTCATGACGGGCAAAGCAAGATCAAGATCAAGTCAGGAGGAAGCAGAGCACAACAGTGACAATGATGAGGTATGTTCAACCTGTAATGAAATGTGTGATGCTATTTCTCATGCCACTGTTGTTGTCAAGAAAAAGGACAAAAAGCTTAGGTATAATGCTGCTAAAATTGAATCACTAGAATCTGAAATTAACCGTTTAAAAACTTTGATTCCTAGTGATGATGCATGTCCCTCATGTGACTTAATCTATGAACAATTGTCCACATTAAGAAGTGCACACTCCTCCACTCTAGATAGACTTGATAAAGAAATTGAAAAGAACAAATAGCTTGCTGCACTTAATGATAAAAACTTGAAAGATGCTAGCTGTTCTACAATTGATTTGCATTGTTCTACTTGTGATGATCTTGATAAGAAACTACAGGATGCTATGAATGAAATCTCTATATTGAACAATGCTTTACGTTCTCATGAAGTTAAATTTTGTTCCAATTGCAAACTAAAAGGAAAAACTTCATGTGAAAATTGACTTGATCCGTCCAATAAACTTGATGACATGCATAGGACAATAGATCGGTTTTGTAATGGGAATAAGAACCTAAATTTGCTGCTGAATTCTTCCAAGTCATGCAATGATAAAACTGGTTTAGGTTTTGAGTCTCATGCTCATACTAAGGCACATCCACCTAAAATTGTAAAGTCATTAGGAAGTGGTTTGGTTCAAACAGTTCCTAAACAAAAAGAATTGGTTTTCAAATCTACAGGAGTGCTTTCTAATTCTGTTTCTAATGTTGGGTTCTCATCTAGACATGATTACAAAATTAAGTTTCATTATACCTACTGTGGTAGAAATGGTCATGTCATAGATTTTTGTTATAGACTAGCTAAACAACAGAAAAGGGAAAGAATGTCTGCTAGATTTCTTAACTTTCATGCTAAACTGAAAATTAGAAACATGCAACCTGCTTTAATGAGTCAGAAATTTGAAAAGGTAGCTTCTGGAACTTTTGGCAAGAAATCTACAAAGGCAGCTCCGGTAGTTCTGATAGCTCCGAGAGCTCCCGGATCTTCCGTTGTTCCCTCCGGAGCTTCAGTTTTTGCCTCCGGACTTTCCGCTTTTACCTCCGGAGCTACTGGTTTTCACTCTAAACAAGTAGCAACTTCTAAATCAACTGTTAAGAACAGAAAACCTCAATCTTTGACTCATAAACCTGCTGTTTTATTTCAGCTTTCGCGTGTTTTTCCACTGCACGTCGTGTGACTCAGTACTGGATACCTAAATGCCTTTTGACTAACCCCAGTATTGAGTCATCGACGTATTGTGCTTTTATGTAGGTTACACATTTGAGGAAGGAGAACATTTGGATTGTGGATTCAGGTTGCTCACGCCACATGACCGGTAACAAAGATTGGTTCACCTCCCTCTCTTTTGTGTCACGTGTAGAAAATGTTACTTTTGCTGATAATTCTTCAACTCCTATAATTGCTAAGGGTTCGGTTAGAGTAAATGATCACTACACTTTGAAGTATGTGGCACTTGTCAAAAATTTGAAATACAACTTGCTTTCTGTTGCACAATTGCTAGATGAAAATCTAGAAATTATTTTCAATAAAAACTGCTGCAAAGTTGTAGGTTCAAATAGTGAGCTTATTTTTAACATGTCTCGGTTTGGAAGAGTTTTTAAAGCTGATTTTGATATGTCTTCCTCTAAGCATAGGTGTCTAGTTGCTAATGATTCAAAGGACTTATATTTTTGGCATCGTAGACTTGGTCATGTAGGCTTTGATCACCTAACGCGTGTTAGTGCTCTTGATCGCATACGTGGGCTGCCTAAGCTTAAAGGGGACAAAGAAATTGTGTGCTCTTCTTGTAGACATGCTAAGATGGTTGCAGGTTCACATACTCCTCTCACAATGATCATGACAACTGAATCATGTCAACTTTTGCATCTTGACACCGTAGGACCTTCAGTGTCCAATCCTTCGGAGGTAAATGGTATGTTCTTGTTATTGTTGATGATTATTCTAGATACTCTTGGGTATACTTTATGGCGTCTAAGAATGAAGTTTTTAGTCACTTTAGAACTTTATTTCTTAGATTATCAATTGATCACCCAGGATCTTTAAAGGCAATTAGAAGTGATAACGGAACTGAATTTAAAAATCAATCTTTTGATCACTTTTGTGCTGAAAATGGAATAGATCATCAATTCTCTTCACCATATGTACCTCAACAAAACGGTGTTGTAGAAAGAAATAACAGAACCTTAGTTGAGATGGCTAGGACTATGCTTGATGAACATCAAACTCCTAGAAAATTTTGGGCTGATGCTTTAGCAACTGCTTGTTATGTCTCAAATCGTGTTTTCTTGCGTGCTAAGCTAGGTAAAACACCATATGAGCTCCGGTTTGGACATAGGCCTAGTGTTACACACTTTCGGGTCTTTGGTTGCAAATGCTTTGTTAAGAAACATGGTGATCTTGATAAATTTGAACCTAGATCCATTGATGGCATGTTTCTTGGTTATCCATCTCATACTAGAGGCTACCGTGTGCTTTTACTTGACACTAACAAAATTGTGGAGACTTGTGAAGTGTCTTTTGATGAAGCTAGCCCAGGTACTAGCTCCGGTGTTGCAGGACCAGATCTGTATCCTCAGGGGGAGGGTATTTTTGAAGAAGAAGAAGAAGAGCCGGTGATACTGCCTGGTAGTTCCGAAGCTGACACGTGTCCAGCTCCGGACATTGAACAAGCTCCGGCTATCACCTCTGCTGGTCCTGATCATCCACAAGTCACAAGCTCATCAACCTACGATGAACCTAATGAAGAAGAAGCTTGTGAGACATCTGTTCCCCTACGTTTTTACAAAGATCATCCTCAACAACAGATGATTGGAAGCTTGCACGAACGAGTCACACGGTCCAGGTTTTGCGATCCAAACTCTCATGCTCATTCTGCTTTTGTAGCTTCTTTTGAACCCAAAGATATATCACACACACTCACTAATGAATCTTGGATTATTGCCATGCAAGAAGAGTTAGAAAATTTTGAAAGAAATAATGTTTGGAAACTTGTACCTCCACCTCAAGGCCACACTTTAATTGGAACTAAATGAGTATTTAAAAATAAACAAAGTGAGGATGGGGTTGTGGTTAGGAATAAGGCTAGGTTGGTTGCTCAAGGTTTCACTCAAGTTGAAGGTCTAGATTTTGATGAAACTTTTGCTCCTGTCGCTAGATTAGAAGCCATAATAATTTTGTTAGCTTTTGCAGCATCTAAAGGTTTTAAGATATATCAAATGGATGTTAAAAGTGCTTTTCTTAATGGCTACATAGATGAGGAGGTTTATGTCAAACAACCACCAGGTTTTGAAAATCCTGATTTTCCTAATCATGTTTACAAACTGTCCAAAGCCTTATATGGTCTCAAACAAGCCCCTATAGCATGGTATGATAGGTTAAAAACATTCTTACTTGAAAAGGGGTTTGCCATGGGCAAGGTTGATAAAACTCTTTTTGTGCTTAAGCATGGCAATGACTCATTATTTGTTCAAGTGTATGCGGATGATATTGTCTTTGGTTGTGCTTCTCATGATCTTGTGTCCAAGTTTTCAGCAATGATGAGTTCCGAATTTGAAATGAGTATGATGGGTGAACTCACTTACTTTTTGGGGCTGCAAATCAAGCAAACCAAGGAGGGTACCTTTGTGCATCAAACGAAGTATACCAAAGACCTCCTAAGGCGCTTCAACATGGACAAAAGCAAGCCTCTTCGGACACCAATGGGAACAGCAACAACACTTGAACTTAATGAAGATGGTGAATCCATGGATCAAAAAGAATATAGAAGCATGATCGGATAACTTTTGTACCTCACGGCTTCAAGACCGGACATACAATTCAGCGTATGTCTTTGTGCAAGGTTTCAAGCTTCCCCACGTGTTTCACATCGTGAAGCCGTCAAAAGGATTCTCAGGTACTTACATGGAACTCAAGAATTTGGCATTTTTCTTCCTTCTTCCTCAACCGTTACTTTAAAAGCTTTTTCGGATGCTGATTTTGGGGGTTGTAGGATTGATAGTGATGAGGACATCACAACAGCGGAGACGTGCATTGAACTGCAAGGACCAATCACAAGAGCACGGGCATGGTTATTAAATCAGCAGGTGAATTCGTTCTTAACTTCTTTTGCATGTGAGTTTGAGAATAGATTGCTATGTGATGATTTAATTGTTATTAGGAATAATGGAGAAGATCAACAAGTGAAGGAAGGAGGCCTTGGGAGCGTGGACAACCACCTGGGACGTCCACAAGTAGATGGAAATAGTTTACAACTCGGACTCGAGTTCAACTCGGAGTCCAGGAGCAGTCCACCTTAAAACAGACGCCCAGGAGGCATACGGACTCCGTTTTCGATGTTCTACATATGCACGGAAAGAGGAGAAGATAAACTTTCTAATGGTTCTGGTCCCACCTAAAAATTCCTCCGGATTCATTGGGAATCGTCGAAACAAGTCGAGTCCATATTTCTGTCCGGTGCTGCGCCACCGAATCGGGCCTTTGGGCCTTGTATCCCGTAAGAGTCCATTAGGGACGCGTCTAATCGTGTTTTGGTCGAACCCTAGCCTATAAATACTGCAGCCGCTGGTCATATTCGGTGGGTTTTGCTTAGATCAATAAAATCGCCGTTCTACTGTTTGTGAGACCCCAATTTCGCGATTTCCGATCGTGTCTTCTACGTTCTTGCTCGTGTTCTCGATTGCACTTGCAGGGATTAGCCTTCTTGGCGAGGTAAAGCGTGTGCAGCACGGTTGATAACCAACGGAGCCGTGGTGTAGTGATTGCAGGGGTACTCGAACCGCTCGAGTGCCGCGGATCATCAACGTCGAGTTCTCCACCCCAATCGACATACCTTTCGGAAGATCGGGCCTAACACTACTCATCAATTGGTATCAGATTTCCAGGTTGCCCATGAGGTATCTTTGTTTTCCTTCCTTCCATTAGATCGATTTTGTTTCGTACCTAGAGTCCACAAAAAAGCCACAAAAAAAATTAGATCGTTTTTACCGCTTCCCAGACTATAGTGCCTGCAGTTTCGTTTTTCAGTTTGCATTGTTGAGTTTGCATTCGTGTGGTTGAGTCTTGTTGCTGGTTTAGCTTTGTGTTTTTTGGTCCTAGTTATCGTGTTTCGTCCTTGTTTTCTTGCTATTCGACACCTATTCCACAATCCCTAAATAACAAACCGATCCGCCACGTTCATCGGTTTGCCCTAGCTAGCCGCCTTGCGTGAACTCCCGCATCGCCAGCCCTAGATTAGGTGACAAATCTTTGTGCCATTCATCCTTGAATCATCACACACCACCCCATTAGTTGCTGTGCAAATTCCCGATCATTTTCGTATCCGTTTGCGAGTTCTGTTCTCAACCCGAGTTGGAATCAACATCCAAAAAAAACGTAACTCTAACAGCCTACCTTAAAACGGCCATAACTTTCGCATACGAACTCGAAATCGGGCGAATTTTTTTTTTCAAATTCATCTACGCGAAATTTCGCATCTGATTTTCCGCAGCGTAGCCGCGTTCGGCGAAATTAGATTGCCCAAATTCCCCTCGGAAGATAGGCTATCCGGCCTCCGAAGTTTCAGCACGAATTTTAATGACCCTTCTTGATTTTCTATAGGCCACATATTACATCCAATTGAGCTGCAAATTTGTGTGCTTCCTATATTTGTGCTACTGAGTAAATAAAAAATATCAAAAAAATATTACAAAAAAGAAAAAAAAAAGTGAAGAGCACGCATATTAAAGCAATTGGCCTATACCACTTGGTGCTGTTTGTTTGGTTATATCATTATGTCTTTATTTTGCCTTGATACTTCCTTGTGTTGTGCTAGGCTCTAGGGCACTCAGTTGACCAGCAACAGTTTCCTACATTGAATACTTATTCAACTTTGTTTAGCTGTTAACGATTTTCTGCTTATTAGCCACCATATTGTGCCATCCAAGCTCCACCTTTCTCTTGAGCATAACAGGTACCTTTGCAATCACCCCACGCTTCATTGGTTCATCTCACCGTCCACACCACCTGCTGTGTCGGTAAGAACACTTGTAAGAGCGTGGTAAGACGCTTGAGCGAGAGAGATTGTTTTCTTCCACCTTCCACATTGTCACTGTAGTTGATAGGGATAACATTTTTTTGTTGTCTTTTGTTTCCTACTAACAATGGCAGGAGAAGAAAATAATGACGAATGTGTTCAACATGTTGAGTTACGTGATATGTTCGCCAAATACAACGCATCAACGGAGGAGTCATTGGCGAACTTGACTCGCAAACTGGATGACCTTGCTCTTCGGATGAATACTTTTGAGGCTCGGTTGCCTCTCGCTGGAAGACAAGAAGACAATGCTTATGATGAACTGGAAGATCACAGTAATCAGCCAAGACTGCCACTTTATCGTCGAGGTATGGGAGGTAATAATCATAACAATTATAACCGCCCTCCTGATGATCCTTTTGCTAAAGTGAAATTTACTATACCCTCTTTTTCTGGTGCTTATGATGCTGAGGCTTATCTTGATTGGGAGATGACAGTAGAGCAAAAATTTAATTCCCATCTTGTTCCTGAACAACATAGAGTTTGTCAAGCCACTAGTGAGTTTAAGGACTTTGCTATCATATGGTGGAATGAACTTGTTAAAACTAGAACTGATCCTCCAACATGGGATAGATTAAAGGAAGCTATGCGTGTTCGATTTGTTCCTCCATCTTTTCAGCGGGACCTTCACAAAAAATTGCAGCGTTTAGACCAAGGTAACATGTCCGTAGAGGAGTATTATCAAGAGTTACAAAAGGGTATGCTGCGTTGTGGGGTAGTAGAGGACATGGATGATAAAATAGCTCGTTTTTATGGGGGGTTGAGGCGTGAAATTCAGGACATTGTTGATTACAAAGAATATGATACTGTTAACATATTGTTTCAGCTTGCTATGTTGGCAGAAAAAGAATTGCAGGGCCGACAACAACAGCAACAACGCACGGGGAGCAACTTCACGCCGCGTGCAGCAACTACACCATCCAAAACAGCACCATCTTCGGCCCCCCGTGCAGCGACTACACCACCCAATGGCGACCAACGAACTATACCTGCTGCTCCACCTTCTCGCGTGCCGGAAGGCAGCAAGGCGACATCATTCAAGCCTTCGTCGTCCACTCCTTCTACGGGTCGTACTTCTGACATTAAGTGTCACCGCTGTCAGGGACTTGGTCATATGATGAGAGATTGCCCGAGCAAACGAGCATACATAGCATGCGACGATGGCGGGTATGATAGTACTTCGGATGTTGAAGATGAATATTCTCTTGCTACTGACTTTACAGATCCAAATGACGAACACACTGAAGAAGAGGTACTTGGTACAGCGGCGACGGAGAACTATAGGAGCATCATTGTGCAGCGTGCCTTGAGCACCAAAGTGGAGACCGACGACAAGCTACAACGACACAACCTCTTCCACATGTTTCTCGTCGTCAAGGACTGCCGTGTACACACTATAATTGATGGAGTTAGCTGCAATAACTTGGTAAACACGGACGTCGTCAAGAAACTCGGTTTGACAACAAGAGCACACCCTCATCCGTACCACATTCAATGGTTCAACAACAGCGGTAAGGTTCGGGTAACACAAACAGCGAGAATCCATTTTTCAATTGGTTCATACCATGATTTTGCTGATTTTGATGTTGTTCCTATGGATGCTTGTTCTCTTTTATTGGGTCGTCCTTGGGAATTTGATACAGATGCTATTCATCATGGTAGAACCAATAAATATACTCTCATGCATAAGGGAAAGAAAATCACTTTGCTCCCCATGACTCCTGCTGAAATTGTGCATTTTGAGAAGAGTAAAATTCGTGAGGGCAAAGCAACTAAATTAGAATCTGAAAAACAGCAAGTTATTAAGTTAAAATCACCATCTTTGCTCGCAACTAAATCTGAACTTGCTGATTTATTCGATGCTAAGGGGATGTGCTATGCTTTAGTTTGCAAAGAAGCCATGTTTTCACTTCATGAATTGTCTATTGCATTGCCCCCTGCTGTTGCTAACCTTTTGCAGGAGTTTGAGGATGTGTTTCCCTCCGAGATACCCCCTGGTTTACCACCGATGAGAGGCATTGAACACAAGATCGATTTGATTCCAGGAGCAAGTTTGCCAAATCGTGCAGCATACAGGGCGAATCCACAAGAAACTAAGGAAATTCAGCGACAAATCCAAGATCTTTTGGACCGCGGGTACATTCGTGAAAGCCTTAGCCCTTGTTCCGTTCCTGTTCTTTTGGTTCCTAAGAAAGATGGTAGTTGGCGCATGTGTGTTGATTGTCGAGCGATTAATAACATCACCATTCGATATCGTTATCCTATTCCTCGATTAGATGACATGCTTGATGAATTGAGTGGTGCTATCATCTTCACAAAAATTGACTTGCGTAGTGGTTACCACCAAATTAGAATGGCACTAGGAGATGAATGGAAAACTGCTTTTAAAACCAAGTTTGGACTTTATGAGTGGTTAGTCATGCCTTTTGGTTTAACTAATGCACCCAGCACCTTTATGCGATTAATGAACGAGGTTTTATGTGCTTTCATTGGACAATTTGTGGTGGTTTACTTCGATGATATCCTCATTTACAGCAAGTCATATGATGAACATCTTGATCATTTACGTGCTGTTTTTACTGTTTTGAGAGATGCACGTTTGTTTGGTAACCTCGAAAAGTGCGTTTTTTGCACCAATCGAGTCTCGTTTCTTGGCTATGTCGTTCCCTCGCAGGGAATTGAGATGGATGAGGCAAAAATTGAAGCAATCACCAGCTGGCCAGCCCCAACTACCGTCACACAGGTTCGTAGTTTTCTTGGTCTTGCAGGATTTTATCGGCGCTTTGTGCGGGATTTCAGCACCATTGCAGCACCTCTACATGAGCTAACGAAGAAGGGAGTTCCATTTTGATGGGGCGAACAGCAGCAACAAGCTTTTGATGCTCTCAAATCGAAGCTTACACAAGCACCATTACTACAACTTCCTGATTTTGACAAGACCTTTGAGCTAGAATGCGATGCAAGCGGCATTGGTATTGGAGGCGTTCTCATACAAGGAGGTAAACCCGTTGCTTTCTTTAGTGAAAAACTTCATGGTCCTTCTCTGAATTATTCCACTTATGATAAGGAATTGTATGCCTTAGTCCGTGTATTACAAACTTGGCAACATTATCTTTGGTCTAAGGAGTTTGTCATACATTCCGATCATGAATCATTGAAGTATCTTAAGTGTCAAACCAATCTGAATAAACGACATGCTAAATGGATTGAGTTCATAGAGTCGTTTCCATACATCATTAAGCATAAGAAAGGGAAGGAAAATATCATTGCCGATGCATTATCTAGGTGTTATACCATGCTGTCCCAACTTGATCATAAAATCTTTGGTTTGGAAACAATTAAAGCATTATATCCTACTGATTTGGACTTCAAAGTTGCTTTTGAAAATTGTAGAGAAGGAAGAACTTGGAATAAATATGTGCTGCGAGAGGGTCTCCTCTATCGTGCTAACAAGCTATGCGTTCCAGCTAGCTCCGTTCGTCTATTGCTTTTGCAGGAAGCACATGGAGGAGGTTTGATGGGACATTTTGGAGTGAAGAAAACTAAATACGTGCTGTCCACACACTTCTTTTGGCCAAAGATGAGGCGTGATGTCGAGCGCTACGTGTCACGATGCACTACTTGCAATAAAGCTAAGTCTCGCCTTAACCCACATGGTCTTTATATGCCTCTTCCTGTTCCTAGTGTACCTTGGGAGGATATTTCTATGGACTTTGTTTTGGGATTGCCTAGGACTAAGAGGGGGAGGGATAGTATTTTTGTAGTTGTTGATCGTTTTTCCAAAATGGCACACTTTATACCTTGTCATAAGAATGATAATGCCTCACACATTGCTGATTTATTTATGACGGAAATTGTTCGTTTACATGGTGTGCCAAATACCATTGTTTCTGATCGTGATGCAAAATTTTTAAGTCATTTTTGGAGAACTTTGTGGTATAAATTGGGAACCAAGTTGCTGTTTTCAACTACATGTCACCCACAAACGGATGGACAGACCGAGGTAGTTAATCGTACTTTATCCACTATGTTACGGGCTGTCTTGAAAACAAATTTGAAGTTGTGGGAGGAGTGTTTACCACATATAGAATTTGCTTACAACAGATCCGTTCACTCCACGACAAAGGTAAGTCCATTCCAGGTAGTGTATGGTTTCAATCCCCGTGCTCCTATTGATTTACTACCTTTGCCTCCTTCTGAAACTATAAATTTGGATGCTACACAACGATCTGAATTCATTCTTAAGATGCATGAAACTACAAAGAAAAATATTGAAATGATGAATGAGAAGTATATGATTGCAGGTAGTAAAGGTAGAAAAGAAGTAAAATTTGAACCGGGCGATTTGGTGTGATTACATTTGAGAAAAGAGCGATTTCCCGACTTGAGAAAATCTAAACTTATGCCACGAGCTGCTGGTCCTTTTAAGATCGTTGAAAAGATTAATGATAATGCATATAAGCTTGAATTGCCTCCCGATTTTGGGGTTAGTCCTACATTTAACATTTCAGATTTGCGACCGTACTTGGGAGAAGAAGATGAACTTGAGTCGAGGACGACTCCAATTCAAGAAGGGGAGAATGATGAGGACATCACAACAGCGGAGACGTGCATTGAACTGCAAGGACCAATCACAAGAGCACGGGCACGGTTATTAAATCAGCAGGTGAATTCATTCTTAACTTCTTTTGCATGTGAGTTTGAGAATAGATTGCTATGTGATGATTTAATTGTTATTAGGAATAATGGAGAAGATCAACAAGTGAAGGAAGGAGGCCCTGGGAGCGTGGACAACCACCTGGGACGTCCACAAGTAGATGGAAATAGTTTACAACTCGGACTCGAGTTCAACTCAGAGTCCAGGAGCAGTCCACCTTAAAACAGACGCCCAGGAGGCATACGGACTCCGTTTTCGACGTTCTACATATGCACGGAAAGAGGAGAAGATAAACTTTCCAATGGTTCTGGTCCCACCTAAAAATTCCTCCGGAGTCATTGGGAATCGTCGAAACAAGTCGAGTCCATATTTCTGTCCGGTGCTGCGCCACCGAATCGGGCCTTTGGGCCTTGTATCCCGTAAGAGTCCATTAGGGACGCGTCTAATCGTGTTTTGGTCGAACCCTAGCCTTTAAATACTGCAGCCGCCGGTCATATTCGGTGGGTTTTGCTTAGATCAATAAAATCGCCGTTCTACGGTTTGTGAGACCCCAATTTCGCGATTTCCGATCGTGTCTTCTACGTTCTTGCTCGTGTTCTCGATTGCACTTGCAGGGATTAGCCTTCTTGGCGAGATCAAGCGTGTGCAGTACGGTTGATAACCAACGGAGCCGTGGTGTAGTGATTGCAGGGGTACTCGAACCGCTCGAGTGCCGCGGATCATCAATGTCGAGTTCTCCACCCCAATCAACATACCTTTCGGAAGATCGGGCCTAACCCTACTCATCAGATAGGAAAAGTACTTCCGGTTCTTGTCATTTTCTTGGTTATTCTCTTGTTGCTTGGTCCTCTAGAAAACAAAATTTAGTTGCACAATCCACAGCTGAATCTGAATATATAACTGCTGCTAGTGCTTGCTCACAAATTCTTTGGATTGTTCAAACACTTAAGGACTATGAGGTTCTAGATAGTGTTCCACTGTTCCGTGATAACACTAGTGCCATTTGCATTGCCAAAAACCCCGTGCAACATTCTAGAACTAAGCACATTGATATTAGGTATGACTTTCTCCGAGATAACGTTGAAAAAGGAAACATTGTGCTTCACCATGTAGATACCGAACATCAATTGGCTGACATTTTTACAAAACCTTTGGATTTCACTCGTTTTTGTTACATTCGTAGTGAAATAGTGGTTATGCATCCTCATGGCTTAAATTGAGGGGGAGTTTTTGAAACTTGGGAAGTCTATGAGTGAATCTGAAATTAAAATAATATGAGTATAGTATTTCATACATATATGACTTTGTGATTCCTTTTACATACTGAAAGTTCTTACGACATTACTCATGTTATACATTTTGTAGTTTTTACCATGTCTAGTAATTGAAATAATTACTTACACTAAATCTGGTCATGGTCGAACTTTCCTGCTATTTTGAACTTGTTGCATGCTCACAAATGCTTTTAATCATACAGAATTAATCAAGTAATCAACTCACATGTTGAGTTTTTATGAACAAATATAAATTGAGAAAAGATCAAGAGAATATGCATGCATCGCACTTCTTCTTTTGAGATGACTTGTCATTGCACTTAGATATGAACTTGGAAGAAGTTGTGTATGACTAAAACCATGTCCTTAAGCTTCTGATTGTCAAATGACATAGGCTTGGCTTGGTTGGTTAGAATAAGGCAGATGCGCATATAATCTCTTGCAAATATCATATGATCTAAATTTGTGCTTTGAAAAATAATAAAATGCAGCAACTAGTGTCATGCTTTTAGGTTTTGAAATAGTTAAGTTTGTGAGATCATGACTTGCTTAATTTGAAAATTACATTTGATCTCTAGCATGGCTTACACTACTTTCTGTATTTCATTGATGTGATAATGTAAGGTACTTGATAGTATGACTTGGATGAGCTTTGTTTATATGTATATGTTATAATATGCTCATAACAACAAAAGAGGGAGAGATAATTTGTTTATATGCTCATGACTTGCTGAATACATTGTCAAAGGGGGAGAGATAAGCATGAAAAGAAAGAGAATATGTGCATAAGGAGAGATAATAAAGAGGGAGAGATAATATGGGATAATTTTTCTTCTCATTTTACTTTTGAGTTACAAAGGGGGAGAAATTGTTTTCAAAACTTTTATGTGAATAAGCCAATGTTCATATTTTAGATGGTGTTGCCAATGCATTCATCAAGGGGGAGATTGTAAGACCTATATGTGCTGAATACATTGACTTGTAGTGAATACACTTGGTTTTGACGATAAAAGTTTTTAATATCACCAAAACACCTTTTTGTCAAGGTCCGACTCTAGCTCTAAGCTACAGCAAGGTCCGACGGTAGGTCCGGCTTGTTTTGGGTAGCTTCGGTTACGTTAGATGCTAGGTACAGATTCTTGGTAAGGTCCGACTAGCTTTGGTTAGCTCCGGAGAGCTTTATCTTTAGCTCTGGCATGTCTTTGTTAGCTCCGGCATGTCTTTGTTAGCTCCGGCATGTCTTTGATAGCTCCGGCATATACTTGATAGCTCCGACATGCTTTTGCTAAGCTCCGACGTACTTTGTCTAGCTCCGGTTTTGGGTTTACTAGTTTTGACTAGTTTTTGGTAAACTCCGGTGCTAGGATCTACTAGTTTTGGAAAGCTCCGGCGCTAGGTTCTACTAGCTTTTGTTAGCTCCGGCTCAAGCTCCGGGTTGCTCTGGCAAGGTCCGGAACTTGACCTAAGTGCTTCTGCTTTTCATTTGCAATGTTTTGTACTTGCTTTACATTGTTGGAAAGATTGCTTAGTATTCATTTGCTAAGTTTTTGGTGCGTTTTGGATGATATGGATGCTATCGTGTTACTATGGTTTTGCAACATGCTTATGTGAGGTTCTCACGTAAGGTGTTGTGTTCGGAACTAACTTGAGTCAAGTCGAGGACTTGGGCTCGTATGGATTGGTTGTTTATTCATGTGCAGGTGTTGCTTGAGTTCAAGTCATGGCTGGTGACGGGATCCATTGGACTAGTCTCAGGGAGGAGATGAGGTTCCAACAACCAAGTTCGGGAGGAACTGTGGTTGAGCTGATCAGGAGGTCGCGCAGGATGATTGCATCAAGGGCAGTGCATATGAAGGTTACTGAATGTCGAAGGAAGGTGTTCGCACGTATGCATGCGGTGCATGACGTGGCAACATGGTTCCGAAGATGGGATTATGGAAGGAAGATCTGATCGGAAGGATCGGATCGTATCGGCTGAAGACTTAGGCTGCTAGCTGAGTCGGTTATGGCTCGGTATAGAAATATCGAGTTGGTTATGTTAGGATTTCGTATGGGTCACGAATTTGAGTTGTTTAGGAATGTGGGATATGTTCCTAAGGTGTTTGGAAGTCTTAAGATTGCTTCTATCTGCGTATAGAAGAGTCCTAAGCAGTTATGGAAAGTTCCGATTGTGATCGGATTAGGATTGGAGTCCTAGTTGAGATTGGGATGGCCTAAGGGCTGGTTATATAAGCGAGGGAAGGCCAAAGCTCGAGAGAGACGACTTTGGGGCTGTTCCTATTGTGTTCTATTGAATAAAATTCGTAGTTTGAAGGAACTTTTGTGCCTTGTTCGTCCGACTTGTTCCAGACAAGTTTTACTCGTCGAGTTTCTGGACAGTACTACCTTTCATCGGTGGTTTTATCATAACTCGAGTTTTACAGATCCAATTGACGTGATTCTTTTTGGGTTGTCTTCCCAACTTGATTGTATATCATCTGTTAAAATTTCACGGTCATTGGATTTGTGGTTTCTGAGCTACACGAGTTTCTTTGCAGCATTCCAGAAACTGTTTTTCTCGGGTAGGTCAGATTGACCACAGTCTGATCTTTTGATCATAACTTGAGTTTTTCTCGACGGATTTGATTAATTGTTTTTGTGTTGTCTTCGTGACTTGATTCTCTCTGATATCTATCACTTTTGTCATGGTGAAACACGTTTAGATTAGTCTCATACATGATTTCTTTAACAGATCGTTTTTCTGCTGAAAGGGTTTGGGGTTTTATTGTTACCGCTGCATAAGATTTTTAAATCTACCATTCACCCCCCCTCTGGTAGATTTTCACGTGCTCTTTGATCCTACACACCTAGACAAAGAAGTCGGACCGAGCCAAAGAAGTTAGACCTTATGTCAGACCTTGCCGGAGCTACCCAAAACAAGTCGGACCATTTGTCAGACCTTGCTGGAGCTCAAACCTAGAGTCGGACCTTGATGAAAAAGGTGTTTTGATAGTATTCAAAACTGATCGTCATAGCCAATGTATTCAGCACACATAGGCCTCACAATCTCCCCCTTGATGAATGCATTGGCAACACCACTTAAAATCTGAATATTGGCTTATTCACATGAAAAGTTTTGAAAACAAAATTCTCCCCCTATGCATATTTCTCCCCCTTTGTAAATCATAAATAAAATGAGAAGAAAAACAAAAATTTTCCCCTGAGAAGAATCGTGCCAAAAACACTGCTGAATATGTGTAATGTGTGATCAATTTCTCCCCCTTTGACAATGTATTCAACAAGGTTCAAAAGAGAAATATCAATTGTTATGAGCATATAGTAACACATACATATAGAATAAAGCTCATCCAAAGTCATACTATCAAGTAACTTACACTATCACATCAATGAGATACATAAAGTAGTGTAAGCCTTGCTAGAGATCAAGTGTAATTTTCAATTTAAGCAAGTCATGATGTCACAAACTTAACTATATCAAGACCTGAAATCATGACACTTGTTGCTGCATTTTTATTATTTTTCAAAGCACAAATTTAGATCATTTGACATTTGCAAGAGATTATTTGCGCATCTGCCTTGTTCTAACCAACCAAGTCAAGCCTATGTCATTTGACAATCAGGAGCTTAAGGACATAGTTTTAGTCATACACAACTCCTTCCAAGTTGATATCTAAGTGCAATGATAAGCCATCTCAAAAGAAGAAGTGCGATGTATGCATATTCTATTGATCTTTTCTCCATTTATATTTGACCATAAAAGCTCAACATGTGAGTTGATTACTTGATTAATTCTTTATGATTAAAAGAACTTGTGAACATGCAACGAGTTCAAAATAGCAAGAAAGTTTGATCATGACCAGATTTAGTGTAAGTAATTATTCTAATTACTAGTCATGGCAAAAACTACAAAATGTATAACATGAGTAATGTAGTAAGAACTTTCAGTATGTAAAAGGAATCCCAAAGTCATATATGTATGAAATACTATGCTCATATTATTTTAATTTCAGATTCACACATAGACTTCTCAAGTTTCAAAAACTCCCCCTCAATTTAAGCCATGTGGATGCATAACCCCTATTTCACTATGAATGAAACAAAAACGAGTGAAATCCAAAAGTTTTTATAAAAATGTCAGCCAATTTTTATTCGGTATCTACATGGTGAAGCACAATGTTTCCTTTTTTCAACATTATTACGGAGAAAGTGATACCTAATGTCAATGTGCTTTGTTATAGAATGTTGCACGAGGTTATTAGCAATGCAAATGGCAATAGTGTTATTACAAAACAGTGGAACACTATCTAGATCAACCCCATAGTCCTTAAGAGTTTGAACAATCCAAAGAATTTGTGAACAAGCGCTAGCAGTAGCTATATATTCAGATTTGGTTGTGGATTGTGCAATAGAGCTTTGTTTTCTAGAGGACCAATCAACAAGTGAATTACCAAAAAAAATGACAAGCACCCTAAGTACTTTTCCTATCAATCCTACAACCCCAAAAATCAGCATCCAAAAAAGCTTTCAAAGTAACAGTTGAGGAAGAAGGAAGAAAAATGTCAAATTCTTGAGTTCCATGTAAGTACCTGAGAATTCTTTTGACTGCTTGACGATGTGACGAACGTGGCGAAGCTTGAAACTATGCATAAATACATACGCTGAATTGTATGTCTGGTCTTGATTCCGTAAGGTACAAAAGTGATCCAATCATGCTTCGATATTCTTTTTGATTGACTGGGTCACCGTCTTTATCAAGTTCAAGTGTCGTTGCTGTTCCCATTGGTGTCCGAAGAGTCTTGCTTTTGTCCATGTTGAAGCGCCTTAGGATGTCTTTTGTATACTTCATTTGATGCACAAAAGGACCCTCCTTGGTTTGCTTGATTTGCAGCCCCAAAAAGTACGTGAGTTCTCCCATCATACTCATCTCAAATTCTAAACTCATCATAGCTGAAAACTTGGACACAAGATCATAAGAAGCACAACCAAAGATAATATCATCCAGATACACTTGAATGAATAATGAGTCATTGCCATGCTTAAGCACAAAAATAGTTTTATCAACCTTGCCCATGGTAAACCCCTTTTCAAGTAAGAATGTTTTTAACCTATCATACCATGCTCTAGGGGGTTGTTTGAGACCATACAAGGCTTTGGACAGTTTGTAAACATGATTAGGAAAATCTGGATTTTCAAAACCCAGTGGTTGCTTGACATAAACCTCCTCATCTATGTAGCTGTTAAGAAAAGCACTTTTAACATCCATTTGATATAACTTGAAACCTTTAGATGTAGAAAAAGCCAACAAAATTCTTATGGCTTCTAATCTAGCAATAGGAGCAAGAGTTCATCAAAATCTAGACCTTCAACTTGTGTGAAACCTTGAGCAACCAACCTAGCGTTATTTCTAACCACAACCCCATCCTCACTTTGTTTGTTTTTAAACACCCATTTAGTTCCAATTAAAGTGTGACCTTGAGGTGGAGGTACAAGTTTCCAAACATTATTTCTTTCAAAATTTTCTAACTCTTCTTGCATGGCAATAATCCAAGATTCATTATTGAGTGTGTGTGATATATCTTTGGATTCAAAAGAAGCAACAAAATCGAAATGAGCATGAGAGTTTGGATTGCAAAACCTGGACCGTGTGACTCGTTCGTGCAAGCTTCCAATGATTTGTTATGGAGGATGACTTTTGAGAACCTGGTGGGGAGTTGACACTTCACAAGCTTCTTCTTCTTCATGTTCATCACAAATCGATGAGCTTGTGACTTGAGGACGATCTGGATCAGCAATGGTGGTCGTCGGTGCTGGTTGTGAATCAAAATCAGGAGCAGGAACAATGTCATTAGCTGCTGAATTTTTGGGCAGCATCACCTCTTCTTCCTCATCTTCAACGAAAATACTCTTCCCCTGCGGATATGGATCCGGACCTGCAATATTTGAGCTAGTACCTGGGCTAGCTTCATCAAAAGACACCTCACAAGTCTCTACAATTTTGTTAGTGTCAAGTAAAAGCACGCGGTAGCCTCTAGTATGAGATGGATAACCAAGAAACATGCTATCTACAGATCTAGGTTCAAATTTATCAATATTACCATGTTTCTTAACAAAGCATTTGCAACCAAAGACCCTAATGTGTGTGACACTAGGCCTATGTCCAAATCAGAGCTCATATGGTGTTTTTCCTAGCTTAACATGCAAGAAAAACACGATTTGAAACATAACAAGCGGTTGCAATTGCATCCGCCCAAAACTTTCTAGGAGTTTGATATTCATCAAGCATAGTCCTAGCCATCTCAACCAAGGTTCTGTTCTTTCTCTCTACAACACCGTTTTGTTGAGGTACATATGGTGAAGAAAATTGATGATCTATGCCATTTTCAGCACAAAAATGATCAAATGATTGATTTTTAAATTCAATTCCATTATCACTTCTAATTGCTCTTAAGGATCCTGGGTGATCAATTGATAATCTATGAAATAAAGTTCTAAAGTGACTAAAGACTTCATTCTTAGATGCCATAAAATAAACCCAAGAGTATCTAGAAAAATCATCAAGAATCACATGAACATACCATTTACCTCTGAAAGATTGAACACGTGAAGGTCCTACGGTGTCAAGATGCAAAAGTTGACCCGGTTCAGTTGTCATGGTCATTGTGAGAGGAGCATGTGAACCTGCAACCATCTTAGCATGTCTACAGGAAGAGCACACAATTTCTTTGTCCCCTTTAAGCTTAGACAACCCACGTATGCGATCAAGAGCACTAACATGCGTTAGATGATGAAAGCCTACGTGACCAAGTCTATGATGCTAAAAATATAAGTCTTTAGAATCATTAGCAACTAGACACCTATGCTTAGAATAAGACAAATCAAAATCAACTTTAAAAACTATTCCACACCGTGACATGTTAAAAATAAGCTCACTATTTGAACCTACAACTTTGCAGCAATTTTTATTGAAAATAATTTTCATATTTTCATCTAGCAATTGTGAAACAGAAAGCAAGTTGTATTTCAATTTTTTGACAAGTGTCACATCCTTTAAAGTGTAGTGATCATTTACTCTAACTGAACCCTTAGCAATTATATGAGTTGAAGAATTATCGGCAAAAGTAACATTCTCTACATGTGAAACAAAAGAGAGGGAGGAGAACCATTCTTTGTTACCGGTCATGTGGCGTGAGCAACCTGAATCCACAATCCAAATGTTCTCCTTCCTCAAGTGTGTAACCTACATAGAAGCACATTACGTTGATGATTCAATACTTGGGTTAGTCAAAAGACATTTAGGAATCCAATACTGAGTCACACGACGCCCAACAGGAATAACACGCGAAAGCTAAAATAAAACAGCAGGTTTATGAGCCAAAGCTTGAGGATTTTGTACCCAACTACTGACCTACGAGGTGTTACATGTGTAGCACGAAAAACAGCGGGTTTGGGAGCAAACTTTGCATGTTTTTGACTCATTACAGCAGGTTGTATGTTCCTATCATTTGGTTCAGCACACGCAACAAGTTTCGCTCGGTTGTTATGTGATATAGCAATCATACTTTACTTTTTCTGTTGCTTAGCTAGTTTATAACAAAAATCTATGACATGACCATCTCTACCATAGTAGGTACAATGAAATTTAACTTTGTGTTCATGTCTAGATGAGCAAGTAACATGTTTATTTGAAACCGAATGAGACAACACTCCCGCAGATTTGAAAACTACTTCTCTTTGTTTAGGAACTGTTTGAATCAAACAACTTCCTAATGACTTTATAATTTTAGGTGGACGTGCCTTAGCATGAGCATGAGAATCAAAACCTAAACCAGTTTTATCATTGCAAGACTTGGAAGAATTCAACAGCAAGTTTAGGTTCTTATTCCCATTACAAAACTGCTCTAGAGTCATATTCATGTTATCAAGTTTCTTAGACAGATCAAGGCAATTTTTCACATGAAGTTTTTCCTTTTAATTTGCAATGGGAACGATATTTAACTTCATGAGAACGTAAAGCATTGTTCAATATAGAAATTTCATTCATAGCATCTTGTTGTTTATTATCAAGATCATCACAAGTAGAACAATGCAAATCAATTGTAGAACAACAATCATCTTTTAATGTTTTATCATTAAGTGCAGCAAGCTTTTTGTTCTTTTCAGTTTCAAGTTCGAGTTTATAAAGTGTGGAGGTGTGTGCACTTCTTAGAGAGGATAATTGTTCATATATTAAATCACATGAGGAACAAGAATCATCACTAGGAATCAAAGATTTCAAACGATTAATTTCAGATTCTAGTGACTAAATTTTAACAGCATTGTCCCTAAGCTTTTTGTCCTTTTTCTTAACTATAATAGTGGCATGAGAAATAGAATCATACATTCCTTCGCAAGTAGGACATACCTCTTCATTGTCGCTGCTGTGTTCTGCCTCCTCCATACTTGATCTTGACTTGCCCGCCATGAAACACAAGTTTGCCAAATCATCTTCATCTGTGGGGACCGGAATCCCGACATCCAAGGATCTCATCGGGTGGTGTCGTGCGATGCGACACCCAAACAGTATACAAGAAAACAACAACAATAAAATACAATACCAAGTATTTATTTTTAAACATAGCAGAAGTTTTACAATACTAAGCAGAAAGGAAAGTGACCTATACATCATAGCTACACTCTCGGCACTAGCTATGCAAAAACAAAGTCATCCATGTCCTGTATGCTTCGCACTAGCAACACCAAACTTACGGCAGCGTGTAGGGTTCCCACTCGGCTGTAAACCCTGGAGGGGGTGTAGCCTCGTCGTTGGGGTGTACCTCGTCGTCAAACCCGTCATCAGTCATATAATCTGTAAAAACTTGTTAACTACAAACGTGAGCTTAAGGCTCAGCAAGACTAACCAGTCTCACTAGACATATGCAAGGTGAATACTAAGCATAGGTAAGGTAAGCAATAAAGGACTCGCCTACAAGTGGATCCTTAGCTTTCAAGTTATTATCAGTAGCTTACCAATTAAATGAAAGTAACTTTAGTGTTCATATTGGACAACAATCAAAGTTCCAAAATAATTATAGTTCAATACATCATATTCTCCTTACTTCCTCAGTATTTACTACGTCACGACACGGTGAACAAGTGGTACACTATTACTGCGAGGGACAGTGATTACAATCAGGACACTCCCGGTCAACATGATACATACGCACTTTTCGAAGTGCCAGCGAGTACTTACAGCAGTACCTACATAGCACTTCAGTACTAGTCGTATATGGCCACCTTTCACCCAACACTAGAATGTCGAACCGGTCGATCCGTCACGAGCAGGAGGTCCCTGCGTGGGGCGTACTCTGACGTGCCTACCAGCTGATTTACACCTTGCTGCCCTCAAACTACGCCTATAAAACGGAATGGTATGCCTCGACAAACCAGTATCAAGCTACTCAGTTTGCTGGAACCCCATTTCTCCAGTATGTCGCTGGTAAAATTCAAGCTTGTCCAGTAGGGCCACACACGGATCGGTCCTCAATCGATACAAGCAGGGCTACGCAAGTGAGACCACGTCTCGCGACATCCTATCCGCTGCTAGGTCTCAATTTCATATTCATAAACTATTTCTTGATTCAATTCATCCTGTGTAATAAAATCCTATCTCACGAGTAGATTCCAGCTACTCGACTTCTACCAGATTCCTATGAATATAAGCATGGCAGTTTCTACTCATCGGGCTATAGACCTACACAATACTCCATGGGATTTGTGGGCCATGCAAGTGGATGTCAAACACCTTAAACATCTGAAGACTTAAGGTGAATGGAAACTGCAAAGACACTGTAAGGAACTTAAATGTAAACTGGGGCTTGCCTAAAAATGAGTCCGGGTCTATGTTAGTTTCTGGCAGCTGGACTTCCAAGGCTTCCGGTTTCTCCTCGACTTCAGTTACTACACGATATGCATGTACTATATATGAATGACTTTTAAAATAATTAATATGTTTAAGGTCACAAGCTAATATCATGTTATCAAAATAAGATAAGGATCTTATTTGGCTTTGGTACTTTTATGGTGGATACTAGGGACTAAAATGGAGACTCTTGCAAAGAACAGGAGATGATCAAGAAAGTTTGTTGTCTCTAAAATTATGACAAGTAATAACCTTCTCTGAATTTTGGTTGAATTTATGGAGGTCTATCATGGCTACCAGTGGTTGTACCATGCAGAGGGGGTCTCACAGGTTCTAGGAAAATTTGTTTCACAATTTGCTAAGCTTCCTACAGGGAAAAATTTATTTTACAAGTTTGGGAGAATTTCTGAAATGTTTTCTGTATTTTTCCCAATTTTTCAATTACATAGAGGTTTAGAACACTGATCAACACATTAAATGAAGTCCAATGAACTTGAAATTTCTACTGGATATCAAGTGTATTATGTGGAGTGCTCTGACCAAAATTGGGAATTTTCCATTTAACAGAACAGGTGCAATTAATTTCCCAAGCAGTTAGATCAAAGAAATTAATTATGAAAATTTTGGGGGTTTCATGTCCATCCAATTGCACCACTGCAAAGATGAGATTGATATGAGTCTATCAGAATTTATTTGGAGATTTTTGAGGAAATATACTAGGAGTAATGAATTTTAGAAGTTTGATTGAATCCTGGAATTAATTTTCAATTGGAAAATTTAAATAAAGCGGCTGGCCCCACTTCATTTGAATGGGCCAATCGCATCCGGGCCACACTGGGGGCCACGGGATTAACTCGTGCAGTTGCACCAGATCCAGTGCCACAGCCGATCTGCGCGCTCGCACGCGTCGCTGACAGGCGGGGCCCAGGGAGTCTTCGTCTACCTCCCGACGCGCCGCTCGACGGCGGTGGCGCAGCGCCGGCGAGCTCGCCGGAACGGTTGTGTCGACCTCCTCCCGGCCTAGCCTTGACCGCCTATCCATAAAATTTACCGTGCAAGCCGATGATGGGGTCCAATCGTGGCGGCGACGGCCGAAAATGGCGGCGCGACGACGGCGGCGTCGGCTAGGGTTTCGGCTACGTCGAACTCACTCGGGATGGCGCAAGAGGCTCGGGAAAAAGCTGGGAAACTTCCTGGGAGCATGAGGAAGATGCCCAAGGGGAGAAAAAGGGGTGAAATCGCCGGCAACGTCGACTTCGACAGTGGACCGATAGATTTCCATTGGCGGTGTGGAAAACTTGAATATCTCGGCCTTTACTCGATGGAGTCCACTGGTTTTTAGCAGAGGGTGCGCTAGGAGGTACGGACTATAATCCTTAATTGAATTGAAAGATTATTACACTTAGAAACGGAATTAAACCGAGAAGTGAGCTAGTTCAATGGCAATGACCGAAAGCAAAACTGGAATATATTGCTCGATACTGGATGAAAAGAGGCACGACTTTTACCGTGAGAAAGAGCTCGGGATGGCGATCCTTTTTGCTGTTGAGGTCGAGTTGTGACGCAACTTGGAGAGTGCTGGCAACGATGGAGCAGAGGCGATGTTCGTCCCCGACTCCGGTGGCGTCCGCGGAACTTCAAACTACGACCAACACAAGGGGCAAAATGATGAGCCAAAGGGTGAGGATGGTAGAGCATAGCCTTGGCTTCATGTTTGCTGTTTGCATCAAAGAGAATAGAGGTAAGACCGAGGTGCTCACCCGGGAGGAATGGAGGCGGCGGTGCTTTGCTTCGCGGGAGAGAAGAAAAGCGAGCAGCGCGGCCAGGCTCATCGATGGCGTGAAGAAGAGACCAGGGGGGATAAGGAGAACGCTGGGGTGCTACCGGCAAGCAGCTCGCTGGAGCTTTGCATGCGTGCGGTGTCGAGCGGAGCAGCGACGGAATTTCGGCGGCAGAGCACTCACGGGAATGTGTCTATGACTAGTAGGTTCCACTGCCCCTTAAGTCAATCCTCTCTGGAACTTCAATTCTCTTACCAAACATGATCCAAAAATCCTAGATTTTTGTGGAGAAGCCAAATCAAATGTGTAGAGTCAGATTCTGAAATTGGATTTCAATTTTGGACAAGTTTCAATTGGAATTCAATTTCAAATTTGAATTTGAATGAAATTCAATGGAGTCACAGAACTAAATAGCAAATGAGCTTCAAAAATTCTGAAAATTTGCAGGGGTGCTATTTGGAATATTATGAGGTCATGGAAAAATGTATAGCCTCAGATTTGAATATTTTGACAGGGCCCAAATGTACAGTAGCTATATTCAAGTTTTGAAATAATTTGAATATATTTAGTACTGCATATGGTTTTTTGCCCAAGCAAATTTCCATTCAATAAATTCCAAAATTTGGAGAAAGGTCACTTAAATTATCCTAGGGTCATTGGTGAAGTCCATTCCTTATATAATAAAATTTAAGTATGAGTGAAAGAAATTTTTTTGAAGATATGAAGTTCAAGTGTGCAACCATAATTGATCTCCACCATGGTTGAACAAACTGGTAAATGAACTTTATATTAGGGAAAAACTGGGATTTTACATCATCTTCGTCACTTCCGATGTCCACATTGCTTGAGCCAAGTTCTTGAAGTGCGGAGATAAGACTATTCACCAATTGGCGTCCTGTAAAACCCTTCTTTTTCTTGTTGTTGTTTGTATGGAGTGCTTCGTTCTTGGTTGCTTTTCATCACATGAAGTGGCACCTGAAAGGTTAGGGTCCATGCGAAAATGTCCCATCTTACTACATTTGAAGCATCGTCGAGGTCCAACACTTCCTCTCCTTCTAGTTCTCACATTTTGCAATGCTTTTGAGAAAACGAGTAGAGATGAGTGCAAGTTCTTCCTTGGAAACTTGGGTTAGAGAGGACAACAAAGCAAGTGTCCCACAAGATGAAGATTGGCCAGAGCTAGGCATGTCATGTTGAGAAACAAATGCAAGAGACTTGTTGGGGTTCTTACGTGAGATTATGTCAATTTCATGAGTTTTCAATTTAGAATATAGAACATCTATAGTAAGTGTACTCATGATAGTAGATTCACGAATAGATATGACTTTCATCTCCAAAATTGACATGTCTAATTCAATTAGTAATTGCATAGCATTCTCAGCATCTGAAAAATTAACATTGACGCTACACAAATTGCTGAGAATTTTATTAAAGCGAGCAAAGAGATCGTCGATGGACTCACCTGGTTGCATCTCAGAGTGCATGTACTCCTTTTTGAACATGTCTTGCCTTACCTCCTTGATCGTGTTGGATCCTTTGTGGTAGTCGCAGAGTGCTTTTCACACATCGTATGCAGATCGAAGGTGAGCAACACAGTCGAAGTCGCTTTGAGTTAATCCTTGTATGATCAAGTTGCGAGCCTTGTTGTTGTTGTCAACATCTCTCATGTTTGTAGCCGTGACTTGATCGTTTGACAGCACGTCATAAGGCTTGTACACTTTTTCCCATATTGCAAAGCCTTGTGCCTGGATGAAAGCTTCCATACGTGTCTTCCAAACCTAAAAATCAATATCACTAAAGACACAAGGTTTTGCAGAGTATTTCTCCATGATGATTAGTCAAAACACGTGCAAATCAAAAAGATTAGAGCATCGTGGCTCTGATACCAATTGTAGGATCGAAGAGCATTTGAAAAGCTACCATAGGGGGTGAATGGTAGATTTAAACTTTTTCAGCGGAAGCAACGAAAACCCCTCGACAGAAAATTGATCTGTTAAAGAAATCATGTGTGCGACTAATCTAAACGTGATTAATTGTGACAAAACCAGTATATATTGTGGAGAATCAAGTCACGAATACGTCACAACAAGAATCACGAAAATCTATTGAGGAAAACTCAGGTTACGATCGAAAGATCGAACAAAGGTCAATCTGTTCTAGTCGAGAAAAACCAGATCTGAAACACTGCAAAGAAACTCGCGTAGATCCAAAACAACAAATCCAATGACTGTGAACTTTTCACAGATGATAGATAATAAAGTTGTGAAGACAACCCAAAAAGAATCACGTCAATTGGAGCTGTAAAACTCGAGTTATGAAAAAACCACCAGCGCAAGGTAGTGCCGTACAGAATCTTGACGAGAAAGACTTGACGAAAAATAAGTCCGACGAACAAGGCAGAAAAGTTCCTTTCAACTATGAATTTTATTCAGCAGAACACAAGAAGAACAGCCCAATAGTCGTCTACCATGAGCTCTGGCCTCTCTTGCTTATATAATCATCCCGAAAACCAACTCAACTCAAACTAGGACTCTAATCCTACTCAATTCTTTAATCAAAACTTTCTATAACTGCTCAAGACTCTTCTATATGCAGATAGAAGCTATCTTAAGACTTCCAAACACCTTAGGAACGTATCCCATATTCCTAAAACAACTAAACTTCGTGATCCATATGAAAACCTATCATAACCAACTCAAATCTTTCCATATTTGAGTCAAACACGATTCAGCCGCAGCCTGAGTTCATAACCTAGTCAGTTGGACTTTTCCAACCAATTCTTTACGTCCACATCTCTTCATCACGCCTTGGAACCATGTAGCCATGTTCATGCACTCCTTGCACATGTGCAAAAACCTGCCAACGATGTCCAGGATACCTTCATATGTATTGTTCTTGATTCAAACATGCTGCGCGACCTCCCGATCAACTCAACTACAATTCCTCCCGAACTTGGTTGTTGAACCTCATCTTCTACCTAAGACTAGTTCAATGGATCCCATCACCAGCCGTGTCTTGAACTCAAGCAACACATGCACATGAATAAACAACCAATACTTCCGAGAAAAAGTCCTCCACTTGACTCTCGTTAGTTCCGAAACCACAACACCTTACGTGAGCACCTCACATAAGCATGTTGCAAACCATAGCAAAAATATATCAGCCATAACCGCCAAAACACACCAAAAACTTAGTAAGAGAATACTAAGCAAACTTTCCATAAGTGTAAAGCAAGTTTGAAACATTGCAAGGTAAAAGTAGAACCACTACAATCTAGCTCCGGACCTTGTCAAAACTAACCGGACCTTGAATCGGAGCTTACCAAAGCTAGCAGGACCTAGCACCGGAGCTTATCAAAGCTAGTCGGACCTAGGGCCAGAGCTAACCAAAGCTAGTCGGACCTAACGCCGGAGCTTACCAAAGCTAGTCGGACCTAGCCAAAAATAATTCGGACCTAGACAAAGAAGTCGGACCTAGCCAAAGAAGTCGGACCTTATGTTGGACCTTGCCGGAACTACCCAAAACAAGTCGGACTATTGTCAGACCTTGCTGGAGCTCGAACCTAGAGGCGGACCTTGATGAAAAAGGTATTTTGGTATTATTCAAAACTTTTATCATCATAGCCAATGTATTCAGCACACATAGGTCTCACATAATAATTTCTCCTAAGGCTTGCTTTTTTTGACTTAGCAATATTATGTGTTGCAAATATTCCTACTATATTCCCTACCAAGCTTCACATATAATCCTTCTTTAGAAGTAGGATGAATTTAGGCAAATGCCTTGGTGAGGATATGTTTCTACTACACATAAAGGAGAGACTGAGAGAATTGAATTGATATACTGAAAATCTAAATTGAACTCTCCAAAATTTGAGTGGAACTTGATTTATAGGGTATGCATGTTCTATTTGCTGTTCTATCTTTCAACCGCCCATGAATAGGAGATGGCATAAGCCCCGTAATGCCTTAGGATGCGTGAAGTACCATGCCTATTTTTGCAATACTAGTTAGAGTATTCTGTTGTGCACATGGTACTTTTGAAAAATAGAACATTGTAGCAACTCCTGATCATCAACCTA
The DNA here is from genome assembly GCA_036927565.1 of Tuctoria greenei. Taxonomy (NCBI): domain Eukaryota; kingdom Viridiplantae; phylum Streptophyta; class Magnoliopsida; order Poales; family Poaceae; genus Tuctoria; species Tuctoria greenei. The sequence goes on along the minus strand of JAYESD010000010.1, from coordinate 134,220,286 downwards.
AAGTCTTGACTTTGCTCGGGACGAGCAAAGGATAAGCTTGGGGTAGTTTGTTGATGATTGTTATATACCAATTTCACCTGTCAATATAACTCAATTATGTGAAGAAATTGTCATTCCTTGCACACATCAACTTTCTATTTAACCTATTTCCACTTATCCTTGGAGAAATAGTGCATGTAGGGAATTATTGCGAGAAATGAGGTAAAAGAGGGGGGCAATCTTATAAAATACCATCCCAACCAATCAAGCGACGACATGTGGCACCACATGGATCAAATGGCCCACAAACAGATGTATCCGAGGCCATCCAATGGTGTGGCAACCATATCAAGGGATGGGACCCACCTGGCAGTGACATGGAGAAAGCACACGAGAAATGATGTAGAGACCAGGTCGACCGACCCCTCTAGTTGGCCGACATGGTCCTGGCGGCAAACTCGATCAATCACCACGTTTTGGCTCCTCCTGACTTGAAGAAGTCAGTGATGACTGATTCACATGCTTTTGGTGGCAAGAACCGACCCTTCTCCACTTATAAATAGGACCCCCTACCCTCACTTCACACACACACACACACACCACTTGAGCATCATTGCATTGTATACACTAGTTCTCCTAGTTCTTTAGTGGAGGTTACACTACAAGAATCGGACAAAGAAGTGTCGGAGAAACTATAATCGTCGGCCCCAAGGACTTAAAGTGCACTAAATTCGTCGGCTGAGACAAGGCAACATTTATATTGTTATAGCCGTCGGCGTCACGATGATGGCCGACGCCTTTAACTATGGCCGCCGGTTACAGCTCCGGGGCCGACGACCATAGTATGGGCCCCACGCTCCAAAAGAACAATGTTCCCGCCGAATTATAAGACCGTCGGCTCCAACTCCAGGGCCGATGACCATAGTGTTGGCCCCGCGCACCTAAGTTATGGCCGTCGGTCGTAGCACCGCAGTCGACGGACATAAGATGGGCCCCACCACCCTCAACTAAGATCTTCGGCTCGTGGTAACTGACGAACTTAATCCCCTTACATCACGTACACAGGGGAAAAAACCTAACACTACACTCGCCCGCGCGCGCTGCTCTCGCCTCTCGCTTCGTCGCTGCCTCGCTGCCCCGCTGCCACCCCGTGCCTCGTGTCGCTGCCCCGCTGCTGCCTCGCACCCCGCGTCGCCGCCCTGCCGCCGCCTTGCGCCCCACGTCACCGCCTTTCCGCCGCCCGCACCTCGCCACCCCGCCGCTGCCCCGCGCCTCGCTGCCTCGCCGCCCAGCGCCCCACCGACAGCCACGCGCCCCCACCGCTCCCCGGCCTGCGCGCCTCCACCGCCGCTCCTCCACGCGCCTCCACCGCCCCTTCCAATAAGGTTAAAATTTAAGCATGTGTATGAATTAGGTTTCGAATTCCAATAAGTGTGGCATTAGGTTTTTGAATTGATTGGTCTTTGAATTGCTATATCATTACTTATGCAATATATTGTGTTTTATCCATATATGTGTATGTTAACTTGATTATCATAGATGTTAGTTATTAGGGTTCAGTTATGTTTATTTGAATTTTTTTAGTGTTTATGTACTATATGTATATACAATGTTATCAAATCTAGGCGACTAGGATCGACTAGGCGCTTAGTCGTCGATAAGGGCGATTAGTCGACCGTGGTGGACCTCTTGGTCGTTCAACGTATTTTGGAGAAAAGTTCTAGTCGACACTAAGGAAATAGAGCCAGGAGTACCATCATCCCGGCGTTGAGGAAGGAGAAGGCGGAGGGGACAGGGAAGAACAGCGCCCAGCGTTGAGGAAGGAGGAGGCAGAAGGGACAGGAGAGAACGGCACAGGGAGGCGGACATGAGAAGGATGGCAGCGCACGGTGGAGGAGTGGCGACGGCACACCTAGAAAGGAACGCATGGCGCCGAGCGACACGGCAGTAGCGGGCTTCTCGGCGGCAGCGGGCGGCACGGCGAGCAGCATGGCAAGACCCATTTAGTAGGAAGTTAAAGAAGGCTTCGTAAGGCGATGCCATGTGCAGTCGCATGGCCGCCGTTGTTTAGGCCGCCGGCGCTGCCCGCCCCTTTTTACTTGAAGAACTGCACCAGATAGGAGGATGTAGTGTTAAATAGGTTGTGTTATGCTGTTGAAACTTTAGGACCTATCCTAGATAATAGATGTAGGGCCGTTACATTAAACAAACTATGAAGTAACCATATATGTTCATTAATATATATTTATTTGATGTAGTTTTAAAATGGGTGACGACCGTAGCGATGTATGATGGATGAAGTTCAACTGGTGCACACACTAATGAATGGGGTCCTATCGCAAATGCTTTCCGGCGCCATGCATTTGCTAGTGATTGATAAGGAGGTTTAGGCTCGATCTTTCAAAAGGTAATGGATAAGTTGATTGATGGATATCTCGACGTTGGTGATCCGAGGCTCTCGAGTAGAACATGAAAAACCCCTGCAATCACTACACCACCACTCCGTTGATTATCAACTCTGCTGCACACGACTGACATCGCCAAGAATGCTAATCCCGGCAAGTGCAACCGAGAACACAAGCAAGAACAAGGTAGAAGCAATCTGAATTGCTAAGTTGGGGTCTAACAAACCGATGAACGGCGAAACTGTGTACACAGATTAATCTAAGCAAAACCCCATTGTTCATGGCAGCTACTATGGACTGTTTATAGGTGGGAGGATTTACAAGGGGGGTTTTGGGGTCGTGACCTAACCCAAAGACACAAAAATAATGAACTTAGACTTGATACAAGGCCCAACGGCTCAATACGGTGGCGCAACATCCTAACAGATTCTTGACAGATTCTGAACTCTATTTTGTTTCCATGATTCTCGTCGAATCCGAAGGAATTTTGACATGGGACCAGCTCCATTGAAAATTTTATCCTCTTCCCTTTCTGTGCATATGTATAACGTCTAAAATGGAGTTCGTATGCGTCCTGGATGTCCATTTTAGTGTGGACTACTCCTGGACTCCGAGTTCGACACAATTTTGAGTTGGAGTCGGTTTCCATCTTCATCGAACGTATTCTCTGGTCCTCCACGCCCCTAAACCTTCCTCCAATTACTCCTTGAATCACTTGATGTATCTTAATCACAATTAAATTGTTAGGTAGCAATCTATTCTCAAAAATATATAAAGTAACATATAAGAACGAGGTCACCTCTGAAATTAATTGTTGTGTGTGAACTCTAATGGTTACATCTTGTATGTTCAATGGAGTGTTTTGTGTATCCATAGGAGTGATTTCCTCATCATCCTCCCCTTCTTGAATTGGAGTCGTCTCCGTTTTAGTGCGAACTGCTCCTGGAGTCCGAGTTGGACACGGTTTTGAGTTGGGGTCGGTTTCCATCTTTATTGAATGTATTCTCTGGTCCTCCACACCCCTATACCTTCCTGCAATTACTCCTTTAATCACTCCATGTATCCTAATCATAATTAAATTATTAGGTAGCAATCTATTCTCAAAAATATATACAAAAACATATAAGAACGAGCTCACCTCTGAAATTAATTGTTGTGTGTGAACTCTAATGATTGCATCTTGTATGTTCAATGGAGTGTTGTGTGTCTCCATAGGAGTTATGTCCTCATCATCCCCCCTTCTTGAATTGGAGTCGTCCTCGACTCAAGCTCATCTTATCTCATGTTTTGGTCCAAAAGTGCAACGCCATCAAATTCTCTTGTATGCATGAAAGGAGGAGGCCAAGGTGGTGGACGACATAGTGCACCATGTTCATGTTCTCCATCAAATAAGCGTGCACATTCACTTGAGCCAGGATCTCAAACAAATAAACATTATACTATATTTGTATGTACATTTATAATTTGAATAATCTCATCATTCTCCTCTTCTTTATGACAAGTCATCCTTGGCTTGCTTGTATGTCTAGGAAAGAGGCTTTTAGGGATAGTATGAGCGCTGTCCATATTGCACAACCGCATCAAACAATGCTTCTCTTTTATTTGTTGTCCCCATTGCAAGGAAAAAATACTAGAAAAACTTGACAAGGCATTATTAGCATTAATGCATTTATTTACTTTACCATGTTGTTGTAGCACAAAAGGAGCTGGCACATTTGAACATATGTAAACTTTATGCACCATAAATTCATCACTATCTTCATAGTTGCCTATAGCATGAAAAATATTTCTACTTAACAAAGACAATTCAGATTGGGAAAATATCCTCTTCTCTACGATATGTAGATCACAAAGATTATCGAATTCAATATATCTGAAGGTATTTAGAGAAGACAACGATTTCAGTTCATCATTTTCACAAGTAATGGGAACCAAACGCTTAATTTCAGAACATGTGGGTGATAACGTTTAAAACCCATTCACTTGTTCCAGCATAGGTATAACAAAATTATCAACACCCAACTTTTCTTTATCACAAAGACTAGTAGGAAAATTAACTTGTGACAAAGGTAAAACTATAAAAGTTTTCATATGTTGGTGCTCTACAAAAGTGTGATTGGTAGAAAAATTCAGCACATAAAAAAACTTCTCAGCTTCTGTATTTGTAGAATGTTGTGCCTTACCTTTATCCTTATTTTCAGCAATATTTTGAGTGCATTATGAGTTGATCCATCTGAAATTTCACAAGTGTTGTTGAAAACCTCGTTCCCTTTTACATCATCTACATTATTTGCTATATTGTCCTGCAAAACGTTAGACACAAAAGGGGGTACAACAAGAAATTTCTCCTCAAATTGATGCACTTCATCTTTACAATATGATACATTAGCAAAAGTTTCTGGCATAAGAGTTTTTATATCTTTCCATGTTTGATGTTTTTCTGTATCACTTAAGTTGTCCGACCAAGTTAATGCAAATCAACTAATGCACTAGCAATATTCCTAATCTTTCTCCTTTCACACATACGGCATTGTCCAAAAATTTTATCCATCTCTGTTTCCCAAGTAATATATTCATCATAACCAAAACCGTCATAAGAAGGAAGAGATGGAAGAATGTAATTACTTCTTGTGGAAGGAGTTGTAAAGGTGGTCTGAATGTCATGTGCAGCCTCGACTGGTGTTTGTTTCTTGGTGAGCAGTCCCATCATCGTCTTCATCATGTCAAGTAACTCAACATGTAGAGCATATTTACCATTCTCTCTTTTACCTGACATTGTTAGTCGCTGTGACGCCCGGTTCCGAAAACTGAACCAAGCTAACGCATATGTATGCCCAGGATGTTCAACACACATACATGAGTGCAATCACAAAAGAGTATATAGAAAATTACCACAGAACAAGATTAATTATCAAATTTTATTACACAAACCATATTATCCTCGAATACAAGCTCTAATGAATATTAATGACAAGTTCAACTAATGCAGCGGAAATAGACTAATTAAGCAACTAAGCAAACTAAGCATAAGGGAATAGCGCAACTCCATGTAACACCACAGGCAAAGCTGACGGTAGACACGGCCTAGATCTCCACATTATCGCCATTAAACTCACAATTCTGACCTGCAACTGTTGGGGGGGGATTGCAAGAGTGAGTACATGTCGTACTCAGCAAGTGTGGAAAGTATGACATGTGGTTGATTCAAATGACGACAATAATAATGGCAAAGTGCTGAAAAGTACAGTAAAACATTTGAAAAGCAATATATTATATGTATGTGAAGTAATCCCATCTTAATAATGAGTAATACCATAATACCAAACTGAATTCATTACCATCATCAATAAGTCCAGATTTCACCATTGCCAATAACCATATTCAATACCAGAAATAAATCCATAACCAACCATAACCATTACCAAACCATAACCATTCCAATAACCATCCCATTACCAAATTCCCTCTAATCATGTAGGTCATCCAGGCGCTCATAACCGGGAGCACGGCTATCATGATAGTTTTAATACTCTGCAGAGTTTGTACCACTTTACCGACGTGTTTGTGATTTCATCACCCGTTGGCGACTAAAGAACCTCCCTTATGCCCGTTTACACTTCCTTTGGTGTATGGCCAAGAGATCACAAAATAGCCTTTACAAAGGGATTACTAGCCTATTTAGACCCCACTGAGGTTTCACCGGTGGCGATGCCTCCAACTGAGCACATCTTCAATCAAGGGCCCCCTCTTGAGCCATTCGGATCCCAGGGTAGTCCCACCAATCATCAACAACCCAATCCGACTACCCCTTCCCCGAGCATCCTTAATGGTCCAAATAGCACTGGCAAAGCCCTAATTAATCAGCTACGCCGCACCTATACTTGGCCTCGTGGTGGCACTGTAGTCCTGGCTTATTCTCGCATGAACCGATCCTTAGATCTAAAGCAAGCAAAACCACCATGACATCCAACCCATCCACATACCAGGCTTGCTTAGATCGCCCATTACCATACCATATTTAACCAGTTCAGGCTAACCATAATCTCATCTATGCATAATTAAGTTGAGTGGTATAGTTACTTCCCATCCCAGTTGATTAAGCGAAGCAAAAAGGTAAAAAGCCCTTCCCAACTCTCTACCATATATTCCAGGTGACAAGGGTGGTTTAGCAAATCTAGTAAACTTCCTACCATAGGATTCCCATCAAATTGACACAAGCATGCAGTTTGCAAACAAAACATTTATTTTAAAAAACAGGATCAATATGCTTCAAGGACACTTGCCTTGCTCCGGCGGATAGGGTTGCTCAAGCGCTTCAAAGCCTTGGTTCTTGAAATCCTCGTACACGATCTCTTGAGCACTTCCCTCTACTCGTGATCACACATACAAGAAAATGTATACAAATCAACATGATGCACACACATTAATCAACATGCAATGATATGCATGCATGCAAAGATCAATTATTAATTAACTATGATTGTTTATTAATTAGATGCAACTAGTTCATACATGTTCATACGAGTTTACGGGGGTTTTAGCGAGGATTAATGCTGCTGAAAATAAAAAGGTGATGCAACAAAAATCAATTTATGTCTATTAGATCTAATACGTCGCTAAAATTCGCATTGGAACGTGGCCTATCGTAGATGCGATGGCTTCGATGATCGCGGGATGGGGACGATGCGTAGACGAAGTAGATGTGCAAGGTCCTCCGGCGGCACGACGACGGCGACGCGATGACGACGGCGATCTCCGGCGGACGACGACACCCTCCTCTTTTTTTCTTCCTCTTCCTCCTCTTTTCTTCCCTGGCGGCACCTCTGATCTCCTCTATTCTTTTTCTTAGGGCGGCTAGGGCTTCCGGCGGCTGCTTTGCCTCTGGCGTCGAAAAAAATGAGACGCTAACGGGGCTTTTATAGCCGCGAGGTCACGGCGCTAGAGCACGGGCGGCAGGCGGCGCTAGGGCACGGGAACCAGCAACCGAATCGGTCCACGATGCTGGGCCCATGGCGCGCGCTGGCTCGCGGGCACAGGAGCGGGGTGGGGTCGCGCAGGGCCAGCGTAGTGCGGGGCGCGCACGTGAGGGCGCGGGAGCAGAGCCGGGGTCGCGTGGCCGGGGCGCATGGCGCGAGGGAGGCGCGAGCGCGGGCGGCGCGTGGCGCGCGTGCTGCGGGGGCGCGCGGGAGGCGCTCGCTGGCTGGGTCGGTCGGGCGGCCTGGCCGGCTGAGCAGTCCTTTTTTTTCTTTTTTTTCCTTATATATATATACTTTCTTTTTTTCATTATATTATTTATTTATTTATATTTTTTTGATATTACTTTTTTATTATTATTACATTTTTTATTTACATGTATATATTATTATATATTATTTATTCATATATATTTCTTTTATTATTTTTTATATTATTGATTATTATTTATTTATACTTAATCCCTAATACATGTTTTATATTTTTATTTTCTTTTTCTTCTTTTTGCTACACCATATATGTATGTCTTATCTTTCATTATCTTTCTTTTACTCTATTAATATTTAATGCATGAACATGTATGCAATGCATGATGCGAAAATTTAGGGTGTTACAAACCTACCCCCCTTAAAATGAATCTCGCCCTCGAGATTCGACAACGTGGAGAAAAGATGAGGGAATTCCGTCTTCGTGGCACACTCAATAACTCCATTGTGCTTCCTCAACCAGTCCATACCAAGTATAATGTCCAATCCTTGAGAATCCAAAACAATGAGGTTGGCGGAGAAGTCTACCCCCATTATTCTAAGGCTTATTTTTGGACATACTATACTTGTCCTCATCTCTCCTCCAGGAGACTTAACCAATAGAGTAAACTTCATATGAGAGATAGGCAAACTATAATTGGCAACATACTTGGATGTAATGAATGAATGCGATGCTCCAGAATCAAATAACATAGTCGCGGGGTTGGAGTTGGCGAGAAACATACCAATGACCACGTCATCCACTTGTTGAGCATCCTCCGTAGAGACATGGTTCACGTTGCCACGAGCGAAATTCTGCTGTCCACGGTTCCCTTGTGGCTATCCTCCATTAGGTCTTGGGTTTTGCCTCGGTGCGTTGCTTCCTTGACCATGTCCTGACTAAGGACATTGATTCGCAAAGTGTTCAGCTTCTCCACAAGTATAGCACCTCTTAACTCCACCAAAATTATTGGGACGAGCTTGGTTTTGAGCATTTGCTCCAGGAAAATCAGCACGAGGCGCATAAGGCATCGGAGGCCTAGGTGCTTGCATGATAGGGCGCTGCTGCACAAACTGAGTTGGGCGCGGTGCAAATCCAGGGCGTTGAGTAGGCTCAGAAGAACTGAAGTAAGGTGCATTGGGGGGGTGCAAAGCGAGGGTGCACATTACTTCCTTGTTGTTGTCCTTGGTATGGCGCCTTCCTCTTGTTGTCTTGCTCCATCTCACGAACCTTGTTCTCCACCACAATTGCTTTGTCCACAAGCTTCTGGAAGTTGGCATAATCGCAATTGAGTAGTTGCACTTGGATTTCATTGTTCAAGCCTCTCATGAGCAAATATTACTTCCGGCTGTCCCGACTAACATCCTCAAGCGCATATCTTGAGAGTTGAGTGAACTTATTGAGATATTCACTCACGCTTGATTTTCCTTGTCTCAAGTTCTAAAATTCTTGCCTCTTCATGATCATAACACCTTCCGACACATAATGAGAACAGAAACTCTCCTTGAATTCCGCCCAGGTGATCCTCTCTTGATCCTCATGAGCATTGCAATAGGAATCCCACCAATCTGCAGCTGCTCCAACGAGTTGATGAGAAGCAAATAGCACCTTCTCTCGGTCACTGCATTGGACAATAGCAAGTTTCTTCTCCACGGATTTGAGCCAATCATCAGCATCCATAGGGTCAACAGCTTGAGCAAAGGTCGGCGGCCTAGTCCTCATAAACTCTCCCAATCGTTTATGAGGAGGTGGGGGTGGCGGTGGAGGCATGTGGGGCTGACTGTTGATGTTGCTGCCAGCCTGCAGCTGTCCCATAGTTTGTATCATGGTCTGCATGAGCTGGTTCTGCATAGCCAGTAGCTGCTTGATATTGATGGCTCCATGAGCAGGTCCTTGTCCAGTATTGTTCTGGGGTACTCCATGGTTCTCCTTCTCACCATTGACATCCCTTTGATTGCGAGTCCTCACCATCCGAAGAAGAGCAATAGGTAAGAATTAAGGAACGTCCCCAACTAAATGCATCAAGGGATATGAAACTAACCAACTAGCTATACTAGCCTAGGTGGACATGGCAATGCTAAAGCATCCCAAAATCCTCTATTAAGCACACAAGCAAACAATATATATATATATATATATATATATATATATATATATATATATATATATAGCAAACAGCACACTAAGCAAAAACACATTGAGTGCTCCTATGTGCTCTAAAGTGTCCATTCTATCTAGGCTGCGTCCTACGGTCAACCTGTGGCTCTGATACCAATTTGTGATGCCCGGTTCCAAAAACTGAACCAAGCTAACGCATATGTGTGCCCAGGATGTTCAACACACATACACGAGTGCAATCACAAAAGAGTATACAGAAAATTACCACAGAACAAGATTATTTTTCAAATTTTATTACACAAACAATATTATCCTCAAATACAAGATCTAATGAATATTAATGAAAAGTTCAACTAATGTAGCGGAAATAAACTAATTAAGCAACTAAGCAAACTAAGCATAAGGGAATAGCGCAGCTCCATGCAACACCACTGGCAAACTGACGGTAGAGACGGCCTAGATCTCCACATTATCGCCATTAAACTTACAATTCTGACCTGCAACTGTTGGGGGGGGGATTGCAAGAGTGAGTACATGTCGTACTCAGCAAGTGTGGAATGTATGACATGTGGTTGATTCAAATGACGACAATAATAATGGCAAAGTGCTGAAAAGTACAGTAAAACATTTGAAAAGCAATATATTATATGTATGTGAAGTAATCCCATCTTAATCATGAGTAATACCATAATACCAAACTAAATTCATTACCATCATCAATAAGTCCAGATTTCACCATTGCCAATAACCATATTCAATACCAGAAATAAATCCATAACCAACCATAACCATTACCAAACCATAACCATTCCAATAACCATCCCATTACCAAATTCCCTCTAATCATGTAGGTCATCCAGGCGCTCATAACCGGGAGCACGGCTATCATGATAGTTTTAATACTCTGCAGAGTTTGTACCACTTTACCCACGTGTTTGTGATTTCGTCACCCGTCGGCGACTAAAGAACCTCCCTTATGCCCGTTTACACTTCCTTTGGTGTATGGCAAAGAGATCACAAAATAGCCTTTACAAAGGGATTACTAGCCTATTTAGACCCCACTGAGGTTTCACCGGTGGTGATGCCTCCAACTGAGCACATCTTCAACCAAGGGCCCCCTCTTGAGCCATTCGGATCCCAGGGTAGTCCCACCAATCATCAACAACCCAATCCGACTACCCCTTCCCTGAGCATCCTTAATGGTCCAAATAGCACTGGCAAAGCCCTAATTAATCAGCTACGCTGCACCCATACTTGGCCTCGTGGTGGCACTGTAGTCCTGGCTTATTCTCGCATGAACCGGTCCTTAGATCTAAAGCAAGCAAAACCACCATGACATCCAACCCATCCACATACCAGGCTTCCTTAGATCGCCCATTACCATACCATATTTAACCAGTTTAGGCTAACCATAATCTCATCCATGCATAATTAAGTTGAGTGGTATAGTTACTTCCCATCCCAGTTGATTAAGCGAAGCAAAAAGGTAAAAATCCCTTCCCAACTCTCTACCATATATTCCAGGTGACAAGGGTGGTTTAGCAAATCTAGTAAACTTCCTACCATAGGATTCCCATCAAATTGACACAAGCATGCAGTTTGCAAACAAAACATTTATTTTAAAAAACAGGATCAATATGCTTCAAGGACACTTGCCTTGCTCCGGCGGATAGGGTTGCTCAAGCGCTTCGAAGTCTTGGTTCTGGAAATCCTCGTACACGATCTCTTGAGCACTTCCCTCTACTCGTGATCACACATACAAGAAAATGTATACAAATCAACATGATGCACACACATTGATCAACATGCGATGATATGCATGCATGCAAAGATCAATTATTAATTAACTATGATTGTTTATTTATTAGATGCAACTAGTTCATACGTGTTCATACGAGTTTATGGGGATTTTAGCGAGGATTAATGCTGCTGAAAATAAAAAGGCAATGCAACAAAAATAAATTTACGTCTATTAGATCTAATACGTCGCTAAAATTTGCATTGGAACGTGGCCTACCGTAGATGCGATGGCTTCAATGATCGCGGGATGGGGACGATGCGTAGATGAAGTAGATGCGCAAGGTCCTCTGGCGGCACGACGACGGCGATCTCCGGCGGACGATGGCACCCTCCTCTTTTTTTCTTCCTCTTCCTCCTCTTTTCTTCCCTGGCGGCACCTCTGATCTCCTCTGTTCTTTTTCTTAGGGCGGCTAGGGCTTCCGGCGGCTGCTTTGCCTCTGGCGTCAAAAAAAACGATGTGCTAACGGGGCTTTTATAGCCGCGAGGTCACGGAGCTAGAGCACGGGCGGCAGGCGGCGCTAGGGCACGGGAACCACGACCGAATCGGTCCACGGTGCTAGGCGCATGGCGCGCGCTGGCTCGCGGGCACGGGAGCGGGGTGGGGTCGCGCGGGGCCAGCGCGGTGCGGGGCGCGCACGTAAGGGCGCAGGAGCGGAGCCGGGGTCGCGCGGCCGGGGCGCGTGGCGCGAGGGAGGCGCGAGCGCGGGCGGCGCGTGGCGCGCGTGCTGCGGGGGCGCGCGGGAGGCGCTCGCTGGCTGGGTCGGTCGGGCGGCCTGGCTGGCTGAGCAGTCCTTTTTTCTTCTTTTTTTTCCTTATATATATATATACTTTCTTTTTTTATTATTTTATATTTTATTATATATTTTTCATATATTATTATTATATATATTATTTATATACATATATTTATATATATATATTATTATTATTTTATACTTATTCCATATTACAAGTTTTACGCTATTATTTTCCTTCTCTTCTTTTGCTACTCATATTTGTATATGTATATTTTATGTTTTATTATTTTTCTTTTATTCTACTAATATTTAATGCATGAACATGTATGCAATGCATGATGCGAAAATTTAGGGTGTTACAATCGCAAATAGAAGACAATAAAAATATGTTATCTCTAACAACTACATATGACAATGGCAAGGTGAAAGTAGAATCACACACTCTCAAATGTCTTACTACGCTCTTACAAGTGTTCTTACCGACACTGCAGGTGGCAAACAGTGGCCGGTGTGAAGAACCAATCGAGAGTGGGGTGATTGCAAAGATCTACGAATTCAACTCAAGAGAAAAGTGTAGCTTGGAAGACACTTTATATCGTAACAAAGATTAGCAACAATGAAATTAGATAGTAAAGTTGAATAAGTGTCCAAAATACTTGTCAAAGTTGCTGGCCTAAATGTTTTCCTAGTAGTTCAAGCTAGCAAGACATGAAGCAAAACTATAGTACACAAGGATGCAAGCACTTCCGGTATTATTTTTCTTTGTTTTTCTTTTCTCTTTTTTTTTGTGCGGCTTTCGTATATTTTTTTGCACTTGCCTTTTTCTTTTGTCTTTGTTTTTTTCAGAATGTGCTGCAAAAGAAGAACACAATGCAAAGCAATCAAAGATATCTCGTAGGTCTGTTACAGATTTTCTATTCAATCTTCTAAGGACAATTAAGCACCTTTAGAAGCTCCAAATCTAAAAACTTTGAAAAAAAAAAGATTATAGATATATATCTCCTCTTTAATTTCAGTATATGGAAGACCTATTTTGGATTAGAACAATAGGAGATATAGCCCCCGAAATACAAACTATTCAAAATTTCTAGGTCAATAACAGATTCGGATCTAATGCAATTTAGACCTCGATAACTCTATTTTCTGGGAAACCAATTAATATGCAAGTTATAGAAAACTTCTCAAGATTTCCATAAAGTACAAGAACACCAAAATCCGAGTTTGTATGAGTGAGATATGATAAAAATACTGAACTAGACATAGATGAATCTAATCTGGACGTGATGATGTGATTCAAAAGGATGAACCAACACAATGCAAAACTCAAACTGATACCAAAAACACTTTGTAAACCAGAAATATGACTCAACAACAGACACAAACTCAACAAAAACACAATGGAAACAAAAGTTGCAAAGGCTCAATATTGTTTGGACAAAGTAATGAACAAATCTACTAATCTGCAAGTTTTTTTGTGGCTTTTTTGTGGACTTAAGGTATGAAAAACAAAACTAATGTAATGGATAGATGAATTATCTAACGGGCAACCAGGAAATCTGATACCAATTGATAAGGAGGTTTAGGCCCGATCTTCTGAAAGGTAATGGATAAGTCGATTGATGGAAATCTCGACGTCGATGATCCAAGGCTCTCGAGTAGAACACGAAAAACCCCTGCAATCACCACCCCTCCATTAGTTATCAACCGTGCTGCACATTATTGACCTCGCCAAGAAGGATAATCCCTACAAGTGCAACCAAGAACACAAGCAAGAACAAGGTAGAAGCAATCTGAATTGCTAAGTTGGGGTCTCACAAACCGATGAACAGCGAAACTGTATATACAGATTAATCTAAGCAAAATCCCATTGTTCATGGCAACTACTATGGAGTATATATATGTGGGAGGACGTCCAAGGGGGTGTTGGGGTCGTGACCTAACGCTAAGACACAAAAATAATGGACTTAGACTTGATACAAGGCCCAATGGCCCAATACGGTAGCGCAGCACCCTGACAGATTCTGAACTCTATTTTGTTTTGATGATTCCCATAGCGTCCCAAACAATATTGACATGGGACCATGCCCATTGGAAATTTTATCCTCTCCTCTTTTCGTGCATATGTAGAACGTCCAAAACGGAGTTCGTATGCGTCCTGAGCGTCTATTTTAGTGCGAACTGCTCTTGGACTCCGAGTTGGACACGATTTTGAGTTGGGGTCGGTTTCCATCTTCATTGAACGTATTATCTGTTCCTCCATGCCCCTAAACCTTCCTCCAATTACTCCTTGAATCACTCCATGTATCCTAATCACAATTAAATTATTAGGTAGAAATCTATTCTCAAAAACATATAACGAAACATATAAGAACGAGCTTGTCGGTGGTTTTGATCCGGGAGATCTCCCGACACTACTAAAGTGTTAGAGGAGTTTGAGGTTCGGTATGGGCGCGCAGAGATTCCAGAAGGTGAGATGTCGAGTGAAACAAGGGACACGAAGATTTACGTGGTTCGGGCCGCCTGAGCGTAATACCCTACTCCACGGGGTGTGTTGGTGTTGTATTGGATGTATGAGCTCAACGTCAGTTGAGAGTGTAAAGTTAGCGTGTCTCCGGAGAGTGTGTGTCCTATGTATCGTCGGCCTGTCCTTTTATAGTACAAGGGCAAGCCGTTACAAGTTAGCCTGGCCCAACATGTGGCCCGAGCGGTTACTGATATTGATACATATTCAACACGTTTAATTGCCCTTAATGATCGAGTTATGGGTTTTGACAGCACCGTTACTGGTAATTAAGGTCGTCCGATCATGTGTCATTAATATAGTATTAATGACACTTGATCGCGTCTTGAAGTCCTTGATTCCCCTTTGAAGATCCGGAGCCGTTGTGGAGTCTTCCGGAGTTTAGAGGCTGAAGATATGATGGTTGGACACGTGGCAGCGCCGGAGCACACTGTGGGGAACAGATAGGTCCGGTGTTACCCGACACGTGTCAGTTCTGGAGCTTCCCTCGGTCTGGGGTTAGGTCAGGGGGTGCCATTTCGGTACATAGCCCGGAGCTTCCCCCTTGTGGGCGTTAGCTCCGGTTTGATAGTACATGTGGCGACCCTGGGACTAACTATGTTGAAGAAGCGGGTCTGGTTATGTCTGACATGTGGGCCTCTGAAGGTCTTCAAATCAAGTAGATGACTTTCCCTTGAGATCTTTGCGATCCCAAGGAGTATATGGTACCCAGGGTACCGACAGTGGCCCCCTGATCCCACCTCTGGGGAAGACCCCTTGGGTGAAGTCATTCTGCCGGAGGTGGATCCATCCTTCGACTTTTGAACTGAGTCTTCAAAGGTCTTCGGATGTGCTGTTGGCGATAGTTTGGAGTTAAATCCTCGCCGTGTGGCATATCCCGTGTGCGGCAAATGAGATCTTTGGTGTGCGGATCTCACGCAATTGATGGTCGCTGGTTCCCGATACGAAAATCGTATCGGTTCCGCGCGCCTTATCAGGCCGCCGCCTCATGATGACAACCGTTTTTCCTGGGTAAGAATCTCGACTTGATCGTCGGGGTGGTTCCGGGCCCCCTTGTCATCGGCTGGGTGGAATTTTTGAGTAGTATCTTCGACTTCCTTGCGGTTTCCATCTAAGCATTGCGAGGGCTTACTTAAGGAGGAAAGCGCACACCGTCTGGAGTTCTTTACGCCTCTCATCTGATCTTGCGCTCAAACTCCCAACTTGTGCTCGCTTTTCCTCTCTTGCCTTGCTGTGCTGCTATGGAGTTGGATCTCCGCGAGAGTCGTTTGAAGACCGAAGGTGACTTGAAGAAGGTCCGGGCCCTCATGGGATGGTCCCCGGACTTCTTCAACCATCTGGTCCGCGCCAGAAGAGAGCTCCCGTTCGAGAAAGGAGCACGCCGGCAAGATGGTGTACTTCTCTCCGTATGCCATGGTGGGGTTGATCCCACCTTTTTCCTCCTTTTTCTTGATGCTACTAGACTTTTATGGTCTGCAGCTATACCACCTTGGCCCCCACTCCATTCTTCCTGTGTCTATCTTCGTCCACTTTTGTGAAATGTGGGTGGGCATCCTCCCCTGCATTGAACTTTTCCGGACCTTCTTCACCGTCCATACCACCGGTAGGAGTAATGAGTACCTTGGCTTATATTACTTCGTGAAGCGCAAGAAGTGCCCATTCAAGTACCTCTGGTCGTTTCCCTCTGGAAAGTGGGATGATTGGAAGAAGGACTGGATAGTCATCCGGGTGGAGGAGCACGAGAAGCTGGAGCTGCCCGAAGGCCTCCCCAACATCGACACTGCAGTCTGGAGTGAAGCTCCGGTGCTGTCGGATGCCTTCAACCCTGCTCTGACCAGGATCCGCCAGTGCGTGGAGGGAGGATTAACTCCTCAGGCGGTATTTTGCAACTTCCTGGTCAACAGATGGGCACCGCTGAAGAGGAGAGAAAAACTCGCTTGGGCCCTCAACAGCGTGATGGACGACGACTGGGTCGAGACCGGAACGAAGTCCAACATGGCGGGGGCAACCTTGGAGTTACATCTCAAAGAGTTCCAGCACGGCATCGACGTTGCGGGAGATGACTTGACCCCACCATCAGCCTTTCTCCCTCTGAACATGGAAGTAGAGTTCAGCAAGGAGCTCCGACGGATGATGCCGGTGCTTGACAACCTTGGTGTCGTCGAGAGAAGATCGACCTCCAGGGTGGTGATCCCTGGGGCTTCCGAAGGTGGTTCTGACCCTGCCCCGAAGCCAAGGATCGAAGTCGTCGGCAAGGGCAAGGAACCGGAGGACGAACTCTTGAGCCAGAAGAGGAAACTGCAACATGCCGACGGAAGGTCCGTCAGGCCTGCAACCTCTGCATCAGCTCCTTCTCCCCGGAGGGGGAGGTCTTCTACAACTGCGGCGACTGTACCTGCAGCGGTGTCTTCCCGGGGTGCTAGCTCCGGGCATGCGACTCCATCACCAGGGCCAGTTGAGGCCTCTAGGTCCAGAGGTCCTTCCCAGTCAAGGAGGGCCTCGACTAAGGATGTGCCTGTGACTGCAACGAGTTCTGGGGGGCCTTCCGGAGCTTCCACGCCGGCGGCGGCTATGGTCAGCCCAGAACGCCCGGGAAAGAGGTTCCGCGCAAGCTGGTGCGGAAGCCTCCCGAGGTAATTTTTAATCTTTACCTCAGACAGTTGTTTTTTTGTAGTAACTGTTTTTTAAATTTCTTCATCCTTCATCTGCAGCGTTCCCAAGAAGAGGAGTGAGGCTCCACCCTCAGCCACAACAGCTGAAGTTGTGAGAGCGAAAGCCTCTGCTCCTGTCCCGGTGCCGCCCCAAGTGGTGGCTGAAGCTGCGGCAGCTCCAGCGCCAGCTGTCGTGGTCATGGACCTCGACTCATCCCCCGAGACTCCCATGGTAGCGCTGGACCACGGGAGAGAAGATGCGCCAGCGGCACCTACCCCGGAGGTTGAAGCTTCGGGTTTGGGTGCTGAGATGATGGAAGCTTCAGCCGTTGAGCTGGAGGAAGCAATAATTCCGGCCCCAGAGCCGAAAATGGTCGAAGCCCCGACGGTTGAGCCGGAGGTAATTGAAGTCTCAGCATGCGCGCCGGATGTTGAGGAAGTCCCGGCAGTTGGGCTAAGTACCTCTGAAGCACCGGTCGCAGAGCCGGTCGTTGCTGGAGCTCCAGCCGCAGGGCCGGTTGATGTTGAAGACCTTCCGGCTCCCGAGCAGGTTGCCGTTGAAGCTCCGGCCGCAGAGCCGGCTGTTGTTGAAGATCTTCCGGCGCCTGAGCCGGTCATTGCGAAGGCGTCAGCGCTCGAGCCCCCAGTAGAGGAGGTGCCCAGGCCGGAGCCAGAAGCAGTTCCTGCTCCGGGAGTGACGACGCCGGAGGTACCCGCGGCTGAGCTGGAGTGCTCTGATGAAGTCGCTAGCCCCTTGGCCGAGGGGACGAATGAAGATCTGGCGGCTGGTCCTTCGGAACCACTTCCGGACGTCGGAACTCCATCAGCGGGACCCTCCCTGATGGCGACTGAGGCCATCCTGGAGGACGGCCCTGGTGCCGTGGAGGCTCAGTGGACCACTCTTGTGGAGTGGGACCCAATTTTTGTAACTGAAAACCCGCTGGAACAAGCGGAGGAGACCCCAGTAGGTTCGGATCCTATCCCGTTGTCATTGTCTATTGACAACGCCTACTCCAGTCTGCGTCAAGTTCAGCTGGCATTCTTCCACAACAGCAAGGCTCTTGAAGAGGAGCGCCAAACCCATAGGAGGTGGCATAATCGGCTCTACTTCGAGACCAAGCTGGCGCAGTCAAGGCTAGCAGATGACAAAGAATGGATCAAGCAGGAGAAGGTCCGCCTGGAGTACTGGGGCAAGTTATTGGATGACAGGCAGAGCTTGACTCGCGCCCTCGACGCTCAATCCCGGGCCATTTATGAGCAGACCAAAGCAGCTAATTGTGCGGCTGATGAACGCCAAGAAAGGCTTGAGGCCATTAACACTACTCTCATCAAGCACCGGGAGGCACTTGAGGAGAGGGAGAAAAGGCTCGAAGATGAAGAGCAGAAACTCCTAGAGCTGCGGGATGACGTCTTGAGGAGGGAGGAGGAGCTCACCGAAAAGGTGGCTCTGGCTGACAAGGGCCTCAAAGAGCGCGCCAAAAATTGGAAGAGCGCTACGCTGAAGAGGAGGAGAAGGCCTGGGTGCGAGGGCAGGAACTCTACAAGCAAGAGTGTGCCATCGCTGCTAGGGAGAAGAAAGTATGGGGCAGGGAGAAGGACCTGGTTGACCGCCGGAATAAGATCTACCTCTAGGAGGAGGAGCTCGGAAAACTCGAGAAGCGAGTTGCTAAAAAGATTCAGCAAAACGCCAAAGAAGTTGAGCGCCCCACTCGCGAGAATTCTGAACTAGTGGCGGCCAAAAGATCCTTGGAAGAACTGAAGGGCTTGAGGGCTGCGGACTCCCTATAGGTTTGGGAGTTCCTGGGCAAGGCCAACGACACGCTGACACCGATGGGCTTCAGTCCCATGCGTCCGGATGATCCGAAGCCGGAGTCGGACCTAGCGTTGCAAGCGCTGAGCTCGGCGGGTAGCAAACTCTCCAAGGTGGGCGATGTCATCGCGAACCAGTTGGAGGTTGAGGGGCAATCCCTGGCAAAGAACGTCGCAGAGTATGTGCTGACGTGCTACACCAGCCGGAATCCCCAATTCCCTCTGGACCCGGTGCTTGAAGGTCCCGTCGAAGGAGAAGGTGAAGCCGCCCGAGCCAATGTGTTAGAGGTTGCTCAGAAGGTCGCCCAGTTCTTCCATAGGGTCTAGGACCATCTCCGTAGCTCCCACTTGTATTCTCTCTTTTTCTTCCTCAATTTTGTAATCCCTTGTCTCCAGATGAATGAAATCCCCAAATTTTTGTGAATTTCACTTTTTGTCTTCAACACTTTTGTCTTCACTTGGACTCCTGGTAGATGTACACAATTTGATTGTGAACATGTACCAAGAGGATATTGTGTTTTGTTGAAGACTCATTTGCTTCGAACTTGTAGAGTGTAGGTCCGAAGTCTTCGATAGTGAAGGCCCCCTGAGGTTGCCGGAGCTTAGAAGCTCCGGCATTGTCTATTGTTGGAGCTTAGTAGCTCCGGCAATAGTCCCTATCAACGCGTAGAGCATCGATAGTTAGTCCTCTGGGGTGTCGGAGCTTGGTAGTTCCGGCAGTGACCTTTACCAACGTGTAGTTTGTTGGTAGCAGACTCCGCTTGCTGGGTCTTCTCACCATCATTTATTTTGCGTCGACGGCTGGCCCCCCTAGCTTTACCGGAGCTTGGTTGCTCCGGTGATGCTCGTTTTCAATGTTTAACATCGATTACAAGCCACCTAGGGGGAGTCGGAGCTTAGTTAGCTCTGGCTTTTCTCCATTAACGTGGATTTTTTATTTTTCCTGCACACTGAAGCCAAGAAAAATAGTAAAATTCATTCCTTGCCTATAACTTCGTCGCGGCTTACGATTCCCAAGAGAGTTTTAGGTCAAACGCGATTCTGAATACAACCGAATGCGTTGTATTTTCTTCCAGATCCAATTGTACTTGGACCCGCCTTACTTCGTCTTGCCGGGGTGTAGGTAGAGTGGCGTACTTAGGGTGCTTGACCAGGCTAAGTCGATGGCACACTCCGGCCCGAGGTTGGCTTGGCGGCATTCAGGCGAGTGGGCCATAAACAATATTTGAATCTAGAAGAATCGACAATACAGCTCGAATCGTATATGAACCAGTCGAACTAAAATTTCTTAAGAATTGCACGTCTTTGTTATAGACAAGAAAGTGAAAAATAAAAAATGTTGAGCCTGTACAAAATAAATGCATGTGGAGTCTGTTTCACATGAAGATGTCTTTCATTATAGGTCCAGGGTACAGGGGAAACAAGTACACTCTTAGGGTACGGAACCAGGCTAAGCGTGTTTAATTTCTCGTTTGACCCAGGGTAGCTAGCCACACTTTTAGTCCTGAGACTGCGACAAGTGTTGCATGAACTTTGCGGACCTTCCGGGAAAGGTCCGGCTCTTCTCCCAGAGGAACTACCCGACTCTGTACAATGACTCTATAACATACACATCAAGTTACTACAGACTCACCTCCGTGATATTAAGTGTAGAACTTACGGAGGTGCTCAATGTTCCAAGGATTTGGGAGAGGTGTCCCATCCTCGGTAGCCAAACGAATGCTTCCGGGACGGGATACTTTAATCCCTCGGAAGGGTCCCTCCCAACTAGGGGAGAGTTTGTTTAACCCTTCTCTGGATTGTATTCTCCGTAGCACCAGATCGCCTTCCTCGAGGTGTCGGTTGTGTACATGCCGCTGATGATAGCGCTGAAGGGCTTGGCGGTATTGGGCATTCCGAACAGCTGCTTGGCACCTTCCCTCCTCAAGGAGGTCTAGGTCTTTGTGACGCCCGGTTCCGAAAACTGAACCAAGCTAACGCATATGTGTGCCCAGGATGTTCAACACACATACACGAGTGCAATCACAAAAGAGTATACAGAAAATTACCACAGAACAAGATTAATTATCAAATTTTATTACACAAACCATATTATCCTCGAATACCAGCTCTAATGAATATTAATGACAAGTTCAACTAATGCAGCAGAAATAAACTAATTAAGCAACTAAGCAAACTAAGCAAAAGGGGTAGCGCAGCTCCAATAACACCACAAGCAAAGCTGACGGTAGACCACGGCCTGGAACTCCGCATTATCGCCATTAAACTCACAATCCTGACCTGCAACTGTTGGGGGGGGGGATTGCAAGAGTGAGTACATGTCGTACTCAGCAAGTGTGGAAAGTATGACATGTGGCTGATTCAAATGACGACAATAATAATGGCTAAGTGCTGAAAAGTACAGTAAAAATTTGAAAAGCAATATATCATATATATGTGAAGTAAACCCATCATAAACCATGTAACCATAATAATATCAGTCCATAAATCACCATTACCAATAACCATAATCGATGTCATAAACCATAATTCCATCCCGTAACCATAATCATAATATCAACCATAACCATCACCAAACCATAACCATTATCAAACCATAACCATCCCAAATCCCAATTTCCCTCTAATCATGTAGGTCATCCAGGCGCTCATAACCGGGAGCACGGCTATCATGATAGTTTTAATACTCTACAGAGTTTGTACCACTTTACCCACGTGTTTGTGATTCCATCACCCGTCAGCGACTAAAGAACCTCCCTTATGCCAATTACACTTCCTTTGGTGTATGGCCAAGAGATCACAAAATAGCCTTTACAAAGGGATTACTAGCCTATTTAGACTCCACTGAGGTTTCACCGGTGGCGATGCCTCCAACTGAGCACATCTTCAACCAAGGGCCCCCTCTTGAGCCATTCGGATCCCAGGGTAGTCCCACCAATCATCAACAAACCCAATCCGACTAACCCTTCCCCGAGCATCCACAATGGTCCAAACAGCACTAGCAAAGCCCTAATTAATCAGCTACGCCGCACCCATACTTGGCCTTGTGGTGGCACTGTAGTCCTGGCCTATTCTCGCATGAACCGGTCCTTAGATCTAAAACAAGCAAACCACCATAACATCCAACCCATCCACATACCAGGCTTGCTTAGATCACCCATCTTATTGACCAGTTCACATTAACCAGAATATCATTGATGCATAATTAAATGTGTAGTGTTGTTTGCCATCCCAATTAATTATGCGAAGCAAAAAGGTAAAAATCCAATCTCAACTCTCTACCATATATCCCAGGTGACAAGGGTGGTCAAACAAAACTAGTAAACTTCCTATCATAGGATTCCCATCAAATTGACACACGCATGCAGTTTGCAAACAAAACATTTATTTTAAAAACAAGATCAATATGCTTCAAGGATACTTGCCTTGCTCCGACGGATGGGGTTGCTCAAGCGCTTCAAAGTCTTGATTTTGGAAATCCTCGTATGCGGCCTCTTGAGCACGTTCCTCTACTCGTGATCACACATACAAGAAAATACATACAATTCAATATGATGCACACAAATCAATCAACATGCAATGCCATGTATGCATGCACAATTCAATAATTAACTTACTACGGTTGTTTATTAATTAGATGCAACTAGTTCATACGTGTTCATATGAGTTTATGGGGGTTTTAGCGAGAATTAATGCTGCTGAAAATAAAAAGATGACGCAACTACGATCAATTTACGCCTATTAGATCCAATATGGTCGCTAAAATTCACATCGGAAACATGGCCTACCGTAGATGCGATGGCTTTGATGATCGCGGGATGGGGACAATGCATAGACGAAGTAGATGCGCAAGATCCTCCGGCGGCACGACGACGGCGACGCGACAACGACGACGATCTCCGGTGGACGGCGATACCCTCCTCTTTTTCCTCCTCTTCTTCCCCTCCTTTTTCCTCCTTTTCTTCCCTGCGGCGCAGCCTCTGGTCTCCCGTCCTTTTTTCCCTGGCGGCTAGGGTTTTCTGCAGCGTCTCTGGAAAATACGAAGCGCCCTGGACTCTTTATAGCCGCAGCGCAGCGCTAGGGCCGGCGCGCGGGAGCTAGGCGCGGGATGCACGGCTGGGCGCGTGCGTGCGCGGGAGCGGGTCAACGCGGCGCGAGCGCGCTCAGGCGGGGCGTCGCACGATGCGGGGCCGGGCAGCACTGACCGCTCGGTCGGGGGGCATCGGGGTGCGAGCGGCTCGGGCCAGGGTGGGGTCGCGCTGCATCGAGAGGGCGGCGGGGCGTGGGAGGCGCGGCGGGGTGGGGCCCGGGGCGAGGTGCGCGCTGGAGCGCGCGTGAGGGCGGCGGCAGGACGCGTCGGGCGGGGTGGGGCCCAGGCGTGTGGTGCGTCGCGCGGGAGGCCGGGTGTCGCGCGCTGCGGGGTGGGTCCCGGCGGGGGTCGCGCGGCCTGGCCAGCGGGCGGTCGTTTTGTTTTTTTTCTTTCTTGTTCTTTTATTATTTTTATATATATTATTATTTTTGTATATTTTATTATTTATATTTTATTTTCTTTTTTGATATATTATTATATATATTATTTATATATATTATTGTTATTTTTATACTTATTCCCTATTACAAGTTTTATGCTATTATTTTATTTTTCTTCTTTTGCTACATACATTTGTATATATGTGCTTATTTTATGTTTTATCATTTTTCTTTTATTTTACTAATGTTTAATGCATGGATATGTATGCAATGCATGATGCAAAAATTGAGGGTGTTACAAACCTACCCCCCTTAAAGTGAATCTCGCCCTCGAGATTCGACAGCGTGGAGAAAAGATGCTGGAATTCTGCCTTCAGGTCTTCTTCACGTTCCCACGTTGCTTCGGCTTCTGTATGGTGTTTCCATTGCACTTTGCACCAACGGATCCTCTTATTTCTCGTGACCCTTTCCTTTACGTCCAAGATCTTGATAGGTTGCTCGACATAAGACAAATCCTCTTGATGTTCTAATTCGTCCATCGGCACTTGTTCCTCCGGTACCCTGAGACACTTTTTGAGTTGAGACACGTGAAACCCGTCGTGTACATCGAAGAGATATGCCGGCAGCTCAAGTCGGTAAGCTACCTCTCCTCGCTTGTCCAGTATTTTAAATGGCCTGATATAGTGAGGTGCTAGTTTTCCTTTGACGTTAGACCGTCGCTGACCTCTGATAGTTGACACTTTGAGGTATACAAAATCTCCAACTTCAAAAGTCAGACTCCTTCGCCTATTATCAGCATAACCTTTCTGTCGAGACTGGGCAACCTTTAAGTTTTCCCGTATTATTTGGACTTGCCTTTCAGCATCTTGTAACACGTCGAGACCAAACACTTGATTCTCTCCGGTTTCATTCCAAAACAAGGGAGTCCTACACTTCCTTCCGTACAATGCTTCGTAGGGTGACATTTTCAGACTTGCTTGGTAGCTATTGTTGTACAAGAATTCAGCATACGGCAAACTTTTATCCCAACTTTTCCCATGCTTTAAAGCACAATCTCTTAACATGTCTTCCAAAATTTGGTTGGTCCTCTCGGTTTGTCCATCTGTTTGAGGGTGATACGCCGAACTGAAGTTTAACCTTGTACCCATAGCTTCATGCAATTTCTGCCAAAATCTGGAGGTAAACTGAGAACCTCTATCCGAGACTATCTTATTCGGTACTCCGTGTCGACACACAATATGCTCCATATACAATTCTGCTAGCTTCGCGATGGTATATGTGGTCTTGACAGGAATGAAGTGAGCTGATTTTGTCAATCGATCCACGATTACCCAAATCGAGTCATATCCGGACTATGTACGTGGTAATCCAACTATAAAGTCCATACCAATCTCTTCCCACTTCCACTCCGGAATCTTTAATGGCTGCAATAATCCAGCTGGCCTTTGGTGTTCTGCTTTAACTCGTTGGCACACATCACACAATACAACATATTCGGCTATGTCCTTTTTCATGCTGGCCCACCAATAGCATGTCTTCAAGTCCTTGTACATCTTTGTACAACCGGGATGAATTGAGTACGGCGAGTCATGTGCCTCCTTTAATATTGTCTCCCGAATATGCTTCACATTAGGCACACCGATTCTCTTTCCAAGCCATAAGGTACCATGTTCGTCTTCATCAAATCTGAATTCTCTCCCTTCTTCGGTCCTTTCCTTGATTTCCTTGATCTCCTCATCCGCGGTTTGTGCATCTCGAATTTCTTGCTCCAAGGTCGGATTTAACTCCATCATCTCCATCTCATTTACAAACCCGAGGTTCAGCCGTTCAAACTCCTTACATAACTCGGACGGTAACTCTCGAACTGTGAGTTGATTACTTACTCCTTTCCGACTCAAGGCATCAGCCACTACATTGGCTTTTCCCGGATGATAGTTGATCCCCAAATCATAATCTTTGATGAGCTCCAACCATCTTTGTTGCCTCAAGTTCAGATCCGTTTGTGTGAAAATATACTTCAAACTCTTATGATCCGTATAAATTTCACACCTATGTCCAAGGATATAGTGTCTCCAAATTTTTAGTGCATGTACCACAGCTGCAAGTTCTAAATCATGTGTTGGGTAATTCTGCTCATGTTTCTTCAATTGTCTGGACGCATAGGTGACCACTTGACCTTCTTGCATAAGCACACATCCTAATCCTTGTCTTGATGCATCACAATATATATCAAAACTCTTGCTCACGTCTGGTAATACCAAAACTGGGGCTATTGTTAACCTTTTCTTCAACTCCTCAAAACTGTTTTGACAAGCTTCAGTCCATTGGAATGCCTTTCCCTTCATTAGCAACTCCGCCATAGGCTTGGCTATCTTGGAAAAATCCTTGAAAAATTGACGGTAATATCCAGCCATCCCAAGAAAACTCCTTATTCCCTTGACATTTTGCGGCGGCTCCCACTTCAACACACTCTCACTTTTCCGGGGTCAACCGATACTCCTCATCCTGAGATTATATGACCCAAGAATGGCACCTCTTTCAACCAAAACTGACACTTGTTGAACTTGGCATACAATCGATGCTCCCTCAATTTCTGCAACGTAAGCCTCAAGTGTTCCTCATGTTCCATCTCATCCTTCGAGTAGATCATAATGTCATCAATAAACACCACAACGAACTTGTCCAAGTACTCCATGAAGACTTTATTCATGAGGTACATAAAGTAGGCAGGCGCATTTGTCAATCCAAAAGACATCACAGTGTACTCATAAGATCCATACAGTGTCCTGAAAGCTGTCTTGGGTATGTCCGTTGGTCTAATCTTCATTTGAAAGTATCCCGACCTCAAATCAATCTTAGAGAAGACACAAGCACCCTTCATCTGATCAAATAAGTCTTCTATGCGCGGCAAGGTGTACTTGTTCTTCATTGTTACCTCGTTGAGAGCTCGGTAATCCACACACATCCTTTGCATTCCATCCTTCTTGTCCACAAATAGAACGGGCGCTCCCCAAGGTGAAGATCTAGGGCGAATAAAACCCTTCTCTAATTGTTCTTGAATCTGCTTCTTGAGCTCCGCTAATTCCATAGGAGGCATCCTATACGGCCTCTTATCTATAGGTGCAGTTCCAGGTATTAAATCAATAACAAACTCAATGTCTCGATCGGGTGGCATACCTGGCAACTCGTCTGGAAACACATCCAAAAATTCACACACTACCGGAATCTCCTCAATTGCGGCACCGTCCATATGATTTAGCTCCAATTGCTTCGGTGCGGTTTGAGATGCTTCAAATTCTACAGTGATCCCTTCCTCATTAGTCAACTTCACCGTCTTTGTGGCACACTTAATAACTCCATTGTGCTTCCTCAACCAGTCCATACCAAGTATAATGTCCAATCCTTGAGAATCCAAAACAATGAGGTTGGCGGAGAAGTCTACCCCCTTATTCTAAGGCTTACTTTTGGACATACTATATTTGTCCTCATCTCTCCTCCAGGAGACTTAACCAACAGAGTAAACTTCATATGAGAGATAGGCAAACTATACTTGGCAACATACTTCGATGCAATGAATGAATGCGATGCTCCAGAATCAAATAACATAGTCGCGGGGTTGGAGTTGGCGAGAAACATACCAATGACCACGTCATCCGCTTGTTGAGCATCCTCCGTAGAGACATGGTTCACGTTGCCACGAGCAAAATTCTGCTGTCCACGGCTTCCTTGTGGCTGTCCTCCATTAGGTCTTGGGTTTTGCCTCAGTGCATTGCTTCCTTGACCAAGGCCCGACTTAGGACATTGATGCGCAAAGTGTCCAGCTTCTCCACAAGTATAACACTTCTTAACTCCACCAGAATTATTGGGACGAGCTTGGTTTTGAACATTGGCTCTAGGAAAATCAGCACGAGGCGCATAAGACATTGGAGGCCTAGGTGCTTGCATGACAGGGCGCTGCTGCACAAGCTGAGTTGGGCGTGGTGCATAACCAGGGCGTTGAGCAGGCTCAGAAGAGCCGAAGTAAGGCGCATTGGGCGGCGCAAAGCGAGTGTGCACATTACTTCCTTGTTGTTGTCCTTGATGTGGCGCCTTCCTCTTGTTGTCTTGCTCCATCTCACGGACCTTGTTCTCCACAACAATTGCTTTGTCCACAAGCTTCTGGAAGTTGGCATAGTCACAATTGAGCAATTGCACTTGGATCTCATTGTTGAGGCCTCTCATGAACAAGTATTGTTTTCGGTTGTCCCGACTCACATCCTCAGGCGCATACCTTGAGAGTTGAGTGAATTTATTGAGATATTCACTCACGCCTTATTTTCCTTGTCTCAAGTTCTCAAATTCTTGCCTCTTCAAGATCATAACACCTTCCGGCACATAATAAGAACGGAAACTCTCCTTGACTTCCGCCCAGGTGATCCTCTCTTGATCCTCATGAGCATTGCATAGTGAATCCCACCAATCGGCAGCTGCTCCAACGAGTTGATGAGAAGCAAATAGGACCTTCTCTCGGTCACTGCATTGGACAATAGCAAGTTTCTTCTCCATGGACTTGAGCCAATCATCAGCATCCATAGGGTCGGCGGCTTAAGCAAAGGTTGGCGGCCTAGTCCTCATGAACTCTCCCAGTCGGTTATGAGGAGGTGGGGGTGGCGGTGGAGGCATGTGGGGATGATTGTTGATATTGCCAGCCTGCAGTTGTCCCATTGTTTGTATCATGGTCTGCATGAGCTGGTTTTGCATAGCCAATAGCTGCTCGATATTGATGGCTCCATGAGCAAGTCCTTGTCCAGTATTGTTCTGAGGTACTCCATGGTTCTCCTCCTCACTATTGACATCCCTCTAATTGCGAGTCCTCACCATCTGAAGGAGAGCAATAGGTAAGAATTTAGAAACATCCCCAACTATATGCATCAAGGGATATGAAGCTAACCAACTAGCTATACTAGCCTAGGTGGACATGGCAATGCTAAAGCATCCCAAAATCCTCTATTAAGCACACAAGCAAACAATATATATATAGCAACAACACTCCAAGCAAAAACACATCGATTCCTGAGTGCTCCTATGTGCTCTAAAGTGTCCATTCTATCTAGGCTGCACCCTACGGTCAACCTGTGGCTCTGATACCAATCTGTGTCGCCCGGTTCCGAAAATTGAACCAAGCTAACGCATATGTGTGCCCAGGATGTTCAACACACATACACGAGTGCAATCACAAAAGAGTATACAGTAAATTACCACAGAACAAGATTAATTATCAAATTTTATTACACAAACCATATTATCCTCGAATACAAGCTCTAATGAATATTAATGACAAGTTCAACTAATGCAGCGGAAATAAACTAATTAAGCAACTAAGCAAACTAAGCAAAAGGGATAACGCAGCTCCAATAACACCACAGGCAAAGCTGACGGTAGACACGGCCTAGAACTCCGCATTATTGCCATTAAACTCACAATCCTGACCTGCAACTATTGGGGGGGGGGGGGTTGCAAGAGTGAGTACATGTCGTACTCAGGAAGTGTGGAAAGTATGACATGTGGCTGATTCAAATGACGACAATAATAATGGCTAAGTGCTGAAAATTACAGTAAAACATTTGAAAAGCAATATATCATATATATGTGAAGTAAACCCATCATAAACCATGTAACCATAATAATATCAGTCCATAAATCACCATTACCAATAACCATAATCGATGTCATAAACCATAATTCCATCCCATAACCATAATCATAATATCAACCATAACCATCACCAAACCATAACCATTATCAAACCATAACCATCCCAAATCCCAATTTCCCTCTAATCATGTAGGTCATCCAGGCGCTCATAACCGGGAGCATGGCTATCATGATAGTTTTAATACTCTGCAGAGTTTGTACCACTTTACCCACGTGTTTGTGATTCCATCACCCGTCAGCGACTAAAGAACCTCCCTTATGCCAATTACACTTCCTTTGGTGTATGGCCAAGAGATCACAAAATAGCCTTTACAAAGGGATTACTAGCCTATTTAGACCCCACTGAGGTTTCACCAGTGGCGATGCCTCCAACTGAGCACATCTTCAACCAAGGGCCCCCTCTTGAGCCATTCGGATCCCAGGGTAGTCCCACCAATCATCAACAAACCCAATCCGACTACCCCCTTCCCCGAGCATCCACAATGGTCCAAACAGCACTAGCAAAGCCCTAATTAGTCAGCTACGCCGCACCCATACTTGGCCTCGTGGTGGCACTGTAGTCCTGGCCTATTCTCGCATGAACTGATCCTTAGATCTAAAGCAAGCAAACCACCATAACATCCAACCCATCCACATACCAGGCTTGCTTAGATCACCCATCGTATTGACCAGTTCACATTAACCAGAATATCATTGATGCATAATTAAATGTGTAGTGTTGTTTGCCATCCCAATTAATTAAGCGAAGCAAAAAGGTAAAAATCCCATCCCGACTCTCTACCATATATCCCAGGTGACAAGGGTGGTCAAACAAAACTAGTAAACTTCCTATCATAGGATTCCCATCAAATTGACACAGGCATGCAGTTTGCAAACAAAACATTTATTTTAAAAACAGGATCGATATGCTTCAAGGACACTTACCTTGCTCTGACGGATGGGGTTGCTCAAGTGCTTCAAAGTCTTGATTTTGGAAATCCTCGTATGCGGCCTCTTGAGCACGTTCCTCTACTCGTGATCACACATACAAGAAAATACATATAATTCAATATGATGCACACAAAATAATCAACATGCAATGACATGTATGCATGCACAATTCAATAATTAATTTACTATGTTGTTTATTAATTAGATGCAACTAGTTCATACGTGTTCATATGAGTTTACGGGGGTTTTAGCGAGAATTAATGCTGCTGAAAATAAAAAGACGACGCAACTACGATCAATTTACGTCTATTAGATCCAATATGGTCGCTAAAATTCGCATCGGAAACATGGCCTACCGTAGATGCGATGGCTTCGACGATCGCGGGTTGGGGACAATGCGTAGACGAAGTAGATGCGCAAGATCCTCCGACGGCACGACGACGGCGACGCGACGACGACGACAATCTCCGGTGGACGGCGGTACCCTCCTCTTTTTCCTCCTCTTCTTCCCCTCCTTTTTCCTCCTTTTCTTCCCTGCGGCGCAGCCTCTAGTCTCCCGTCCTTTTTTCCTTGGCGGCTAGGGTTTTATGCAGCGTCTCTGGAAAATACGAAGCGCCCTGGACTCTTTATAACCGCAGCGCAGCGCTAGGGCCGGCGCGCGGGAGCTAGGTGCGGGACGCACGGCCGGGCGCGTGCGTGCGCGGGAGCGGGTCAACGCGGCGCGAGCGCGCTCGGGCGGGGCGTCACGCGATGCGGGGCCGGGCAGCACTGACCGCTCGGTCGGGGTGCATCGGGGCGCGAGCGGCTCGGGCCAGGGTGGGGTCGCGCTGCATCGGGAGGGCGGCGGGGCGTGGGAGGCGCGGCGGGGTGGGGCTCGGGGCGAGGTGCGCGCGGGAGCGCTCGTGAGGGCGGCGGCGGGACGCGTCGGGCGGGGTGGGGCCCGGCGGGGGTCGCGCGGGAGGCCGCTGCTGGCTGGGTCGCTCGGCCTGGCCAGCGGGCGGTCGTTTTGTTTTTTTCTTTCTTTTTCTTTTATTATATATATATATTATTATTTTTGTATATTTTATTATTTATATTTTATTTTATTTTATATATATTATTATATATATTATTTATATATATTATTGTTATTTTTATACTTATTCCCTATTACAAGTTTTATGCTATTATTTTATTTTTCTTCTTTTGCTACATACATTTGTATATATATGCTTATTTTATGTTTTATCATTTTTCTTTTATTTTACTAATGTTTAATGCATGGATATGTATGCAATGCATGATGCAAAAATTGAGGGTGTTACAGTCTTCACGCCGGAGCTGGTCCTGCGTGGCTTCGTCGAAGGTTCGGACCCGGAGTGACCCCAAGGTGATTTCCGGAGGAAGGATTGCTTCAGCTCCATACACCAGGAAGAAGGGTGTCTCTCCAGTTGACCGGTTTGGAGTTGTCCTGTTGGCCCATAAAGTGGGCGGAAGCTCTTCAATCCAGTTGGCTCCATGTTTTTTCAAGCGCTCATAGGTGCGCGTTTTGAGTCCTTTAAGGATTTCAGCATTTGCTCTCTCGGCTTGGCCATTGCTTGCTGGGTGAGCTACGGAGGCGTAGCAAACTTGAATGTCGAGGTCTTCGCAATATCCTTGAAATGCAGAGCTTGTGAATTGGGTCCCATTATCAGTGATGATTTTGTTTGGGACTCCAAATCTGCATACAATGGACTGCAAAAAGTTGATAGCAGATTGCTTGTTGATTGTCACAACTGGAGTTGCTTCCGGCCACTTGGTGAACTTGTCAATGGCAACGTACAGGAACTTGTAACCTCTGACGGCTCTTGGGAAAGGTCCCAAGATTTCCATCCCCCACACAGCGATGGGCCATGTAGGAGGTATCATTTGTAGGGGCTGAGCCGGTGTGTGAATTTGCTTTGCATGAAATTGACATGCTTCGCATTTCTTCACCAGCTCAGTTGCATCCTGGAGTGCTGTAGGCCAGTAGAAGCCATGCCGAAAGGCTTTACCAACCAGCGTGCGGGAAGACGCGTGGTTCCCACACTCGCCTCCATGGATTTCTGCGAGGAGCTCGCAGCCTTCTTCCCTTGTGATGCACCGCATTAGGATACCATTGGCACCACACCGATAGAGATCCCCTTCTACCAACATGTATCTTTTAGCCAATCTGACTACCCGGTCAGCGGATACATCATCGTCAGGAAGGATGTTGTCTTTCAAGTAGTTCCGGATCTCCGAGATCCATGAATCGGAACTAACTTGAGCATTTGAGTCTTGCATGC
The DNA here is from genome assembly GCA_036927565.1 of Tuctoria greenei. Taxonomy (NCBI): domain Eukaryota; kingdom Viridiplantae; phylum Streptophyta; class Magnoliopsida; order Poales; family Poaceae; genus Tuctoria; species Tuctoria greenei. The sequence continues at coordinate 134,187,667 of JAYESD010000010.1, read as the reverse complement.
TGGGTTGCTCGGAGCTTCCGGCAGCACCTACAACCCTTGATGGCTGCCATGGTAACAGGGCCATCGGGACCGTCAGCTTCGGGATGTTGATCTTTCCTTCTTCACTCAGTTCGGCAGGCTGAGCTGTGGGTTTTGACAACCTCCGGACAAAAGTTCCGTCAGGAGCCGGAGCTCCGTTTGACGCTTTTGTCGAGAGTTTGTCGGCTTCAGCGTTGTGGGCACGCTGGACATGGTGGAGATCTAGGACTTCGAAGTCCTTCTGAAGCCTCTGGACTTCAAGGAGGTAAGCAGCTAGCTGGAGATTGTTGCAGGAGCATTCACCCTTCACTTGCTTAATGATGAGCTGTGAATCTCCCTTGACCAGCAGTTGCTTGACACCGTATGACAGTGCCACCCTTAGTTCGTAAATGAGTGCTTCATATTCCGCCATGTTGTTGGTCGCCTTGAAGTCAAGGTGTACCATGTATTTTACCTTCTCTCCGGTTGGTGCGAGGAGAAGGATTCCAGCTCCGGCCCCCTGCTTTTGCATGGAGCCGTCAAAGTAGAGGGTCCAGTGAGGCTCGGTGAAGACCGGAGCCTTGTGTTATGGCTTCTGCTCGCTGGAGCCCCCAGGGTTTGATGGAGAGGGAGTCCATTCCGCCATGAAGTTTGCCAATGCTTGACTCTTGATTGCTTGCCTTGAAATGATTTCGAGATCGAATTCGGCCAATTCCGCTGCCCACTTTGCAATATTCCCAGTTGAGTTGGGATTATGCAAGATTGCTCGAAGTGGGTAAGAAGTCACCACTGAGATCCTGTGAGCTTGGAAATAATGGTGAAGCTTCCTGGAGGCAATAAGAACTGCATAGAGCAGCTTATGCACCTCTAGGTATCGAGTCTTGGCGTCATGAAGTACTTCACTAATGAAGTACACTGGGCGCTGGATGGTTCGGACCCCCCCGGAGCTTCCTCTTCATTGATCCGGATCCTCCCGGAGGGGTCCAGATTTTCTTCGGGGACTTCCGGGTCCTTGCTGGAGGAACCCGGAGCTTCTTCACAAGCGACCTGGACCCTCCCGGAGGGGTCTGGGTCTTCTGAAGTAACTTCTTGTGGATTCAAGTTTGGGAGCTGGGACCCAGACTCGCTTTCAGGAACCTCCAGACCCTCCTGAAGGGGTCTGGACTCCTGAGTATGTGATGGTTCTGGTCTCTCCGCAACCACGACCATACCCGTGGAGTAGAGCACGTGCTGCATGAAGCGCATGTTCTGGGTTGTCAAGATTCGCCGACGCAGTGATTGACGCTGGTGCACCATCGCGTTGTCCAGCTTGATTTGCTGGTGGAGGCGGCGGTAGTGGAAGTGTGACTCCTGCTGGAACCGTGGTTCCTGCTGGTGGCTGCATATTGGAGGGATTACCCCCAACAGTTTGAACAGCGGGATGACCATTGGATGATCCAGCGGCTGAGTTCACCATTCTTGAAATCTCCGGGCCCCCTAACTGGCGCGCCAACTGTCGGTGGTTTTGATCCGGCAGATCTCCCGACACTACTAAAGTGTTAGAGGAGTTTGAGGTTCGGTATGGGCGCGCGGAGATTCCAGAAGGTGAGATGTCGAGTGACACAAGTGACACGAAGATTTACGTGGTTCGGGCCGCCTGAGCGTAATACCCTACTCCACGGGGTGTGTTGGTATTGTATTGGATGTATGAGCTCAACGTCAGTTGAGAGTGTAAAGTCAGTGTGTCTCTGGAGAGTGTGTGTCCTATGTATCGTCGGCCTGTCCTTTTATAGTACAAGGGCAGGCCGTTACAAGTTAGCCTGGCCCAACATGTGGCCCCGGCGGTTACTGATATTGATACACATTCAACACGTTTAATTGCCCTTAATGACCGAGTTATGGGTTTTGATAGCACCGTTACTGGTAATTAAGGTCGTCCGATCGTGTGTCATTAATATAGTATTAATGACACTTGATCGGGTCTTGAAGTCCTTGATTCCCCTTTGAAGATCTGGAGCCGTTGTGGAGTCTTCCGGAGGTTAGAGGCTGAAGATCCGACAGTTGGACACGTGGCAGCGCTGGAGCACACTGTGGGGAACAGATAGGTCCGGTGCTACCCGACACGTGTCAGTTCTGGACGTTAGCCCGGAGGTGCCATTTCGGTACATAGCCCGGAGCTTCCCCCTTGTGGGCGGTAGCTCCAGTTTGATAGTACACATGGCAACCCTGGGACTAACCATGTTGGAGAAGCGGGTCCGGTTATGTATGACATGTGGGCCTCCGAATGTCTTCAAATCAAGTAGATGACTTTCCCTTGAGATCTTTGCAATCCCAAGGAGTATATGGTACCCAGGGTACCGACAGAGCTCACCTCTAAAATTAATTGTTGTGTGTGAACTCTAATGATTACATCTTGTATGTTCAATGGAGTGCTGTGTGTATCCATAGGAGTGATGCCCTCATCAGTGATGCTCGTGTTGCAAAGTGTCCATGTATCAAGTGTCGGAATCGTTGACATTTGGATAAGTCTGAAGTGGAGTTGCATCTTTGCAAGCACAAATTTATGCCCGACTATCTGGTGTGGCGCGAGCATGGAGAGATAGAGCATGATGATGAGTCGGATGGTAATTATGATAAATATTGGATGGATGAGATGATAGCAGACACTGGTAAAGAGTACAAAGATTGGTCACAACCGAAGGAGGTGAAGGAGTTTTACGATCTTCTTGCCGCCAGAAATCGGAAAGTGTATGAGGGCACCAATGTGACCATATTGCAGGCGGTCACACGACTTATGGCGATGAAGTCCAAGTAAAATTTCTTGAACAATTGCTACAATGGTATCATTAATCTGATCATTGATCTCCTTCCGTCAGGTCATTAGATGCTTCCGAATCTATATCAATATAAGAAAAATTTGGCTGCTCTGGGCATGAATTATGAGAAGATCGATGCGTGCGAGAATAATTGCATGCTGTTTTAGAAGGAACACATGAATGATACTCATAATGCATTGTAAGAAATCTAGATATGTGGACATCATGAGTGATGATGGAGAACGAACAACTACAAAATTACCAATCAAACAACTTCGGTACATGCCAATCATGTCAAGGCCTAAACGATTGTTTCTGTACCAAGAAACAGCGAAGCACATGAGATGGCATTCTAAAGGGATACGTGAGAATGATGACAAAGACGTTATGGTGCATCCTTCGAATGTCAAGACTTGGCAAGCTTTAGACTATTTTGATCTGGAGTTTGCAAGAGATCCGAGAAATGTTCGTCTTGGGTTGTCAAGAGATGGTCTCACTCCATTCAGCACCAGTAACAGCCCATACTCTTGTTGGCCTATTTTTATCATGCCCTACAATCTCCCTCCCAATATGTGCATGAAAGAAGGATACATATTCCTTGCGGCGGTCATTCCTAGTCCTAAACATCCAGACAAGAAAATTAATATATTTATTCAGCCGTTGATTGAAGAGTGGAAAGAGCTATGGAAAGGTGTAAAGGCATATAACAGTGATATGAAATGTGAATTTATCTTACGTGCCGTGTATCTATAGTCAATTCATGATTTGTTGGCATATGGCATTTGGTCTGGTCGGTGTGTCCACGGACAATTGTGTTGTCCCATATGTATGAGTGACGTTGATGCCATAAGGCTGAAGTATGGGAAAAAAGTCAACTTTTTTTATTGTCATCGGCGATTCCTTCCTTCAAATCATCCTTTCAAGAGGGATAAACAATCATTCCAGAAAGGCATAAGAGTTACAAAAGGAGCACCTCGTCGATTGACAAATGAACAAAAAATGGCATGGTATGCAAAGTTAAAACAGTCCGAAGAAGATGGTTTCGAAGGGTATGGTACATAACACAACTGGACTCATATTTCTTTTCTTTGGGAGATACCATATGCAAAGGCGTTGCTTCTACCGCACAACATTGATTTGATGCACCAGGAGTGTAATGTCGCTGAAAACATCATAAGCATGTGTTTTGATTTTACCGGTCAAACCACAGATAATTTGAATGCGAGAAAAGATTTAGCTGATCTTTGTGATTGTTCTGGGTTTGATATTAAAACAAATGGAAGGGGAAATGAAATTAGACCACGAGCTCCTTACTGTGTCATGCCAGAAGAAAGAAAGCAAATACTTAATTGGTTGAAAATATTGAAGTTTCCAGACTGCTATGTAGCTAACATAAAATGATGTGTTAATCTTAGTACCGGTAAACTGAATGGGCTGAAGAGTCACGATTACCATATTATGATGGAAATACTTTTACTGGTAATGTTTCGTGGATACTTCAAACCTGACTTGTTGAAGATATTTGCTGAACTTAGCTATTTTTATAGGCAGATCTGTGCTAAGGAAGTGTCAAAGAAGATAATGTGGCTGTGGGAGAAAGAAATCATCATTCTTGTATGTAAGATGGAAAAAGTCTTTCCACCTATATTTATGAATGTTATGCAACATTTGTTGGTGCATTTGCCTTATGAAGCGTTAGTAGCAGGACCTGCACAGTTCAGGTGGATGTATAGTCAAGAAAGAGAACTGAAAAAACCTAGAGCTATGGTGCACAACAAGGCAAGAGTTGAGGGGTGTATTGCAGAGGCATTTGCAGCTAAAGAGATTACAAACTTCTCTAGCAAATATTTCGCGCGTGCCAACAATGTGAATGCATCTACGACACGATATCATGATGCATAAGAGCATCCTATGACTGAGCTTAAATTTTTTCACTGGAAGGGTAAAGGTGTTGAGGTGCCACTTCTCATTATATTTCAGAGCAAGAGAGGAACTACACCATGCTTTACATGTTTTTCAACATGGAAGAAGTGTTACCATTTTTTGAAATATTTGACAATCTGTATTGGACATCTTCTCAAAAGCCGAGGCAAAGTCAATTGGATAATCTACGTCAACATGGCATAAAAGGTGGCAAAAACTTCATGAACTGGTTCCGTGAACATGTAATTTCTATCCGTCATTTGTTCTTCAATCATAGTTAATATATTTATTATAATATGCTAACTTTGTATATTGTTGTACATGTAGTCTATGAAGGATGTCAACATCTCCGATGACCTGCGATAGATTGCGAATGGTCAATTGAAAGTTAGAGAATTTAGCTGATACGATATTAATGGATACCATTTTCGAATGACAAGTTTAGAAGCAAATCGTCCACTTGCAGCCACATCAAACAGTGGTGTGTATAACGGCTGCAGAGGGTAGTGGAGAAGTGAAAAAATACTATGGCGTTCTTCAATAAATAATTATGTATACATTTGGCGGTATGAAAGAACTGAAGCTGGTGTTTTTCAAACGTCATAGGTTTGATCCAACATCGGGCACGCGAGTGGATGATTTTGGAATGGTGGAGGTCAACCACAACTCATGCTATACAGCTCCTAACAACGATGCTGTACTTGCGCATCAAGTGGTGTACTATTTAAGTTATCCTCATCCAAGTTTGAAAAATTGGTGGGTTGTATATAAAGTTAACTGTGAAGTGCATCCTCATCGTTATGATGAGTACATAGACAATCAGGAAGACAATGATGGTGGTGTATCAAGATGAAGTCGTAGAAGTACAAGATATTAGGATATCTTCTGGGACAGGACTTGCAGAAATTGCTAGTACTGCTCTATAGTTAATGTTTGAAGAACAAGTCGGCCCTTCGAGAAAACGTCTTCGACAATATCAAAGGATTATAGAAAAGAAAAATAGAATTATTAAAGAAGAGCGTGAAGGAGAAGAATTTGAAGAAGAGATGGTAGAAGAAGAGAGACATGAAAATATTCATGCACGTGTGATGGAAGCGGATTCGGGTGCTGATGACTTTTAGCAAATTATAATGCTGGTGATTTTTAGTTCTTATTGTGCGCATTATTTAAGATTTAAATTTTTATTGTGTACATCTTTTAGTCTTTATCATTTATTATTTATTATTTAATTATCTCGTATACTAATCATTATTTTGAAATTTGTGCAGATGTGGAAGCATTTCAAAAAAAGGAAAGAAGCGAATTGTTGATACTTCTTCCTCTGCGTCTCACCACAGTAGTGGTTCAGTTCACACATCCTTGTTTCAGGTACTTTGTTTTTTTATAAACACTTCGATATCATAATAAGCTATTTACTAGTTGTTATATGTTTATTTGCATTTGCAGGGCACGACCGTGAGTGCAGATAGAAAGAGACAGCTTATGGGGTTTGTGACAGAGCAGGCATCGAGCCAGCTAGCACCAGGTTCAGGCAGAGGCTTAGGTGTGTACTTGGAGGAGGCTCGGGAGCAGGGAGGAGGCTTAGGAGTAGACACAATGGAGGAGGCTCAAGAGCAGGGAGGAGACTCTGGAGCAGAGGAGGCTCTGGCATAGGCCTTTGGGTCGTCTTCTAAGGGTGGACAGGGTGGTACTGAGGGTGGACAGGGTGGTACTGAGAGTGAAGAGAGTGGCGAAGAGGAAGATGATCTGAAACGAGATGCAAGGTTGGCAAGATTGGCAGAGTTACAAGAGGCAGCAGAGGGGCAGAGTGATCGATGCTCTTACAAGTGTTTTTTTTGAATTATTTGATAAGCTATCTTATACATTTGGTTTTATTGTCAACTAACTAATGTTATTTGTACAGGTTGCAGAGGCACCTTTTATGTACTCCAAGTACTCGATAAGCAGGCAGTGATAAGACCAAAGGGTACTAGGTGCTGGATCGAGATTGGTTGGGATGGCATGGGGCATCGACGCTGTGTTAGAGTTGGGAAATGCCATCTGGTTTTGCTTCTCGGGGATGGTTCTTGCAGGCGGTCAACTAATTGCCGTGCATAATTGGGATCACTATGCCCTAAAACCATATGGCACTACGGGTACTTGTTAGGACAAAGTTTGGAAGATTTTTTGGGTAAGTTTGTTTTCATTGTTTAAAATATGTTGCATCTTACTTTGGTTGATACTAATTGTTGGTTTTATGCAGAGTATATTTAAATTGGAGGAAGGTGTGGTTCCAGCATATGTGAGGTCTGTTTTCGAGACGTCAACGAGAAAGCTCACGAATGACTCCTTCTCTGATGCATGGATCAAGGTTGTGATCGTGTATTACAAGACCAGGTTGCGTTAGCCCATGACAAACAAGCGAGCTGCTACAATTTATCTGCAGAAGCATGAGTACATGGAGAGTTGTGTGGATTGAATCTATGTTGATATCGCAGTTTGGGAATGGCTATGCGAATACTAAGCGTCGAAGGAGTTCAAAAATATTTCGAAGAGAAACTGAAGCAACCGGAAGAGCAAGCTTGGACTACAACATTATGGGGAAGATGGACATGTGTGGATGGCACAAAGAATGTTATGAACTATTACAATCACTTGTAAATTGCTTCAAAAAATTTCATTGATTGAACTTATGTTGTATTTTGATGTTGCAGGAAGCTGAAACCGCTGTCGCTCCTTCTTTTATCGAGGTTTACCTCAAGGGGCACAGAGGCACAGATCCGGCACGCCCGAAGCAGTTGTGTGACGAGGCGGCAAAAAAGTGGCAATTGTGTTGAGTGGTCTCTATCTATGAACTGAATCTATCTTTTATGACATCCACTCATGAACTTAATTTATTCTTGCAGATAAAATATTTTGAGTGTCTCAAGAAAAAGCATGGAGATAACATAGATTATCTAAGAGCACCATTGGATGTGGGTGCGGCGTACGAAGCCGGCAGGGGCGTACCGCATGGGAGGTACGTGTAAAGATAATGATTTTTTAAGGGTTAATTACCATCAATCATCACATTTGTGTTTTTTGTAGACTTGGATTAGGCGACAGTTATGGAGCGTGACGCTTTTGTGGGACGACGGTCTTCTACTTCCAGTTCGAGTCGATCCCGTGTTGCAGATGAGTAATTAAAAGAAAAATTAAGACAGTACGAGGAGAAAGTGGAACAACAACAACAATAGCAAATACAGCAAATACAGATGCAACAGATGCAGTATTTGTATATGGCACATGTAACTTGTAATCTTAATAATTGAATAGTTTATTCGTTTACAAACTGTTTCTACTTAAGATTTCACGAAAAATTTCCTTTGTCTAGTTCTTGGGTCAAGACAACACTGGAACTCAGTTCAATATGCCACAACAGCCTCAGTTCGAGATGATATCGCAGGTAAACTACTGTTTTACTTAAGTTGGTATACTTATTACCATATTTGTGTTAAAGTCAGTAACTAAATATGTTTTCTTTATGCAGTTCTTCCCTCAAGGTGGCTTTGGATCGCAGTTCGGTATGCCTCGTCCGATGCAGCCCGGACAACAAGTTGGCTCTTCTTCACAGGTATAACCGCATTTCTTATTAACTTGACTTATAGTACAAAATACTAATCATATTTGTCTCAGGGTTCCCAGAGTGGTCAAGCTTATCCTCCACAATCTTAGGGATTCATGTCAATGTTGGCCCCTGGATTGCAGCCTTATCCAGGTGTTCTCACATCGTTGCCCTTCGCTTCAAGGCATAGTCAACCATCAACACCTCCAGGCGCCGCAGCGGTATGATTAATAAATCATTAGCTCTAATGAAAGCGTAGCTTAATTTGAACAATACTTTGCGACTTATTCAATTACATAGATGGTAATACCTTTAAGTCAATTAGACATGTGAGTTGGCATTTGCAAATTTTAGAAAGATTGAGACATATGAATTGTAACTATTAATGCAAAGTTAACTTTTTTTGTTTCTTGTAGGGTCACGGTCATGTAACAATGGTTTCGATGGTTGCGACGGTTTCCTCAATTTGAACGCCGGAGGTGCAAGTGGTGGAGGTCTGAACAATGACATGGAAGCGGGTTAATCTTCACAATGGTCCTTTGGAGTAATTTGGATGTTAACTCGTTGTTATATCAAAGTTAGTTGTTGTATAACTATGTGAACTCATTGTTTTATTGTGTAGGATCGAAGAGCACGTCAAAATCTACCAAAGGGGGGGGGGTGAATGGTAGATTTAAAAATCTTACGCAGCGGAAACAATTAAATCCCAACCCTTTCGGCAGAAAAAAGATTTGTTAAAGAAATCGTGTGTGAAACTAATCTAGACGTATTTCACTGTGAAAAAAGTTATATATCAGAGATAATCAAGTCACAAAGAAAATACAAGAAGAATCACTCAAATCCTTCGAGAGAAACTCAAGTTATGATCGAAAGATCGAACAAATGTCAATCTGTCCTACCCGAGAAAAACAGTTCTGGAACGCTGCAAAGAAACTCGTGTAGATCAGAAACCACAAATCCAATGACCGTGAAATTTTGACACATGATAGATAATCAAGTTCTGAAGACAACGCAAAAATAATAACATCAATTGGATCTGTAAAACTCGATTTATGATAAAACCATCAACAAAAGGTACTGCTGTCCAGACACTCGATGAGTAAAACTTGTCTGGAACAAGTCGGACGAATAAGGCACAAAAGTTCCTTCCAACTACGAATTTTATTCAATAGAACACAAGAGGAACAGCCCCAAAGTCGTCTACCACGAGCTTTGGCCTCCCTTGCTTATATAACCAGCCCTTAGGCCAACCCAATCTCAAGTAGGACTCCAATCCTACTCAGATCACGAATCGAAACTTTCCATAACTGCTTAGGACTCTTCTATACGCAGATAGAAGCAATATTAAGACTTCCAAACACCATAGAAACGTTTCCCACATTCCCAAAACAACTCAAATTCGTGACCCACACGAAATCCTATCATAACCAACTCGATACTTTCCATACCGAGCCATACCTGACTCCGTCGCAGCCAAAGTCATCAACCGATACGATCCGATCCTTCCAACCAGATCTTTCCATCCATAAACCATCTTCGGAACCATGTTGCCACATCATGCACCGGCATGCATACGTGCAAACACCTTCCTTCGACGTCCAGTAACCGTCATATGCACTGCCCTTGATTCAATCATCATGCGCGACCTCCTGATCCGCTCAACCACAAATCCTCCTGAATTTGGTTGTTGGAACCTCATCTCCTCCCTGAGACTAGTCCAAAGGATCCTGTCACCAGCCATGACTTGAACTCAAGCAATACCTGCACATGAACAAACAACCAATCCCTACGAGCCCAAGTCCGCGACTTGACTCAAGTTAGTTCCGAATACAACACCTTACGTGAGCACCTCACATAAGCATGTTGCAAAGCACGGCAAAACGATATCATCCATATCAACCAAAACACACAAAAAACTTAGTAAAAGAATACTAAGCAATCTTTCCAAGAATATAAAGCATGTTCGAAACATTGCAAGATAAAAGCAGGAACATTGTGATCAAGCTCTGAACCATGCCAAAGCTAACCGGACCTTGAGCCGGAGCTTACCAAAGCTAGCAGGACCTAGCACCGGAGCTTACCAAATCTAGTCGTACCTAGCGCCAGAGCTTACCAATGCTAGTCGTACCTAGTGCCGGAGCTAACCAAAGCTAGTCGGACCTAGCGCCGGAGCTAACCAAAGCTAGTGGGAACTAGTCAGATCAAAAGCCGGAGCTAGAAAAACATGTCGGAGCTAACCAACATAAGTCGGACCTAGCAAAACATATCAGATATTAACAAAGACATGCCAGAGCTATCAAAGACATGCCAGAGCTAAAGACAAAGCTCACCGGAGCTACCCAAAAACATGTCAGATCTAGACAAAGAAAGTCGGACCTATTGTCGGACCTTGCAGAAGCTCGGAGCTAGAGTCGGATCTTGCTAAAAAAGATGTTTTAGCAGAATTTTAGAACTTTTATCAACAAAGCCAATGTATTCAGTACAAGCCAATGTAGCACACATAGGTCTCACAATCTCCCCATTGATGAATGCATTGGCAACACCATTTAAAATCCGAACAATGACTTATTCACATTAAAAGTTTTGAAAACAATTTCTCCCCCTTTTGTAACTCAGAAATAAAGTGAGAAGAAAAACACATTCAAATTCTCCCCCTATACATATTTCTCCCCCTTGCATAATTCACCATATTATCTCTCCCCCTTTGACAATGTATTCAGCAAGGTTCGAAAGAGAAATTTTAATTGCTATGAGCATATTATAACATATACATATAAAACAAATCTCATCCAAGTCATACTATCAAGTAACTTACACTATCACATCAATGAAATACATAAAGCAGTGTAAGCCATGCTAGAGATCAAATGTAATTTTCAATTTAAGCAAGTCATGATCTCACAAACTTAACTATTTCAATACCTGAAAGCATGACACTTGTTGCTGTATTTTATTATTTTTCAAAGCACAAATTTAGATCATATGATATTTGCAAGAGATTATATGCGCATCTGTCTTATTCTAACCAACCAAGCCAAGCCTATGTCATTTGACAATCAGAAGCTTAAGGACATGGTTTTAGTCATACACAACTTCTTCCAAGTTCATATCTAAGTGCAATGATAAGCCATCTCAAAAGAAGAAGTGCGATGCATGCATATTCTCTTGATCTTTTATCAATTTATAGTTGTTCATAAAAAAACTCAACAAGTGAGTTGATTACTTGATTAATTCTTTATGATTAAAAGCACTTGTGAGCATGCAACAAGTTCAAAACAGCAAGAAAGTTCAACCATGACCAGATTTAGTGTAAGTAATTATTCCAATTACTAGACATGGCAAAAACTACAAAATGTATAACACGAGTAATGTAGTAAGAACTTTTAGCATGTAAAAGGAATCACAACGTCATATATATATGAAATACTATGCTCATATTATTTTAATTTCAGATTCACGCATAGACTTCTCAAGTTTGAAACTCCCCCTCAATTTAAGCCATGAGGATGCATAACCCCTATTTCACTATGAATGAAACAAAAAAGAGTGAAATCCAAATGTTTTGTAAAAATGTCAGCCAATTGTTGTTCGGAATCTACATGGTGAAGCACAATGTTTCCTTTTTCAACATTATTATGGAGAAAGTGATACCTAATGTCAATGTGCTTAGTTCTAGAATGTTGCACATGGTTTTTAGTAATGCAAATGGCACTAGTGTTATCACAAAACAGTGGAACACTATCTAGATCAACCCCATAGTCCTTAAGTGTTTGAACAATCCAAAGAATTTTTGAGCAAGCACTAGCAGTAGCTACATATTCAGATTCGGCTGTGGATTGTGCAACTGAATTTTGTTTTCTAGAGGACCAAGCAACAAGTGAATTACCAAGAAAATGACAAGCACCGAAAGTACTTTTCCTATCAATCCTACAACCTCCAAAATCAGCATCGGAAAAGCTTTCAAAGTAACGGTTGAGGAAGAAGGAAGAAAAATGCCAAATTCCTGAGTTCCATGTAAGTACCCGAGAATCCTTTTGACAGCTTGACGATGTGAAGCACGTGGGGAGGCTTGAAATCGTGCACAAAGACATAAGCTGAATTGTATGTCTGGTCTTGATGCCGTGAGGTACAAAAGTGATCCGATCATGCTTCTATATTCTTTTTGATCCATGGGTTCACCATCTTCATCAAGTTCAAGTGTTGTTGTTGTTCCCATTGGTGTCCGAAGAGGCTTGCTTTTGTAGCACCTTAGGAGGTCTTTTGTATACTTTGTTTGATGCACAAAGGTACCCTCCTTGGTTTGCTTTATTTGCAGCCCCAAAAAGTATGTGAGTTCTCCCATCATACTCATCTCAAATTCTGAACTCATCATAGCTGAAAACTTGGAGACAAGATCATGAGAAGCACAACTAAAGATAATATCATCCACATACACTTGAACAGATAATGAGTCATTGCCATGCTTAAGCACAAAAAGAGTTTTATCAACCTTGCCCATGGTAAACCTCTTTTCAAGTAAGAATGTTTTTAACCTATCATACCATGCTCTAGGGGCTTGTTTGAGACTGTACAAGGCTTTGGACAGTTTGTAAACATGATTAGGAAAATCTGAATTTTCAAAACCCGGTGGTTGTTTGACATAAACCTCCTCATCTATGTAGACATTAAGAAAAGCACTTTTAACATCCATTTGATATAGCTTAAAACCTTTAGATGCAGCAAAAGCTAACAAAATTCTTATGGCTTCTAATCTAGCAACAGGAGCAAAAGTTTCATCAAAATCTAGACCTTCAACTTGAGTGAAACCTTGAGCAACCAACCTAGCCTTATTCCTAACCACAACCCCATCCTCACTTTGTTTATTTTTAAACAACCATTTAGTTCCAATTAAAGTGTGACCTTGAAGAGGAGGTACAAGTTTCCAAACATTATTTTTTTCAAAATTTTCTAACTCTTCTTGCATGGCAATAATCCAAGATTCATTAGTGAGTGTGTGTGATATATATTTGGGTTCAAAAGAAGCAACAAAAGCAGAATGAGCATGAGAGTTTGAATCGCAAAACCTGGACCGTGTAACTCATTCGTACAAGCTTCCAATAATCTGTTGTGGAGGATGAATTTTGAGAATCTGGAGGGGAGTGGACACTTCGCAAGCTTCTTCTTCTTCATGTTCATCACAAATCAATGAGCTTGTGACTTGAGGAGGATCTGGACCAGCAATGGTGGTCGTCGGAGCTGGCTATGAATCAAAATCAGGAGCTCGAACAATGTCATTAGGTGCTGAATTTTTGGGCGGCAGCTCCACCTCTTCCTCATCTTCAACGAAAATGCTCTCCCCCTACGGATATGGATTTGGACCTGCAATGTTTGAGCTAGTACCTGGGCTAGCTTCATCAAAAGACACTTCACAAGTCTCCACAATTTTGTTAGTGTCAAGTAAAAGCACACGATAGCCTCTAGTATGAGATGGATAACCAAGAAACATGCCATCAATGGATCTAGGTTCAAATTTATCAAGATTACCATGTTTCTTAACAAATCATTTGCAACCAAAGAACCGAAAGTGCGTAACACTAGGCCTATGTCCAAACCGGAGCTCATATGGTGTTTTACCTAGCTTAGCGTGCAAGAAAACACGATTTGAGACATAACAAGCGGTTGCAATCGTATCAGCCCAAAATTTCCTAGGAGTTTGATATTCATCAAGCATAGTCCTAGCCGTCTCAACTAAGGTTCTGTTATTTCTTTCTACAACACCGTTTTGTTGAGGTACATATGGTGAAGAAAATTGATGAACTATTCCATTTTCAGCACAAAAGTGATGAAAAGATTGATTTTTAAATTCAGTTCCATTATCACTTCTAGTTGCTTTCAAAGATCCTGGGTGATCAATTGATAATCTAAGAAATGAAGTTCTAAGGTGACTAAAAGCTTCATCCTTAGATGCCTTAAAGTAAACCCAAGAGTATCTAGAATAATCATCAACAATCAGAAGAACATACCTTTTACCTCTGAAGGATTGAACACGTGAAGGTCCTACGGTGTCAAGGTGCAAAAGTTGACCCGGTTCAGTTGTCATGATCATTGTGAGAGGAGTATGTGAACATGCAACCATCTTAGCATGTCTACAAGAAGAGCACAAAATTTCTTTGTCCCCTTTAAGCTTAGGCAGCCCACGCATGCGATCAAGAGCACTAACACGCGTTAGGTGATCAAAGCCTACGTGACCAAGTCTACGATGCCAAAAATATAAGTCCTTTGAATCATTAGCAACTAGACACCTATGCTTATAGGAAGACATATCAAAGTCAGCTTTAAAAACTCTTCCAAACTGAGACATGTTAAAAATAAGCTCACTATTTGAACCTACAACTTTGCAGCAATTTCTATTGAAAATAATTTCCAGATTTTCATCTAGCAATTGTGAAACAGAAAGCAAGTTGTATTTCAAATTTTTGACAAGTGCCACATCCTTCAAAGTGTAGTGATCATTTACTCTAACCGAAACCTTAGCAATTATAAGAGTTGAAGAATTATCGGCAAAAGTAACATTCTCTACACGTGACACAAAAGAGAGAGAGAGGAGAACCATTCTTTGTTACCGGTCATGTGGGATGAGCAACCTGAGTCCACAATCCAAATGTTCTCCTTCCTCAAGCGTATAACCAACATAGAAGCACAATACGTCGATGACTCAATACTGGGGTTAGTCAAAAGGCATTTATGTATCCAGTACTGAGTCACCCGACGTGCAGCAGGAAAAACACGCGAAAGCTGAGATAAAATAGCAGGTTTATGAGTCAAAGTTTAAGGTTTTTTATTCTTAACTACTGACCTATAAGGTGTTATTTGTGTAGCACAAAAATCAGTAGCTCCGGAGGTAAAAACAGAAGGTCCGGAGGTAAACTTTGAATGTTTTTGACTCATAACAGCAGGTTGCATGTTCCTGGCATTCGGTTTAATATGTGCAGCAAATTTTGCATTAAAGTCATGAGATCTAGCAATCATTCTTTCCCTTTTCTGTTGTTTAGCTAGTCTATAACAAAAATCTATGAGATGACCATCTCTACCACATTAGGTACAATGAAATTTAACTTTGTGTTCATGTCTAGATGAGCAAGCAATATTTTTATTTGAAACTGAATGAGACAACACTCCTGCAGATTTGAAAACCACTTCTTTTTGTTTAGGAACTGTTTGAATCAAACCACTTCCTAATGACTTTACAATTTTAGGTGGATGTGCCTTAGCATGAGCATGAGAATCAAAACCTAAACCAGTTTTATCTTTGCAAGACTTGGAAGAATTCAGCAGCAAGTTTAGGTTCTTATTCCCGTTACAAAACCGATCTAATGTCCTATGCATGTTATCAAGTTTATCGGACAAATCAAGGCAATTTTCACATGAAGTTTTTCCTTTTAATTTGCAATTGGATTAATATTTAACTTCATGAGAACGTAAAGCAGTATTCAATATTGAAATTTAATTCATAGCATCTTTTAGTTTCTTTTCAAGATCATCACAACTAGAACAATGCAAATCAATTGTAGAACAAGAAGCATCTTTTAAGTTTCCAATGTCAAGTGCAGCAGGCTTTTTGTTCTTTTCAATTTCAAGTTCAAGTCTATCTAGAGTGGAGGGTGTGCAGTTCTTAGTGTGGACAATTGTTCATAGATTAAATCACATGAGGGACAAGAATCATCACTAGGAATCAAGGTTTTCAAACGGTTGATTTCAGATTCTAGTGATTCAATTGTAGCAGCATTATCCCTAAGATTTTTGTCCTTTTTCTTAACAATACCAGTTGCACAAGAAATTGCATCACACATTTCGTTACAGGTAGAACATAACTCATCGTCGTCACTGTTCTGTTCTGCATCCTCCTAACTTGATCTTGATCTTGTTTTGCCCGCCATGAAGCATAAGTTGGCCAAATCATCTTCATCTTCATCACTTTCAATGTCCATGTTGCTTGAGCCAAGTTCCTGGAGTGCGGAGATACAACTGTTCACCAGTTGGCGACTTGTAAAGCCCTTCTTTCTCTTCTTATCATTTGTTGAGGAGTGCTTTGTCCTTGATTGTTTTTCTTCTCGAGAAGTAGAACCTGAAAGATTAGGGCATTCTGTACGAAAGTGTCCTATCTTACCACATTCGAAGCATCGTTGAGGTCTGGAGCTTCCTCTCCTTCTAGTTCTCACATTTTGCAATGCTTTTGAGAACCTAGTAGAGAGAAGTGCTAGCTCCTCCTCTGGAAATTCCTCGATCTGCTCCATGGTTAGTGAGGACAACAAAACAAGAGTATTGCAAAATGATGATTGGACAGAGCTAGGAATATCACGTTGTGAGACAAATGCAATAGACTTATTTGGGTTCTTACGTGATAAGATGTCAATTTCATGAGTTTTGAGTTTGAGTAAAGCACATCCAAGGTAAGTGTACTCATGATAGTAGATTCATGAATAGATGTAACTTTTATCTCCCAGATTGACATGTCTAATGCACTAAGAAGTTGCCTAGCATTTTCAGCAGCAGAAAAATTAACGTTGACACTACGCAAGTTACTGAGAATTTTGTTAAAGCGAGCAAAGAGATCATTGATGGACTCACTAGGTTGCATCTCGAAGCGCATGTATTCTTTCTTGAACATGTCTTGCCTTACCTCCTTGATCGTGTTGGATCCTTTGTGATAGTCACAAAGTGCTCTCCATACATCGTATGCCGATCGAAGATGTGCAACACAGTTGAAGTCGCTCTGAGTGAGTACTTGGATGATCAAGTTTTGGGCTTTGTTGTTGTTGTCGACATCCCGTAGGTTTGTAGTCGTAACTTGATCGTTAGGTGGCACTTCGTAAGGCTTTTACACATTCTCCCACATTGCGAAGCCTTGCGCCTGGATGAAAGCCTCCATGCGTGCCTTCCAAACCTGAAAATCAATATCAACAAACACACAAGGTTCGGCGGAGTATTTCTCCATGATGATTAGTCAAAAACACGTGCAAATCACAATGATTAGAGCACTATGGCTCTGATACCAATTGTAGGATCGAAGAGCACGTGAAAAGTTACCAGAGGGGGGGTGAATGGTAGATTTAAAAATCTTACGCAGCGGAAACAATTAATCCCAACCCCTTCGGTAAAAAAACGATATGTTAAAGAAATCGTGTGTGAAACTAATCTAAATGTGTTTCACCGTAACAAAAGTGATATATATCAGAGAGAATCAAGTCACGAAGAAAACACAAGAAGAATCACTCAAATCCTTCGAGAGAAACTCAAGTTATGATCGAAAGATCGAACAAAGGTCAATCTGTCCTACCCGAGAAAAACAGTTCTGGAACGCTGCAAAGAAACTCGTGTAGGTCAGAAAACACAAATCCAATGACCGTGAACTTTTGAAAGATGCCAAATGATCAAGTTGTGAAGACAAACCAAAAAAATCACATCAATTGGATCTGTAAGACTCGAGTTATGATAAAACCACCAACGAAAGGTAGTGCTGTCCAGAAACTCGACGAGTAAAACTTGTATGGAACAAGTCGGACAAACAAGGCACAAAAGTTACTTCAAACTAATTTTATTCAATGGAACACAAGAGGAACAGCCCCAAAGTCGTCTACCATGAGCTTTGGCCTCCCTTGCTTATATAACCAGCCCTTAGGCCAACTTAATCTCAACTAGGACTCCAATCCTGCTCAGATCACGAATCGAAACTTTCCATAACTGCTTAGGACTCTTCTATACGAAGATAGAAGCAATCTTAAGACTTCCAAACACCATAGAAACGTATCCCACATTCCTAAAACAACTCAAATTCGTGACCCACACGAAATCCTATCATAACCAACTCGATACTTTCCATACCGAGCCATAACCGACTCCGCCGCAGCCAAAGTCATCAACCGATATGATCTGATCCTTCCAACCAGATCTTTCCATCCATAAAATCTTCGGAACCATGTTGCCACATCATGCACCGCATTCATACGTGAAAACACCTTCCTTCGACGTCCAGTAACATTCATATGCACTGCCCTTGATTCAATCATCCTGCGCGACCTCCTCACTTGCTCAACCACAATTCCTCCTGAATTTGGTTGTTGGAACCTCATCTCCTCCCTGAGACTAGTCCAAAGGATCCTGTCATCAGCCATGACTTGAACTCAAGCAACACCTGCGCATGAACAAACAACCAATCCGTACAAGCCCAAGTCCGCGACTTGACTCAAGTTAGTTCCAAATACAACACCTTACGTGAGCACCTCACATAAGCATGTTGCAAATCACAACAAAATGATATCATCCATATCAACCAAAACGCACCAAAAACTTAGTAAAAGAATACTAAGCAATCTTTCCAAGAATATAAAGCAAGTTCGAAACATTGCAAGATAAAAGCAGGAACATTGTGATCAAGCTCCGAACCTTGCCAAAGCTGACCGGACCTTAAGCCGGAGCTTACCAAAGCTAGTAGAACCTAGCACCGGAGCTTACGAAAGCTAGCATGACCTAGCACCGGAGCTTACCAAAGCTAGTCGTACCTAGTGCCGGAGCTAACCAAAGCTAGTCGGACCTAAAGCCGGAGCTAACCAAAGCTATGCGGAACTAGTCAGCCCAAAAGCCGGAGCTAGAAAAACATGTCAGAGCTAACCAACATAAGTCGGACCTAGCAAAATATATCGGAGCTTAACAAAGACATTCCGGAGCTATCAAAGACATGCCGGAGCTAAAGACAAAGCTCATCGGAGCTACCCAAAAACATGTCGGATCTAGACAAAGAAAGTCAGACCTATTGTCAGACCTTGCAGAAGCTCGGAGCTAGAGTCGGACCTTGCTAAAAAAGATGTTTTAGTAGAATTTTAGAACTTTTATCAACAAAGCCAATGTATTCAGTACAAGCCAATGTATTCAGCACACATAGGTCTCACATATTGTGTTTTGCTTATGACTATGACTTGTATGCAATGTGTTTGCATTGTCGTTTTATTTGTTGCTGTGTTGAACTTGTGTTGAATGTTAAACTTGTGTTGAATGGCTTGTATGCAATATGTTGAATGTTGAACTTGTGGCCTGTATGGCCGTGAGGCTCCCCACCCGGGGAGGCAGCGAAAGCAGTTGCGTTTTTTTTTAAAAAAAAGCCAGTAAGACCGTCGGTGTTGGCCAAGCCGACGGTCATAACTTCCATATGGCCGTCTGTTTTGCGCCGAGACCGACGGCTTTATGGCCCCCAGGCGCACACGTGTCCACCTTATGGTCGTTAGTGCGCTCGATTTGCCGAAGGTTTTAAGCCCAATAAAGATGTTAGGACCCGCCAGTTGACGCCTTTATGTCGTTATGACCGTCGGTGTCGCCAGGCCGACATCTATAATTGGTTTTCAAACGAAAGATGTCGGTGTCGCCAGGCCGACGGCTTTAAGAGCCTAAAGTCGTCGACACCGACGGCTATAAGTCCTTAAGAACGTCAACAACAGTTGACGGCTATGGTCGTCGGTAGGCCGACGTTCTTACCCTAAACTCGTCGGTTACTGTAGCTTACCGACGGCGATAAGGCCGACATTTCTTTTCGCGTTTCCTGTAGTGTTAGGCTATAGAGAGGAGCCTATAGTCCCAAGTCCAAATTGGGAAAGGTATGACTCGTGTAACTTTTTTTTTTGAATTGGGAACCATCCCAGCTCCATTTCATTATGAAACGGAGGTCAAAATACATCGTCCATCGAATACCAGCCACTTATAGTGACTAGCAAGTACCTGCTACTTCATATTACAGACTTATAAATTTTCCTTCCACTCTTAAACCATTCCCAACCTTTTGATAACAGCTAAACAAAAGACTAAAAACACAAACTCCTTAATAACCTTGAAGACCCCCTTCTTGATCTTGAATATTCAAGTAGCCATGTTACCAATCATTAGCACATTCTTCTGACCCTGCATGATCTTCATAGCTTTTTTAAGCATGGTTTGAGCTCCCGCCTCCATAATCTCCTGTAGCTCCTCTGAGTACAAGCCTGCCCAATATTTCATAAAGGAACAAGCCATGAAAATAATTTCCCAAGGATGGGAAATCAGCTTATTATCAAAACACGCCTTGTTACAACTCTTCCAGATCGATCAGCACACGTCAGCTAAACCAAAAGTGTAAAACTCATTACCACCTGGAAGAACATCATAAATCCAGTTCCAGAACTGCTGAACTGAAAGATGTCTAATATTTGAATGAAAACAAGCAGCAATAATACCTCACACAACCCTAGTAACATCACAAGAAAAAAACAAATGATTCAAGTCCTCCCTCTGATTACAGAAACAACATATAGTATTTCCATTCCAATTCCTTTTACTAAGATTATCCTTAGTTAAAATAGCATCATTATAAACAAGCCACGTAAATACCTTAATTTTCTGAGGAACTTTTGCTTTCCAAATGAACTTATAATTATTCCCTGCATCCTGACAAGTCAGTTTCTTATAAACAGACTTGACAGAAAATAACCCTGACTTATTCCATTTCCAAACTGCCTTATCAGCATAATCATTACCATGAATGGAACTCAATCTTTGTCTGAGCTCACTGTATTGTCCTTGTAGAATGTTAGGTAAATTAATCTGAAAATTGAACAACCAATTCCTATCCATAAAGTATGCAACTGATTTGTTTTTCTCACTGCACAACTAATAAAGAATCTCATATTGTTGACACAACGGACGATCATCTAACCATATGTCTTCCCAAAATCTAATCTTTTTACCATCACCTAATACAAACTTACGACCACTAAAATAAATGTCCCTTACTTTAAGAAGATCCTTCCAAATAGGTGAATCAGTCATTTTCCACTTAACTGCCCCAATAGGCAATTCCTTAACATATCTCGCATTAACCAAGTACTGCCACAAACCATTTTCACATTTCAATTTCCACCACTACTTCACAAGAAGACTAATATTCATTAACTTTATATTTTTAATACCTAATCCTCCATTGTTTTTATGTTTATAGATAACCTTCCATTTAACAAGATGGTACTTTTTCTTATGATGACCACCTTGCCAAAGAAATTTCCTTCTACATTTCTCCATTATGTGAATAACAGTTTTAGGAAGAAGATACATTGACATATGATAAGTAGGAACATTTGATAGACTAGAATTAATTAAGGTGATTCTACCTGCCATAGTCAAATTATTTCCTTTCCAAGTATCAATTTTCTTCTAGGCCTTATCCTCCGTATACTTCCAATCTTTAACATGTATCCTACTACCAGCTACAGGAACACCAAGATATTTCAGCGGTAAATGACCAATCTTGCAATTAAAAATATTTGCATATTGTTCAACTAAACCATCATCACCTCCTATTAAGAAAACCTCACTTTTATCAAAATTAATTTTTAAACCTCATACTTGTTCAAAAATTGCCAAGAGTAACTTCTTTTTATTAGCATATTGAAGACCAGCTTTGAAACACAGGATAGTATCATCTGCATATTGTAATATAGAAACTCATTTATGAACTAAAGAATCAGCTAGCCCGACAAACAGGCCATTATCCAAGGGCAAATGGGTCATTCTAGTAAGACAATCAACAGCCAAATTGAAAAGAGGTGGAGACAAAGGATCACCCTGTCTAACCCCTTTAAAACATCTAAAATATGGACCTATTGAATGATTAAGATTGACACTCAAGGTACCTTGCATTAGCACACATTCAATCCATTTATACCAAATAGGATCAAGTCCTCTTAACTCAAGGCATTTTAGCAAGAACTTCCAACTAATTCTGTCATAAGCCTTTTCAAAATCAAGCTTAACTAACACACCAATATTTTGCTTTCTTCTTTTGGTTTCATTAATTACCTCATGTAAAGATAAGATATCATTCATAATATTACACCCAGGTACAGAAGCAGTTTGAACCCTATGAATTAATTTTGCAGCAACAGGTTCTAACCTTACAGTTAAAACCTTGGTGAACCATTTATACAAACAATTAAGTAAACAAATAGGCCTAAACTGCTGAATTTTATCAGCATCCTTCAATTTAGGTAACAAGGTTATGATACCATAGTTAATGTGATCAATACATAAGGAACCTTCATAAAACTTTTGAAACAAATTCATAATATCATATTTAATAAAATCCCAAGAAAACCAATAGAATTCAAATGGAATCATCTCGACGAGAAAAACTTGTCTGGAACAAGTCGGACGAACAAGGCACAAAAGTTCCTTAAACTACGATCTTTATTGAATAGAACACAATAGGAACAACCCCCAAAGTCGTCTACCACGAGCTCTGGACTCCCTTGCTTATATAACCAGCCCTTAGGCCATTCCAATCTCAACTAGGACTCTAATCCTACTCAAATCATGAATCAAAACTTACCATAACTGCTTAGGACTCTTCTATACGCAGATAGAAGCAATCTTAAGACTTCCAAACACCTTAGAAATGTATTCCATATTCCTAAAACAACTCAAATTTGTGACCCACACGAAATCCTATCATAACCAACTCAAATCTTCCCATATTTGAGTCAAACACAACTCAACCACAACTTGAGTCCATAACCTAATCGGTTGGACCTTTCCGACCAATTCTTTACGTCCACATCTCTTCATCACGCCTCGAAACCATGTAGCCACATCCATGCACTCCTTGCATACGTGCAAACATCTTTCAACGACGTCCACGATACCTTCATATGCATTTTTCTTGATTCAAACATGATGTGCAACCTCCCGATCAACTCAACCACAATTCCTCTCGAACTTGGTTGTTGAACCTCATCTTCTCCCTAAGACTAGTTCAATGGATCCCGTCACCAGCCATGTCTTGAACTCAAGCAGAACCTGCACATGAATAAACAACTAATACTTTCGAGAACAAGTCCTCGACTTGACTCACGTTAGTTCCGAAACTACAACATCTTACTTGAGCACCTCACATAAGCATGTTGCAAATCGTAGAAAAATCATATCACCATATCCAACAAAAACGCACCAAAAACTTAGCAAATGAATACTAAGCAATCTTTCCAGGAATATAAAGCAAGTTCGAAACAATTTAAAGTAAAAGCAGAACCATCGCAAACTAGCGCTGGAGCTTACCAAAGCTAGCAGGACCTAGCACTGGAGCTTACCACAGCTAGCAGGACCTAGCACCGGAGCTTACCAACGCTAGCAGGACCTAGAACCAGAGCTTACCAAAGCTAGTCGTACCTAGCGCCGGAGCTAACCAAAACTAGTCAGAACTAGTCAACCCAAAAGTCAGAGCTAGAAAAACATGTCGGAGCTTACCAACATAAGTCGGACCTAGCAAAACATATCGGACTTAACAAAGACATGCCGGAGTTATCAAAAAGATGTCGGAGCTAAATACAAAGCTCACCGGAGCTATCCAAAAACATGTTGATCCTTGACAAAGCAAGTCGGACCTATTGTCGAACCTTGCAGAAGCTCAGACCTAGAGTCGGACCTTGCTAAAAAGATGTTACGGCAGCATTCAAAACTTTTATTGTCATAGCTAATGTATTCAACACACATAGGTCTCACAATCTCCCCCTTGATGAATGCATTGGCAACACCACTAAAAATCCGAACATTGGCTTATTCACATTAAAAGTTTTGAAAACAATTTCTCCCCCTTTGTAAACCAGGAATAAAATGAGAAAATGAAATTCTCCCCCTGAGAAGAATCGTGCCAAAAACAATTGTGAATATGTGCAATGTGTAATCAATTTCTCCCCCTTGCATACTTATCTTTAAAAATTCACATATTATCTCTCCCCCTTTGACAATGTATTGAGCAAGGTTCAAAAGAGAAATTTCAAATGTTATGAGCATATTATAACATATACATATAAACAAAGCTCATCCAAGTCATACTATCAAGTAACTTACACTATCACGTCAATGAGATACATAAAGTAGTGTAAGCCATGCTAGAGATCAAATGTAATTTCCAATTTAGCAAGTCATGATCTCACAAACTTAACTATTTCGAAACCTTAAAGCATGACACTTGTTGCTGCATTTTATTATTTTTCAAAGCACAAATTTAGATCATATGATATTTGCAAGAGATTATATGAGCATCTACCTTATTCTAACCAACCAAGCCAAGCCTATGTTATTTGACAATCAGAAACTTAAGGACATGGTTTTAGTCATACACAACTTCTTCCAAGTTCATATATAAGTGAAATGATAAGCCATCTTAAAAGAAGAAGTGTGATGCATGCATATTCTCTTGATCTTTTCTCAACTTATATTTGTTCATAAAAACTCAACATGTTAGTTGATTACTTGATTAATTCTTTATGATTAAAAGCACTTGTGAGGATGCAACAAGTTCAAAACAGCAAGAAAGTTCGACCATGACCAGATTTAGTGTAAGTAGTTATTCTAATTACTAGACATGGCAAAAACCACGAAATGTATAACACGAGTAATGTAGTAAGAACTTTCAGCATGTAAAAGGAATCGCAAAGTCATATATGTATGCAATACTATGCTCATATTATTTTAATTTCAGATTCACACATAGACTTCTCAAGTTTCAAAATTCCTCTCAATGTAAGCCATGAGGATGCATAACCCCTATTTCACTACGAATAAAACAAAAACGAGTGAAATCCAAAGGTTTTGTAAAAATGTCAGCCAATTGTTGTTCGGTATCTACATGGTGAAGCACAATGTTTCCTTTTTCAACATTATCACGGATAAAGTGATACCTGATGTCAATGTGCTTAGTTCTAGAATGTTGCACGGGGTTTTCAGCAATGCAAATGGCACTAGTGTTATCACAAAACAATGGAACACTATGTAGATCAACCCCATAGTCCTTAAGTGTTTGAACAATCCAAAGAATTTGTGAGCAAGCACTAGCAGCAGCTACATATTCAGATTTAGCTATGGATTGTGCAACTGAGTTTTGTTTTCTAGAGGACCAAGCAACAAGTGAATTATCAAGAAATTGACAAGCACCAGAAGTACTTTTCCTATCAATCCTACAACCCCCAAAATCAGCATCCGAAAAAGCTTTCAAAGTAATGGTTGAGGAAGAAGGAAGAAAAATGCCAAATTCTTGAGTTCCATGTAAGTAACTGAGAATCCTTTTGACAGCTTGACGATGTGAAGCACGTGGGGAGGCTTGAAACCGTGCACAAAGACATATGCTGAATTGTTTGTCCGGTCTTGATGTCGTGAGGTACAAAAGTGATCCGATCATGCTTCTATATTCTTTTTGATCCACGGGTTCACCATCTTCATCAAGTTCAAGTGTTGTTGCTGTTCCCATTGGTGTCAGAAGAGGCTTTCTTTTGTCCATGTTGAAGCGCCTTAGAAGGTCTTTTGTATACTTCATTTGATGCACAAATGTACCCTCCTTGGTTTGCTTGATTTGCAGCCCCAAAAAGTATGTGAGTTACCCCATCATACTCATCTCAAATTCTGAACTCATTATAGCTGAAAACTTGGACACAAGATCATGAGAAGCACAACCAAAGATAATATCATCCACATACACTAGAACGAATAATGAGTCATTGCCATGCTTAAGCACAAAAAGAGTTTTATCAACCTTGCCCATGGTAAACCCCTTTTCAAGTAAGAATGTTTTTAACCTATCATACCATGCTCTTGGGGCTTGTTCAAGGCTTTGGATAGTTTGTAAACATGATTAGGAAAATATGGATTTTCAAAACCCAGTGGTTGTTTGACATAAACCTCCTCATCTATGTAGCCATTAAGAAAAGCACTTTTAACATCCATTTGATATAGCTTAAAACCTTTAGATGCAGTAAAAGCTAACAAAATTCTTATGGCTTCTAATCTAGCAACAGGAGCAAAAGTTTCACCAAAATCTAGACCTTCAACTTGAGTGAAACCTTGAGCAACCAACCTAGCCTTATTCCTAACCACAACGCCATCCTCACTTTGTTTATTTTTAAACACCCATTTAGTTCCAATTAAAGTGTGACCTTGAGGTGGAGGTACAAGTTGCCAAACATTATTTCTTTCAAAATTTTCTAACTCTTCTTGCATGGCAATAATCCAAGATTCATTAGTGAGTGTGTGTGATATATCTTTGGGTTCAAAAGAAGCAACAAAAGCAGAATGAGCATGAGAGTTTGGATCGCAAAACCTGGACTGTGTGACTCGTTCGTGCAAGCTTCCAAAAATTTGTTGTGGAGGATGAATTTTGAGAACTGGGAGGGGAGTAGACACTTCACAAGCTTCTTCTTCTTCATGTTCATCACAAATCGATGATCTTGTGACTTGAGGAGGATCTGGACCAGCAATGGTGGTCGTCGGTGCTGGATGTGAATCAAAATCAGGAGCTGGAACAATGTCATTAGCTGCTGAATTTTCGGATAGCAGCACCACTTCTTCCTCATCTTCAATGAAAATGCTCTCCCCCTGCGGATATGGATCCGGACCTGTAATGTTTGAGCTAGTACCAGTGCTAGCTTCATCAAAAGACACCTCACAAGTCTCCACAATTTTGTTAGTGTCAAGTAAAAGCACACGGTAGCCTCTAGTATGAGATGGATAACAAAGAAAAATGCCATCAACAGATCTAGGTTCGAATTTATCAAGATTACCATGTTTCTTAACAAAGCATTTGCAACCAAAGACACGAAAATGTGTAACACTAGGCCTATGTCCAAACCGGAGCTCATATGGTGTTTTACCTAGCTTAGCGTTCAAGAAAACACGATTTGAGACATAACAAGCAGTTGCAATCGCATCAGCCTAAAATTTCCTAGGAGTTTGATATTCATAAAGCATAGTCCTAGCCATCTCAACTAAGGTTTTGTTCTTTCTTTCTACAACACCGTTTTGTTGAGGTACATATGGGGAAGAAAATTGATGACCTATTCTATTTTCAGTACAAAAGTGATCAAAAGATTGATTTTTAAATTCGGTCCTGTTATCACTTCTAATTGCTTTTAAAGATCCTAGGTGATCAATTGATAATCTAAGAAATAAAGTTCTAAAGTGACTAAAAGATTCATTCTTAGATGCCATAAAGTAAACCCAAGAGTATCTAGAATTAACCTCCAAAGGATTGAACGCGTGAAGGTCCTATGGTGTCAAGATGCAAAGGTTGAGCCGGTTCAGTTGTCATGATCATTGTGAGAGGAGTTTGTGAACCTGCAACCATCCTAGCATTTCTACAAGAAGAGCACACAATTTCTTTGTCCCCTTTAAGCTTAGGCAGCCCACGTATGCGATCAAGAGCACTAACACGCGTTAGATGATCAAAGCCTACGTGACCAAGTCTACGATGCCAAAAATATAAGTCCTTTGAATCATTAGCAACTAGACACCTATGCTTAGAGGAAGACTTATCAAAATCAGCTTTGAAAACTCTTCCAAACCGAGACATGTTAAAAAAAGCTCACTATTTGAATTTACAACTTTGATGCAATTTTTAGTGAAAAATATTTCTAGATTTTCATCTAGCACTTGTGAAACAGAAAGAAAATTGTATTTCAAATTTTTAACAAGTGCCACATCCTTCAAAGTGTAGTGATCTTTTACTCTAACCGAACCCTTAGAAATTACAGGAGTTGAAAAATTATCAGCAAAAGTAACATTCTCTACATGTGACACAAAAGAGAGGGAGGAGAACCATCTTTGTTACCAGTCATGTGGCGTGAGCAACCTGAATCCACAATCCAAATGTTCTCCTTCCTAAAGCGTGTAACCTACATAGAAGCACAATATGTCGATGACTCAATACTGGGGTTAGTCAAAAGAAATTTAGGAATCCAGTACTGAGTCACATGACGTCCAACAGGAATAACACATGAAAGCTGAGATAAAACAGCAGGTTTATGAGCCAAAGCTTAAGGATTTTTGTACCCAACTACTGTCCTACGAGATGTTACATGTGTAGCACAAAAAACAGTAGGTTTGGGAGCAACCTTTGCATATTTTTGACTCATTACAACAGATTGCATGTTCCTATCATTCGGTTTAGCAAGTGCAGCAAGTTTTGCATGAAAGTTATGAGATCTAGCAATCATTCTTTCCTTTTTCTGTTGCTTAGCTAGTCTATAACAAATATCTATGACATGACCATCTCTACCACAGTAGGTACAATGAAATTTAACTTTGTGTTCATGTCTAGATGAGCAAACAACATTTTTATTTGAAACCGAATGAGACAACACTCCTGCAAATTTGAAAACCACTTGTTTATTGTTTAGGAACTATTTGAATCAAACCACTTCCTAATGACTTTACAATTTTAGGTGGATGTGCCTTAGCATGAGCATGAGAATCAAAAACTAAACCAATTTTATCATTGCAAGACTTGGAAGAATTCAGCAGCAAGTTTAGGTTCTTATTCCCATTACAAAACCGATCTAATGTCCTATGCATGTTATCAAGTTTATTGCACAAATCAAGGCAATTTTCACATGAATTTTTTCCTTTTAATTTGCAATTGGAACAAAATTTAACTTCATGAGAACGTAAAGCATTGTTCAATACAGAAATTTCATTCATAGCATCTTGTAGTTTCTTATCAAGATCATCACAAGTAGAACAATGCAAATCAATTGTAGAACAGCTAGCATCTTTCAAGTTTTTATCATTAAGTGCAGCAAGCTCTTTGTTCTTTTCAATTTCTAACTCAAGTTTATCAAGTGTGGAGGTGTGCGCACTTCTTAATGAGGACAATTGTTCATATATTAAATCACATGAGGGACATGCATCATCACTAGGAATCAAAGTTTTTAAACAGTTGATTTCAGATTCTAGTGATTCAATTTTAGTAGCACTATCCCTAAGCTTTTTTGTCCTTTTTCTTGACAATAATAGTTGCACAAGAAATTGCATCACACATTTCTTCGCAAGTAGGATATACGTCTTCATTGTCGCTGTTGTGTTTTGCATCCTCCATACTTGATCTTGATTTGCCCGACATGAAGCACAAGTTTGCCAAATAATCTTCATCTTCATCACTTCCAATGTCCACGTCGCTTGAGCCAAGTTCCTGGAGTGCGGAGATAAAACTGCTCACCAATTGACGTCCTGTAAAATCCTTCTTTTTCTTCTTATCGTTTGTAGAGGAGTGCTTTGTCCTTGTTTGCTTTTCATCCCGGGAAGTAGGACCTGAAAGGTTATGGCAATCTAAACAAAAATTTCCCATCTTACCACATTCGAAACATCATTGAGGTCCGGAGCTTCCTCTCCTTCTAGTTCTCACATTTTGCAATGCTTTCGAGAACCTAGTAGAAAGAAGTACTAGCTCCTCCTCTGGAAACTCCTCAATCTGTTCAAGGGTTAGAGAGGACAACAAAGCAAGTGTACCACAAGATGAAGATTGGCTGGAGCTAGGCATGTCACGTTGTGAAACAAAAGCAATAGACTTGTTGGGGTTCTTACGTGATATTATGTCAATTTCATGAGTTTTTAACTTGAAGTATAGCACATCTAAAGTAAGTGTACTCATGACAGTAGATTCACGAATGGATGTAACTTTCATCTCCCAAATTGACATGTCTACTGCACTTAACAATTGCCTAGCATTTTTAGCATCTGAAAAATTAACATTAACGCTACGCAAGTTGCTGAGAATTTTATTAAAGCGAGCAAAGAGATCATCAATTGAATCACTGAGTTGCATCTCGAAGTGCATGTATTCTTTCTTGAACATGTCTTGCCTTACCTCCTTGATCGTGTTGTATCCTTCGTGGTAGTCACAAAGTGCTTTCCACACATCATATGCAGATCGGAGGAGTGCAACACGGTCGAAGTCGCTTTGAGTTAAGCCTTGTATGATCAAGTTTCGAGCCTTGTGTGATGCCCGGTTCCAAAAACTGATCCAAGCTAACGCATATGTGTGCCCAGGATGTTCAACACACATACACGAGTGCAATCAGAAAAGAGTATACAGAAAATTACCACAGAACAAGATTAATTATCAAATTTTATTACACAAACCATATTATCCTCGAATACAAGCTCTAATGAATATTAATGAAAAGTTCAACTAATGCAGCGGAAATAAACTAATTAAGCAATCTAAGCAACTATGCAGCATAAGCGACAGGGTATGTATGCGCAGCTCCAATCAACACCACAGGCAAAGCTGACGATAGACACGGCCTAGAACTCCGAATTATCACCATTAAACTCCCAATCCTGACCTGCAACTGTTGGGGGGGGGGATTGCAAGAGTGAGTACATGTCGTACTCAGCAAGTGTGGAAAGTATGACATGTGGCTGATTCAAATGACGACAATAATAATGGCAAAGTGCTGAAAAGTACAGTAAAACATTTGAAAAGCAACATATTATATGTATGTGAAGTAAACCCATCATAATCATAAATAATATCATAATACCAGTCCATAATTCACCATCCTTATCAATAATTCCAGATTTCACCATTGCCAATAACCATATTCAATACCAGAAATAAATCCATAACCATCCATAACCATCACCAATACCAAATACCCTCTAATCATGGAAGTTTTCCAGGTGCTCATAACCGGGAGCACGGCTATCATGATAGTTTTAATTAACACTCTGCAGAGTTTGTACCTCTTTACCCACGTGTTCGTGATTTCATCACCTTTCGGCGACTAGGAACCTCCCTTATGCCCATGACCTGTCGGTCACATTACACACTTCCGTTGGTGTGTGGCCAAGAGATCACAAAATATCCTTTACAAAGGGATTACTAGCCTATTTAGACCCCACTGAGGTTTCACCGGTGGCGATGCCTCCAACTGAGCACATCTTCAACCAAGGGCCCCCTCTTGAGCCATTCGGATCCCAGGGTAGTCCCACCAATCATCAACAAACCCAATCTGACTACCCCTTCCCCGAGCATCCACAATGGTCCAAACAGCACTAGCAAAGCCCTAATTAATTAGCTACGCCGCACCCATACTTGGCCTCATGGTGGCACTGTAGTCCTGGCTTATTCTCGCATGAACCGGTCCTTAGATCTAAAGCAAACAAACCACCATAACATCCAACCCATCCACATACCAGGCTTGCTTAGATCATCCATTACCATACCATATTTAACCAGTTCATGTTAACCATAATCTCATCCATGCATAATTAAATTGAGTGGTATAGTTATTCCCATCCCAGTTTATTAAGCGAAGCAAAAGGTAAAAAGTCCATCCCGACGCTCTACCATAAATTCCAGGTGACAAGGGTGGTCAAACAAATCTAGTAAACTTCCTACCATAGGATTCCCATCAATTTGACACAAGCATGCAGTTTGCAAACAAAACATTTATTTTAAAAACAGGATAAATATGCTTCAAGGACACTTGCCTTGCTCTTGCTGTTGATTAGGATCAAAGCCTTCAAACTCTTGATGCTGGAGATCCTCCGCGGCACTCTCTAGCGCAAATCCGTCTAATCCACACAATAAACATACAAGACAAGAAACACAATCAAAGAGTGCACAAATATTATTCAATATGACATGACATGTATGATTAATGCAAATGCAAGTTAGAACTCGTTACTAGATTGCTTTTAATGATCACTAACTAGTTCTAATAGCTTTTAACAAATTTATACAAGTTTGGAGTTGATTAGATCAAATTTTAGAGTCAATTCAACACAATTTAACCAAAAAGATCGGACTAGTCTGCTAGGGACCGGACAAGTCCGCACTCCGCGAGATCAGCAGATTAGGGTTTTCTAGATCGACGTAAATTCAGAGATTAGGGGTTGAATTCTCGTAAGGAAAAGAGAATAGAAGGTATACCAGTGTTTAGAACTCCAATGAACCAAGAAACTTGGAGGTAACACTTGGATTTTGATGATCTAGGGTTGGTGATGAACTTGGAGATGAATTGGTGGTGAAGGACGAAACTTGGTGGAGATCTTGATCCTCCTTTGTTTCCTCCTCTTCTTCCTCTTGCTTGGGATCTTCTCCTCCCTCCTTGATGGTGGCTCCCCACGAACTAGGGTTTGGGTGGGTGGAAAAGTGGCAAATAGATGTCAAACCAAGGGGTTGGGCTGTTTATATAGAGGTGGAGGCTAGGGTTAGATGGATCTCAAGTTTTGGGATGAGTAGAGGCCGGTTTAGAGTCCCACATGGGCTCTAAAAGAGTTAGACACGACGTCCCTAGGCCCACTTAACGTGAAACCCAAGAAACAAGTCGTAAAACAACAGGTAAACTCGGAGTCGCGAAATATCGGACAAGTCCGGACAGGACCGGACTAGTCCGAAGTCGTCCAAAGAGAAAATCGGACAAGTCTGGCCAAAAATCGGACAAGTCCGAACTTGAACAGAGAGGAAAAACGGACAAGTCCGCTGGAACACTGGACTAGTCCGGAAAAGTCCAGGGACTTAGCAAATTTTCAAGGATTCATGGAATATCAGACTAGTCCGCACAAAATTGGACAAGTCCGAAAGTGTCCAGAGCCAAAATCGGACTAGTCCGCAGCAAAAACGGACAAGTCCGTTTTTAGTCAGAGAGAAATCGGACTAGTCCTCAGTAAAATCGGACTAGTCCGCACTTTCCTGCGTTTTAAGTGCGGTTTTGCTCCAAATCAATTTTAAATGCTCCGAAATAAAGTTAAACTCGTTCCTCTTTATGTGGGTTAATGTTAAATATGTATATGAGTGTATGTAGGGCATGATGCATGAAAATGAGGGTGTTACAAACCTACCCCCCTTAAAATGAATCTCGCCCTCGAGATTCGACGCGGAAGAGAAGAGATAGGGAAATTCCTTCTTGTGATAATCTTCTAGCTCCCAAGTTGCTTCTTTTTCGGTATGGTGCTTCCATTGAACTTTACACCATCTACTGACCTTGTTCCTTGTGACCCTCTCCTTAGTTTCCAAGACTTTGACCGGTTGCTCGGCATACGTCAAATCTTCCTCTAGTTCCAATTCTTCCATTGGCACTTGTTCTTCCGGTACTCTCAAACACTTCTTGAGCTGGGAAACATGAAAGACATCATGCACGTCTGAAAGATGAGGTGGCATCTCCAACTTATACGCTACTTCTCCTCTTTTGTCCAAAATCTTGAATGGTCCAATATAACGAGGTGCGAGCTTGCCCCTTATGTTAAACCTCTTATGACCCCTCATTGGTGACACCTTGACGTAAACAAAATCTCCTATTTCAAAGGCTACTATCTGCATAGCCTTTTTGCCTTGATTGGGCAGCCCCCAAGTTTTCACGAATTATTTGGACTTGCTTTTCAGCTTCTTGCAACACGTCCGGACCAAATACTTGAGTTTCTCCTGCCTCATTCCAAAATAAAGGTGTCCTACACTTCCTCCCATAAAGTGCTTCATATGGTGACATCTTCAAGCTTGCTTGGTAACTATTGTTGTATGAAAACTCCGCGTATGGCAAGCTTTTGTCCCAACTTTTCCCATGCTTTAAAGCACAAGCTCTTAACATGTCCTCCAAAATCTGATTGGTCCTCTCGGTTTGTCCGTTCGTTTGAGGATGATATGCTGAACTAAAATTCAACCTCGTTCCCAAAGCTTCATGCAATTTTTGCCAAAATCTGGAGGTAAATTGAGAACCTCTATCCGAGACTATCTTCTTAGGGACTCCATGTCGACACACAATATGCTCCATGTATATTTCGGCCAATCGTGCAGATGTATACTTGGTCTTCACAGGGACAAAATGAGCTGACTTGGTTAAGCGATCCACAATTACCCAAATTGAGTCATACCCGGACTGAGTACGTGGTAACCCAACTATGAAGTCCATTCCAATTTCTTCCCACTTCCATTCCGGAATCTTTAATGGTTGTAATAGTCCAGCTGGCCTTTGATGTTCCGCCTTGACTCGTTGACACACATCACACAATGCCACATATTCAGCTATGTCCTTTTTCATGCTATCCCACCAATAGCAAGCCTTCAAGTCCTTGTACATCTTCGTACATCTGGGGTGAATTGAGTAAGGCGAGTCATGTGCCTCCTTTAATATTGTCTCCCGAATATGTTTTACATTAGGCACAACGATTCTCTTTCCAAGCCATAAGGTACCATATTCGTCTTCATCAAATCTGAATTCTCTCCCTTCCTCAGTCCTTTCCTTGATTTCCTTGATCTCCTCATCTGTGGTTTGTGCTTCTCGAATTTCTTGTTCCAAGGTTGGGTTTAATTCCATCACCTCCATCTCATTTAAAAATCCGAGGTTCAACCGTTCAAACTCCTTACATAACTCGAATGGTAACTCTCGAACCGCGAGTTGATGACTTACTCCTTTTCTACTCAAAGCATCGGCCACTCCATTGGCTTTTCCCGGATGATAGTTGATCCCCAAATCATAATCTTTGATGAGCTCTAACCATCTTCGTTGCCTCAATTTCAGATCCGTTTGTGTGAAAATATACTTCAAACTCTTATGATCCGTGTAAATTTCACACCTATGTCCAAGAATATAGTGTCTCCAAATCTTCAATGCATGTACCACGGCTGCTAGTTCAAGATCATGCGTGGGGTAATTCTGCTCATGTTTCTTCAATTGTCTTGATGCATAGGCGACCACTTGACCTTCTTGCATCAATACACATCCAAGTCCTTGTCTTGATGCATCACAATAAATATCGAAGCTCTTGCTCACATCCGGCAGTACCAAAACTGGGGCTGTTGTCAGCCTCTTCTTCAACTCCTCAAAGCTATTCTGACAAGCTTCAGTCCATTGGAACGCCTTTCCCTTCATTAGCAACTCCGTCATAGGCTTGGCTATCTTGGAGAAGTCCTTGATGAATCGACGGTAATATCCAGCCATTCCAAGAAAACTCCTTATTTCCTTGACGTTCTGTGGCGGTTCCCACTTAAGCACATCTCTCACCTTCCCTGGGTCAACTGATACTCCTCCTCCAGAAATAATGTGGCCTAAGAAAGAAACTTCCCGTAACCAGAATTGACATTTACTGAACTTGGCATACAATTGGTGTTCCCGTAGCTTCTGCAATGTAAGCTTCAAGTGTTCTTCATGTTCCTTCTCATCCTTCGAGTAGATCATAATATCATCAATAAACACCACAACGAACTTGTCCAAGTACTCCATGAAGACTTTATTCATGAGGTACATAAAGTAGGCAAGCGCATTTGTCAATCCAAATGACATCACGGTGTACTCATAAGATCCATACCGTGTCCTAAAAGCTGTCTTAGGTATGTCCGATGGTCTAATCTTCATTTGAAAGTATCCCGACCTCAAATCAATCTTGGAAAACACACAGGCACCTTTCATCTGATCAAAAAAATCCTCTACGAGGCAAGGTGTACTTGTTCTTGATTGTTACCTTGTTAAGAGCTCGGTAATCCACGCACATCCTTTGGGATCCATCCTTCTTGCCCCAAATAGAACGGGCGCTCCCCAAGGTGAAGAGCTTGGGCAAATAAAACCTTTCTCTAGTTGTTCTTGAATCTGCTTCTTGAGCTCCGCTAATTCTATAGGAGGCATCCTATACGGCCTCTTAGCTATAGGTGCAGTTCCAGGTATTAAATCAATAACAAACTCAATGTCTCGATCAGGTGGCATACCTGGCAACTCATCCGAAAACACATCCAAAAATTCACATACAACCGGAATCTCCTCAATTGCGGCACCGTCCATATGATTCAACTCCAATTGCTTCGGTGCAGTTTGAGATGCTTCAAATTCTATGGTGATCCCTTCTTCATTGGTCAACTTCACCGTCTTCGTGGCACACTCAATAACTCCATTGTGCTTCCTCAACCAGTCCATACCAAGTATAATATCCAACCCTTGAGAATCTAAAACAATGAGGTTGGCGGAGAAGTCTACCCCCCTTATTCTAAGGCTTACTTTTGGACATACTATATTTGTCCTCATCTCTCCTCCAGGAGACTTAACCAACAAAGTAAACTTCATATGAGAGATAGGCAAACTATACTTGGCAACATACTTCGATGCAATGAATGAATGTGATGCTCCAGAATCAAATAACATAGTCGCGGGGTTGGAGTTGGAGAGAAACATACCAATGACCACGTCATCCGCTTGTTGAGCATCCTCCGTAGAGACATGGTTCACGTTGCCACGAGCAAAATTCTGCTGTCCACAGCTTCCTTGTGGCTGTCCTCCATTAGGTCTTGAGTTTTGCCTCGATGCATTGCTTCCTTGACCAAGGCCCGACTTAGGACATTGATGCGCAAAGTGTCCAGCTTCTCCACAAGTATAACACTTCTTAACCCCACTAGTATTGTTGGGACGAGCTTGGTTTTGAGCATTGGCTCCAGGAAAATCAGCACGAGGGGCATAAGGCATTGGAGGCCTAGGTGCTTGCATAACAGGGCGCTGCTGCACAAACTGAGTTGGGCACGGTGCATAACCAGGGCGCTAAGCAGGAATAGAAGAGCTGTAGTAAGGCGCATTGGGTGGCGCAAAGCGAGGGCACACATTACTTCCTTGTTGCTGTCCTTGATATGGCACCTTCCTCTTGATTTCTTGCTCCATCTCACGGATCTTGTTCTCAACCACAATTGCTTTGTCCACAAGCTTCTGTAAATTGACATAATCACAGTTGAGCAATTGCACTTGGATCGTATTGTTCAATCCCCTCATGAACAAGTATTGCTTCCGACTGTCCCGGCTAACATCCTCAGGCGCATATCTTGAGAGTTGAGTGAACTTATTGAGATATTCACTCACGCTTGATTTTCCTTGTCTCAAGTTCTCAAATTCTTGCCTCTTCAAGATCATAACACCTTCCGGCACATAATGAGAACGGAAACTCTCCTTGAATTCCACCCAGGTAATTCTCTCTTGGTTCTCATGAGCATTGCAATAAGAATCCCACCAATCTGCAGCTGCTCCAACGAGTTGATGAGAAGCAAATAGCACCTTCTCCCGGTCACTGCATTGGACAATGGCTACCTTCTTCTCCACGGACTTGAGCCAATCATCTGCGTCCATAGGGTCTGCGGCTTGAGCAAAGGTTGGCGGCCTAGTCCTCATAAACTCTCCCAATCGGTTATGAGGAGGTGGGGGTGGCGGTGGAGGCATGTGGGGCTGATTGTTGATATTGCCAGCCTGCAGCTGTCCCATAGTCTGTATCATGGTCTGCATGAGCTGGTTTTGCATGGCCAATAGTTGCTCGATGTTGATAGCTCCCTGAGTAGATCCTTGTCCGAGGTTGGTCTGAGGTACTCCATTGTTCTCCTCCTCATCATTGCCATCCCTCTGGTTGCGAGTCCTCACCATCTGAAGAAAAGCAGTAGGTAAGAATTAGAAAACGTCCCCAACTATATGCATCAAGGGATATGAAACTAAACAGCTAGCTACACTAGCCTAGGTGGACATGGCAATGCTAAGGCATCCCAAAATCCTCTATTAAGCACACAAGCAAACAATATATATAGCAAACAGCACGCCAAGCAAAAACACATCGATTCCTGAGTGCTCCTACGTGCTCTAAAGTGTCCATTCTATCTAGGCTGCATCCTACGGTCAACCTGTGGCTCTGATACCAATCTGTGACGCCCGATTCCAAAAACTGAACCAAGCTAACGCATATGTGTGCCCAGGATGTTCAACACACATACACGAGTGCAATCACAAAAGAGTATACAGAAAATTACCACAGAACAAGATTAATTATCAAATTTTAATACACAAACCATATTATCCTCGAATACAAGCTCTAATGAATATTAATGAAAAGTTCAACTAATGCAGCGGAAATAAACTAATTAAGCAATCTAAGCAACTATGCAGCATAAGCGACAGGGTATGTATGCGCAGCTCCAATCAACACCACAGGCAAAGCTGACGGTAGACATGGCCTAGAACTCCGCATTATCACCATTAAACTCCCAATCCTGACCTGCAACTGTTGGGGGGGGGGATTGCAAGAGTGAGTACATGTCGTACTCAGCAAGTGTGGAAAGTATGACATGTGGCTGATTCAAATGACGACAATAATAATGGCAAAGTGTTGAAAAGTACAGTAAAACATTTGAAAAGCAACATATTATATGTATGTGAAGTAAACCCATCATAATCATAAATAATATCATAATACCAGTCCATAATTCACCATCCTTATCAATAATTCCAGATTTCACCATTGCCAATAACCATATTCAATACCAGAAATAAATCCATAACCATCCATAACCATCACCAATACCAAATACCCTCTAATCATGGAAGTTGTCCAGGTGCTCATAACCGGGAGCACGGCTATCATGATAGTTTTAATTAACACTCTGCAGAGTTTGTACCTCTTTACCCACGTGTTCGTGATTTCATCACTTTTCGGCGACTAGGAACCTCCCTTATGCCCATGACCCGTCGGTCACATTACACACTTCCGTTGGTGTGTGGCCAAGAGATCACAAAATATCCTTTACAAAGGGATTACTAGCCTATTTAGACCCCACTGAGGTTTCACCGGTGGTGATGCCTCCAACTGAGCACATCTTCAACCAAGGGCCCCCTCTTGAGCCATTCGGATCCCAGGGTAGTCCCACCAATCATCAACAAACCCAATCTGACTACCCCTTCCCCGAGCATCCACAATGGTCCAAACAGCACTAACAAAACCCTAATTAATTAGCTACGCCGCACCCATACTTGGCCTCGTGGTGGCACTGTAGTCCTGGCTTATTCTCGCATGAACCGGTCCTTAGATCTAAAGCAAACAAACCACCATAACATCCAACCCATCCACATACCAGGCTTGCTTAGATCATCCATTACCATACCATATTTAACCAGTTCATGTTAACCATAATCTCATCCATGCATAATTAAATTGAGTGGTATAGTTATTCCCATCCCAGTTGATTAAGCGAAGCAAAAGGTAAAAAGTCCATCCCGACGCTCTACCATAAATTCCAGGTGACAAGGGTGGTCAAACAAATCTAGTAAACTTCCTACCATAGGATTCCCATCAATTTGACACAAGCATGCAGTTTGCAAAGAAAACATTTATTTTAAAAACAGGATCAATATGCTTCAAGGACACTTGCCTTGCCCTTGCTGTTGATTAGGATCAAAGCCTTCAAACTCTTGATGCTGGAGATCCTCCGCGGCACTCTCTAGCGCAAATCCGTCTAATCCACACAATAAACATACAAGACAAGAAACACAATCAAAGAGTGCACAAATATTACTCAATATGACATGACATGTATGATTAATGCAAATGCAAGTTAGAACTCGTTACTAGATTGCTTTTAATGATCACTAACTAGTTCTAATAGCTTTTAACAAATTTATACAGGTCTGGAGTTGATTAGATCAAATTTTAGAGTCAATTCAACACAATTTAACCAGAAAGATCGGACTAGTCTGCTAGGGACCGGACAAGTCCGCACTCCGCGAGATCAGCAGATTAGGGTTTTCTAGATCGACGTAAATTCGGAGGTTAGGGGTTGAATTCTCATAAGGAAAAGAGAATAGAAGGTATACCAGGTGTTTAGAACTCCAATGAACCAAGAAACTTGGAGGTAACACTTGGATCTTGATGATCTAGGGTTGGTGATGAACTTGGAGATGAATTGGTGGTGAAGGACGAAACTTGGTGGAGATCTTGATCCTCCTTCGTTTCCTCCTCTTCTTCCTCTTGCTTGGGATCTTCTCCTCCCTCCTTGATGGTGGCTCCCCACGAACTAGGGTTTGGGTGGGTGGAAAAGTGGCAAATAGATGCCAAACCAAGGGGTTGGGCTGTTTATATAGAGGTGGAGGCTAGGGTTAGATGGATCTCGAGTTTTGGGATGAGTAGAGGCCGGTTTAGAGTCCCACATGGGCTCTAAAAGAGTTAGGCACGACATCCCTAGGCCCACTTAACGTGAAACCCAAGAAACAAGTCGTAAAACAACAGATCAACTCGGAGTCGCGAAATATCGGACAAGTCCGGACAGGACCGGACTAGTCCGAAGTCGTCCAGAGAGAAAATCGGACAAGTCTGGCCAAAAATCGGACAAGTCCGAATTTGAACAGAGAGGAAAAACGGACAAGTCCGCTGGAACACCGGACTAGTCCGGAAAAGTCCAGGGACTTAGCAAATTTTCAAGGATTCATGGAAT
Organism: Tuctoria greenei; assembly: GCA_036927565.1. Classification (NCBI taxonomy): domain Eukaryota; kingdom Viridiplantae; phylum Streptophyta; class Magnoliopsida; order Poales; family Poaceae; genus Tuctoria; species Tuctoria greenei. The sequence continues at coordinate 134,147,331 of JAYESD010000010.1, read as the reverse complement.
ATCGGACTAGTCCGCACAAAATCGAACAAGTCCGAAAGTGTCCAGAGCCAAAATCGGACTAGTCCGCAGCAAAAACGGACAAGTCCGTTTTTAGTCAGAAAGAAATCGGACTAGTCCTCAGTAAAATCGGACTAGTCCGCACTTTCCTGCGTTTTAAGTGCGGTTTTGCTCCAAATCAATTTTAAATGCTCCGAAATAAAGTTAAACTCGTTCCTCTTTATGTGGGTTAATGTTAAACATGTATATGAGTGTATGTAGGGCATGATGCATGAAAATGAGGGTGTTACAAACCTAACCCCCTTAAAATGAATCTCGCCCTCGAGATTCGACGCGGAAGAGAAGAGATAGGGAAATTCCTTCTTGAGATAATCTTCTAGCTCCCAAGTTGCTTCTTTTTCGGTATGGTGCTTCCATTGAACTTTACACCATCTACTGACCTTGTTCCTTGTGACCCTCTCCTTAGTTTCCAAGACTTTGACCGGTTGCTCGACATACGTCAAATCTTCCTCTAGTTCCAATTCTTCCATTGGCACTTGTTCTTCCGGTACTCTCAAACACTTCTTGAGCTGGGAAACATGAAAGACATCATGCACGTCTGAAAGATGAGGTGGCATCTCCAACTTATACGCTACTTCTCCTCTTTTGTCCAAAATCTTGAATGGTCCAATATAACGAGGTGCGAGCTTGCCCCTTATGTTAAACCTCTTATGACCCCTCATTGGTGACACCTTGAGGTAAACAAAATCTCCTATTTCAAAGGCTAATTTCCTTCTCCTATTATACGCATAGCCTTTTTGCCTTGATTGGGCAGCCCTCAAGTTTTCACGAATTATTTGGACTTGCTTTTCGGCTTCTTGCAACACGTCCGGACCAAATACTTGAGTTTCTCCTGCCTCATTCCAAAATAAAGGTGTCCTACACTTCCTCCCATAAAGTGCTTCATATGGTGACATCTTCAAGCTTGCTTGGTAACTATTGTTGTATGAAAACTCCGCGTATGGCAAGCTTTTGTCCCAACTTTTCCCATGCTTTAAAGCACAAGCTCTTAACATGTCCTCCAAAATCTGATTGGTCCTATCGGTTTGTCCGTCCGTTTGAGGATGATATGCTGAACTAAAATTCAACCTCGTTCCCAAAGCTTCATGCAATTTTTGCCAAAATCTGGAGGTAAATTGAGAACCTCTATCCGAGACTATCTTCTTAGGGACTCCATGTCGACACACAATATGCTCCATGTATATTTCGGCCAATCGTGCAGCTGTATACTTGGTCTTCACAGGGACAAAATGAGCTGACTTGGTTAAGAGTTTGAAGAGGCCTAACTCTGTGTGAGCTTCCTCAACGAGGACATAGATCTCTTTGGTAAGATTGAACCTCGGTAAAAATCTTTATCTCGTGTGTTCTTGTTTTTTAGTTTTGCAATCATCATCATCATCTAGGTCATAGGGTTGATAAAACTAGTAACTCATATCAATTTTGTATTCCACCTACAAATCAATCAATCTAATCACTTACTTAAGTTATTAGAGTAACTGATTACATTCCGTTGCTATATCATTCGTGAAATCTGCATAAACACTTGATCTTTTCGCAGTACATCTAGCTCACCGGACTAGTCGTACACCGCACCGGGCAAGTCCGGTCCCTTTTGTATTTGACGAATTTTTTAAGTGTTGTAGGAAAAGTTTTACAATTCCTATTCACCCCCCCTCTTGGCCACATTTAGTCTGCCATTGGCTCTGACATCGTTGCAACACCCGTCGCTAGCTCCGGCAATGTCGCGGTGTCGGCCGTCGGCTCTGACGTTGTTTCAGGATCAGCTACCAGCTCTGATGTTGCCACACCCACTGGCTTTGGCACTATCCTAAGCTCCGGCACCGATGCGATATCTGTTGATGGGTCCGACGCAGTTGCGACATCATCAGTCGGCTCCGAAGTCATCCCAACATTAGCTGCAGGCTCCGTCACAGTTTCTGCCGTTGCCTCCAAAGTTGTCGTGGCATCAATAGCCGGATCAGCCTGCCTGACATTATTAGCCACAGTGCCGACATGGCTTGCCGGTTGCACCTCCACCGAGGATGGTGGAGCAGGACTACCATCGTGGCAATAGAGGAAGCAACGCCTGGCCTTGTCGCTCTGAAAACAGAGTCAAAGGAAGATCAACAAGAGTCAAGGAATGAAAAAGAAGACAAATTTCCAATAACAGTCCATACCTAGGATCTCAGTAGCTCCAGAAAACGCGAAACTTCTTGCGTGGGCGGCTAGAGTCATCTGAAGGCACCATCACCGGTGAAGCAGATGTTTCGGCCTTGGCTCTGGGAGTTTCTGTGGCAGCACTGGCTTTGGAGCTACTGGGATATCCGGGACCAGTGCCACGTCTCTTGTCACTAGGGTTTCAGTTGGAGGATCTGCTTCGGACCCAGTGCTCACCATTGGCGCTGGGTCAGAAGCTGAAGGTGTTGGGGTGGAGGTTGAACAGCTGACCACCACAGACTTTAAAGTCAGGCGCACCCTCGATGATGGCATTGCTTTTGTCGGAGGTGGCCTGGCAGAGCCCGCGTCCATCCGTTCCAACTTCCTCTTCTTGCTGGAAGGGTATGAAGTCTCTTTCTCTTTCTTTGGCCAGAATCGAACCAATAACCTTTCTGCTAGCTGGGCTCCGCAAGAGTTTTCCATCGCCGCCGGTCGAGTCAAACCCAAACCCTTCCTGTTGGCTGGGGTCTAGAATGCCAGTGATGGATATACCTCTGGAGGCATCACATACATGCCGTACGGCGACTACAGTGTCGTCAAGAGTGGACAACTCCTTCAACAGCCATGACGTTAACTCCGGTTTGTTGACGGCTGTTATATACCAATTTCACCCGTCAATATAACTCAATTATGTGAAGGAAATATCATTTCTTGCACACATCACTTTTCTATTTAACCTTTTTCCACTTGTCCTTGGAGAAAGTAGTGCATGCAGGGATTCTATGCAGAGTTGAAGTGAAACAAGGGAATGGATCCTATAAAATATCATTCTAGCCAATCAGGTGATGCCACATGGCACCACATGGATCAAATGTCCCACAAACAGAAGTACCCAAGGCCATCCAACGGTGTATCACCCATATCATGAAATGGGACCCAACTGTTAGTCACCTGGAGGAAGAACTGACCGTTTGGAGCCAGGACCAGGTTGGCGGACCCCCCTAGTCGGCCGACTAGTTCTTGACGCCGAACGTGGTCAAACACCACGTGTTGGCTCCTCCCAGCTTGAAGAGGTCATGGGTGATTGATTCACGCGCTTTTGGTGGCGGGAACCAACCCTTCTCCAAGATATAAATAGGACCCCTCACCCCTCACTTCAACACACACCACTTGATTATTCTCCATTTGTATCCACTACTCTCCATAGGTTTAGAGGAGTATAGGTTGTAGAGAGGAGAGTCTCTAATCCATAGTCCAAGTAGGAGAGGAGTAGAAGGTGTATCTTCCCAATTTCCAATTTGGAAAGGTATGTCTCCCATATTTCTATTTGTATTTGTGACTTTAGTCATAATAAAGATTATATCCTTAGTCTTCCACTGTTCATATACTTGGATGAAGCGTTTCTTATTTGATTGTGGATTCCATGTATGTGGTAGGAGTAGTATTTATGGTTGTGCTATACCATGCTCATTATATCATCATAAACACTATAAACCTCCACTATAGTCTAATTAGCTATGATATGACTATTTTAATATGAATCACTTATGCTATGAATTAACATTGATTCAACGATGATATAGTTCATTGCCTTAGGATGGCTTGTGCCTAGGCTCTTAAGGTAATTACATAGTATGCTAGCATGGTGCTAGGATAGAGAGTAGCGTTGAATGTCTCATAGACTCAACGATTGAAGAGGTAGGCAGTAGGTGGTGACAATCCTATCTGTCCTTTGTAATCCTCCACGTTCGGCTATGCCACATGCTCCTAGCAGGAGTCGCCTAGTGTTGCTAGGGGTAAACCCGTGCCCGATATTTTGGACCACTAAGCAGATTTTGGATATTTTGGATATCATTAGATTCAAATGTCTAGGGAAGATGAAGAGCACACTGCCTTAATTATAGCAGATGGGTTATATTGTTACACTGCCATGCCTTTTGGTCTCAGAAATGCTGCTTCAACTTTTGTGCGAGCCATGCACAAAACATTTGGAGAGCTCATCAGGGACTTGGTGGAGGTCTACGATGATGACATCATCATCAAGGTGAAGAACAAGGAGTCACTCCTTGACAACCTGCAAGCTATCTTCGACAAGCTGCGCTTAACGCGTACGAAGCTCAACCCAAGTGCGTCTTCAGGGTCAACTCCGGAAAGCTCCTTGGTTTCCTAGTGACTCACCAAGGAATTGAGGCAAATCCGGTGAAAATCAAGGTCATTGAAGAGACGCGGCCCCCAGCCCACATCAAGAACGTCTAGAAGCTCACTGGATGCCTAGCTGCGCTCAGTTGGATCATTTTAAGACTGGCAGAGTGGGCACTTCCCTTCTTCAAGCTATTGAGGAAGTCCGGGCCATTTCATTGGTCCAAAAAAGCAGAGAAGGCATTCCAAGAGCTCAAGCAGCTCCTCACCACACTACCAGTTCTGGTAGCTCCGGAGCCTGGTGAGCCTCTTCTGCTTTACATTTTGGCAACTACATAGATTGTCAGCATGGTTGTAACACCCTCATTTTCATGCATCATGCCTTGCATACATTCATATACATGTTTAACATTAACCCACATAAAGAGGAACGAGTTTAAAATTGATTTGGAGCATTTAAAATTGATTTGGATCAAAACTGCACTTAAAATGTAGGAAAGTGCGGACTAGTCCAGTTTTACTGAGGACTAGTATGATTTCTCTCTAAATAAAAATGGACTTGTCTGTTTTTGTTGTGGACTAGTCCGATTTTGCCTCTGAAAACTTTTGGACTTGTCTGATTTTGTGCGGACTAGTCCGATTTTCCAAGAATCCTTGAAAATTTGCTAAGTCCTTGGACTTGTCTGGACTAGTCCGGTGTTCTAGCGGACTTGTCCGATTTCCTCTCTGACTAAAGTCGGACTTGTCCGATTTTTGGCCAGACTTGTCCGATTTTCTCTTTGGACGACTTCGGACTAGTCCGGTCCCTTCTGGACTTGCCCGATATTTCGCGACTCTGAGTTGATCTTTTGTTTTACGACTTGTTTCTTGGGTTTCACATTAGGTGGGCCTAGGGATGTCATGTCTAACTCTTTTAGAGGCCATATGGGACCCTAAACCGGCCTCTACTCCTCTCAAACTCGAAATCCATCTAACCCTAGCCTCCACCTCTATATAAACAACCCCAGCCCTTGGCTTGACATCTATTTGCCACTTTTCCACACCCACCAAAACCCTAGTTCGTGGAGAGCCACCATCAAGGAGGGAGGAGGAGATCCCAAGCAAGAATAAGAAGAGGAGGAAATGAAGGAGGATCAAGATCTCCATCAAGTTTCGTTCATTATCACCAATTCGTCTCCAAGTTCATCACCAACCATAGATCATCAAGATCCAAGTGTTACCTCCAAGTTTCTTGATTCATTGGAGTTCTAAACACCTGGTATACCTTCTATTCTATTTTCCTTACGTGAATCTGACCCCTAATCTCCAAATTTACGTCGATCTAGAAAACCCTAGTTCACTAGTTCTACGAAGTGCGGACTAGTCCGACCTTCTGCAGACTAGTCCGATTTTGCTGACTAGATTGTGTTGAATTGATTCTAAAATTTGATATAATCAACTCCAAACCTGTATAAACTTGTAAAAATCTATTAGAACTAGCTAGTGATCATTAAAAGCAACCCATTAACAAATTCTACCTTGCATTTGCATTAATCATGCATGTCATGTCATATTGAGTAATATTTGTGCACTCTTTGATTGTGTTTCTTGTCTTGTATGTTTATTATGCGGATGAGACGAATTTGCGCTAGAGAGTGCCGCGGATGATCTACAGCACCAAGAGTTTTAAGGCTTTGACCCTAATCAACCGCAAGAGCAAGGCAAGTGTCCTTGAAGCATATTGATCCTGTTTTTAAAATAAATGTTTTGTTTGCAAAACTGCATGCCGTGTCAAATTGATGGGAATCTTATGATAGGAAGTTTACTAGTTTTGTTTAACCACCCTTGTCACTTGGAGTTCATGGTAGAGAGTCGGGATGGGTTTTTTTACCTTTTTGCTTCGCTTAATCAATTGGGATGGGAAACCACTATATTATTTAATTATGCATTAATGATATATTGATTATCATGAACTGGTTAAAAAGATGGGTGATCTAAGCAAGGGTGGCTGGTGGATTGGGTTGGATGTTATGGTGGTATGCTTGTTTTAGATCTAAGGACCGGTTCATGCGAGAATAAGCCAGGATTACAGTGCCACCACGAGGCCAAGTATGGGTGCGGCGTAGCTGATTAATTAGGGCTTTACCAGTTCTATTTGGACCAATATGGATGCTCGGGGAAGGGGTAGTCGGATTGGGTTTGTTGAGGATTGGTGGGACTACCCTGGGATCCGAATGGCCCAAGAGGGGGCCCTTGGTTGAAGATGTGCTCTGTGGGAGACATCGCCACCGGTCAAACCTCAGTGGGGTCTAAATATGCTAGTAATCCCTTTGTAAAGGCTATTTTGTGATCTCTTGGCCATACACCAAAGGAAGTGTAATTGGCATAAGGGAGGTTCTTTAGTCGCCGACGGGTGATGAAATCACAAACACGTGGGTAAAGCGGTACAAACTCTGTAGAGTCAAATAAAACTATCATGATAGTCGTGCTCCCGATTATGAACACCTAGACAACTTTCATGATTAGAGGGAACCTAGTATTGGGACGGTTTTTGGGATGGTTATGGTTGGTATTATGGTTATGGATGGTTATGAATTGAATTCTGGTATTGAATATGAATATTGGTATATGATGATGGATATGGAATATGGACTGATATTATGATTACTACATGGCTTATGATGGGTTTGATTCATATACATGTAATATATTGCTTTTCAAATGTTTTAATGTACTTTTTAGCACTTAACCATTATTATATTCGTCATTTGAATCAGACACATGTCATACTTTCCACACTTACTGAGTTCAACATGTACTCACTCTTGCAATCCCCCCCAACAGTTGCAGGTCAGGATTGGGAGTTTAATGGTGATAGTGCGGAGTTATAGGCCGTGTCTACCGTCAGCTTGCCTGTCGTTTTGATCGGAGCTGCGCTATACCATATCGCTTATGCTGCCTAGCTATTTAGTTTGCTTATTTAGTCTATTTCCGCTGCATTAGTTGAACTTGTCTTTAATATTCATTAGATTTTGTACTCGAGGATAATATGGTTTGTGCAATAAAATTTGATAATTAATCTTGTTATGTGGTAATTTTCTGTATACTCTTTTGTGATGCACTCGTGTATGTGTGTTGAACATCCTGGGCACACATATGCATTCACTTGGTTCATTTTCGGAACCGGGTGTTACAGATTGGTATCAGAGCCACAGGTTGACCGTAGGATGCAGCCTAGATGGAATGGACACTTTAGAGCACATAGGAGCACTTAGGAATCGATGTGTTTTTGGTTGGTGTGCTGTTTGCTATATATTGTTTGCTTGTGTGCTTAATAGAGGATTTTGGGATGGTTTAGCATTGCCATGTCCACGTAGGCTAGTTAGTTGTCTAGTTTCATATCCCTTGATGCATATAGTTGGGGACGTTTTCTAATTCTTACCTATTGCTTTTCTTCAGATGGTGAGGATTCGCAACCAGAGGGATGGCAATGATGAGGAGGAGAACCATGGAGCACCTCAGAACAACAATGGACAAGGACCTGCTCATGGAGCTATCAACATTGAGCAGCTTTTGGCTATGCAAAACCAGCTCATGCAGACCATGATACAAACTATGGGACAGCTGTAGGCTGGCAATAACATCAATAATCAGCCCCACATACCTCCACCGCCACCCCTGCCTCCTCATAACCGATTGGGAGAGTTTATGAGGACTAGGCCACTGACCTTTGCTCAAGCTGCCGACCCTATGGATGCCGATGATCGGCTCAAGTCCGTGGAGAAGAAACTTGCTATTGCCCAATGTAGTGACCAGGAGAAGGTCTTATTTGCTTCTCATCAACTAGTTGGAGCAGCTGCGGATTGGTGGGATGCTTATTGCAATGCTCATGAGAATCAAGAGAGGATCACTTGGGCGGAATTCAAGGAGAACTTCCATTCTCATTATGTGCTGGAAGGAGTTATGATTTTGAAAAGGCAAGAATTTGAGAACTTAAGGCAAGGAAGATCAAGCGTGAGTGAATATCTCAATAAGTTCACTCAAATCTCAAGATATGCGCCTGAGAATGTTAGTCGGGATAGACGGAAGCAATACTTGTTCATGAGAGGCTTGAACAATGAGATCCAAGTGCAACTACTCAACTGTGATTATGCCAATTTTCAGAAGCTTGTGGACAAAGCAATTGTGGTTGAGAACATGATTCGTGAGATGGAGCAGGACAAAAAGAGGAAGGCGCCATATCAAGGACAACAACAAGGGAGTAATGTGCGCCCTCGCCTTGCACCACCTAATGTGCCATATTACAGCTCTTCTATTCCTGCTCAACGCCCTGGATTTGCACCGCGCCCAACTCAGATTGCGCAGCAGTGCCCTGTCATGCAAGCACCTAGGCCTCCAATGTCTTATGCACCTCGTGCTAACATTCCTAGTGCCAATACTCAAAACCAAGCTCGTCCCAAAAATTCTGGTGGAGTTAAGAAGTGCTATACTTGTGGAGAAGTTGGACACTTTGCGCATCAATGTCCTAAGTCAGGCCTTGGTCAAGGAAGTAATGCACCGAGGCAAAACCCAAGACCCAATGGAGGACATCCACAAGGGAACTGTGGACAGCAGAATTTTGCTCGTGGCAATGTGAACCATGTCTCTACGGAGGATGCTAAACAAGCGGATGACGTGGTCATTGGTATGATCTCGCCAACTCCAACCCCACGACTATGTTGTTTGATTCTGGAGCATCGCATTCATTCATTGCATCGAAGTATGTTGCCAAGTATAGTTTGCCTATCTCTCATACGAAGTTTACTCTATTGGTTAAGTCTCCTAGAGGAGAGATGAGAACAAATATAGTATGTCCAAAAGTAAGCCTTAGAATAAGAGGGGTAGACTTCTCCGCCAACCTCATTGTTTTGGACTCTCAAGGATTGGACATTATACTTGGTATGGACTGGTTGAGGAAGCACAATGGAGTCATTGAGTGTGCCACGAAGACGGTGAAGCTGACCAATGAGGAAGGGATCACCATAGAATTTGAAGCATCTCAAACCGCACCAAAGCAATTGGAGCTGAATCATATGGACGGTGCCGCAATTGAGGAGATTCCGGTGGTGTTTGAATTTTTTGATGCTTTTTCGGACAAGTTGCCAGGTATGCCACCTAATCGAGACATTGAGTTTGTTATTGATTTAATACCTGGAACTGCACCTATAGCTAAGAGGCCGTATAGGATGCCTCCTATGGAATTAGCGGAGCTCAAGAAACAAATTCAAGAGCAACTAGAGAAAGGTTTTATTCACCATAGTTCTTCACCTTGGGGAGCGCCCGTGCTGTTTCTGGACAAGAAGGATGGAACCCAAAGGATGTGTGTGGATTACCGAGCTCTCAATGAGGTAACAATTAAGAACAAGTACACCTTACCACGCATAGAAGACTTGTTTGATCAGATGAAGGTTGCTTGTATCTTCTCTAAGATTGATTTGAGGTCGGGATATTTTCAAATGAGGATTAGACCATCGGACATACCCAAAACAGCTTTTAGAACACGGTATGGATCTTATGAGTACACCGTGATGTCTTTTGGATTGACAAGTGTGCCTACCTACTTTATGTACATCATGAATAAGGTCTTCATGGAGTACTTGGATAAGTTCGTTGTGGTGTTTATTGATGACATTATGATCTACTCGAAGGATGAGAAGGAACATGAGGAACACTTGAGGCTTACGCTACAGAAATTGAGGGAACATCAATAGTATGCCAAGTTCAACAAGTGTGAGTTTTGGTTGAGAGAGGTGTCGATTTTGGGTCATATAATCTCAGGAGGCGGAGTATCGGTTGACCCCAGAAAAGTGAGAGACGTGTTGAAGTGGGAACCACCGCAAAATGTAAAGGAAATAAGGAGTTTCCTTGGGGTTAATCAAGGACTTCTCCAAGATAGCCAAGCCAATGACAGAATTGCTAATGAAGGGAAAGGATTTCCAATGGACTCAAGCTTGTCAAAACAGTTTTGAGGAGTTGAAGAAGAGGTTGACAACAGCCCCAATTTTGGTACTGCCGGATGTGAGCAAGAGTTTTGATATTTATTGCGACGCATCGAGACAAGGACTTGGATGTGTATTGATGCAGGAAGGTCAAGTGGTCGCCTATGCATCAAGACAATTGAAGAAACATGAACAGAATTACCCCACACATGATTTAGAACTTGCAGCCGTGGTACATGCATTGAAGATTTGGAGACACTATATCCTTGGACATAGGTGTGAAATTTATACGGATCACAAGAGTCTTAAGTATATTTTCACACAAACGGATCTGAACTTGAGACAACGAAGATGGTTGGAGCTCATCAAAGATTATGATTTGGGGATCAACTATCATCCGGGAAAAGCCAATGTAGTTGTCGATGTCTTGAGTAGAAAAGGAGTAAGTCATCAACTCACAGTTTGAGAGTTACCAGCCGAGTTATGTAAGGAGTTTGAAAGATTGAACCTCGGATTTGTAAATGAAGTGGAGATGATGGATTTAAACCCAACCTTGGAGCAAGAAATTCGAGAGGCACAAACCAAGGATGGGGAAATTCAGGAAATCAAGGAAAGGACCCAAGAGGGGAGGGAATTCAGATTTGATGAGGATGAACATGGTACCTTATGGCTTGGAAAGAAAATCGTTGTGCCTAACGTAAAGCATATCCGGGAGATAATATTAAAGGAGGCGCATGACTCACCGTACTCGATTCACCCTGGTTGTACGAAGATGTACAAAGACTTGAAGGCTTGCTATTGGTGGGATAGCATGAAAAAGGACATAGTTGAATATGTAGCATTGTGTGATGTGTGCCAACGAGTCAAGGCGGAACATCAAAGGCCAGCTGAATTATTGCAACCATTGAAGATCCTGGAATGGAAGTGGGAAGAAATTTGAATGGACTTCATAGTTGGGTTACCACGTACTCAGTTCGGGTATGACTCAATTTGGGTAGTTGTGGATCGCTTAACCAAGTCAGCTCATTTTGTCCCTGTGAAGACCAAATATACAGCTGCACAATTGGCCGAAATATACATGGAGCATATCGTGTGTCGACATGGAGTCTCGAAGAAGATCGTGTCGGATAGAGGTTCACAATTCACTTCTAGGTTTTGGCAAAAATTGCATGAAGCTTTGGGAACGAGGTTGAATTTTAGTTCAGCATATCAACCTCAAACGGATGGACAAACCGAGAGGACCAATCAAATTTTGGAGGACATGTTAAGAGCTTGTGCTTTAAAGCATGGGAAAGATTGGGACAAAAGCTTGCCATACGCGGAATTTTCATACAACAATAGTTACCAAGCAAGCTTGAAAATGTCACCATATGTAGCGCTTTATGGAAGGAAGTGTAGGACACCTTTGTTCTGGAATGAAGCAGGAGAAACTCAAGTATTTGGTCCGGATGTGTTGCAAGAAGCCGAAAAGCAAGTCCATATAATTCGTGAAAACTTGAGGGCTGCCCAATCAAGACAAAAGGGCTATGCGGACAATAGGAGAAGGAAATTAACCTCTGAAGTGGGAGATTTTGTTTACCTCAAGGTTTCACCGATGAGAGGTCATAAGAGGTTTAACATAAGAGGCAAGCTCGCACCTCGTTATATTGGACCATTCAAGATTTTGGACAAAAGAGGAGAAGTAGCATATAAGTTGGAGATGCCAACTCATCTTTCAGATGTACATGATGTCTTTCATGTTTCCCAGCTCAAGAAGTGCTTGAGAGTACCGGAAGAACAAGTGCCAATGGAAGAATTGGAACTAGAGGAAGATTTGACTTATGCCAAGCAACCGGTTAAGATCTTGGAAACCAAGGAGAGAGTCACAAGGAACAAGGTGATTCGATGGTGTAAAGTTCAATGGAAGCACCACACAGAAAAAGAAGCAACGTGGGAATTGGAGGATGATCTCAAGAAGGAATTTCCCTATCTCTTCTCTTCCGTGTCGAATCTCAAGGGTGAGATTCATTTTAAGAGGGGTAGGTTTGTAACACCCTCATTTTCAGGCATCATGCCTTGCATACATTCATATACATGTTTAACATTAACCCACATAAAGTGGAACGAGTTTAAAATTGATTTGGAGCATTTAAAATTGATTTGGAACAAAACCGCACTTAAAATGCAGGAAAGTGCGGACTAGTCCAAATTTACTGAGGACTAGTCCGATTTCTCTCTAACTAAAAACAGACTTGTCTGTTTTTGCTGCGGACTAGTCTGATTTTGCTTCTGGAAACTTTCGGACTTGTCCGATTTTGTGCGGACTAGTCCGATTTTCCAAGAACCCTTGAAAATTTGCTAAGTCCTTGGACTTGTCCGGACTAGTCCGGTGTTCCAGCGGACTTGTCCGATTTCCTCTCTGACTAAAGTCGGACTTGTCCAATTTTTGGCCAGACTTGTCCGATTTTCTCTCTGGACGACTTCGGACTAGTCCGGTCCCTTCCGGACTTGCCCGATATTTTGCAACTCCGAGTTGATCTTTTGTTTTACGACTTGTTTCTTGGGTTTCACATTAAGTGGGCCTAGGGATGTCGTGTCTAACTCTTTTAGAGGCCATATGGGACCCTAAACTGGCCTCTACTCCTCTCAAACTCGAAATGCATATAACCCTAGCCTCCACCTCTATATAAACAACCCCACCCCTTGGCTTGACATCTATTTGCCACTGTTCCACCCCACGAAAACCCTAGATCGTCGAGAGCCACCATCAAGGAGGGAGGAGGAGATCCCAAGCAAGAAGAAGAAGAGGAGGAAACGAAGGAGGATCAAGATCTCCATCAAGTTTCGTTCTTCATCACCAATTCGTCTCCAAGTTCATCACCAACCCTAGTGATGTCCATAATTTTGATTTGAAACTCATTTATGAATGGATCACTAAAATTCAAATTCCTTGGCAAGAGATAAAAAAATGTTCAAGAGGACAAAATTGAGAATCTTGTTTGCCTTGATCCAATTGACAAATATTTGCTCTTGTAAAAAACTATGATTGTTAGAAATTTTATAAGATGATGGGATCCATATAGTGTATTTATACCACTTGAATTGCTATGAGTAGGAGCTTTAGAATATGTACAAATTGATTTATCCATAAAGCCCCACTCCATGCAATGATTCATACATTGTTCACAAATACACTTGGAATTGCACCCAATGCATTTTTTATTTTTATCTTCCCCGTATGTACAAATGAAAATTCGGTTACCTAACCTGAAAATTCACTTGTACAAGTATCGGGAGCTAACCATCCCTCTCTATCATAGAGAGGAAGTTTGCAGGAGTGAAATAACTATGCAAGCATTCAAAGATCCGATTGTTGGAAATCCTAAGAGGATTCCATTTCAATATCTCTTGGCTAAGGAGTAAATTAGGATGGTTGCTACCTATTGGAAATTAAGCCTGAAGGTCAACCATAACTATACGAGGCCAGAGATTTGACATGGAAACCCTTCATGAGCAACTAATGGGCTGCTAAGAATGTGTGAGAGCATTATGCTCTCAACTATTCTAAGCACTCATTCAAGCTCAAGGGGTTTGCCACCATCATTGGGTGTAAGTTATTCCTTTGTAGCTAAAAGGTATGATGTACCTTAACCAAGGAATGACAAGATCACATCCAATGTATATTGGGTGCAAGTTGTTCCTATGTGGCCAAAAGGTATTTTATACCTTAGCCAAGGAACAATAGATCACACTCAACCCATGTTGTGTGCACGTCATCCCTTTGTGGTTATAGGTATGTTGTACCTTAGCCAAGGAATAACGGATCGTACTCAACACATGTTGGGTACATGTCACTTCTTTGTGGCTAAAGGTTATCATTACCTTAGCCAAAGAATGACGGATCACACCCAATGCATGAGGGGTACAAGTTATTCCTTCATGGCAAGAAAGTATGATACACCTTATCCAAAGAATGACGGAACACACTCAACGCATGTTGAGTGCACGTCATTTCTTTGTAGCCAGGGGTTATCATTACCTTAGCCAACGAATAACAAAGTACATCCAACCTATGGAAAACTTGAGGTGTGGGTGAGCGACATCGACAACACTCTCCTTGACCACACTCATGGAATCCATGGAAGGCAACCCAACATCGACACTCAACCCCTCCAATGCCAAAGCCATGCTGCAACAAGGTTAGGCCAACCTCATAACCTACATCCGACGTTATGGTTTCAACCCCTATCGCGGACCTTGACCAAGAACAAGCTTGGTGGAGGACCCCCACTTGAGGTAACTTGTATCACACCTCTTGCATATTTATTTTCCATTCACCCATCACCCACCTTGCATACAAAAAAACTTAAAAATAAGTAGAGTAGATTTGATCTCAAAACAAAATAGAAGATGTGCGGTAAGAATGGTTTGGAATTCACATAGATGAAATGATGAATAGTTGCTCTATTTTTATTTTCCTAATTCCCTAGTTTACAACTTACTACTCTCCAACATATTGCTCTCATTGGCTAAAATTTATTTTGACTCGATTTGGACATTGTGGCTAGCAAAAGCTTAATCCATTCTAAGTTTTTGTGAGATATGATATAGTGATAGGGCTGCTATTCCTAGTTTGAAAGTGAAACTTAGATTTCTGGAGAAATTCTAAAAAGATTTAAGTTACTCTCATTTGTTTTAAAATACCTATCGAAGCCATATGATACATTACATTGATCGACCTTATGCATATGCTATTTGTCTTCATATTGAGCTTTGTCAAACTAGTATAGACCTATGTGAGGTTTCATTCATTACTTTTTGAATTCAATACTTCACTTGCACATGCTATACTTCTACACTAGAAGTAAGCAAAGTCCACCTTACCACCATTCCACAATAAAAAGAGAAACTCCATATCGCTCATGCTTAGTACTCTCTCCAGAATTTCTTGCATAAAAAGGGAATAGAAGACATGGTTACAAGAAATAGAAAAATAAAAATAAAAATGCATGCTTACATCATAAGCATGAGAAAAAAAAATAGCCATGTTTCATCCCTGCAAAATAAGAAAGTCCACTCAAAAAGGAGTCATCTCAAGATCCACATCCACTCCATTCCATCACACATGCACAAGTCTTGAATCAAATTGTTTTGAATTGATTTCTCCTAAGGCTTACTCTTTTGACGTAGAAATATTATGTGTTGCAAATATGCCCACTATATTCCATACCAAGCTCCACATACAAGCCTTATTTAGTGGTAGGATAAGTGTAGATAAAATGCCTTGGTGAGGAAATATTTCCACTACACACAAAGGTGAGACCGAGAGAATCAAATTGAGGTACTTATAATCTAAATTGAACTCTTAGGGATTTGAGTGGAACTTGATTTCAAGGGTATGTGTGCTCCATTTGCTGTTCTATCTTTCAACCACCCATGAATAGGAGATGGCATAAGCCTCATAATGACTTGAGATGGCTGAAGTACGGGTTGGCCTAAGGGCTGGTTATATAAGCAAGGGAGGCCAGAGCTCGTGGGGCACGACTTTGGGGCTGTTCCTCTTGTGTTATATTGAATAAAATTCATAGTTTGCAGGAACTTTGTGCCTTGTTCGTCCGACTTGTTCCAGACAAGTTTTTACTCGTCAAGTTTCTGGACAACACTACCTTTCGTCGGTGGTTTTATCATAACTCGAGTTTTACAGATCCAATTGACGTGATTCTTTTTGGGTTGTCTTCGCAACTTGATTATCTATAATCTGTCAAATATCACGGTGATTGGATTTGTGGTTTATGATCTACATGAGTTTCTTTGCAGCGTTCCAGAACTGTTTTTCTCGGGTAGGACAGATTGACCTTTGTTCAATCTTTCGATCATAACTTGAGTTTCTCTCGATGGATTTGAGTGATTCTTCTTGTTTTTCTTAGTGACTTGATTCTCTCTGATATATATCACTTTTGTCATGGTGAAACACGTTTAGATTAGTCTCACGCACGATTTCTTTAATAGATCGTTTTTCTGCCGAAGGGGTCGGGATTTAATTTTTTTCCGCTGCGTAAGATTTTTTAAATCTAACATTCATCCCTCTCTGGTAGCTTTTCATGTGCTCTTCGATCCTACAATTGGTATCAGAGCCACGGTGCCCCAATCATTGTGATTTGCACGTGTTTTTGACTAATCGTCATGGAGAAATACTCCGCCAAACCTTGTGTGTTTGCTAGTATCAATTTTCAGGTTTGGAAGGCACGCATGGAGGCTTTCATCCAGGTGCAAGGCTTCACAATATGGGAGAAGGTGTACAAGCCTTACGAAGTGCCACCTAACGATCAAGTTACAACTACAAACCTACGGGACGTCGACAACAACAACAAAGCCCAAAACTTGATCATCCAAGGACTCACTCAGAGCGATTTCGACCGCGTTGCACATCTCCGACCGGCATACGATGCATGGAGAGCACTTTGTGACTATGACGAAGGATCCAATACGATCAAGGTGGTAAGGAAAGACATGTTCAAGAAAGAATACATGCTATCCACAACACACTTTATCTCTAATATATTTATTCCCTTATCTCTAATTAAATCAATCTTCTAGAGTCAGCCCTGGCCTTGTATGGGCAACTTGGGCCTTGCGCCGGCCATATTGGTGTCCGACAAAGGCGTCCAGAATATTTCCCCCCTTCCTGACAAAGAGCTCATCCTCGAGCTTAAATTAAGGGTGTTGCATCTTGAAGTCTTCTAGCTTATACCATGACGCATCATCTTCAGAATGTTCAACCCACTTGACAAGTAACTCACACATACCTCTATTCAGCCGTGCCCGCTGATCCTTTTCTGGTGTAGGGACAACTCTCTCATGGAGAAGAAGTGGCAAAGGTGCCACATGTGATGGTGCAGGGCCTTCAAACTTCATTAATAGGGACACATGACATCAAGTATCCTAGCTTGGAGAGGCAGTTGCAGCTTATACGAGACAACACCAATGCCCTGTATAATCTGATATGACCCAAAATAATTTGGACCAATCTTTGAGGGAGACGCCACCATCACCCCCACAGCAGTGCGCTGGTGCAGCCTTAGTCAGGCCCATTGCCAATGTTAAAGTCCACCTCGAGATGGGTCTTGTCTTCATAACTCTTCATTGCGACTTGTGCATGTACCAGCATGTCTTTAATTTCAGCGAAGAACTCATCCCTAACCTTCAGTTTTTTATCAACTGCAGCTACCCTGGAGATGCCTTGGTTATTGGAAATAATAGCCGAAGGGTCCCTGCCATAGACCACCCCGAAGTGTGAGCGTTTGAGGGTCGTCTAATACGAAGCGTTGTAGCAGTACTCAACCTAGGGAAGCCACTATAGCCAGGTTTTCAATCGATCACCAGCCAGATAATGAAGGTACATGGTTGTGACTTTGTTGACCATCTTAGATTAGTCGTTATACTGCGGGTCGAAGGTCGAACTGAGCTGCAATCGCACACCAACCTGTCATAATATGTCCGGCCATAACAGACTTTTGAAGACGATGTCATGGTCACTGACAATGTAGCAAAAGAAGTCATGTAGCTGCACAATATCATCGAATAACGCCCATGCAACCAATGCAGCGCCATACGCATGGTTTAAAGGAATGAAGTAGGCGTAATTGGAGACACGGCTCACCACTATCGTGATCGCCGTCTTGCCATCGACCTTTGGGAAGCCCTCGATGAAGTCCATGGAGATATCACTCCAGACCTCTAAAGACACATGAAGAGATTGTAGCAGCCCAGTTGGGTGTATATGTTCTGTCTTGTTTCGCTAACATGTGGCGCAACCACGGACGTACTCGTGAACCTGTTATAGAAGTGAAGGCCCGTAGAAGGAGAGGCGCAACCGATGCGCCATCTACTGGATGCCCTTGTGACCCCCATCATGAGCCTTAGCCAAGATGGAGGGCCACAAGGAAGATGTGTCGAGGGTCATGAGACTCCCCTTGTACAAGAGAAGGCTATCACGTTCGAACCAATCAGCAGGTGCGGCTTCCTCCTGGAGCTGGGCATGCAGCTACTACGCCTGCTGATGTGTGGTGGTCTCCTTGCAAAGCGAGTTGAAAAGGTGGAAGACGGGTGCTGAGATGGTGTGTAGTGCAAATTCCTCCTCTTTGCAGCAAGACAGGACGGATGCTGCCTTATTGAGATGTCCTAGCCTGTACTCAACCTACAGATCAGATCTAAAGAGCTTGCTGACCCAAACATGCTCAGGAATTATAATTAGGCACTGACCGAGGATATACTTCAAACTGAAGTGGTCAGTCCAAACAGTGAAGGTGTGGCCTCAAAGGTAAGGCCACCAATGGCGCATGAACTTCACCAGGCCGATCAGCTCGCGCTCTTACACCGAGACCTTCTGCTGGTGAGGAGCTACAACATGCCTGAATAAGGCAATGGCACTGCCGCCCTGGTGGAGTACTGCCCCGTAGCTAGCGCTTGAGGCATCACAGTCGATGATGAAGCATTTGCGAAGTTCGACATCTGGAGAAGAGGCATTGTCATCAGTCATCAACGCTTACTTGAGATGGGAGAATGCATCATATGTGTCATCGGTCCAGTGGAATGACTCCCACTTTAGAAGGGCGGTGAGGAGCGCAACCACCATGCCAGACCCTATGATGAACTCGTGGTAGTATCCAGTGAGCCTAAGGAAGCATGCAAAGCTCGCAGGGATCGAGGTGTAGGCTAGCAATCCATGGCCTCCACCTTGGTTGGATCCATTTCCACTCCTTGGGAGGAGATGATGTGCCCCAAGTAGGACACAGACTCCTGGTTGAAGAAGCACTTGAACTTCTTCAGGAACAACTTATGAGTCCATAGTGTCTGGAACACCTACTTGGTGTGCTGGAGATGCTCGGCCCAAGTTTGTTGTACAACAAGATGTCATCAAAGAATACAAGTATAAACTTACTGATGTATGGGTCAAGCACATTATTCATCAATGACTAGAATGCCAATGACACGATGGTGAGGAATAATGGCATCACCAAGAACTCGTTGTGACCGTGATGAGTGTGGAACACTATCTTGTCGATGTCATCGAGGTGCATGCACACCTAATAGTAGCTGCTACAGAGGTTGAGCTTGGTGAAGAACCTCACGCCACGGAGCTCATAGAGAAGCTCATCAAACACCAGGATGGGTAACTTATCCTTTAAAGTTTAGGCATTAAGCTCACAGTAGTCGATGTAGAAGCACCATGTATCGTCAAGCTTGCGGACCAAAACATGGAGAGGAGAATGCAGATGTGCAGTCATGGATGATGCCTTGGTAAAGCATCATGGCACATTGCTTGCCAATCTCGTCTTTGAGAAGCTACGAGTAGCAGTTCGGTTGGACACCAACTGAAGATGTGCCTCGTGGCTCGACAAAGAGATCCTGGAACGAGTCTAGGAGAGTGCCTAACATATCGCCAGGTGTGACTAGAGAGGCGCACACATGAGTGGGGCTGTGCAGCCTCATCTAGACGACCTTCTTGTTGTCACACCAAAACACCACAATGAGATCCTCGACGCTCCACAGGACAAGTCCTAGGGACCGCAACCACTGAACCACCACGACTAAGTCAAAGCTGTCGAGAGGTAGCATGTAGCAAGTGACGTTGAATGGTTCTCCTGCAATAGATGAGGGAACATGTGGATAGATCCCTATGTAGGATATGGAGTCACCATTTGCTACCCGGACACCGACACCAGACTACGACAACATCATTAGGTCGAACTCTTGGATGAGGAGCTCCCTAATGAAGGTGTGGGTGGAGCCAGTGTCGACCAAAGTGGTCAACAACTTGCCACGTATGTTGAGATAGAGCTTCATGGTGTTGTCAAGGTTGATGCTGGTCAGGGTGTGAAGAGAGATTCCCATGTCATCTATGGTTGTGTCAAAGTTGTCATTGTCATCGTCGAGCTCCAAGAGGAAGATCCCTTTGTTACCGCACTTATTATCAGACATGTAGGTTTGAGGCGCTTGAGATGTGGGCGGGTGGGTGTGTGTGAGACCTATGTTTGCTGAATACATTGGCAATTATGTTAAAGTGAGAGTTTACATGCAAAGTTTTGAATATACCTCAGTAGCCCACTTCAGAATGATCCATCTTCTCAAATGTGCATTCGAAAGTAACAACTACCTTCAATTTGAACTGCACAACACACTTTGAAGTTACTGAACTTATTCACCGTGTATCGGGAGTAACGATTACTTTCAATTAGTTTAGATTGTCTGGACTTTTTAATATGTTTCGAGAGTAAAAGTTACCTTCTTTATTCAGACTGTGTGAACTTATTCAATGATATTAGGAGTAACCGTTACTACTCAGAGCATTTCAAACTGTCCAATTTTACTGAATAGTTTCAGCTACTCTGCTTTTAACTTGTAATGTTTCAAACTTGCTTTTTTACTTATGGGAAGTTTGCTTAGTATTCATTTCCTAAGTTATTGATGCATTTTGGCTGATCATGGTGGATATTATCTTGCTATGTTTTGCAACATGCTTATGTGAGGTGCTCACATAAGGTGTTGTGGTTTTTGAACTAATGTGAGTCAAGTCAAGAACTTTTGCTCGGAAGAATTGATTGTCTGTTCATGTGCAGGTGTTGCTTGAGGTCAATACATGCCTGGTAACGGTGATCTATTGAACTAATCTTAGGAAGAAGATGAGGTTCAACAACCAAGTTCAGTAGGAATTGTGGTTGAGTTGATCGGGAGATCACAAAGTATGTTTAGGTCAAGAACAATGTACATGAATGTATCATGGACATATTTGGAAGGAGTTGGCCATAACGGTCTATTTGGTTGAATTATACGCTCGTACTGTGGCTGAGGGGTTATGGTTCGTTTATAGAAAGTTTTGAGTTTGTTTTGGTTAGATTTCATGTTGAACATGAATTTGAGTTGTTTTAGTAATGTGTGGGACGTTCCTAAGGTGTTTTTAAATCTTAATATTACTTCTGTCTGTGTATGTAGGAGTCTTGAGCAGTTATGAAAAGTTTTAGTTGAATCTAAGTAGGAGTACGAAGTCCTTGTTGGATTGGAGTTGCCTTAGGGCTGGTTATATAAGCAAGGGGGCCAGGGATCGAGGAGAGCATGACTTTCATCTGTTCCCTTTGTGTTTTGATCCTAAAATTCATAGTTATTGAGGAGATTTTGTGCCTTGTTTGTCTGACTTGTTTTCGTCAAGTCTTTCTCAACGAGTTTCTGCATAGTCTGATGTTGCTTCGGTGTTTTCATCATAACTCGAGTTTTACAGATCCAATTGACTTGACTCTTTTGTGTTTTCTTCATAACTCAATTTTATATTGTAAGTTAAAATTTCACATCAATTGGTTTTACAGTTCATGAGTTACACGAGTTTCTTTGCACCATACCTAATCTATTTTTTCTTCTGTTAGAATAGACTGACCTTTGCGTAGGTTTTTTGCTACAACTTTAGTTTTACTCTACGGTTTTTCGTGATCCTCGTTGTAGTTTATTTGTGACTTGATTATATACAACCTATGCTAGTTTTATAATGGTTGAACACATTTATACCAGTCACACACACAGTTTCTTTATCGGGTTGATTTTCTACTGAGGTTTTTTTTGTTGCCTCCGCATAAAAAGTTTTAAATCTCCCATTCACCAGCTTTGATATCTTTCCACGCGCTCTTTGATCCTACAAATGGTATCATAGCAACGGTGCTCTAATCTCTTTTATTTGCACATGTTTTGCTAGTCATCATGGAGAAATACTCCAAAAAAACCTTGTGTGTTTGATGACATTGATTTTCATGTTTGGAAGGCTCGCATGGAGGCTTACATACAAGTGCAAGGCTTCGCCATATGGGAAAAGGTCTTCAAGCGCTTCAACATGCCATTGAACGATGAAGTTATAGATGTCAACATGAAGGACGTTAACAACAACAATGAGGTGTTGAACTTGATCATGCAAGTCTTGACTCAAAGCGTCTTCAATCGTATTGCACACCTCCAATCTGCGTATGATGTGTGGAAAGAACTATTCAACTATCACGAAGGATCCAATATGATTAAGGATACGTCAATACATGTTCAGAAAGAAGTACATGTGCTTCGAGATGCAACCCGATAAGTCGATTGATGATTTCTTTGCTCGTTTTAATAAAATTCTCAGCAACTTACGTAGTGTCAATGTTATTTCTGCCGATGTTTTTTTTTGTTGCTTACGCATAAAAAGTTTTAAATCTCCCATTCACCCTCTTTGATAGCTTTTCACGTGCTCTTCGATCCTACAAATGGTATCATAGCCACGGTGCTCTAATCTCTTCGAATTGCACATGTTTTGCTAATCATCATGGAGCAATATTCTGGAAAACCTTGTGTGTTCGATGATATTGATTTTGAGGTTTGGAAGGCTCGCATGGAGGCTTACATACAAGCACAAGGCTTTACCATATGGGAAAAGGTCTTCAAGCGCTTCGACATGCCATTGAACGATGAAGTTACAGCTACCAACATGAAGGACGTTGACAACAACAATGAGGCGCGGAACTTGATCATACAAGTATTGACTCAAAGCGACTTTGATCGTGTTGCACACCTCCGATCTGCGTATGATGTGTGGAAAGAACTATTCGACTATCACGAAGGATCCAATAAGATTAAGGATACGTAAAGACATGTTCAGAAAGGAGTACATGTGCTTTGAGATGCAACCTGGTAAGTCGATTGATGATTTCTTTGCTCGTTTTAATAAAATTCTCAGCAACTTACGTAGTGTCAATGTTAATTTTTTAGATGCTGAAAATGCTAGGCAATTGTTAGGTGCATTAGAAATATCAATTTGGGAGACGAAATTTACATCTATTCGTGAATCCACTGTCATGAGTACACTTACTTTAGATTGAAAACTCAAGAACTTGATATAATATCAAGTAAAAACCACAACAAGTCTCTTGCATTTATTTCACAATGTGATATGCCTAGTTTTAGTAATTCTTCATCATGTGGTACAATTGCTTTGTTGTCCTCTCTAACACATGAAAAGATTAAAGAGTTTCTAGAGGAGGAGCTATCACTTGTCTCTACTTGGTTCGTAAAAGCATTGCAAAATATGAGAACTAGAAGGAGAGTAAGTGATGGTCCTCAAGGATGCTTTGAATGTTGTGAGTTTGGACATTTTCGTACTAATTTCCCTAACATTTCATATTCTACTCCCCGTGATTAGAAGCAAACAAAGTTCAAGTCCTCCTCTACCAACAACAACAACAACAACAACAATTTTGTCACCACACTTCAAGAATTCAGCTCAAGTGATGTGGACACAGGAAGTGATGAAGATGAAGACACTTTGGCAAGTACGTGTTTCATGGTGAGCAACTCAAGTTTAAGCATGGTGGAGGTCGAAGAAATTAGCGACAGTGATGAGGTATGCCCATCATGTGAAGAAATGTGTCATACTATTTATCGTATCACTACTGTACTTAAGAAAAAGGACAAAAAATATAGGAACAATGCTCCTAAAATTGAATCACTAGAATCTGAAATTAATCAGCTAAAATCTCTAATTTCTAGTGATGATTCTTGTTCTTCTTGTGAACACATATATGAAAAGTTGTCATCTCTAAGAAGTGCGCATACCTCAACGGTTAATAATCTTGAGCTTGAAATTGAAAAGAACAGAAAGCTTGCTGCACGTAATGATAAAAACATAAATGATGCTAGTTGTTCTACAAATGATTTGCATTGTTCTACTATGATGATCTTAATAAAAAATACATGATGCTAGGAATGAAATTTATGTCTTGAACAATGCTTTACGTTCTCATAAAGTTATTTTTTATTCTAATTTCAAACTAAATATAAAAACTTTATGTGAAAACTGCCTGGATGATGAGGACATCACAGCAGCAGACACGCACATTGAACTACAAGGACCAATCACGAGAGCACGAGCGCGGTTACTAAACCAACATATGTACTCGTTCCTAACTGCCTACCCATGTGAATTTGAGAATGGATTGCTATGTAATAATTTAACTGTTATTAGGAACCATGGAGAAGATCAACAAGTGAGGAGAGGAGGCCTTTGGAACATGGAGAACCAGCTGGGATGTCCACAAGTTGATGGAATCAGTTTACAACTCGGACTCGAGTTTAACTCAGAGTCCAGTAGCAGTCCACCTTAAAACGGACGCCCAAGATGCATACAGACTCCATTTTCGACGTTCTACATGTGCACGGAAAGAGGATAAGATTAAATTTCCAATGGCTCTGGACCCACCTAAAAATTCCCCTGGAGTCGAAAATCGTCGAAACAAGTCGAGTCCGGATTTTTGTACAGTGCTGCACCATCGTATCGAGCTTTTTGACCTTGTATCCCGTATGAGCCCATTAGGGACACGTCTAAGAGTGTTTTGGCCGAATCCTAGCCTTTAAATACTGCAGCTGCCAGCCATATTCGGTGGGTTTAGCTTATATTAATAATATTGCCATTCTACGGTTTGTGGGACTCCAACTTCGCAATTTCAGATTGTGTCTTCTACGTTCTTGCTTGTGTTCTCGATTGCACTTGCAGAGATTAGCCTTCTTGGTGAGGTCAAGCGTGTGAAGCACAGTTGATAACCAACAGAGTAGTGGTGTAGTGATTGTAGGAATATTCAAGCTACTCAAGTGCCGCGGATCATCAACGTCGAGTTCTCAACCCTAATCGACTTACCTTTCGGAAGATCGGGCCTAAGCTCCTCAGCAATTGGTATCAGATTTCCAGGTTGCCTGTGAGGTATCTTCATTTTCCTTCCATTAGATTAATTTTGTTTCTACCAAGAGTCCACAGAAAAGCCACATAAAAAATGTTTTTACCGCTTCCTAGACTGTAGTGTCTGCAGTTTTGTTTTTTAGTTTGCATTCATATGGTCTAGTGTTGTTGTTGGTTTAGCTTTGCGTTTTGGGTCCTAGTTATCGTGTTTTGTCCTTGTTTTCTTGCTGTTCGACACGTATTTCACAATCCCTAAACAACAAACCAATCCACCACGTTCATCAGTTTACCCTAGCTAACCGCCTTGCGTGAACTCCCGCATCGCCAGCCCTAGATTAGGTGACAAACCTTTGTGCCTGTCATCCTTGAATCATCACACACCATCCCATCAGTGCCGTGCAAAGTTTCAATCATTTTCATATTCGATTGCGAGATCTATTCTTAAACTGAGTTGGAATCAACATCCAAAAACCGTAACTCGGACAACCTACCTTAAAACGGCCATAACTTTCGCATACAAACTCAAAATTGGGCGTTTTTTTTAAAATTGATCTACGCAAAATTTCGCATCTGATTGATGGCTTTGCGGCGTTCAGAAAAATTATATTTCCTAAATTCCCCTCGGAAGATAGGTTATCCGGCCTCCGAAGTTTCAACACGAATTTTAAAGAATCTTCTTGGTTTTCTATAGGTCGCATATTACATCCAATTGAGCTGCAAATTTGTGTGCTTCCTATTTTTTGCTCTGAGTAAAGAAAAAATATCAAGAAAAATATTACAAAAAAATAGTGAAGAGCACACATATTAAAGCAATTGGCCTATATCACTTGTGTTGTGATTGTTGGTTATATCATTATGTCTTTATTTTGCCTTGCTACTTCCATGCGTTGTGCTAGGCCCTAGAGCACTTGGTTGACCAGCAACAGTTTCCTACATGAACACTTATTCAACTTTGTTTAGCTGTTAACGTTTTATGCTCATTAGCCATTATATTGTGCCATCCAAGCTCTATCTTTCTCTTGAGCAGAACATGTACCTTTGCAATCAACCCATGCTTCATTGTTTTATTTCATCGTTCACACCACCTGTCGTGTCGGTAAGAACACTTGTAAGAATGTGGTAAGATGCTTGAGCGAGAGAGATTGTTTCCTTCCACCTTTCATATTGCCACTATTCCTTGTAGTTGATAGGATAACATCTTCTTGTTGTCTTTTTTGTACTACTAACAATGGCAGGTAACATTGATGAAGTTGTTGAGTTGCGTAACATGATGAACGATATGATGGAAGTGTTCACCAAAAACAATGCATCAACATCGAATTCATTAGTCCACTTGACTCGCCAACTTGAGGACCTTGCTCTTCCGATGGGTAATCTTGAGGCTCGGCTGCCTCTCGTTGGACATGAAGACAATGCTCATGATGATATGGAAGACCATAAACAATCAGCCACGACTTCCACTTTATCGTCGAGGTATTGGAGGTAATAATCATCATAAAAATTATAATCGTCCTCTTGATGATCCTTTTGATAAAGTAAAATTTACAATACCATTATTTACTGGTGCTTATGATGCAGAGGCTTATCTTGATTGGGAAATGACAGTAGAGAAAAAATTTGATGCTCGTCTTGTTCTAGAAAAAACATAGAGTTCATCAAGCGACTAGTGATTTAATGGATTTTGCTATCATATGGTGAAATGAACTTGTTAAAACTAGAACTAATCCTATAACATGGGATAGATTAAAGGAATCTTTGCGTGTTCGTTTTGTTCCTCCTTCTTTTTAACGAGACCTTCATAAAAAATTACAGCATTTAGACCAAGGTAACATGTCCGTAGAGGAGTACTATCAAGAGCTACAAAAGGGTATGTTGTGCTGCGGGGTTGTAGAAGACATGGATGATAAGATAGCTCATTTTTATGGGGGGTTGAGATGTGAAATTCAGGACATTGTTGATTACAAGGAATATGATATTGTTAACAAATTGTTTCAGCTTGCTATGTTGGCAGAAAGAATTGCAGGGCCGCCAACAGCAGCAACCAGGCACAAGGAGCACCTTCACGCCGCGCTCGACGTCTACACCACCCAAAACAGCACCAACTTCGAGTTTTCGTGCAGCCACTACAGCATCCAATGGCGGCCAACGAACCACACCTGCTGCTCCACCTTCTCGCGTGCAATAGGGCAGCAAGACAACATCATTCAAGCCTTCGTCTTCCACTCCTTCAACGAGTTGTACTACCGACATTAAGTGTCACCACTGCCAAGGAATTGGTCACATGATGAGACATTGCTGCAGCAAACGAGCATACAAAGCACGCGACGATGGCGGGTATGATAGTACTTCAGATATTGAAGATGAATATTCTCTTGGTACTAATATTGCAGGTTCAAATGATGAACACTCCGATAAAGAGTTACTTGGTACAGAAGCGATGGAGAATTATAGGAGCATCACTGTGCAGCGAGCTTTGAGCTCCAAAGTGGAGGCCGACGACAAGCTACAGCGACACAATCTCTTCCACATGTTTCTCATTGTCAAAGACTGTCATGTTCACACTATAATTGATGGAGCCAACTGCAATAACTTGGTGAACACGGACGTCATCAAGAAACTTGGTTTGAAAACAAGAGCACACCCTCATCCATACCACATTCAATGGTTCAACAACAGTGGTAAGGTACATGTAACACAAATAGTGAGAATCCATTTTTCCATTGGTTCCTACAATGATTTTGCTGATTTTGATGTCATTCCTATGGATGTTTGTTCTTTGTTGTTGGTTCGTCTTAGGGAATTTGATATGGATGCTATTCATCATGGTAGAACTAATAAGTATGCCCTCATGCATAAAGGAAAGAAAATCACTTTGCTTCCTATGACTCTTGCTGAAATTGTGCATTTTGGAAGAGTAAATTTGTGATGATAACGCAACAAAACTAGAATCTGAAAAAAAGTCATTAAGTTAAAATCACCTTTGTTGCTCACAAATAAATTTGACCTTGTAATTTATTTGATGCTAAGGGGATGTGATATGCTTTGGTATGCAAAGAAGCCATGTTTTCACTTCATGAATTGTCTATTGCTTTGCCCTCTGCTGTTGCGAACCTTTTGCAGGTTTGCAGATGTGTTTCCCTCCGAGAAACCCCCTGGTTCACCACCCATGAGGGGCATTGAACACAAGATCGACTTGATTCCAGAAACAAGTTTACCAAATCGTGCAGCATACAGGGCGGATCTGGAAGAGACAAGAGAAATTCAGTGACAAGTCCAAGATATTTTGGACCGCAGGTACATTCGTGAAAGCCTTAGCCCTTATTATGTTCATGTTCTTTTGGTTCTTAAGAAAGACGGTAGTTGGCGCATGTGTGTTGATTGTCGAGCGATTAATAACAACACCATTCGATATTGTTATCCTATTCCTCTCTTAGATGACATGTTTGATGAATTGAGTGGTGCTATCATCTTCACAAAAATTGATTCGCGTAGTGGTTACCACCAAATTAGAATGGCACTAGGAGATGAATGGAAAACTGCATTTAAAGCCAAGTTTGGACTTTATGGGTGGTTAGTCATGCCTTTTGGTTTAACTAATGGACCTAGCACCTTTATGCGATTAATGAATGAGGTTTTACGTGCTTTCATTGAAAAATTTGTTGTGGTTTACTTCGATGATATCCTCATTTACAGCAAGTCATATGACGAACATCATGATCATTTACGTGTTGTTTTTGCTGTTTTGGGAGATGCAAGCTTGTTTGGTAATCTCAAAAAGTGTGTCTTTTGCACCAATCGAGTCTCGTTTCTTGGCTATGTCATTTCCTCACAGGGAATTGAGATGGATGAGGAAAAAATTGAAGTAATCACTAGCTGGCTAGCTCCAACAACTGTCACGTAGGTGTGTTGTTTTCTTGGTCTTGCAGGTTTTTATCGCTGCTTTGTGCGGGATTTCAGCACCATTGCACCACCTCTACATGAGCTAACAAAGAAGGGAGTGCCGTTTCAATGGGGCGAATAGAAGAAACAAGATTTTGATGCTCTCAAAACGAAGCTTACACAAGCACCATTGCTGCAACTTCCTGATTTTGACAAGACCTATGAGTTAGAATGCGATGCAAGTGGCATTTGTATTGGAGGCATTCTCATATAAGGAGGTAAACCCGTTGCTTTCTTTAGTGAAAAACTTCATGGTCCTTCTCTGAATTATTCTACTTATGATAAGGAATTGTATGCCTTAGTGCGGGTATTACAAACTTGGCAACATTATATTTGGTCTAATGAGTTTGTCATACATTTCGATCATGAATCGTTGAAGTATCTTAAGTGTCAAACCAATATGAATAAACGACATGCTAAATGGATGGAGTTCATAGAGTTGTTTACATACATCATTAAACATAAAAAAGGGAAGAAAAATGTCATTACCGATGCATTATCTAGACGTTATACCATGTTGTCCCAACTTGATCATAAAATATTTGGTTTGGAAACATCAAAAGCATTATATCCTACTGATTTGGACTTCAAAGATGCTTTTGAAAATTGTAGGTAAGGAAGAACTTGGAATAAATATGTGATGCGAGAGGGTCTCCTTTATCGTGCTAACAAGCTATGTGCTCCAGCTAGCTCTGTTTGTCTATTACTTTTGCAGGAAGAACATGGAGGAGGTTTGATGGGACATTTTGAAGTAAATAGAACTAAAAATGTGATGTACACACACTTATTTTGGCCGAAGATGAGGCACGATGTCGAACGCTATGTGTCATGATGCACTACTTGCAATAAAGCTAAGTCTCGCCTTAACCCACATGGTCTTTATATGCCTCTTCCTATCCCTAGTGTATCTTGGGAGGATATTTCTATGGACTTTGTTTTGGGTTGCCTAGTACTAAGAGGGGGAGGGATAGTATTTTTGTGGTTGTTGATCGTTTCTCCAAAATGGTACACTTTATACCTTGTCATAAGAATGATAATGCCTCACATATTGTTGATTTGTTTATGATGAAAATTTTTTGTTTACATGGTGTGCCAAATACCATTGTTTGTGATCGTGATGCAAAATTTTTAAGTCATTTTTAGAGAACTTTGTGGTATAAATTTGGAACCAAGTTAATGTTTTCAACTACATGTCATCCACAAACAGGTGGACAAACTGAGGTAGTTAATCGTACTTTATTTACTATGTTACGGGATGTTTTGAAAGCAAATTCAAAGTTGTGGGAGGAGTGTTTACCAAATATAGAATTTGCTTACAACAGGTCCGTTCACTCCACGACGAAGGTAGGCCCATTCCAGGTAGTGTATGGTTTCAACCCCCATGCTACCTTTGGCTCCTTCAGAAACTATAAATTTAGATGCTACACGATGATCTGAATTCATTATTAAGATAAATGAAACTACAAAGAAAAAATTGAAAGGGTGAATGAGAAGTATAGGATTGCATGTAGTAAAGGTAGAAAAGAAGTAAAACTTAAACCAGGAGATTTGGTGTGATTGCATTTGAGAAAAGAGTGATTCCCTGACTTGAGAAAATCTAAACTTATGCCACGAGCTGCTGGTCCTTTTAAGATTGTTGAAAAGATTAACGATAATGCATATAAGCTTGAGTTGCCTCTCGATTTTTGGGTTTGTCCCACATTTAACATTTAAGATTTGTGACCATACTTGGGAAAAGAAGATGGACTTGAGTCGAGGACGACTCCAAATCAAGAGGAGGAGGATTATGAGGACATCACAACAGCAGACATGCACATTGAACTACAAGGACCAATCACAAGAGCATCAGCGCGGTTACTAAACCAGCAGGTGAACTCGTTCCTAACTGCCTATACATGTGAATTTGAGAATGGATTGCTATTTAAGAATTTAGTTGTAATTAGGAACCATGGAGAAGATCAACAAGTGAGGGGAGGAGGCCTTGGGAATGTGGAGAACCAGCTGGGACGTACACAAGTTGATGGAATTAGTTTACAACTCGGACCCGAGTTCATCTTGGAGTCCAGAAGCAGTCCACTTTAAAACAGACATCAAGGATGCATACGGACTCCATTTTTGCTTTTCTAGATATGCATGGAAAGAGGAGAAGTTAAACTTTCCAATGGCTCTGGTCCACCTCAAAGTTCCTCAGAAGTCATTGGGAATCGTGGAAACAATGCGAGTCCAAATTTCTATCCATTGCTGTGCCACAGTATCGGGCCTTTGGTCCTTGTATCCTGTATGAGTCCATTAGGGACACGTCTAAGCGTATTTTGGCCGAACTCTAGCCTTTAAATACTGCAGCCACCAGCCATATTCGGTGGGTTTAGCTTAGATTAATAATATCGCCGTTCTACGGTTTGTGAGACGCCAACTTCGCGATTTAAGATCGTGTCTTCTACATTCTTGCTTGTGTTCTCGGTTGCACTTGCAGGGATTAGCCTTCTTGGTGAGGTCAAGCATGTGCAGCACGGTTGATAGCCAACAGAGCAGAGCAGTTGTGTAGTGATTGCAGGAGTATTTGAGCTGCCCGAGTGTCGCGGATCATCAACGTCAAGTTCTCCACCCCAATCGACTTACCTTTTGAAAGATCGGGCCTAAGCTCCTCATCACTAGATCTGTCTAATAAGATGACATTCATAAGACACTAGAGCAGTTTTGTAGTGGAAATAAGAACCTAGACTTGCTGTTGAATTCATCTAAGTCTTGCAATGATAAAACTGGTTTAGGTTTTTATTCTCATGCTCATGTTAAGGCACATCCACATAAAGTTGTAAAGTCACTAGGAAGTGGTTAGATTAAAATAGTTTCTAAAAAAAAGAGGTGGTTTTTAGGTCAGTAGGGGTATTGTCTCATTCGGGTGTTAACACACACATTGCTTGCTCATCTAGACATGAATATAAGGTGAGATTTCATTGTACCTATTGTGATAGAGATGGTCATATCATAGATTTTTGTTATATACTAGCTAAACAACATAAAAAAGAAAAGAATGCAAGCTAGATCTCATTATACTCATGCAAAATTTGATGCACGTGCTAAACTGAATGTTAGACACTTGCAACTTGTTGTGATGAGTCAAAAACATGCAAAGTTTGCTCCCAAACCTATTGTTTTTCGTGCTACACATGTAACATCTCGTAGATGAGTAGTTGGAAACATGAATTCTCAAGTTTTAGCTCATAAAACTGTTGTATTTTCTTAGTTTTCGCATGTTATTCCTATTGATTCAGGTTGCTCACGTCACATGACAGGCAACAAAAAATGGTTCTCCCCCCTCTCTTTTGTGACATGTGTAGAAAATGTTAATTTTGCCGATAATTATTCAACTCCTATAATTGCAAAGGGTTTGGATATAGTTAATAATAACTACACTTTGAAGGATGTGGCACTTGTTAAGAACTTGAAATACAACTTGCTCTCTATTTTACAATTGCTAGATGAAAATCTAGAATTAGCTTCACTAAAAATGGTTCATGGTTTTAGATTAAAATGGTGATCTTATGTTTAATATGACTCAGTTTGGAAGAGTTTTTAAAGCTGATTTTGACATGTCAACCTCTATGTATAGGTGTCTAGATGCTAATGAATCAAAAGACTTATATTTTTGGCATCATAGACTTGGTCACGTAGGCTTTGATCACCTCACACGTGTTAGTGGTCTTGATCGCATACATGGGTTACCTAAGCTTAAAGGGGACAAAGAAATTGTGTGCTCTTCTTGTAGACATGCTAAGATGGCTGTAGGTTCAGATGCTCCACTCACAATGACCATGACAACAACACTGGAGTTTAGTTCTTAGACTTTCACTTGACCACCCAGGATCTTTAAAAGCAATAACAAGTGATAATGGAACTATATAAAACCAATCATTTGATCACTTTTGTGCTGAAAAAGGAACAGATCATCAATTCTCTTCACCATATGTATCCCAGCAAAATGGTGTTGTAGAGAGAAAGAACATGACATTAGTTGAGATGGCTAGGACTATGTTTGATGAATATCGCACTCCTAGAAATTTTTGGGCCAGTGCAATTGCAACAGCTTGTTATGTTTCAAATCGTGTTTTCTTAAGAGCTAAGATAGGAAAACACCATATGAGCTTCGGTTTGGACATAGGTCCAGTGTCACACAATTTAGGGTCTTTGGTTGCAAATGCTTTGTTAAGAAACATGGTAATCTTGATAAATTTGGAGCTAGATCTGTTGATGACATGTTTCTTGGTTATCCATCTCATACTAGAAGGTACTGTTGACGTTTCTTACATCACAGATAAAAATCCGCAAGAACATGGAAACTGTCATGTAGCACTTCCCCTTCAGAAGTATTCCCAAGGGTATCGAATCCAAAAAAACGTATGTGCTAACCTTACAAACTATCTCACCCAAGGACACAAAGTTGTTTTGTAGGCAAAGAACTGAGAGGAATTCAAAGTATTGATTCCAATCCAAAGATATTTGTGGTAGATGCTTGCTTCGGGCACGGGTTTACCCCTAGCAACACTAGGACGACTCCTGCCAAGAGTCTATGGCATAGCCAAACGTGGAGGATTTCAAAGGACAAATAGGGTTGTCACCACCTACTGCCTATCTCTTCAATCTGTGGGTCTACGAGATATTCACTGGTGATTTCTAGCCTAAGCACCACGCTTATGTTCTAAATCACTACTCTAGTTGTTTCGAACACAAAGCTACAACTAGAGCCTCTAATAAATTAAAGTAATGAACCCACAAGTAACTACTTATGCAAACTACCTTGAATTGGGAATCAAACTTGAATTGAATTCACAAAGTCTTACTTGATATTGGATCAAACCTTTGTAGGGATAAAAGTGTAGAAGGGGTACTTGACAAGCCTAAACCTCCTTCTCCTAGACTCTTCATCACACTCTCCTTCTACTTGGCAGCCTCTAAGACTACTCTAAACTTTAGGAATGGTATTATATTCTCAACTTTTGTTGTGTGTGTGTGTGTGAAGTGAGATGTGGGGTGCTATTTATACGTGGATGAGGGTTAGTTCCCCCCACCAAATGCGCATGATTCAGTCATCCCTGCCACCAGGAAGCCAGGAGGAGTCAACACGCGTCAATTGAGCGAGTTTGGCGCCAGGAACAAGTTGGCCGGATAGGTGGTTCGGCCGACCTGGTCTCTACACCGTTTGGCCTGTGCTTTCTCCAAGTCTTTGCCAGGTGGGTCCCATTTACTGATATGGGTGATACACCGTTGAATGGCTTCGGATACTTCTGTTTGTTGGCCATTTGATCCATGTGGTGCCACATGTCATCGCCTGATTCGTCAAAATCTAATTTAATGGATTACTCCCTGCATGTCTTGGTATTTTTGGGTATAAATTCACCTGCACACAAATAAACACCAACACTTGTGGAATTAGTTTGTTTTTACTACTACCACTATGTTGTGTTTCTCTTTTGTGCACATTATGATGTGAATTGACAGTCTAAATATGGCACTTAAGGAGTGTCAACAAACTCCTCCACACTTAGTCCTATGCTCGTCCTCGAGTGAAGGCAAGAAGAAGAACTAAGGCATTGTCATAAATTTGCTATAAGTTAGAATGAGAGTACTAGATATTTCAACTCATAGCTAAATTCATGAATTCCCTCTTTGGAATGTTGCTACCACATCAATCTTTTGTGTTTGAAGAGTGGGATGGTTGGAATGTAGTTCCCTTGGATCTTCTCCTACTGAAATGATTTGACAATTTGCTATATTCATATAGTCAAAAAAACAATTGCCTTTATATCTCATTTGTAATCTCTCAAAGTGTTTTGATCTTTGCCTTGGCATGTTTTGATAATTTTGTCCCTATGCTAAGTATGGTTATATCTGAGGCTTGGTAGGGATAAATGTGGCACACATTGCAATTCATATATTACTAAGTCAAAAACTTGATCCTATGAGAGACTTATGCAACAAACATTTTGACAAAGAAAATCCTTGTGCACATGAATGGAATGGATAAATGTGGACTTTATGGTTCTCTCTCTTTAAGGATGAAACATGGCTACTTTTTCTCTCTTTTTTTGGCATACTTGCTCTTTTGAAGAGTAGATGCTTTTTTCGTAGCCATGTCTTCTACCCCTTTTTATTTTTTTTTCTCAAAGTATTTTGATAATCATAATGTATAGAGTTTCTTTATTGGATGGATGAATGGTGGAAGCAAATTCTCAATGTGAGAAAATTGCATGAATAGAGTGCACAAGAATTCCTAAGTCAAAAGTTCATGCATGTCACTCAATTGGGTCACGAGTTTGACAAAGTTCAATGAAAAGCAAAGTGGCATACGCATGTGGTTCTCAATAAGTGTATCATATGGCCTTGGTGGGTATTTTATATTTCAAATGAGAGAATCAGACAAAGTTCAAGACTCCAAATTTTTGCAAACATCAAAATCAATTTCATGTAAAGAAATATCTCCTCGAATAACTCATTTACCATATCACACTAGTCAAATACTTAGATGATGTGTTTCTCCTACTTTAATTTTGGGAATCACAAACAAGGTATTGATTTGAAATATAAAGTATTCAAATTTTAAGCTCAAGCAAATTTTGACTACAAAGTTTTAATCTTGGATGTTGAGTTGATTCATTTTAAATATTCAATTTTAAATAGGAAATCAACTTAAACAGCAGGGTAGCACATATATTCAGAGATAAGAGATCCAAACTGAACTTATGGAGCGAAACGGAACCACTAAGTTAGATAGCTTCTTATTCTCCAAACGAGGAGATTTCCCATCACTGTCCTCAAATTGGCCAGGCGGCCCTCTAGTGGCAGGCGGCGAGAGGTGATGCCTAATCTTGGAGGGTTATTAGCCCATTGACTCCTCCATCGCCAAATTATCCACGCGCTTGAAAAAGCCTTTTTGTATAGCCTCCTTCACGCTTGCACACCCCGTGGATAATGAGGCGGTCTTCCATATGCTCCGGTGAGGTGCGCATAGGTGACTTGTGGTGGTGGCTCACTACATCACTATCCTTGGTCTACATAAACTCCTCATCAGGCTGCAGCTTTGGGAAAGACTCGTCTTTTTAAGGAAAAAGACGGGTCTTGACTGGCTTAAGGCGAGCCACAATCGGATGACATGTAGGTGTCGTCAAATTCATGGGTGTCCTCCAAGGGTAGAGCGATCGTGCAACACCACGAGGTGTGGTGCTACGCCCACATGGAGTCATCGTCGGTGGCGGGATCATGGCGAGAGGTTTAGCATCTAGTACCATGATGGACTCCAAAGCAAGGGGGCGTTGTCGTTGGTCGGCATGTTATCTCCGCTCAGGTTGAAGGTTGAGCTAAAGGAGGCATGAGGGACGATTTTCTTGTCGGCCATGACTGGGATGGAAGGAATGGGAGATGAATATTTCCTGGGAGGTGCAAGGTTCTCCTCTCTGTTCCCGTCAATAAATAAGCGGAGAAAATACAATAGCAGCGAGAATCTTGTTTGGATACGTCGGGAGACTCCGCACAAGAAAATAGAGCGTTGGCGGCACGAAGGGTACTTCGGCCAAACCTAGGGTTCGGCTGAACCCTTTCTAGCTCCTCTTGGGCGAAGTTTCTGTGCGTCAACTAAATGGGCCCCATAGATGATTATTTGGATGGGCCCATCAGTTGGACGTGAGATTTTTAGACAGAATTTAAAGAAAAGGCGTGAAAATCAATAAGATTTCTCATGCCAATTTTTTTTGCCTCTTCCTCCTGGGATTCAAGAAATAATTTGAGTCAGTGCCCATTCACTTTGAATAGATGACCATCATCACCTTGGAGTGTGATTGCTCCATGGGATGAGGTTTCTACCACAGTGAAGGGTCCTTCCCATTTACTTCTAAGCTTCCCATGTCCGAAGAGTTTAACCCTAGAGTTGAAGAGTAAAACTCTATCTCCAGGTATGAACTCTTTTGGCGTAATCCTCTTATCGTGCCATCTTTTGGTTCTTTCCTTGTAGATTTTGGCACTATGATACGCCATGTCTCTCCACTCTTCCAACTCGGAAATTTGCTTTAATCGGTGTTTTCCATCTTCATGGAGATCCATGTTCCACCGCTTGATGGCCCAATAGGCTCTATGTTCCAATTCTATAGGAAGATGACAAGTCTTCCCATAGACAAGTTGGAATGTAGACATGCCGATAGGTGTTTTGTAAGTAGTACGGTATGCCCACAATGTGTCGGGTAGCTTATGCTTCCATCCCATTCCCATTTCTATGATGGTCTTTTGTAGAATATTCTTAATTTGCTTATTAGATGTTTTTTCTTGACCACTTGTTTGTGAGTGGTATGCAGTAGCAATATTATGCTGGACACCAAGCTCCCTCAAAAAAATCTGAAAGGTCTTGTCTATGAAATGAGACCCTCCATCACTTATGACCATACGGGGAGTGCCAAAGTGTTGAAGGATGATCTTATGGAACATTTTTCTAGCTTGCTTGGAATCAGCATTTTTGCATGGCAAGGCT
Source organism: Tuctoria greenei (assembly GCA_036927565.1). Lineage (NCBI taxonomy): Eukaryota > Viridiplantae > Streptophyta > Magnoliopsida > Poales > Poaceae > Tuctoria > Tuctoria greenei. The sequence goes on along the minus strand of JAYESD010000010.1, from coordinate 134,109,872 downwards.
TCTACCCATTTTGACACATAATCTACAGCCACCAGGATACACTCACAATCATAGGACCTAAGGAAAGGTTCCCTGAAATCAATACCCCACACATCAAATAATTCCACTTGGACATTATATGTTAGGGCCATCGCATTGCGAGCAGAGATTCCTCCATGCTTCTGGCATTTCCAACATTTGTGAATGAATTCTTTTGTGTCTTTATACATAGAAGACCAATAGAATCCACTCTGCTAGATCTTTGCCTGGGTACGGTCAACACTGTAATGGCCACCATAGGGGCTAGCATGGCATTTCTCAATAATCTTGGTGCCTTCGATTGATGGGACGCACCTTCTAAGAAGGCCATCGGCACAAACTCGATAGAGGTATGGGTCATCCCAAAGGTGTCTACGACTCTCATAGATGAGTTTCTTTTTCTTTTCCCGTGGTGGTACATATCCCGTGAACATGAAGTTCACGATATCCGCATACAAAGGGCGAGATTCAAACACCTTGAGAAGCATATCATCTCGTAGGAAGTCATTGATAGGAATGTCCATGGTTTGCGTGACTTCCATATGTGAGAGATGATCTGCGACGAAATTCTCTACTCTTTTGTTATCTTTAATTTTCAATTCAAATTCTTGGAGTAGAAGAATCCATCGGATTATCTTAGGTTTAGCATCCTTTTCGGTGAGCAAGTACTTCAAGGCAGCATGGTATGTATAGACTATGACTTTAGCTCCAACCAAATAGGACCTAAACTTATCTATAGAAAAAACTACAGTCAAGAGCTCTTTCTCGTTTGTGGCATAATTGAGTTGAGCTCCTGTCAGAGTTTTTCTAGCATAGGCTATGGCGTGATGCTTTTTATCTTTTGTTTGGCCTAAGACCGCACAACCTGCAAAATCACTAGCATCACACATGATTTCGAATGGCAACGTCCAATTGGGAGGTTGAATGATTGGAGCTGAGATGAGTGCCTTTCTGAGTATATCAATTGATTTAAGGCATTCATCATCGAAATCAAAGGGATCTTCCTTAGCTAATAGGTTAGTGAGGGGTCTAGCGATTTTTGAGAAATCTTTGATGAATCACCGATAGAACCCTGCATGGCCTAAAAAATTGTGGATTCCCTTAATGTTGATAGGAGGTGGAAGTTTTTCAATAACTTCAATATTTGATTTGTCCACCTCCATCCCTCTCTCACGCACTAAGTCTCCAAGAACGATGCCTTCACGGACCATGAAATGGCACTTTTCCCAATTAAGCACTAGGTCCTTCTCTTGGCATCTTTGCAAGACCTTATCTAAGTTTTCCAGACAATGATTAAAAGTTTTTCCATATACGAAGAAATCATCCATGAAAACTTACATGATCTCCTCAATCATGTTAGAAAAGATAGACATCACGCATCTTTGAAAAGAGGCAGACGCATTACACAGTCCAAAAGACATACGCCAGTAGGCATAAGTTCTGTAAGGATGTGTGAATGTGGTCTTACTTTGATTGTAAGGATGCATTAGGATTTTATGATAACCCGAATACCCATCAAGGAAACAAAATAAGGAGTTTTTTTGCCAACCGCTCTAACATATCATCAATGAAGGGCAGTGGAAAATGATCCTTTCTTGTAGCCTTGTTAAGTTTTCGGTAATCAATGCACATCCTCCAACCCGTGACGGTACGTTGAGGAATTAATTCATTCTTCTCATTCTAAGCGACCATCATACCTCGCTTCTTAGGCACCACTTGAACTGGGCTGACCCACTCACTATGAGGAACATGGTAGATAATCCCGGCATGTAGATGTTTCAAGACTTCTTTCTTGACAACTTCTCGCATCGCATTATTCAATCGCCTTTGAGGTTCCCTTGAGGGGACACCCTAGGGGCCAATAGGAATGCGAAGGGTGCATAACACTGGACTAATCCCTTTGAGATCCTCTAGTGAATAGCCAAAAACAGCTCTATGCTTTTCTAGCATGGCTATGAGTTTGAGTGTCTCATCATCTGAAACCTTGTCACTTATGACGATAGAGGCTTCCAAATCACAATTTAGAAAGGCATAATGTAGGCCTCGAGGTAAAATTTTGAGTTCAACAGGAGGTTTTGGGAAGAACTCTTCTTTTGGCAATTCAATTGCCTCCTAAAATTCATCTTCCTCTTGGATGAAATCTTCTTCTCCTTCAATTTCAGGGGGTGCTAAGAATTGAAGGGTTCTAACATCCTCTAATGGTTCATCTTGGATGGGAGATTCTACAGATGTGTTCTTTAAATGCAGAATGGGAATAGAGAACTTTCTCCCTCCAAGTTTGACATCAAGGTTTCCTTCCAAGGGATATTCCATGAGAAATTTCTCAATGGGAATCCCAATCATAATGTCAAAATCTTGGATTTCAGACAGATGGAAGTCCAGGATAGCCTCAATAACTTTGTGTCTTACAAACACCTGTTGCAAAACCCCGCATCCTTCAAGGATGTTTCTGAAAGAATTTCGGAAGGATTTACGTGTTGGTGCCAACGGCACATCGCCCAGAATGGTGAGAGCACAAGAATTGGAAATGAGATTTTCTCCAATACTGGGGTTATATAGGACCCTCATTGGTGTCCCTCTAATGAAACATAGAATGGTTGCCAAGGGTGAGGTCAATGAAGGATTCCGGGTGACTGCTCAACTTCCGCAGTCCATTCTCTGCTTAGAATAGAGGTTAACTCCTTGACCGTCTATTGGACGAACACTCCATCAGGTGGATCTCGTGGAGTTAGTGGCAATGATGGTTTCCCGTGGCAACAGTACTTTGAGGTATTTCCAAAATATTCAAATATTTCTTCCTCGAAGTAAAAGGTAAACTCCGAAGGTTGAATTTCTTTTTCCTTCATAGTTTCTGGTTCGGGAGAGGATTCTTCCGACAAGGTTTGGGATAAGCAAGAAATAGGTTCATCCTTGTCCACGGATTTATCCTCAATTCTTGACATGACTTCCTCTTGAGGGGGCTCATTAAGACCCACTATGAAGGAAGAATTTTCTAGAATTCTATCCAGAAGATCCTTGCCTTCTTCTGGTGTCTTATGGAGGAAAGACCCTCCAGCCGTAATGTCAAGATGTAGGGCAGACTATTTGTTCAATCCCATGTAGATGTGTTGCAAAAGCAATGGATCAGGGATGGACAAATCTGGGCCGGAATTTCCCAAAAGAGAAAATCTATCCCAAGCTGCACCTATGGACTCCTTCTCCATCTGTTAGAAGCATAGTACTTCCTTTCCTAAGGAAATAATTCGAGCAATCGGAAAGAAAGCAAGACAAAAGATGTCTCATAATGTATTCTAATTTCCATTTGTCTTCCCAACATTGTGGTCGTACCATTGTTTGGATTTTTCCTTAAGGGAAAAAGGAAACGACTTCTATTTGAGAGTTTCTTGTGTCATACCTTTGATTAGAAGGCATGAACACAATTGTTCAGACTCTCGTAGATGGTGGTAAGGGTTTTCACAATCCATTCTTGATAAGGATTGTTTCCAAACCATGTCTATAAAGCTAGGGCAAAGTTCATAGCTAGTAGAACAAATGGTTCCGTTGAAGGCGATGGCTCACAGAACTTTCCCTTTGGGGCAGAATATGAAAGAATGATGAGTTGCTCCATATATGTGGTGGTGGTAAGAAAAGGAAAGGTAAGAATATAGATACGAGGGTGAATAAGGTTCAAAGATTAACAGCAACCGTTCCCCGGCAACGGTGCCAAAAATGCTTGTTGACGTTTCTTACGTCACAGATAAAAATCCGCAACCACACGGATACTGTCGTGTCGCACTTCCCCGTAAGGAGTATTCCCAAGGTATCAAATCCAAGGAATGTATGTGATAACCTTACGAACTAGCTCACCCAAGGACACAAAGTTGTTTTATAGGCAAGAAACGGAGAGGAATTCAAAGTATTGATTCTAATTCAAAGAGATGTGCGGTAGCTGCTTGCTTCGGGCATGGGTTTACCCCTAGCAACACTAGGACGACTCCCGCCAAGAGCATATGGCATAGCCAAACGTGGAGGATTTCAAAGGACGGATAGGGCTGTCACCACCTACTGCCTACCTCTTCAATCTGTGGGTCTACGAGATATACACTAGTGATTTCTAACCTAAGCACCACGCTTACGTCCTAAATCACTACTCCTGTTGTTTCGAACACAATGCTATAACTAGAGCCTCTAATAAATTAAAACAATGAACCCACAAGTAATTACTTGTGCAAACTAACTTGACTTGGGAATCAAACTTGAAATGAAATCACAAAGGCTTATTTGATTTTGAATCAAACCTTTGTAGGGGTACAAGTGTAGAAGAGGGACTTGACAAGCCCAAGCCGCCTTCTCCAAGACTCTTCACCACACTCTCCTACTTGGCAGCCTCCAGCACTACTCTAAACTTTAGGAGCGGTATTCTACTCTCAACTTTTGGTGTATGTGTGAAGTGAGGTGTGGAGTGCTATTTTATAGGTGGAGGAGGCTCGGTTCCCGCCACCAAATGCGGGTGATTCAGTCATCCCCACCACCAGGAAGCCAGGAGGAGTCGACACGCGACGATTGACCAAGTTTGGCGCCAGAAACAAGTCGGCCAAACACCTGGTCTCTGCACCGTTTGGCATGTGCTTTCTCCAGGTCTCTGCCAGGTGGGTCTCATTTATTGATATGGGTGATACACCATTGGACAGCCTCAGATACTTCTGTTTGTTGGCCTTTTGATCCATGTGGTGCCACATGTAATTGTCTGATTCGTCAAAATCCAATTTAATGGATTACTCCCTGCATGTCTTGGTATTTTTGGGTATAAATTCACCTGCATACAAATAAACACCAACACTTGTGGAATTGGATAGTTTTTACTCCTACCACTACGTTGTGTTTCTTTTTTGTGCACATTATGCGGTGAATTGACGGTCTAAATATGACACTTAAGGACCGTCAATAGCTATCGTGTGATTTTACTTGATACTAACAAAATCATGGAGACTTAAGAAGATTATTTTGATAAAGCTAGCCCAGGTACTAATGTCAAGATGCATATCTGCAGGGGGGGTATTTTCATTGAAGATGAGGAAGAAGTGTGTTGCCGCCTAAAAATTCAAAAGCTAATGACGTCGTTCCTGCTCCTGATTTTGATCCACAACCAGCACCAATGACTACTACTGCTGGTCCTTATCATCCTCAAGCCACGAGCTCTTTGGATGATGATGAACATGAGGAACAAGGAGCTTGTAAAGTGTCTACTCCTCTCCGCATCCTAAAAAGTAACCCTCCACAACAGATTATTGAAAACTTCCACGAACGAGTCATGCGGTCCAGGTTTTTTGATCCAAACTCTCATGCTCATTCTACTTTTGTTGCTTCTTTTCAACCCAAATATATAACACACACACTCACTAATGAATCTTGGATCATTGCCATGCAAGAAGAATTAAACTTTTTTTAAAGAAATAACATTTGGAAACTTGTCCTTCCACCTCATGATCACACATTAATAGGAACTAAATGGGTTTTCAAAAATAAACAAAGTGAGGATGGGGTTGTGGTTAGTAATAAAGCAAGGCTGGTTGCTCAAGGATTCACACATTTGTTGAAGGTCTAGATTTTCATGAAACTTTTGCTTCTGTTGCTAGATTAGAAGCCATAAGAATTTTGTTAGCATTTGTTGTATCTACAGGTTTCAAGTTATATCAAATGGGTGTTTAAAGTGCTTTTCTGAATTGCTACATAGATGAGGTTTATGTTAAGCAACCAACAGGTTTTGAAAATCCAAATTTTCCTAATCATGTTTACAAATTGTCTATAGCTTTGTATGGTCTCAAACAAGCCCCTAGAGCATGGTACGATGGGTTAAAACCATTCTTACATGAAAAGGGTTTTACCATGGGAAAGATTGATAAAACTCTTTTTGTACTTAAGCATTGCAACGACTCACTATTTGTTCAAGTGTATGTGGATGATATTATCTTTGGTTGTGCTTCTCATGATCTTATGTCCAAGTTTTTAGCTATGATGAGTTCAGAATTTGAGATGAGTATGATGGGAGAACTCACAAACTTGTGGGGCTACAAATCAAACAAACTAAGGAGGGAACCTTTGTGCATCAAAGAAAGTATACGAAAGATCTTGAAAGTGCATCTAGGAATCCATTGTGGGTTTTGGTTGATTTATGACAAGCAAATGAGATCCTAACTACATTGTTGAGATGAGCACATGTTCTAATGAAAGAATGAACAAAGCACCAAAAAGAAAGAAGAATGAGGAGCAATGCGGAAAAGAGCTCAAGAACCAAGTGTAGTAGATCATTGTGTATGGAGTGTGTTAAGGAAACACGCCCCAAGAGCTCAAGCACAAATAATCTCACACATTACACAAAATTATACAGGACCGGACTAGTCTGACTAACCCCAGAAAGTCTGATATCTTTCTGTACCAGATCGGACAAGTCCTCACAATGTGAACTTGTCCACACAGTCTAGTTTTCACTGACCGGACTAGTCTGATATCATCACAGACTAGTCCGATATCTCTCTGACTAGAATAGGACTAGTCCTCCCCAGTGCGGACTAGTCCCCCAAATACTTCACAAGTTGCACGATATCAGACAAGTCCGATAACACCACGGACTAGTCCGATATCTTTCTGATGTCAATCAGACAAGTCCGATGTTAGCACGGACTAGTCCAAAATCCCTCTGACCTAAATCGGACAAGTCCTCCAAGTGCAGACTTGTTCCCCAAATTCACTAAGGGGTTCACCTATCTGGACAAGTCTGATATTCATCAGACTAGTCCGAAGATTTCTAGAACCAAATCGTACTAGTCTGCTCTCACTTCGGACAAGTCTGTTATTTTGGGACACTTAGGGTTTCCTACACGCAGCACACCGGACTAGTCCAGTGTCCACCACGGACTAGTCCGATCTTTCTAAACCCTAACGGTAACTTTTGGGAACCCCATATAAAACCCATCTTTCACATCACTCGACACCTTGCGCTGTCACACCCTCCAAGAGCCTAGAAAACTCATCTCTCCATGCAATACAACGCAAGAAAGCTTAATCCCTTGATGATACACTTTGGGTCCAAGGAGAGACATGGTTCTTCACTCATTGAGCTCTTGGTTTGATTCCCTAACACACCTTTGGTTTTCATTGAAATCTTAAGAGTATGTTCTTAGTGGTGTTCATCTTGTAATCTTGGGGAGCCCTCAACTTGTGAGAAGGCCCCCTGAATTCGGTTATTTTCCCTTTGTGATTAGTGAAAAGGATTGGCCTTCATGGCGTTCCGACGAGGGTAGGGTTGGAGAAGACCCGGTCCTTTTGTGGACTCCTCAATGTGCATGTAGATTGCCTCTGTGGGAACTGAACCACGGGATAAAGAGCTTGTGTTATTACTTTGCGCATATTGTTCTTACTCTTCATATCTATCTAGGGTTTTAATCAATCTTGTTTACTTTACGTTGAAACATTGAATATAAGATTAACTTGTGCTACATCCTAGTTCATAGTAGTGTGACACTCCAATTAAAAGTACTTTTCCGCTGCATATAGTCTAGGATCGAGATAATCGATCAAGCTTGATCAATCTAGTCCGCACGCACCGGACTAGTCTGCACTCTACCGGACTAGTCTGATATCTCGGGGTTTGATCAGTTTGTTAAGTGTTGCAGGTTCTGACTAAAATACAAAAAGGCCTATTCACCTCCCCCCCTCTAGGCCACATTCAATTGGTATCAGAGCGAGACTCTTCAAAAGGAGACTAATCGCTCGAAGAGAACATGTCGGACATGAAGGACGTACACAAGAGCATCAATCAAGAGAAGGTTGAAGAAGAAAAGAACCAAAAATTGGAGAGGCTCCTCGAGGCCATTCAAGACTTCGAGGATGACGATGAGGAGACGCTGGAACTCAAGGTGCTCCTAAGGAAGAAAACCCTCTCCAAGGGAAAGTGAAGATGGAAGACGAGAAGAAGAAGAAGGGGAGTAGTCACACCGACTACTCCTGATATCCTTTCAACTACGATCGTCTTAATTCTAGCAATAATCACTATCTATCTATTCCACTTGGAAAAGCTCCACACTTTGATGACAATGACTACTCAATGTGGAGGCAGAACATGAAAATGCACTTGATTTCTCTCAATCCAAGTTTGTGGCATATTGTATGTACAGGAATAGATATCCCGGACGATGATGAAGAGCTTACACCAAGCCAAGAGCAAGCAATTCATCGGAATGCTCAAGCCGTAGCTGTCATTACTTCTTCGCTCAGTCGGGACGAGTTCACCAAAGTGGACGGACTCGAGATTGCAAAGGAAATCTGGGACACTTTGCAAACTGCACATGAAGGCGATCATCATGTGCGAGAGGCGAAGATCGAAATGATCGAAGGCGAATTGGGAAGATTAGCCATCGAAGAAGATGAGTCACCACAAGACATGTACAACTAGCTAAAGGCGCTCATCAACAAGGTTCGAGCATACGGAAGCAAGAAGTGGAACGACCATGAGGTGATGAAGCTCATTCTTAGAGCTTTCATGCCTTGCAATGTCACCTTATGCTCGATGATCAGAGAAAGCCCCAGGTACAAGAAAATGACCCCAGATGAGTTGCTTGAAAAGATCATCAATTTCGAGATGATGGAAAAGCAAGCGAAGCATGTCAAGGAGATTGCCGACCTCACCTCGGCAAAGAAGAAAGGGGTTGCATTGAAGTCCACCTGCAAGCCCTTGTCAAGAGAAGCTCGAGAAGCTCAACTAGAAGAAAACGATGATGATGAGAGCAGTGACTTGGATGAAGATGACATGATACTATTCATGAAGAAATTCAAAAGGATGATGAAGAAAAGACAAGGGGCTAAATCAAGTGAAGGGAAGTACAAGGAAAAATCAAGACCGAAGTTGAGGCGGGCATGCTATAACTGTGGTGAGTATGACCACTTTATAGTTGATTGCCCATATGAAGAAAACAAGAAGAAGACCAAGGAAATAAAGCATCAACCCGAGAAATTCTTCAAGAAGAAGAAGCAAGCTGAACAAGCACATCTAGGGAAGGAGTGGGACTCAAATGATGAGTCCTCTTCCGAAGAAGAAGAGGAGATGGCTAGCATAACCATCAAGAAGACATGCAAGAAGTCCACTCTCTTCCCCACTCTTGCCGCATGGAAGGGAAACGGCACTTGCCTCATGGCAAAGGAAGGTAAATGAAAGGTAACAACCAAGTCCTCTTCTTTGCATTCCTATTATAGTGATAGTGAAGCTGCTAGTGATAATGAAGACATGCTCATTGGCTTAGATAAGAAAACAGTAGCAAAAATGAAATTTCTACTTGATCAACTTGTTGATAAGGAGAAGCTGATCAAACGTCAAGAATATATGATTATCTCCCAAAAGGAGGAATATCTTGAACTTGACAAACTTCTTGAACTTGAAAAGGAGCGAGGCAAGTCACTAGAACTTGAGTTAGCCTCAAGCAAGGAAGCTTGCTTCAAGTTAAGCGACTCAAACATCACCATCAAGGACGAACTTACCTAGCAAAGGTTAACAAAATCCTTGAGGTACAAGTTGAGTCACTCAAACAAAGTGACCCCTCATCCTCTTCAAGCTCACCTTCTCAACCAATTAAAACTGACAGTAGCTTGAAAGACAAGTCAACCTCTACCAAGGACAAGCATCCATCCCAAAATGGCATATTTGACAAGGAGAAGATAAAATATGCACGTAGTGCATACTCGGTCACAAGACCTCCAAATGTCAAATATGGCATTGGTTATTCTTATGGTGAAAAGCAATATGCTAGATGCCATAAAAATGACAAGGAAAGCATTGCCTTTGTAAAGGGAAAACCCTCTCAAGCTGGCAAGTCCAAAGTTAACACATTCAACACATATCATCACCGAACTAGTCCGGTCCGCACACGGACAAGTCCGGTCCTCCAGACAAGTCTGATTTCCCGAACTAGTCCTATATATAAACAACAACAACTATTATTCAGGACTTTCGATGCATCTTATGTTCTAATGAGAAGTACTTTTGGTAAAGTTTATGCTCATTATGTTGGGCCACGCCATGGGAACACCAAGTCTCATGTGTGGGTGCCCAAATCTCTTGTAACTAACCTCCAAGGACCCAAGCGAGCTTGGGTATCTAAAACCAAGGCTTGATTTGTTGTTGTAGGCCTATTCCTCCGGTGGATCTAAATGGGTGCTAGACAGTGGTTGCACCAACCGTATGACCAGAGAAAGAAGGGTGTTCGTTGAGTATGAAGAAAATGAGGATCCAAGCGAGGGCATCTATTTTGTAGACAATAGTCAAGGAAAGGTGCTCGGTACCGGTAAAATTGTCATATCATCTCAACATACTCTTTCTCATGTGTTACATGTTGATTCCTTAAATTATAACATGTTTTCCATATCTCAATTATGTGACAAAGGTTATAATTGCTTGTTCACTAATGAGGGTGTGACCGTCTCTAGAAGGGGTGATGGTTCCATTGCATTCAAGGGTATGTTAAAGGGAAAGCTTTACCTTGTTGACTTCAACAAAGATAAAGCCGAACTTGACACATGCTTGATGGCAAAGACCAACATGGGTTGGCTATGGCATAGACGGCTAGCGCATGTTGGTATGAGGAATCTTCAAAAACTCCTCAAGGGCGATCACATTCGAGTTTTGAAGGATGTTGTTTTTGAGAAAGATAGGCCTTGTAGTGCGTGCCAAGCCGGGAAGCAAGTTGGAGCACTTCATCCCGCGAAGAACGTCATGACTACAACAAGACCGCTCAAGCTACTTCACATGGATCTCTTCGGTCCAATTGCTTACATAAGCATCGGCGGTAACAAATATGGTTTAGTGATTGTTGATGACTTTTCGCGCTTCACTTGGGTTTTCTTTTTGCATGATAAGACAGAAACTCAAGGAACCTTGAAGAAGTTTTTCAAGTGTGCTCAAAATGAGTTTTCATTGACGATCAAGAACATTCAAAGCGACAACGGAACGGAGTTCAAGAACACACAAGTTCAGGAGTACCTAGACAAAGAAGGCATAAAGCATGACTTTTCAGCACCTTACTCTCCTCAACAAAACGGAGTTGCCGAAAGGAAGAACCGAACCCTCATAGAGATGGCGAGAACAATGCTTGATGAATACAAGACCTCCGATAGGTTTTGGGCAGAAGCGGTTAACACCGCTTGCCACGCCATAAACCGACTCTACCTTCATCGACTACTCAAGAAGACATCATATGAGCTACTCACCGAAGCAAGTTGATCCATGTGTGCTAGAAAGAGAAGAAGCTCCTTGCCAAGCACTGAGAAGAATGGCATTGGGTGAAGTTCGACCACAAGAACCACCTATGCATATGCATGAGTAAGATGAACCACAAGAGGAGGCTAATGATCAAAGGGGGGGGGGGGCTTCCATACAAGATCAACCTCAATAAGACAAAAATGATCAAAGAGTCAATGAGGGCAACCATCTAGGGGGAGAAGAAGATGACCATGAAGATTCAAGACCGCAAGTGCCACACCCAAGAGTACACCAATGCGTCCAAAGGGATCACCCAAACGACAACATCATCGGTGACATCCAAAAGGGAGTAACTACTAGATCTCGCGTAGCCAATTTTTGTGAGCATTATTTGTTTGTATCCTTTTTGGAACCGTACAGGGTTGAGGATGCATTGAAGGATCCGGATTGGGTAGTGGCCATGCAAGAAGAACTCAACAACTTCAAACGGAATGAGGTGTGGGAACTAGTCGAAAGACCCAAGTTCAACATCGTCGACACCAAATGGGTCTTCTGCAACAAACAAGACGAACACGGGGTGGTGACAAGGAAAAAGGCACGACTTGTGGCCAAAGGGTATTCACAAGTCGAAGGTTTGAATTTCGATGAAACATTTGCTCCCGTAGCTATACTTGAGTCTATTAGAATATTACTTGCATATGCTACTCACCATGATTTCAAGCTCTATCAAATGGATGTGAAAAGCGCCTTCCTCAATGGACCAATCAAGGAGGAGGTGTATGTGGAGCAACCCCCCGGATTTGAAGATGAAGAGTTCCCCGACCACATTTTTAAATTGCGTAAGGCTCTCTACGGCCTCAAACAAGCTCCTAGAGCCTGGTATGAGTGTCTTAGATATTTCTTAATTGAAAATGGTTTTAAGATCGGTAAAGTAGATTATACATAGTTTACAAAGAACTTTGACAATGATCTCTTTATTTATCAAATTCATGTTGATGATATTACCTTTGGTTCAACTAACAAATCTTTTTGTGAGGAATTTAGTAAGATTATGACAGATAGGTTTGAGATGTCTATGATGGGAGAGCTAAAGTACTTCTTAGGATTCCAAGTGAGGCAACAAAAGGAAGGGACATTCATAAGCCAAACTAAGTATACTCAAGACATACTCAAGAAGTTTGGAATGGACAAGGCAAAGCCTATAAAGACCCCATGGCAACGAATGGCCACTTGGATCTCAATGAAGATGGACCAAACGTCGATCAAAAGGTATATCGCTCCATGATTGGATCTCTACTCTACTTATGTGCATCTAGGCCAGACATTATGTTGAGTGTATGTTTGTGTGCAAGGTTTCAAGCCAACCCAAAAGAGTGTCATTTGACAGCCGTAAAGAGAATCTTGCGGTATTTAGTTCATACACCCAACCTAGGCCTTTGGTATCCCAAAGGTTCCAAATTCAATCTCATTGGTTACTCCGATGCAAATTATGTCGGATGCAAAGTAGATAGAAAAAGTACCTCCGGTACATGCCAATTCCTAGCTAGATCTCTAGTTTCTTGGTCCTCCAAGAAACAAAACTCCATTGCCTTATCCACGGCCGAAGCGGAGTATGTTGTAGTCGGGAGTTGTTGTGCTCAACTCCTTTGGATGCGACAAACTCTTAGGTATTACGGTTACAACATGAATCATATTCCACTCCTTTGCGATAATGAGAGTGCCATTAAAATTGCTTATAATCTAGTTGAACACTCTAGAACCAAACACATAGACATCCGACATCACTTTTTGAGAGACCATTCAATGAAAGGAGACATAGCCATTTCTCATGTCAACACCGAGAAGCAACTAGCCGATATATTTACCAAGCCACTAGATGAAAAACGCTTTTGCGAGCTCCAAAATGAACTAAATATCCTTGATGCTCGGTATGTGGCTTGAAAACTTGCATACCTGTATGATCCCTTCAAAACACATTGGTTGAGTTGCGAAAAATCATCTTTCTCAATTTTCTATAAAAACTATTTTAAATACTTGATCTTGATGAATTATGGTCATTGCTTGATTGTTGTATGCTTACTGATCATATTTGTAAAGATTATTTGATTTGATTTGCCTCTCCATTTTCTTAACCTTCGAATATATACGAATGGGCTAAGAATTTCTTCCCTGGTGACCACGGACTAGTTCGTGGTTACCCGGACTAGTCCGCCCCTGCAGACTAGTCCTCAGAGTGACTGTAGGTCCGGACTAGTCCGACCGACCACGGACTAGTCCGATATAGGCTCTGGAAAAGTTCGGACTAGTCCGATCATTTTTGGACAAGTCCAATTTTTCGTCTCCATAACCCTAGCCGTCGCCAAACCCTAATCCTCTTCATCCTCACAACCTCACCTACGCTCTCTCTCCTCGCTCGAGCTCCCAACGGCGATTTCCTTCATCCTACATCAAAACTCTTCGTATTTTGGTGGAAAACGACCTCCATTGCTCAAGGATTGAAGAACACGGACTTGTCTGCACCTTCAACCCCTTCATTCTCAAGAATCGAGCAATTTCAGTAAATTTTCCTCCCAAACCCTAGAAATCACTATTTCCTTCATTGTTGATCAAATAGCTTAGTTCCTTTCACCATATACATGCTTCCTTGATGTATTACATTGATGCTAAGATATTTGTGCATTAGGAATCACCATTTGTCACATAGTTAGGGTTTTGGAGGTTGAATACTGGACTAGTCCGGTCCATGCACAGATAAGTCCGGTCAGCCGAACTAGTCCATGCCTGTACACCAGACTAGTCCGATTTTCTCTGAACTCAACCCTAATTGCTCATTCCTCAATGAAATTCCTTGTCATCTATTCTCATCAATACATTGTGTAATCCCTTCTCGGGACAATGTCGAGCTCCAACGACGAAATTTCCGACTGTGAGGCTGAGATGGACCAAGAAGCTTTGCTTCGGTCCCCGACGGGCAAAGGCAAGAAGCGCCAAGAGCGCCCGTCCGAGGCAGCACCCTCCCCTCTGCAGATTAGACGCAAGGTTCTCGTGAAGAAACCTGTGTCGAAAGTTAAGGGTGCGGCCGCAGCAGGCCCTAGCTAAGGGCAAAGGAAAGGGGATTGCCATGGGCCCGATTGGCCCCCTCAAGATGTCAGCTCCAAGACAAGGGGCCCGGGATCCCGCTGAGGAGAAGTTCAATGGCAAGGGCAGCAACAGGGCTGCGAAGTTTAGAAATGTGGATTGTTATAGCCGACCCAAGCAGGCTGCTAATGGGAGGTTCTGGAGTCATTTCCATGCAGACTTTTACAAGTATGTCTATCTCCCGATGAAGACCCCAGTTGTGCACAGCCAATGGATAGATTGGGTGCACTTTGAGAGGAAGGGTTGCTCACCTTTTGTTGAGGTGGTCGAGGCAGTTGAGAGGCATGGATTGAAGGATTTTTGCCTTCTGGAACAATTGGAACGACGAGATCATTACTCAGTTCTATGCGACATGCCACTTTGCCAGTGATGAGGAAGATCGGGTGACTTGGATGACTCATGGATCCAAGTACACCATCACCTATGACGAGTTTGCAAGGTTGCTCCATCTTGATAGCTCAAGCAACGACAACTTGGTCATTCACAACATTGGGGTCCTTGAGAATGACAAGATGAAGTTTCTTTATGACCCGCACTCAACTTTCAACCCACCTTCCACCAAGAACATGAAGCCTTTCTTCATAGTGCTAAACAGGGTCCTTCGGAAGACCATTGTCCCGAAGGATGGGGATGTTGGAAGTGTTCATGAATATCTCAGGACCTTAATGAAGGTCATAAGAAAAGACAGAAAGTTTTATGTCTTTGACTACATTTGGAATGACATGGTAAACATCTCTTGCATGTCGAACATATCCTGTGTCTATGCCCCTTACCTGATGTTTATGATTGACAAGGTCACAGGCATCGAGTTCGTCAAGGATGTGGAGCACACCCCCTTCAGGCCGAGAATGAAGATGAAGATGATGAGAGGACCAACAGTGAGGCTTGAAGACCTTAGGTCCCTCCTCTCCTTCTTTTTGGTGTCTTGATGCCAAAGGGGGAGAGATTGAGGGAGAGTCTTAGGCTTTAGATGTAGGCTACGAGGAGAGCTATCTTTTGTATCTTTTGTCTCTTTGTGGGTTGTAAGACTTATATCATGCTCTTTTGGTACTTTTGCTCTTGTGATGCAATGTTATGAGCGGCTTATGAAGATATTTATGAAATTTGTGATTTTGCTCTAAAAATGACATATATGGTTGTTGTTGATATATTGGTGTCAATTATGTCATTCTCTTTATGATTATCGTTTATACATACTCAGTTTTGCATCCCACCATAAAGAGTGCACATATGACTTATGTTTTCATTGCTTAATGTGTTTCAAACTCATATGTGCATACTTTATAAAAATCTCAACTTTTTATCATATTTTGTGAAATCTCAATTGTTTGACATCAATCACCAAAAAGGGGGAGATTGAAAGTGCATCTAGGAATCCATTGTGAATTTTGGTTGATTTATGACAAGCAAATGAGATCCTAACCACATTGTTGAGATGAGCACAGGTTCTAATGAAAGAATGAACAAAGCGCCAAAAAGAAAGGAGAATGAGGAGCAATGCATAAAAGACATCAAGAACCAAGTGTAGTAGATCATTGTGTATGGAGTGTGTTAAGGAAACACACCCCAAGAGCTCAAGCACAAATAATCTCACACATTGCACAAAATCATACAGGACCGGACTAGTCCGACTGACCCCGGACTAGTCCGATATGTTTCTTTACCAGATCGGACAAGTCCTCACAATGCGGACTTGTCCACATAGTCCAGTTTTCACTGACCGGACTAGTCCGATATCATCACGGACTAGTCCGATATCTCTCTGACTAGAATAGGACTAGTCCTCCCCAGTGTGGACTAGTCCCCCAAACACTTCACAAGTTGCACGAAATCGGACAAGTCCGATAACACAACGGACTAGTCTGATATCTTTCTGATGTCAATCGGACAAGTCTGATGTTAGCACGGACAAGTCCAAAATCCCTCTGACCTAAATCGGACAAGTCCTCCGAGTGCGGACTTGTTCCCCAAATTCACTAAGGGGTCACCTATACAGACAAGTCCGATATTTATCGGACTAGTCTGAAGATTTCTAGAACCAAATCGGACTAGTCCGCTCTCACTTCGGACATGTCCGATATTTCGGGACACTTAGGGTTTCCTATGCGCAGCACACCGGACTAGTCCGGTGTCCACCACGGACTAGTCCAATCTTTCTAAACCCTAATGGTAACTTTTGGGAACCCCAAATAAATAGGTGTGCACGGACCATCTTTCACATCACTCGACACCCTGCGCCGTCCCACCCTCCAAGAGCCTAGAAAACTCATCTCTCCATGCAATACAACACAATAAAGCTTAATCCTTTGAGGACACACTTTGGATCTAAGGAGAGACACGGTTCTTCACTCATTGAGCTTTTGGTTTGATTCCCTAACACACTCCTGTGGTTCTCATTGAAATATTAAGAGTGTGTTCTTGGTGGTGTTCATCTTGTAATCTTGGGGAGCCCTCAACTTGTGAGAAGGCCCCTTGAATTTGGTTATTTGCCCTTTGAGATTAGTGAAAAGGATTGGGCTCCGTGGCAATCCGACGAGGGTAGGGTTGGAGAAGACCCCATTCTTTAGTGGACTCCTCAACATGGATGTAGGTTGCCTCTGTGGGAACCGAACCACGGGATAAAGAGCTTGTGTTCTTACTTTGCGCATATTGTTCTTACTCTTCATACCTATCTACGGTTTCAATCAATCTTGTTTACTTTACGTTGAAACATTGAATATAAGATTAACTTGTGCTACATCCTAGTTCATAGTAGTGTGACACTCCAATTACAAGTACTTTTCCACTGCATACAGTCTAGGATCGAGATAATCGATAAAGCTTGATCAATCTAGTCTGCACGCACCGGACTAGTCCGATATCTCAGGATTTGATCAGTTTGTTAAGTGTTGCAGGTTCCGACTAAAATACAAAAAGGCCTATTCACCCCCCCCCCCTCTAGGCCACATTCAGATCTTCTTAGGTGCTTCAACATGGAAAACTTCAAGGCTCTTCGGACACCAATAGGAACAACAACAATACTTGAACTTCATGAAGAGGGTGAACTCGTTTATCAAAAAGAATATAGAAGCATGATCGAGTCACTTTTGTACCTCACAATATCAAGACCGCACATACAACTTAGTGTATGTCTTTGTGCACAATTTCAAGCTTCCCCACGCACATCACATCATCAAGCCATCAAAAGGATTCTCAGATACTTACATAGAACTCAAGAATTTGACATTTTTCTTCCTTCTTCCTACTTTGAAAGCTTTTTCCAATGCAGATTTTGGGAGCTTTAGGATTGATAGGAAAAGTTCTTCGAGTACTTTCTATTTTCTTGGTAACTCACTTGTTTCTTGGTCCTCTATAAAACAAAGTTCAGTTGCACAATCCACGGCCGAATTTGAATATGCAGCTGCTACTAGCGCTTGCTCACAAATTCTTTGGATTGTTCAAACACTTAAGGACTAAGAGGTTGATCTAAACTAATATTCTATTATTTTGTGACAACACTAGTGTCATTTGCATTGCTAAAAACCCCGTGCAACACTCTAAACAAATCACATTGACATTAGTATCACTTTCACCGTGATAATATAGCAAAAGAAAACATTGTGCTTCATCCATATAGATACCAAACAACAATTGCTTATATTTTTTCACAAAACCTTTGGATTTCACTCGTTTTTGTTTCATTCATAGTGAATAGGTCTTATGCATCTTCATGGCTCAAACTGAGGGGGGGGGGTTGGAATTTGGGAGGTTTATGTGTGAATATGAAATTAAAAGATAATATGAGCATAAGTGTTTCATACATATATGACTTTGTGATTCTTTTTACATGCTAGAAGTTCTTACTACATTACTCATGCTATACATTTTGTAGTGTTGCCATGACTAGTAATTTGAATAATTACTTACGCTAAATTTGGTCATGATCAAACTTTCTTGCTGTTTTAAACTTGTTGCATGCTCACAAGTGCTTTTAATCACAAAAATTAATCATTCAATAGCACACATGTTGAGTTCTTATGATCAAATGATAAATAATGAAAGATCAATAGAATATGCATGCATCACACTTCTTTTTTTGAGATTTATTATCATTGCACTTAGTTACAAACTTGAAAGGAGTTGTGTATGACTAAAACCATGTCCTTAAGCTTCTGATTGTCAAATGACATTGGCTTGGTTTGGTTGGTTAGAATAAGGCTAATGTTTCACATAATATCTTGCGAAGTTTATATGATTCAAATTTGTGCTTTATAATATAATAATAAAAACAACAACATGTGGCATGCCTTCAAATTTTGAAATAGCTGAGTTAGGAAGATCATGACTTGCTTAAATTGAAATTACTCTTGATCTCTAGCATGGCTTACACTACTTTATGTATCCCATTAATTTAAAAGTGTAAGTTACTTGATAGTATGGCTTGGATGAGCTTTGTTTTATATGTATATCTCATACTATGCTCATAACAAATTCAAATTTCTCTTTTGAACCTTGTTGAATACATTGTCAAAGAAGAAGAAATATGTCACACGTTGCACATTCACAAGTGTTTTAATTTACACGGTCTTGGGAGAGTGTACATCCTTAGGAGGAGAAAAGATTTTTAAAAAAAAAGAGAGCTTTCTTCTCATTTTATTTTCAAAAAGGGAGAGAAATGTTCTGTCGAATTGTTAGAGCGACACTTCCCCAGGATCTGCTAAGGAGCAGCCCACGGAGGTTCTTTGTTCGACGGGGCTTAGGCCTCAATCAAGTGTTCTAGTAAATGATAGTATGAGATGGTGGTTTTTACGTGGTTCGGGCCGCAAGGAACGTAACACCCTACTCCACGGTGAGTGGTATTGCTAGTATGTGTGTATGCGTGTGTGATGTTTTGGTCCTTTGTAACGGTGGCAGTTTGTGCCTGTTATAGACAAGGTCAGATGCCTTACAAGTGTGGTTCCGGGGCGAGCTTATCCTAAGGATCTATGGCTTCTCGCATAAGCTTGCCTGACTGAGGCAGTGAAGACCCGCCGTCTTGCCTCCTCTCTTGTCAGTAGCCCACGTGCCGTTGCTGACGGTGGCAGAAGGTGTCCCGTCGACCTGTCTTGTGCCGCAAGCTACCAAATTGGCCAAGTGGGATAGACCTACGACACCTTCACTGTGACGCGATTGGTCATAGCAGTCTCTGATCGCTGGCGTGCTCCGCATTGGGCGCCGGAGGTGGGTGTGCGTCTTCAATGTTTGACTTGAGCCGGGTGCACCATCCCTTGTCTCCCGTATCTTACCATCCGAGGTGATCCGCGAGACACGTGGTAGCGTCGGGGCTGATCTCTGCTAGGGAGGTCAGACCTGGTCCTCCGTGACGCATGGCAGCTCCAGGACTCGTCAGGGGACGTGGTAGCTCCAAGCCCTTTCCCTTGGGGGGTGCTGGTTCTTGCGCTCCGTGCCACGTGGCTATTCCGAGGGTGCTTCCCCAAGGTTGGGTGAGGTCCCGTCCCTACACGTGGCGTCTCGGCAGCCCGTCACACCGGAGGGGCCAAGTCCCATCTTACCGGCTTATGTGGCAGCACTGCAGCTCGGTCTTGGAGGGAGGCAAAGGCCTTGGCTCCTACAGGACATGTGGCGGCTTCGGACGTGTCTCAGTGTCTTCATCCTGTGTGCGAGAGTATCCCATATGCAAGGTACAGACAGTGGCCCCTGGATCCACCTTGGGGCGTGGTGAAGAGCCCAAAGGTGGAGCCCTTTCCATGTTTTCCCGCACTATGCTTTGAATTCTGTCTTGGACAGCTGAAGCAGTGGACGCTTCTGCCAACGTCTCCACGCGTCCTCTTCTGGTTGAAAGACTACGGCGACTGGATCTTTGCTTGCTGTAATATCTCTATCTTCTGTGGCGCCTTCAACTGCGACGGTTCCCGACGCAGTTTTAGCTCTTTTGCTTGCTCCGCATTTATGGCAGTCGCTTCAGCGGCTTCCTCAGGCAGCTGACTGACTGGGCCAGTGCGTCAGGGCGGGGACGTAGGACCCGTTGTCATGGGTGTCTTGTGTTGAGCGGTGCGGTCTCAACCTTCGCTCGGAGTACTCAAGCATCGCGGGGGTGATCAAAAAGGAAACCTTTGTTAGAAGGAATGGTTTCTCCCTTACTCAAACCCCGCAGCCTAAGTTTTCGCCTTCTTCCGCAAGTGCTCGAACCTTCTTTACCTCTTAGCTAAAGCTCTCACCTTAGATCGCTCCAATGGCTTCCCTGCTGCCTCCTTCCTGCTTCTGATCGGACAGAGATCTGGTGCCGATTAGGTGTCTCCTTGGCTAGGCGGCTTCAGAGTGTGGATGGATGATCCAATGCGGGTCTCCCGATCTTTGGGATCTGCGTGAGTACGAGACTGTTCTCTTCGTCGCCTACGCCACTGTTGGGCTCGCACTACCATTTTCAAGGTTTTTCCTTGCAGTGTTGGGGGAGTACATGCTGCAACTTCACCACCTGTTGCCGAACTCCATCGTCTTGGTCGTCGTGTTCGTCCACCTATGTGAGGCGTTCATGGGCTTACCGCCCACGGTGGAGCTGTTCCGGCATTTCTTCGTGATGAAGACAAATGGAAGGAGTGTGACGATCCAAGTAGGGGCCTACTACTTCCGCCATCAGTACAAGGCCTCTTGGGGTTACATTGCCTCACTCAAAGGGGCAAATGGAGCGACTGGAGGGAAGATTGTGCGATTGTGAAGACAAACCCACATCCCTCGTTGAAGATGTCGTCCGATGGTCTAGGCTCCGACCCTACCACCTAGGAAGCATCCCAGGGGTTGCCAGAGGAGTATAAGCCCGCCCTGAGGAGGATTCGGTTCTTGGCTGGCAAGGGCTTGACCTCCATGATGGTGTTGGCATACTTCTTGCTTCGTTGTACTGCCCCTCTCTAGTAGCGTCTGTACAGGGATTGGGTCTACAATGGCGAGTATGACCAATGTCGGTTGGGTCCAGACACCTCAACTCCCGAGATGCTGGAGGATATGTTGAAAACAGTGCCCTTCAATGTTGTTGATGATGAGCACGTCTCCATTCCGGATGACTGTCAGCCGCTCCACATGACTACCGACTTGAGGGCTGAACTGCGGAGCTCGATGTCGAAGGTCAACGTGTTCGGCCTCGTTCGTATGCATCTCGAAGATAAGGTTGGGGCCTCGGCGTTCCTAAAGCGGTGCCGTGATGCGACGCGGTCAAGGTCGGGGTCTTCCTTGCATCCTTCAGCAAGGGCGAAGGCAGAGCCCTCAACTACCTCTAACATGGCGGGGGTCAGCCAGTCGATGCCAGTTCCATAGCCGATAAAGCATTCTCGCATGCTGGCCTTGGGCTCCGCTACCTCTATTCCGAAGAAGCATAAGCTATTTTGGGGGGACGGTACTCCCATCTCCCGTCACGAGGGAGCCGGAGGGGCTGAAGCTTCTGTCGTTGACATAGTCTCCGATTCCAGTAGTGGCCCTGGTTCCGGAGGAGGCGTCAAGGGGCCCGCGCAGATGACCACGTCGGTGCGGCTTGATCAGGGGCTGATATTAGAGACGGCAGTGTCAGCCTTGTCGTCAGGTCCTGGCGACCTTGATCTATCGCGCGGGGTGAGAGGCCAGGGTCATTGGAGTGGCCTGACTTGCCGGTAAGTCGCAGCTTCTCCCCTCTACTATTTCTCTTCTTTTCTTTTTCGTTCTTGACAAAGCTTTATCTCGGTTTTTCAGGGCGTCATTAGACGAGTTGGTGCCCTTGGTGCTTCCAGAGGTGGGCTTGATAGCCCCTGCCCTTCCCGGAGCTGGAACGGGGTCTGCCACGCCGCATCCTACACTCAAAGGTGCGTCGGCCTTATGTGCCATTGATGAATCTGCACCCCCATCCGTTGAGGCAGGTGTGGCGCCAAGCATGGAAGTGCCAGGCGAGGAGGTGCTTTGCGAGGAGGTGACCGGCGAGGAAGTGCCAGGCGAGGAGGTGCCCGGCGAGGAGGGGGCTACCTTGGTCATGGTTGCCTCCCTTGGTGGGGCTGACCCGCCGGTCGTTAAAACCGTACCGGCGCATGACGTTATTGGCATGCAACGCGGCAACTCGCCACCGATGGCCGGCGATGCCCTTACAGCGGAGGAGGGGACTTCGGCGCCGGATAGCGGCGCGGTGGTTCGTGGGGCTCCGAATGGGGAACCATCTGATCCCCGGAAGCTGGTGTCTGCCGCGGCGTCGGCAGGAGGGGCGGAGGGGCAGTCATCGGTGGCGACAGTCAAGCCAATCCCTCTTGCCAACACTGTCACTGCGGCCCAATCCATCTTGCGCCAGACGCAGGCTTCTTTCACCCGAGAGTGGGACCAGCTTGCGGAGGAGCGGAACTTGGTGAAGCTGGTCGATTCCAAGAACAAGGAGCTCAAGGTGAAGGCTTTGAAGGCCCATGCTACTGCCGACACTCGCCTG
The DNA here is from genome assembly GCA_036927565.1 of Tuctoria greenei. NCBI lineage: Eukaryota > Viridiplantae > Streptophyta > Magnoliopsida > Poales > Poaceae > Tuctoria > Tuctoria greenei. Next base: position 134,087,079 of record JAYESD010000010.1, on the reverse strand, counting down.
AAGCTGTGCGAGGATCAGCGGCTGGAGTTGGTCCGCTGCGAAGTTGCCTTCGCTGATGCGGAATGGGACTTAGTGGCAAAGGAGGAAGAGATCTCCCGAAGCCTGGAGGATAAACGTCGAGCACTGCAGGACTTGGAGCTGGCCATCTAGCGCTGGGAGGATGACCTGGAGCGTCGTGCTTGGGAGCTCGCCAACCGGGAGGAGACTGCTTGGAGGGAGGCGGAGAGCCTCCAAGCCTCCCGCACGGCCGAGGCCCAAGGGGTCCAACACTTTCTTGCCCTTGCTGGGGCGGTGCTGGAACCCCTCGGCCTTGGTCTCGTGCCACGCGGGGAGCCATCTCAGAAGGTGGCCTAGCTGCTTTCTGCCTTGGACTCCCTCTGGTTATCATTGGGGTCGGTGAACACCGTCCTTGCAAGGCGGTTGGAGGTTGAAGGAAGGGAGCTGGTTGAGCTGGTTGTCTCCCATGTCTTGGTGTGCTTCTAGAGTTGGTACCCTATGATCCCGATTGAGCCGGTGGATAAAGGCCCCCTTGATGAGCAAGAGGAAGAGGCGAGAGCCAAAGTCTGGGACCTTGCCAAATTGGTGGCCTCTTCATTTCAGTGGGGTTGAGACTGGCGGCACCCAGGCGGAATGTTTTTTGTATCCTGGGATGGCCCCCTTGTGTAAATAACTGTTTATGAATTTGAACCTAAGTTGTTTTGTTTTTTGGCTTGTTGTGTGCTTTCAAACTGTTGCCCGAATTCCTTTTCTTGTGTAAGGTCTTGAAGAGCCTTTGTTGATGTCGTTAGCCTTTTAGGGACCAACGCTTGCACAGTTGGCACGGTCGGTTTGTCGCTAGATGATGTCCTGCCTATGGAACCCCTCTCAGAGGCCCCTTGGTAGGTGTGGCCAGATTGTTGGGTACGCCTACCACTTGAACGCGGGATGTCTTCGACTGGCCCCCAACAGAGTGGGGGAGCATGAGTGATTGGTCTCGACGTGCCCCTTTCGAGTGTGTCAGGCTTTTCCTGAGTGTTTTCGTCGACGGCAGACCCCTTGGTAGGTGCCGAAGCTGGGTGCTCCGGCGCCACCCTTCGTCATTGTGAGGTCATCGATGGTAGGACCCCTAGGAGGTGCCGGAGTTGGGTGCTCCGGCGTCGTCCACCATCGTCGTGAAGTCATTGACTGCGGGCCCCTTGGAGGTGCCGGAGCAGGGTGCTCTAACGTCATCCACCATCGTCGTGAAGTCATTGACGACGGGCCCCTGGTGCACAAGATAAAACAAGCGAACTTTGTTAGCAGCAAGAGCAGGGCGGGAGAGTGTACTCACTTGTCCGCGCTTGTTGCTGTTGTTGATGTGCTCGGACATCGATGGCAGGCTCCCTAGGAGGTGCTGGAACTGGATGCTTCGACGTCGCCCACAATGGTTGTATAGTCGTCGACGGTCGGCCCCCTGGGAGGTGTCGGAGTTGGCTGTTATGGCGTCATCCACCATCATCGTGAATTCGTCGACTGTAGGCCCCCTGGGAGGTGCCGGATCTGGATGCTCTGGCGTCGCCCACCATCTTCATAGAAACGTCGACGACGGGCCCCCTGGGAGGTGTCGGAGCTGTATGCTCCGGCATCGCTCACCATCATCATAGAAACGTCGACGGCAGGCCCCTTGGGAGGTGCCAGAGTTGTATGGTCTGGTGTCACTCACCATCTTCGTAGGTACGTCGATTGCAGGCCCCCTGGGAGGTGCCGGAGTTGGGTGCTCTGGCGTCGTCCACCATCGTCGTGAAGTCGTCGACGGCAAGCCCCTAGTTCAAAGGCTATCCCAAGAGAATCTTGTTAGCGACAAGAGCGAGGTAGGAGAGTTTACTCATTTGTCCGCACTTGTTGCTGGCGTTAACATTCTGAGACGTCGACGGCAGGCCCCCTACGAGGTGCCGGAGCTGAATGCTCTGATGTCATCCACCATCGTCGTTGAGTCATCGACGACAGGCTCCTTGGGAGGTGTCGGAGCTAGATGCTCCGTCGTCGCGCACCATCTTCGTAGAAACATCGACGGCAGGCCCCCTGGGAGGTGTCGGAGATGTATACTGTAGCATCGCCCACCATCTTCATAGGTACATCAATGGCAGGCTCCCTGGGGGTGCCGGAGTTGGATGCTCCGGCGTCGTCCACCATCTCCGTGAAGTCGTCGACGACGGGCCCCTAGTGCACAGGCTATCATAAGAGAATCTTGTTAGCGACAAGATCTAGGTAGGAGAGTTTACTCATTTGTCCGCGCTTGTTGTTGTCGTTATCGTGTTGTTGTTGTTGTTGTTGTTAACATAAGAGAATCGCTTGTTGTTGTCGTCAAGATCTAGGTAGCAAGACTAACCCGTCTCACTACACATATGCAAGGATGAGTACTAAACATAGGTAAGTAAAGCATAAAGACTCGCCTACAAGTGGATCCTTATAGTCATGTTTTATTTAGCACCTGACATTCCTCAGGCACGACACATCATAGACTCCACAATCAAACAAGAAATGCTTTGCCGATGGTATGACGTGCACAAGGCACATAATGCTATTACAGGTAAAGTATGGGGAAACTGTAAACTTTTAATTGTACTATCTCTAAGCCAAACAAGGTTGTTCAAGCAATTTATAAACCAATATATCATATTCATCTGACTTCTTTAGTATTTACTACGTCATGGCGCAGTGAACAAGTGGTACTCTATTACCGCGAGGGACGGTGATTGCAACCAGGACATACCCAGAACAACACGACACATACGCACGTTCGGAAATGCCAGCAAGTACTTTCAGCAGTACCTACATAACAATTCAGTACTAGTCGTATATGGCCACCTTTCACTAAACACTCGAATGTCGAACCGGTCGATCCGTCACGAGCAGGAGGTCACTGCATGGGGCGTACTCTGACGTGCCCACCAGCTGATTTACACCTTGCTGCCCTCAACCCACGCCTATAAAACAGAACGGAATGCCTTGACAAACCAGTATCAAGCTATGTCAGTTTACTGGAGCCCATTCCTCCAGTATGTCACCGATACAATTTAAGCTTGTCCAGCAGGACCGCACACGAAATGGTCCTCAATCGACACAAGCAGGGCTACGCACGTGAGACCACGTCTCACTGCATCATATCCACTGCTCGGTCTCAATTTCATATTCATAGACCATTTTCTTATTCCAGACTCTCCCGTGTGATAAAAATTCCTATCTCGTGAGTAGATTCCGACTACTCGACTTCTACCTAATTCCTATGAGCATAAGCATAGCCGTGTCTACTCAACGGGCTGTAGACCTACCCAAGACTCCATAGGATTTGTGGGCCATGCAAGTGGATGTCAAACACCTTAAACGTAATGCACAATCATCTGAAGACATAAGGTGAAATAAAACTACAAAACACTGTAAGGAACTTAAATGAAAACCGGGGCTTGCCTGAATGCGAGTCTGAGTCTCTGTTAGTTTCTGGCAGATGGACCTCCAAGGTTTCTGGCTGCTCCTCGACTTCAGCTACTACAGGATATGCACATACTAGGTATAAATGATTTGGTGACTAATTAATATGCTTAAGGTGGGGTGAGTATATTAAGTTAAAATAAGACAATTATATTAATTGACTTTGGGATTTTTATGGTGGATACAAGAGATTATAGAGAAGACTATTGCAAAGAACAGGAGATGATAAAGGATGTTTGTTATTCTTAACAATTATGGTAAGTAATAAGCTTCTCTAAATTTTGGTTGACATTTTTTGAGATGTATTATGGCTACCAAGGGTTGTATCATGTAGAGGGGTTCTCACTGGTTCTAGGAAAATTTGTTTCACTATTTTCTAAGCTTCCTACAGGGAGAAACTGATTTTTCAAGCTTGGGTAAATTTCTGGAAATTGATTTTCCATTTTTCTCAATTTATAACTACATAGAGATTTGGAACATTGATCAACCCAGTATTTTAAGTCCAATGAACTTGAAATTTTTACTGGGGATCATATGTATCAAGTATAGGGTTCTGACCAAAATTGGGAATTTTCCAATTAGCAGAACTGTAGGAATGAATTATTTAAGCATTTTTTTTTGAATTATGGAGAAATTTCTATGGCTTTTCATACAAATCCAAGTGCTCCAATGGACAGTATTCTTCATGCTGGTTCTAAAAAAATTTATTTGGAAATTTTTGGTTAATTCTACTGGAAGTTATGGATTTTCAAAGTTTGGATTGAATCTGGATTTATTTTCCTATTGGAAATTTCAAATAAAAGGGGCTGGTCCCACTTCATTAGAATTCCACCAATCGGAATGGAGCCACACTGGGAGCCACGGGATTAACCCGCGCAGCCACACCGGATCCTTATCCGCAACTGATCCCACGCGAGAGGGGTGTTGCTGACCGGTGGGAGCCGTGTCTTCGTCTACCTCCCGACGCGGCGGAACTCCTCGCCGCAACTGCGGCGGTGCCTCGCCGGACTTAGGTGCATCGACCTCCTCTCAGCCTCGCCGTGACCGCTCCACCCCAAAATCGACTACGCAAGCCAATGGTGGGGTCCAATCATGTCGGCGATGACCAGAGACGGCGGCGCGACGGCGATGGTGGAGCTAGGGTTTTGGCGTTCGTCGAAAATGCTCGGAATGGCTCAATAGACTCGGGAAAAGCTCGGGAAGGTTCCTGGAAGCACCAGGAGTATGATATGGGGGTCGGATTGGGGTGAAATCGCCGGCAAGGCTGAGTTCGACAGCAAAGTACGGTTTTTCAACCGGCGGTCGTGAAAACTCGAAATCTAAGATACAGAGTTGATAACTCTCAGGGTTTTGGGGCATGGAGCTTCCTTAGGACACACAGAAACTATCTGCTAACCATATTTAAGGATGAGTGCAAGAATGAAATGAATTTAAGCGCGAAGCTTTGCTGTTCTATTGAGAGACCGATCGGTTCTCGAACAAGAACTCAAGTTATACTTCATGTCATAAGCTTAGATTATGTGAGCATGAACTAGAGAGGATTGCGAACCTTTTTGCTTAGATGATCGAGGCTGGAGATGGTCTGGAACTGAGGTTCGATGGCGAGACAGTGAAGCTTTCTCGGCGGCTTCCTCGGCGGTGACCGGGAAACTTCAAAATATGCCAAGCAGAAGCTATGTCACGATCAACAACCAAATAGAATACGTAGAGGAGTTTGTGACAAGCCTTTTATCTACTTACAGCTCGGGGAGAAACGGCGTCAATCGTCGGCGAGAGCTCGATTTAACAGAGGCGGTGAGAATGGCGTGAATCGGGATGGAGCTCAACGGCGACGGCCAAGGGGTATTTATAGGGGCTGAGGGGAAAGGGGAGCGCGCCACGGCGTCAAGCAGGCAAGCAGCTCCGTGGATGCATGTGCGTTGCGGTGTCGCGTTCTGCCGGCGTCGAACGGCGGGGCGAGCTGGAGACAGAGCACCCCCTCGTGGGTTTCACTCGAGTGCTTTGGCTGACAGTGGGCCCCACCTCCTCTTATCTACTTCCCTTCTATGTAACTTCAATTCTCCTACCAAATTTTGTCCAAAAATTCTAGATTTTTGTGGGGAGGATCAAATAAATATATAAAATTTGATTCCGCAATTGGATTTTTATTTGGAGCAAGTTTCAATTGAATTTCAAATTCAAATTTGAATTTGGAGGAAATTCAATTGTGTCATTGATTTAAATAGCAATTGAGTTCCAAAAATTGTGAAACTATGAGGATAAGTCAAGCAAGTTATGCTGACCATGAGTGTGTGTCCAAATATTGATGTTCAATCTAGTTGAACAGAATTCAAAATTTGAATTCAAAGCAAGTTTGAATTTGCTAAGCGTCTCAATTAAAATAGCAAATGGAGTTCAAAATTTATGAAACTTTGCAGGAAGTCTATTTGGAATATTAGAAAACCATAGAAAAATTTATGGCCTCTAAATTGAATAATTTTGATAGGACCAAATATACAGTAGCATATATTCAGTTTATATTAATTTGAATATCTATTTGGTACTGCATATTAAATTGGCCTAGCAATCTTTCTTCAAATAATTCCCAACTTTGAAGAGAGGTCAAAAGAAATAAATATAAGTTTATTGGTGAAGTTCATTCCTCATGTTAATAAATTTAAACATGAGTAGAAGAAAAGATTTGAAGAGATCAAGTTTATAAGCATGGCTATAATTGGTCTCCATTAGGGTTAACAACCAATTTACAACTGAACCTCATATGAAGGAAAATGTGGGATTTTACATTCCTCCCCCCTTAAAAGAATCTCATCCCGAGATTACAAAAGGAAGGATAAAAAGAAAAGACCTAATGAGCATATGATGTTAACAAGTCTGGATAATTGGCTTTAAGATATTCTTCACTTTCCCACGTTGCTTCATCAGCGGTGTGGTTTCCCCACAAGACCTTGTAGAAACGCAAGGTGCGGTTTCTTGTGGTACGAGTCTTCTCATCGATTATATGGGTTGGATGTTTGGAGTAAGTAAGATCAGGTTGGAGGGCTTCCAAATCCTCCATACGGACTTTCGCTGGGGCCTTGAGACATTTTCTCAATTGTGAAACGTGAAACACATTGTGGACCCCTGAAAGCGATATTGGCAGCTCTAGCCGATAGGCTATAGGTCCGTACTGCTCACTTATTGCGAATGGTCCGATGAAACGCGGAGCTAGCTTCCCTTTTACTCCGAAATGATGAATCCCTTTCATTGGAGATATACGAAGATAAATGTGATCCCCGATATCAAAATGAAGCGGTCGACGTCGTTTGTCCGCATAGCTTTTTTGGCGAGACTGAGCAGCCTTGAGGTTGGATTGAATAACTCGTACTCGATCTTCGGCTTCCTTTACCAATTCTATACCATATGTTACTCGTTCACTGGATTCACACCAGTTCAACGGTGTGCGGCACTTCCGGCCATAAAGAGCTTCATATGGTGTCATTTGAATGCTAGTCTGATAACCATTATTGTATGAAAACTCCGCCAATGGTAGATGATCATCCCAATTCTTACCATGGTGGATGGCACAGGCGCGAAGCATATCCTCTAGTACTTGGTTTAGTCGTTCTGTTTGACCATCAGTCTGTGGGTGGTAAGCTGAGCTTCGAATCAATTTGGTACCCAGAGATGCATGGAGCTGCTCCCAAAATCGAGCAACAAACAAAGTTCCACGATCTGATATGATAGTGTGGGGTACTCCGTGTAAGCATAAGATCCTGGCAATATACAGCTTTGCATATTGTCGTGCCACATACTTGACGTTGACTGGAATAAAGTGAGCCGACTTGGTGAGTTGGTCGACTATCACCCAAATCGAGTCATGTTTGCGAAAAGTGAGAGGTAACCCAACAATGAAATACATGCTCATGTTCTCCCATTTCCAGGCAGGTATGCTTAACGATTGTAATTGTCCGACTGCTTTCAGATGGTCGGCTTTCACTCATCGACATGTATCACATTCGGATACATACTTCGCTATTTGCCTCTTCATTTGAGTCCACCAAAATTTCTTCTTCAAGTCTTGGTACAATTTGTTACTCCCCGGATGAATAGAATATTTGGACAAATGAGCCTCGTCCAAAATTTTCTTCCGAAGTGCCACATTGCGGGGTACCACGATGCGGTCTTTGAACCAGATGGTACCATCATTGTCACCTCGGAAACACTTCATTTCCCCCTTTTTCATTTGTTGACGAATATGGGATATGCCCTTGTCCTCCTTCTGGGTCTCCATAATTTCCTCCCTTATGGTGGGAATGAGGGCTAGGTTGTAGAGTGCCCCATACGGAACCAAGTAGAGACTTGGTTCTTCTTCCTCTATCAAGGTGATAGAAAGGTTATTATTGATATGGGACTTGCGACTTAGTGCATCTGCGACTACATTTGCCTTTTCGGGATGGTAGTGGATCTTAATCTCGTAGTCTTTGATTAACTCTAACCATCTTCGTTGTCGCATATTCAATTCTTTCTGGGTGAAGATGTACTTCAAGCATTTGTGATCGGTGTAGAGATGTACTAGGTTGCCCCATAGATAGTGTCTCCACATCTTTAAAGCTAGTACCACGGCAGCGAGTTCAAGATCATGAGTCGGATAATGCTGCTCATGGTTTCGAAGCTGTCGGGATCCATAAGCGATCACTCTTCTCTCTTGCATTAATACGCAACCTAGACCAATTCCAGATGCATCACAATAAACATCAAAGGATCTTGTTGTGTCTGGTTGGGTTAATACTGGTGCTGTTGTGAGGTGTTTTACCAATGCTTGGAAACCCTCCTCACATTCCTTTGTCCAGGTATACCTCTTTTCTTTCTTCAGAAGTTCCGTCATTGGTTTACCTATCTTGGAAAAGCTTGGGATGAACCTCCGGTAATATTCAGCTAAACCCAGGAAACTTTGAACTTCATGCACAGACTTTGGAGACTCCCATTTGAGTACTTGCTTAATCTTGCTTGGATCTACTGCAATCCCTTCAGCAGAGATGATGTGCCCCAGAAATGGCACTTGGTTAATCCAGAACTCACATTTGCTGAACTTAGCGTACAACTTGTGGTCCCGCAATCGCTGAAGCACGATGTGCAAATGTTGTGCATGTTCTTCTTCGGACTTTGAGTATACAAGGATGTCATCGATGAAGACCACAACAAACTTTTCCAAATCCGGCATGAATACCAAATTCATGAGATACATGAAATGGGTCGGTGCGTTGGTTAATCTGAAGGACATGACAAGGTACTCATATAATCCATACCTCATCGAGAATGTTGTCTTAGGTATATCCTTGGGTCGAATCTTGATCTGATGATAACCAGAAGATCCATCTTTGAAAATAGTCGAGCACCTACCAACTGATCGAACAGGATATCGATACGGGGTAGTGGATACTTGTTCTTGATTGTGACAGCATTGAGTGGACGATAGTCCACACATAGTCTCAATGTTTTATCCTTATTTTCCACGAACAGTGCAGAACATCCCCAAGGTGACGAACTTGGACAAATAAAACCCTTGTCCAACAGTTCATTCAGTTGCTCTTTCAGTTTTGACAGTTCTTTAGGTGCCATCTTATACGGTCTTCTCGAGATTGGCATTGTTCCCGGTACAAGTTCAATCTTAAACTCGACATATCTTTCTGGTGGCATACCAGGAAGATCTTCGGGAAAAACGTCTGGATACTAACATACTACTGGAATATCTTCAAGTTTACAGGCTTCGGTGTTATCAACAGTTGGAGGCGCGTGGATATTACTCTCAAGAGTGAGAATTTGGGGAGAGTGGACCGGAGAATTTAGATATATTCTCCGAGGAATGATGTCAATAATAGCACCGTTGTATTGCAACCATGCCATTCCTATAATGACATCTAATTTCTGATGCTCCAATATAATGAGAGAGATAGGGTATATGTTCCCACCCAGATTAAGAGGTACCCTATGGACCATCTTATCTGCACTACTTTGCCTCCCGGAGAACAAATCATATATGGGGTTTTTGTGGAAATGATAGGCAATTGGTATTGATTGACATAAGACTTGCTAATAAAATTATGGGAAGCACCGGAGTAAAAAAGGATGACTATGGGATGACCAATGAGAGAGAACGTACCCGTGAGTGCGGGTGCGCCTTCCGGAACGTCCTCGATGGCGAGGTGGTGGACGTTACCGGTTCTGGTGGCTGGCTTCTTGGGCTGGTTGCGAGGCTGGTTTGCCCCCTGGTACGATGACTGTCCTCTGCTCTGCGGGCAGTCCTTGGAGAAGTGTCCCGTACGTCCGCACATATAACATGTGTATGGGGTCTGACCGGCACGGAATGGAGGACAGAATCCCGGTGCATGCAGCGGAGGTAGAGGTGCAAGTGGAATCATCCCCTGTTGCTGTTGTGGGCGAAAGCCGGCATTGCTGAATGGGCGACCACGAAACATCGATGGCCGCGATGGCGGCTGCCACCTCTGGCCAGATGGTGATCGATATACCATGCGGTATTTCTGAGGAGTACCTCCTCTGCTGCCCTGCGGAGCAGTCCTTTTCTTCTTGTCAAAGAACAGCTCCCTAGTAGCGTCCTCCTACACAATGGCGGCATTGACCATGTTGTTGAAGCTGCCACTATTGAACAAGGCAAGCTTGTCCTTCATCTTGGGGTTCAAACCCCGATAGAAGAATTCCTGCTTCCGATCTTCAGTATTCACTTGGTCCTGAGCATATTGGGCCAAGTGGTTGAATATCTTGGAGTACTCGTAAGCACTCCTTCCTCCTTGTTTCAGCTCCAAGAACTCTTGAAGCTTCCTTCTCATCACACCGGAAGGTATGTGATAGGCGCGAAACGCCTCCCATATCTCCTCCCAGCTCGCGGCATAGCCGACTAGTCGTGCGGCAAGGTAATTCGCCCACCACGCACCAGCGGACCCTTGTAGTTGTTGGGCCGTGAATAGGGTCTTCTGATGTTCAGTCACTCATAGCAAACTGAACTTCCCTTCAATGGAGCAGAGCCAGTTGTTCGCCTCCAATGGTTCATCGGCCTCCATGAAGACCGGCAGGTGCGTTGACATTAAATCCGAGTACGAACTCGAAGAAGGTTGTCGTGGACCCGCATTTGGTCGCCCTCCTTGACGGGATGAATGCTGGACCAGAGTCCATAGTAACTTTGTTTGCTCGTTGCGCGAGCCAAGCACTGCGGCGAGAACCTCCACTAGACTCCTTGGATGTTCCGGAGGTGGTGGTGGAGGAACTTGTTGCTGCGGCGTTGCAGCTATCTCCTGGGTTGGAGATTCATCCTCACGACCACGACTGGATCCCCCCATTCCAGGTGTCGAGCGAGTACGCACCATTCTGCATCCAAATGACTTAAAATCAACACATGTTTTCTTTCCTTTATCCAGTTTATCATTCAGTAGCACGACTTTTTGATAAGGAAATAAGTGCATCACATTCACATATATTAATAAAGTACAAACTTTATACAAGATATATTATCTCATGACCAAGTTTACAGTAGTGTACTTCAAAATGATGGACTACCACTATGGAAATACATCTCTACTATACTTGGTTCCCATGAGATGTCATACACATCTTATCAGCTTAGACATACCCACTACTATTCTTAATATGACACAAACATGGTCACAAAAGAAACACACAAGCAGCTATTAAACTATATGTTGCCTCGTGACGGCAGAAGTGCTGCCACATCCCACTCCAATACGTCCTACTCGACGTACTCGAGTTCCTCAGGATCTTCTTCTTCGTCATTCAAAGTTGGTGCCATAGGTGCGGTTGCGGGAGCAAGAGTTGCTACCCCACCCACCATAGATGATGTCGCGGCAACTAAAGATTTCACATCAGCCTGCAGAAGAAACATCCTCAAGTCTTCCAGTTCCTTCTGTGCATTTTTGCAACTGGCCTTCCAATCCTGAGTCTCCCCTCTAGATTGATCCCTTTCTTGAGTCACCTCACTCAGTTGTTCATCCAACGGTTGCACCTCGAGTTGACTCGCTTCCAACGCGCTTTTTGCGTGTTGTGTTTTCATGCGAGCCTCCGATCGAGCTTGAACAGCCTGGTGCCACTGCTTCTCCCTTAAGTTTAAACGGCGGTTTAGGAGAGCAACCGTGGCCCTAAGTGAGTCGTTGGCACCTTCAAAGTGATCCCCTCGAATCAAGGCCTACTTCAGGTCACTCATCATTTTTCCCAGGCTAACATGCTGATTAAGGCTCTCCTGACACGCTGATGCCGCATATGATGCTAAAATCATCTTGGGTACTTCTTCAGTATGCCCATATGCTGCAACCATCCGACTTGCCCACTCGTCACCGGCTCTACCGTCGACTGGAAAGATCTCGAATGGAGTGCCAGCCATAGCATGGTAATGAAGTTTGCAAAACCTCATGATGGCCACACTTGCGGCATAACACCACGTGTCTTCCAATTGAATTCCTTGCACTTGGATGGAAAAAAGGGGCACATCCACTATTTAATGGAGCAGCAGGCACATCTACATAAATGGTGCACCTTGTTACCCCTCCATCATCAATCTCCTTGCCCCAATAGTCCGGTATTTCACGATATCCGAACCGTTGAAGCATTGCAATCAACAAATCCGGAAAACCCTTCAAAAGCGTACACTTCGTGAACACCCATATGTTTGGTAAGTATACTATAGAATCAGCCATCTGTGAAAAAGATACTGGAACAATGAGAAGGTTTCCATCTCTCAACAGTTTAAGAAAATTTAAAACTGGAGTTGTAATCACAGTCTGTTCCAGCTGACCTTCCTGTATAAATTCAAAATTTTTATTCAGGAAACGTCAGAACCAGGTGTGGGATTGAATACAAAAGTTCTAGTACACTTTACAACCTTTCCATATTGTACTCATACAGCTCCAGGTGAGCTAGAGAATAGAATCTATACAGGTTTAAAGTAGATCCAAATTTTCTGGAAATTTTGACAGAACCTCTCCTGTATATGTGGTGATTTCCATAATTTATACAGGTATATCATGACAATATTTTGAGGTAATGACAAAATAAACATTGTATAACATCAAGTTAACAATCCATTGGTAAAAGATTTCGGCCATGAAACATTTGTTACATAGGTATAGTGTGCTAATTCTAAACTAGGTGCCAACTGTTCAAGTTCTGATCTGCTAGAACCAAGTTTGCAACCATAGGAATTTAACACAGGTATACCAAGATTTAGGCCGCGAGTACAACACAAAGTTGATAGAGGACTTGCTAATATTTCCATAAATGTATATATATGACCATGTCACTATTCTGGATCAAAAGCTAAAGCTACCTAAACTTGATAGATGAACTGACTGTCGTTTAACAGCAGCCCTGCAGTTCACTGTTTTGAGCTCGACATTTGAATTGCCTCCAACTTGAATCAAGAGGAACTTTAAATAACAAAACTGTAGATTTGCTTCTCCCCTTTTCATATATACATCACAATAAGGCAGAAGACTTTTCTACAGTGAGTTATAGCAAAATTACTGAGACTGGTACAACGGTAGGGTTATCTGGAGTAGTTTAAGCATACTCCAAATTTCAATAGATTATCAAGCTTTTCTGTCTTGATAGTCAACAGAAAAGTTGTAGAGGACTTCAAGAAATTTTTCATCCATATATCCTAACCCTTATTTTATTTTAAACTATCCAAGATTACAACCTGGCGAAGTTGAGCAAACTTTGGCCAGAAATCAAGAATCTTGGTGCTAAGCCATGTTGAATCGAATTTTTATCTTTGCGGAGTCCAAACCTACCAGCACCTGATAGTCGGACTTTCCAAAATATAATGCACCAATTTTTTGTCGTTGTTGGGGGTGGTCAAGTATCAAAGTTGATACCGACGGTACTACGTGCCTCACCAAAGAAAATTCTAACCGGTTATTTCCGGATACGTTTATAGGTGGTCCTAGTATCATTCACTCGCAAACGTGTGCTACACGGGTTGCTATCGTAGTCAATGCTGCAAAAGACAAACAATCCCCTTTCATACCTTCACACCTCAAGGGCGGCACGAGGAAACACGACAGGCAGTCACAATAATACATATGAAAATAAATGCATATGACTCTGGTGTGAGTCGCCCTCGAGCGAGGTCATGTCTCGAGGTACATGGCTGTAAATACGTCTGTACAGCAAAGACTCCCGTACGAACTGGCTTATACATGCTCGGGCATACGTGTTTCGCATGCTCCTTTAGAATATGAATGATTCTAGAGAGACATACTATCGGGTTATACACCACTCGACGGGGGCTCCCACTAACTTTGAGGCACACTGGGGTACCGCGTGTCATAGGTTCTCAGAAATATAGAAAGCTTCAGAGACTCCTATTAAATTTACGTGCCAAGCCACAGAAAACTTCCATGCTACCTCTCGCATGGTGAGCTTACCGCAATTGATCCGCTTACGGTGGCGTACCTTACCTCTTACCTGATGTTGGAGCATCGTTACAGAATTAATAACATATAAGTTAGTTTACCACCTGTATATCTTATTCTAATAATACTCCTTATAAGGGCATATAGCTAATTCCTCACTCAAATCCTAATTTTTGAAAATATGTTCTTTTCAAGCACACTATTCCCAATGATGCTCTGATATTATGTCTGTGGGGACCGGAGTCCCAACCTCCAAGGATCTCATTGGGTGGTGTCGTGCGATGCGACACCCAACAGTATACAAGAATAGAACGAGAACAAATTTACAATACCAAGTCTTTATTGACAAGCACAGCGGAAGTTTAAAAGTACTAACGGAAGGAAAGAGAACTATACATCATAGCTACGCTCTCAGCACTAATTATGCAAAAGCAAAGTCATACATGTCCTAGATACTTTGCACTAGCAACACACAATTCACGGCGGCGTGCAGGGTTTCCACTCAGCTGTAAACCCTGGAGGGGGTGCAACCTCGTCATTAAACCCGTCATCAGTCGTATAATCTGCAAAAACTCGTTAACTGCAAATGTGAGCATAAGGCTCAGCAAGACTAACCCGTCTCACTAGACATATGCAAGGATGAGTACTAAACATAGGTAAGTAAAGCATAAGGACTCGCCTACAAGTGGATCCTCATAGTCATGTTTTATTTAGCACCTGACATTCCTCAGGCACGACACATCATAGACTGCACAATCAAACAAGAAACGCTTTGCCGATGATATGACGTGCACAAGGCACATAATGCTATTACAGGTAAAGTATGGGGAAACTATAAACTTTTAATTGTACTATCTCTAAGCCAAACAAGGTTGTTCAAGCAATTTATAAACCAATATATCATATTCGTCTGACTTCTTTAGTATTTACTACGTCACGGCGCAGTGAACAAGTGGTACTCTATTACCGCGAGGGACGGTGATTGCAATCAGGACATACCTGGAACAACACGACACATACGCACTTTCGAAAATGCCAGCGAGTACTTTCAGCAGTACCTACATAATAATTCAGTACTAGTCGTATATGGCCACCTTTCACTAAACACTCGAATGTCGAACCGGTCGATCTGTCACGAGCAGGAGGTCACTGCATGGGGTGTACTCTGACGTGCCCACCAGCTGATTTACACCTTACTGCCCTCAACCCACGCCTATAAAACAGAACGCAATGCCTCGACAAACCAGTATCAAGCTACGTCAGTTTACTGGAGCCCATTCCTCCAGTATGTCGCCGGTACAATTCAAGCTTGTCCAGCAGGACCGCACAAGAAACGGTCCTCAATCGACACAAGCAGGGCTACGCACGTGAGACCACGTCTCACTGCATCCTATCCACTGCTCGGTCTCAATTTCATATTCATAGACCATTTTCTTATTCCAGACTCTCCCGTGTGATAAAAATTCCTATCTCGCGAGTAGATTCCGACTACTCGACTTCTATCGAATTCCTATGAGCATAAGCATAGCAGTGTCTACTCAACAGGCCGTAGACCTACCCAAGACACCATGGGATTTGTGGGCCATGCAAGTGGATGTCAAACACCTTAAACGTAATGCACAATCATCTGAAGACATAAGGTGAAATAAAACTGCAAAACAGTGTAAGGAATTTAAATGCAAACCAGGGCTTGCCTGAATGCGAGTCTGAGTCTGTGTTAGTTTCTGGCAGCTGGACCTTCAAGGCTTCCGGCTGCTCCTCGACTTCAGCTACTACAGGATATGCATATACTAGGTATAAATGATTTTGTGACTAATTAATATGCTTAAGGTGGGGTGAGTATATTAAGTTAAAATAAGATAATTATCTTAATTGACTTTGGGATTTTTATGGTGGATACTAGAGATTATAGAGAAGACTCTTGCAAAGAACAGGAGATGATAAAGGATGTTTGTTATTCTTAACAATTATGGTAAGCAATAAGCTTCTCTAAATTTTGGTTGACATTTTTGGAGATGTATTATGGCTACAAAGGGTTGTATCATGTAGAGGGGTTCTCACTGGTTCTAGGAAATTTTGTTTCACTATTTTCTAAGCTTCCTACAGGGAGAAACGAATTTTTCAAGTTTGGGTAAATTTCTGGAAATTGATTTTCCATTTTTCTCAATTTATAACTACATAGATATTTGGAACATTGATCAACCCAGTATTTTAAGTCCAATGAACTTGAAATTTTTACTGGAGATCATAAGTATCAAGTATAGGGTTCTGACCAAAATTAGGAATTTTCCAATTAACAGAACTATAGGAATGAATTCTTTAAGCATTTTGCTTATTTTAATTATGGAGAATTTTCTATGTCTTTTCATAGCAATACAAGTAAACCACTGGACATTATTCTTCATGCTGGTTCTAACAAAATTTATTTGGAAATTTTTGGTTAATTATACTGGAAGTTATGGATTTTCTAAGTTTGGATTGAATCTAGATTTATTTTCCTATTGGAAATTTCAAATAAAAGGGGCTGGTCCCACTTCATTTGAATTCGACCAATCGGAATGGAGCTACACCGGGATCCACGGGATTAACCCGCGCAGCCACACCGGATCCTTATCCGCAACTGATCTCACGCGAGAGGGGTGTCGCTGACCGGTGGGACCCGCGTCTTCGTCTACCTCCCGACGCGGTGGCACTCCTCGCCGGAACTGTGGCGGTGCCTCATCGTATTTAGGTGCGTCGACCTCCTCTCAGCCTCGCCGTGACCACTCCACCCCAAAATCCACTGCACAAGCCGATGGTGGGGTCCAATCATGTCGGCGATGACCGGAGACGGGGGCGCGACGGCGACGGCGGAGCTAGGATTTCAGCGTTCGTCGGAAATGCTCAGAAATGGCTCAATAGACTCGGGAAAAGCTCGGGAAGGTTCCTGGAAGCACCAGGAGTATGATTTGGGGGGTCGGATTGAGGTGAAATTGCCAGCAAGGCTAAGTTCGATGGCGAAGTACGGTTTTTCAACCGGCGGCCGCAAAAACTCGAAATCTATGATACTCGGTTGATAACTCTCAGGGTTTTGGGGCATGGAGCTTCCTTAGGACACACAGAAACTATCTGCTAACCAGATTTAAGGATGAGTGCAAGAATGAAATGAATTTAAGCGCAAAGCTTTGATGTTCTATTGAGAGATCGATCGGTTCTCGAACAAGAACTCAAGTTATACTTCATGTCATAAGCTTAGATTCTGTGAGCATGAACTAGAGAGGATTGCGAACCTTTTTGCTTAAGGGATCGAGGCTGGAGATGGTCTGGAACTGAGGTTCGACAGCGAGACAGTGAAGCTTTCTCAGTGGCTTCCTCGACGGCGACTGGGAAACGTCAAAATATGCCAAGCAGAAGCTATGTCACGATCAATGACCAAATAGAATACATAGAGGAGTTTGTGACAAGCCTTTTATCTACTTACAGCTCGGAGAGAAATGGCGTCAATCGTCGGCGAGAGCTCGATTTAACAGAGGCAGTGAGAATGGCATGAATCGGGATGGAGCTCAACGGCGACGGCCAAGGGGTATTTATAGGGGATGAGGGGAAAGGGGAGCGCGCCACAGCGTCAAGCAGGCAAGCAGCTTCGTGGATGCATGCGCATCGCGGTGTCACGTGCTGCCGGCGTCGAACGACGGGGTGAGCTGGAGACAGAGCACCCCCCACCCCCCCCTGCGTGGGTTTCACTCGAGTGCTTTGGCTGACAGTGGGCCCCATCTCTTTTATCTACTTCCCTTCTCTATAACTTCAATTCTCCTACCAAATTTTGTCCAAAAATTCTAGATTTTTGTGGGGAGGCTCAAATAAATTTCTAAAATTTGATTCTGCAATTGGATTTTGATTTGGAGCAAGTTTCAATGGAATTTCAAATTCAAATTCAAATTTGGAGGAGATTCAATTGTGTCACTGATTTAAATAGCAATTGAGTTCCAAAAATTGTGAAACTATGAGGATAAGTCAAGCAAGTTATGCTGACCATGAGTGTGTGTCCAAATCTTGATAATTCAAAATTTGAATTCAAAACAGGGTTCGAACTTGCTAAGCGTCTCAATTAAAATAGCAAATGGAGTTCAAAATTTATGAAACTTTGCAGGAAGTCTATTTGGAATATTAGAAAACCATAGAAAAATTTATGGCCTCTAAATTGAATAATTTTGACAGGGCCAAATATACAGTAGCATATATTCAATTTATATTAATTTGAATATCTATTTGGTACTGCATATTAAATTGGCCTAGCAATCTTTCTTCAAATAATTCCCAACTTTGAAGAGAGGTCAAAAGAAATAAATCTAAGTTTATTGGTGAAGTTCATTCCTCATGTTAATAAATTTAAACATGAGTAGAAGAAAAGATTTGATGAGATCAAGTTTATAAGCATGGCTATAATTGGTCTCCATTAGGGTTAACAACCAATTTACAACTGAACCTCATATGAAGGAAAATGTGGGATTTTACACCTAGGGAAGTGATCGAGCACAATATGAAGATCTATCCTGACGCTCGGCCTGTACATCAGAAGCCTCAGAAGTAATATGTAGAGCAACAGAACTTCATACGTCAAGAAGTGAAGAAGTTGCTTGAAGCTGGATTCATCCGAGAAGTCTTCCACCCAAAATGGCTGGCAAACCCAGTCGTTGTACCCAAGGCCGGCGGGAAGCTTCAGATGTGTATCGACTACACTACACTAAATAAGGCATGTCCAAAAGATCCATTCCCACTACCTAGAATAGATCAGATAGTGGATTCCACCTCCGGGTGTGAATTACTGTGTTTCCTGGACGCATATTCTGGGTACCATCAAATTAGAATGTCCAGGGAAGATGAAGAGCATACCTCATTCATCACAGTAGATGGATTATATTGTTATACTGCCATGCCATTTGGTCTCAAGAATGCTGCTTCAACATTTGTATGAGCTATGTACAAAGTTTTTGGAGAGCTTATCAGAGACGTAGTGGAAGTGTATGTCGATGACATCGTCGTCAAGATTAAAAACAAGGAGTCGTTCCTTGACACCTTGCAAGCTGTCTTCGACAAGTTGCGAGTCACTCGCACGAAGCTGAACCCGGACAAGTGTGTCTTCGGGGTTAGCTCCGGAAAACTTCTTGGTTTCTTGGTGAATCACCGAGAATAGAAGCAAATCCGGTGAAGATAAAAGCCATTGAAGATATGCGGCCACCAGCCCGCATCAAGGATGTCCAGAAGCTGACTCGATGTCTAGCTGCCCTTAGCCGGTTCATCTCAAGACTGGCAGAACGGGCGCTACCCTTCTTCAAGCTGTTGAGGAAGTCCGGACCATTCCAATGGTCTGAAGAAGCAGAGAAGGCATTCCAGAAGCTGAAGCAGCTCCTCACCACCCTACCAACCTTGGTAGCTCCGAACCCTGGTGAGCCACTCCTGCTTTACATTTTGTCAATTGACGAAGTTGTCAACATGGTCCTGGTTGTGGAAAGGCCAGAACCATCTCCAGTTCAGGGATGCAGACCCCTTCGGGAGGGTCCAGAGCTACCTGAAGTCGAGTCTGGGTCCCAGCTCCCAGACCCAGATCCTCAAGGAGAGACTCCGGAGGATCCCTCTCCTTCAAAAGAAGGAGTCACTGCTGCTGAGCAACAAGATCCGGACCCCTCCGAGAAGGTCCGGGTCACTTCACAAGAAGCTCTGGGTACCTCCAATCGGCACCCGGAGGTCCTCGAACAAAGTCCGAATCCCTCCGGGAGGGTCCGGGTAGATGAGGAGGAAGCTCCGGGCCCCTTCGGGAGGGTTCGAACAGTCCAGCGCCCAGTGTACTTTATCAGCAAAGTAATCCATGACGCCAAGACTCGGTATCTGGAGGTGCATAAGCTGCTCTACGCAGTTCTTATTGCCTCCAGGAAGCTTCGACACTACTTCCAAGCTCACAAGATCTCAGTGGTAACTTCTTATTCGCTGCGTGCAATCTTGCATAATCCCAACTCTACAGGGAATATTGCAAAGTGGGTGGCAGAACTGGCCGAGTTCGATCTGGAATTCATCCCAAGACAAGCGATCAAGAGTCAAGCTCTGGCGGACTTTGTGGCAGAATGGACCCCCTCTCCATCAAATCCTGGGGGCCCCAGTGAGCAGAAGTCAGAACCCAAGGTTTCGGTCTTCACTGAGCCTCATTGGACTCTATACTTTGATGGCTCCGTGCAGAAGCAGGGAGCTGGAGCTAGAGTCCTTCTCCTCGCTCCAACCGGGGAGAAGGTTAAATACATGGTGCACCTTGACTTCAAGGTGACCAACAACATGGTGGAGTATGAAGCACTAATTTATGGACTCAAGGTGGCACTATCGTATGGTGTCAAGCAGCTGTTGGTAAAGGGTGATTCACAACTTGTTGTAAAACAAGTCAATGGTGAATGTTGCTGCAACAACCCTCAACTAGTGGCATACCTACTTGAGGTTCGGAAGCTTCAGAAGGACTTCGACGTCCTGGATCTTTGCCATGTCCAGCGTCTCAACAACGCTGAAGCTGACGAACTCTCGACGAAAGCTTCAACCGGGGCTCCGGCTCCCGACGTAACTTTCGTCCGGAGGTTGTATAAACCTACAGCTCAGCCTGCCAAACTAAGCGAAGGGGGTGAGACCAGCACCTTGAAGCTGGCGGTCCCGATGGCCCTGTTACCATGGCGTCCATCATGGGTCGTAGGTGCTGCAGGAAGCTCCGAGCAACCCAGCACGCAAGACTCAAATCCTCAAGCTAGTTCTGATGCATGGATCTCAGAGATCCGGAGCTACTTGAAAGACAATTTCCTTCCTGAAGATAATGTATCCGCTGACCGGATAGTCAGATTGGCTGAAAGATACACGCTGGTAGAAGGGGATCTCTACCGGCGCGGTGCCAACGATGTCCTAATGCGGTGCATTACAAGGGAAGAAGGTTGTGAGCTCCTCGCGGAAATCCATGGAGGCGAGTGTGGGAACCACGCGTTTTCCCGCACGCTGGTTGGTAAAGCCTTCCGGCATGGCTTCTATTGGCCTACAGCGCTCCAGGATGCAACTGAGCTAGTGAAGAAATGTGAAGCATGCCAGTTCCATGCGAAACAAATTCATACACTGGCTCAGCCTCTACAAATGATACCTCCTACGTGGTCTTTCGCTGTGTGAGGGTGGATATCTTGGGACCTTTCCCAGGAACTGTCGAAGGTTACAAGTTCCTGTACGTTGCCATTGTCAAATTCACCAAATGGCCGGAAGCAACTCCAGTTGTGACAATAAACAAGCAATCAGCTATCAACTTCTTGCAGTCCATCATATGCAGATTTGGAGTCCCAAACAAAATCATAACTGATAATGGGACCCAGTTCACAAGCTCTGCATTCCAAGGATATTGCGAAGACCTCTGCATCCAAGTCAGCTACGCTTACGTAGCTCACCCGGCAAGCAATGGCCAGTCCGAGAGAGCAAATGATGAAATCCTAAAAGGACTCAAGACGCGCACATATGAGCGCCTGAGAAAACATGGAGCCAACTGGATCGAAGAGCTTCCGCCCACTCTATGGGCCAACAGGATAACTCCAAACCGGTCAACTGGAGAGACACCCTTCTTCCTGGTGTACGGAGTTGAAGCAGTCCTTCCTCCGAAAATCACCTTGGGGTCACTCTGGGTCCAGACCTTTGATGATGCCACGCAGGACCAGCTCCGGCGTGAAGACCTTGACCTCCTTGAAAAGGGAAGGTGTCGAGCAGCTGTTCAGAATGCCCGATACCGCCAAGCTCTTCGGCGCTATCACCAACGGTATGTTCACAACCGATAGCTCGAGGAAGGCGATCTGGTGCTACGTAGACTACAATCTAGAGAAGGGTTAAACAAACTTTCCCCCAGCTGCGAAGGACCTTTCCGAGTGATCAAAGTATCTCGTCCCGGATGCATTCGCTTGGCAACCGAGGATGGGACACCTCTCCCAAATCCTTGGAACATTGAGCACCTCCGTAAGTTCTACACTTAATATCACAGAGGTGAGTCTGTAGTTACATATGATGTATGTTATAGAGTCATTGTACAGAGTCGGGTAGCTCCTCCGGGAGAACAGCCGGACCTTCCCCGGAAGGTCCGCAAAGTTCAGGCAACACTTGTCACAGTCTCAGAACTAAAAGTGTGGCTAGCTACCTTGGGTCAAACGAGAAACAAAACACACTTAGCCTGGTTCCGTACCCTAAGAGTGTACTTGATTTCCCCTATACCCCGGACCTATAATGAAAGACATCATTGTGTGAAAACAGAATCCACGTGCATTTATTTTGTACAGGCTCAATATTTTTTATTTTTCTCTTTCTTGTCTATAACAAAGTTGTGCAATTCTTAAGAAACTTTAGCTTGACCAGTTCATGTACAATTGGAGTTGCATCGTCTATTCTTTTGGGTCCAAACATTGTTAATGGTCTATTCGTCTGAATGCTGCCAAGCCAATCTAGGGCTGAAGTGTGCTATCGACTTAGCCTGGTCATGCACCCTAAGTACGCCACTCTACCTACACCCTGGCAGGCCAAAGTAAGGCGAGTCCAGAAACGATCGGACCTGAAGGAAACAAGGCAGTGCACTTGATTGTACTTAGAATTGTGTTCGACCTAAAACTTTTTCGAGAATAGTAAGTCGTAGTTGAGTTATAGATAGGAAATGGATTTTACTGTTTTCCTTGACTTCAGTGTGCAGGAAAAATAAAGGTTCCATGCTGATGGTGGATAAAGTCGAAGCTACCAAAGCTCCGACACCCCCCAAGATGGTCTGCTATCGATGTTCCAAACATTGATAGTAGACATTGCCGGAGCTACAAAGTTCTGGCAGATCCAGGGGACCAGCCGTCAACGTGAACAAAAGATGGTGGGAAGACTCTACAGTGGACTCTGCTGTCGACACACCATGTGTTGACAGAGGTCACTGCCGAAGCTACCAAGCTCCGACACCCCAGAGGACTAACTGTCGATGCTCTACGCGTTGATGGAGTCTACCGCCAGAGCTACTAAGCACCGACGATGGTCAATGCTGGAGCCACTAAGCTCCGACAACCTCAGGGGGCCTTCACCATCGAAGACTTTGGACCTACATTCTACAAGTTCGAAGCATGCAAGTCTTCAACAACTGTTACATCCTCTTGGTACATGTTCACAATCAAATTGTGTACATCTACCAGGGGGCCAAGTGGGACAAAGGTGCTGAAGACGAAAAAATTAAATTCACAAAAAACTTGGATTTCATTCATCTGGAGACAAGAGATTACAAAATTGGAGAAAAAGAAGAGAGAATACAAGCGGGAGCTACAAAGAGAGAGTCCTAGACCCTATGGAAGAACGAGGCGACCTTCTGGGCAACCTCTGACACGCTGGCTTGGGTGGCTTCTCCCTCTCCGTCGATGGGGCCTTCAAGCACCGGATCCAGGGGGAATTGAGGGTCCCGGCTTGTGTAGCACGTCAACACGAATTATGCGATGTTCTTTGCCAGGGATTGTCCCTCGGTTTCCAGCTGGTCCGCGATGACATTGCCCATCTTGGAGAGCTTGTTGCCTGCTGAATTCAACGCCTGCAATGCTTGGTCCAGCTCTGGCTCTAGATCATTCGAACGCATGGGACTAAAACCCATTGGCGTCAGCGCGTCGTTGGATTTTCCCAGGAAGTCCCAAACTTGTTGGGACTCCACATCCCTTGTGCCTCGCATCTCCTCCAAGGATCTTCTGGTCGCCGCAACCCGCCTTTTGAGTTTGTTGAGCTCCTCCTCCCGGAGGTGGATCTTGTTCTGGCGGTCGACTAGGTCCTTCTCCTGGCGCTGCACTTTCTTCTCCCTGGCAGCAATTTCATCATCCCTCTTGTGGAGGTCCTGTCTTTGCTGTCAGGCCTTCTTCTCCTCTTTCTCGTAGCGCTCATCCAACTTCTTGGTGCGCTCCGCGAGACTCTTGTCACCCAGAGTCAGCCTCTGAGTAAGATCTTCCTCCCTCTTCACGAGGTCACCCCGCAGCTCCAGGAGTTTTTGCTCTTCATCTTTGAGCTTTTTCTCCTGCTCCTCAAGGGCCTCTCGGCGCTTGACGAGGCTGTCGTGGATAGCGTCGAGCCTCTCTTGGCGATCACTCGCTGCATTATTAGCAGCTATGGCCTGCTCGTAGATGGCCCGGGACTGGTTGTCAAGGGATCGTGTCATACTTTCCCTCTCGTCCAGCAGCTGGACCCAATACTCCAACCGGACCTTCTCCTTCTTCACCCACTCCTTGTCGTCAGCCAGCCTTGACTGCGCTAGCTTGGTCTCGAATTGGAGCCGGTTGCGCCACCTCCTAAGAGTTTGGCGCTCCTCCTTGAGGGCCTTGCTGTCGTGGTAAAAAGCCAGCTGAACCTGACGAAGACTGGAGCAGGCGTTGTCAATAGACAACGACAGGGGGATTGGGTTCGGACCTGTCGGGGTCCCCTCCGCTGGCTCTAGCGGGTCCTCTGTGACAAAAATCAGGTCCCACTCTACAAGAGCGATCCCCTGAGCTTCCACGGCACTAGGGCCATCTTTCGGGGTGGCCTCGGCCGCCGCCGGGGAAGGTCTTGCAATAGAAGTTTCGACCTCCGGAGTTGGCTCAGAAGGTCCCGCCGCCAGGTCATCAACAACTGGCCTCTCAGACGGGGGGGTCGGCAGTTTCATCTTGGCACCTTGGCTCAGGCGTGGGCACCTCCGGGACCACTGCCTCCGGGGCAGGCGTTGAAGATTCCGCCAGAGCTGAAGCCACTTCCAGCTCCGACGATGGCACCTCCTCTATTGCCGGCTCAGGCGCTGGCGCTCCGACTGTCATGTGCTCGGGCGCCGATACTTCCGCAACAACCGACTCAGGCGCCAGAACTTCTTCGACGACCGGCTCGGGCGCTGGAACTTCATCAACCATCGGCTTTGCTGTTGGGGCTTCAACGACATCCGGCTCTAGGGCCGGAATCGCAGCTACCTCCGGCTCTGAGGCCGGAGCGTCCACCATTACAGTATCCAAACCTGGAGCTTCAACCTCCAGGGCTGGTGTCACTAGTACATCTTCATTCCCGTGGTCCGGTGCTACCACGAGAGCTTTTGGGGATGAGTCCAGGTCCAGGACCACGACAGTCGGCGCCGGAGTTGCCGCAACCTCAGCCACCTCTTGGGGCGGCACTGGAATTGGAGCCGGAGCTTCCGTCTCCACAGCATCAGTTGCTGTCGCAGGAGCCGGAGCTTCAATCCTTCTCTTGGGGACACTGTAGATGAAGGACGAAGAAACTCAAGACACAGTTATAACCAAAAAACAACCAACTGAGGTAAAAAACAAAATTTACCTCGGAAGGCTTCTACTCCAGCTAGCGTGGAACCTCTTCTCCGGACGCTCAATGCCGGACCCTGTCGCCCCTGGCGTGCCAGCTCTGGAAGGTTCCCCGAAGCTCGTTGTTGCTGCTGACGTCACTTTGGTTGAGGCCCCCCTCAACCGGCAAGGACCTCCGAACCTAGAGCCCTCAGCTGGTACTGGAGCCGTATGGCCGGAGCTAGCAACCCGAGGAGATGCCAATGCTGGAGTGGTTGCCGCCGTTGAAGACCTTCCCCTCCGGGGAGAAGGAGCCGTCGTGGAAGGAGCAGGTCTGACGGATCTACCATCAGCATGTTTCAACTTCCTCTTGCGGCTCGAGGGCTCGACCAACTCCTTGCCCTTGCCTACGACTTCGGTTCTTGGCTTTGGGGTGAGAGCGGAGCCACATTCAGAAGCTCCGGGGATTGCCACCCTGGAGGTTGATCGCCTCTCCACTAGGCCCAAGTCATCCAAAAGCGGCATCTTCCTCCAAAGCTCTCTGCACTCCTCTGGAATCATATTCAAAGGCGGGAAGGCCGCCGATGGAGACACATCGCCAGGACCAATATTCCCAGGCTGGAACTTCTTGAGATGGGTCTTCAAGGCTTCACCGGCCAAGTTGGTGTCCAAACCGACTTCAATGCAGTTGGTATCCATCTCACTGTTGAAGGCCCAGGTAGGCCGGCTCCTAGCCCTCAGCGGGGCCCACCTGTTCGTCAAGAAGTTGCCGAAGACCATTTGCGGGGTCACCCCACCTTAGACACATTCCTGGATTTTGTCCAGGATGGGCCTGTACACCCTCGACAGCGCCAGCACGTCACTCCAAGTGTCGGTGTCGACACGAGGAAGGCCTACAGGCAGCTCCAGCCTCTCGTGTCCTTTGACGGTGATGACCACCCAGTCTTTCTTCCAGTCGTCCCACTTGCCAGAAGGGAAGGACCTCAAATACTTGAGGGGAGAGTTTTTCCGCTTCACGAAGTAGTAGAAGTCAATGAACTCATCACTCTTCCCGGTTGGGTGGACAGTGAAGAAGGTCCGGAACAACTCCACACAAGGGGGCACGCCCACCCACATCTCGCAAAAGTGGACAAAAGTCGCCACCAGCAAGATTGAGTGGGGGCCTAGGTGGTGGAGCTGCAGACCATAGAAATCTAGCAGCATCAGAAAGAAGGTGGAGAAAGGCGAGATCAAACCCACCATGGCGTACCCAAGGAAGTACACCATATCTCCGGCTCGCTTCTTCTCGAAGGGAAGCTCGCCGCAGCGAATGTCATTGTCGAAGGAGTCACTGGACCATCCCATGTAGGTCCGGACCCTGGACAACTCCTTCTTGCTTCCAATGCGGCTCATGGGGAGTCCCAACTTCATCGCAGCACAACGTGGAGAGAGAAGAAAAGCAAGCGAAAGTTTGGAGGATTTGAGCGCAAGTTCGAATGAAGGCGTAAAGAATCCCCAAACGGTGCGCGCTTTCCTTCTTAAGTAAGCCCCCGCAACGCTTGGATGGAAACCGCAGAGGAGTCGACGATACAATTTAAAAACTTCACCCTGCCAATGATAAGGGGGCTCGGGACCACCCCGACGATCAAGTCGAGGTCCTTACCCCAGCCGAACGGTTGTCATCATGAAAGGCGGGAAGCCCGAGGGTGGCGGCCTGACAGGGCATGCGGAACCGATACGATTTTTGTATCGGGAACCAGGGACCTTCAATTGCGTGAGATCCGCACGCTCAAATCTCACCTGCCGCATCCTGGATATGCCACGCGACGTTGGTTTAACTGCGAACTACCGCCAGCGGCACATCCGAAGACCCTTGAAGACACGACTCAAAAACCGAAGGATGGACCCACCTCCGACAAAACAACTTCATCCAAAAAGTCTCTCCCAAAGGTGGGCCCAGGGGGCCACTATCGGTACCCTGCGTACCGTATACCCCTTGGGACTACAAAAAGACCAAAGGAACTTCACCTGTCTGAGTTGAAGACCTGCGATGGCCCCACGTGTCATATGGGACCGGACCTGCCTCCCATCTATGGTTAGTCCCGGTGCTGCCACGTGTATACAGCAACCGGACCTACATCCCACACATGGGATAGCTCCGGGCTAAACACTAGTGCGGCACCCCCAGACCTAACCCCCGACAGAGGGAAGCTCCGGTACCGACACATGAACATCTACACCGGACCTACCCATCCCAGACAGAAAGCTCTGATGCTGCCACGTGTCCAACCATCGGACCTTCAGCCTCAACAATCAGACCGGTGGACCCCAACGGTTCGGACCTTTAAAGGGCAATCAAAGACTTCAAGACCCGATTAAGTGTCATTAATACCATATTAATGACACACGATCGGAAGGCCCTTAATACCGGTAACAGCATTATCAAGCCCGTTACCATGCTATTAAGGGTAATTAACCTCATTAATTATGTATTAAGCATCAGTAACCGCCAGGGCCACATGTCGGGCCAGGCTAATGGTGTAACGACCGGTCCTTGTACTATAAAAGGACTGGTCGACGATACACAAGGGACGGCTCTCTTGAACCCTCCCATACACAGCTTTGATACCCAATACAACAACTACACACTATGTGGAGTAGGGTATTACGCTCAGGCGGCCTGAACCACGTAAATCCTTGTGTCCATTTGACATCGTTTTTGGAATCTCTGCGTGCCCAATACCGAACTACAAACTCCGCGGGCTACCAACGGTAGTACCGGGAGAACAGCCGGATCAACACTCCGACAAAGAAGATGAACTACAAGTGGAGGAAAATGATCAAGGGGGAGTTTTCACACAAGATCAACCACAAGAAGACCAAGGTGATCAACACATCAATGAAGGCAACCATCTAGGGGGAGAAGAAGATGATGACCATGAAGATTCAAGATCACAAGTGCCCCATCCAAGAGTACATCAATGCATCCAAAGAGATCACCCCGTCGACAACATAATCGGTGACATCCAAAAGGGAGTAACAACTCGATCTCGTATAGCTAATTTTTGTGAACATTACTCTTTTGTATCCTCTTTGGAACCACACGGGGTTGAAGATGCATTGAAGGTTCCGGATTGGGTGGTGGCAATGCAAGAAGAATTGAACAACTTCAAAAGGAACAAAGTGTGAGAACTTGTTGAAAGACCCAAGTTCAACGTCGTGGGCACTAAATGGGTCTTTCGCAACAAGCAAGACGAACACGGGGTGGTGACAAGGAATAAGGCACGACTTGTGGCCAAAGGATATTCACAAGTCGAAGGTTTGGATTTCGACGAGACTTTTGCTCCCGTAGCTAGGCTTGAGTCTATTTTTATATTACTTGCATATGCTACTCACCATGATTTCAAGGTTTATCAAATGGCCATGAAAAGCGCCTTACTCAACGGACCAATCAAGGAGGAGATGTACGTGGAGCAACCCCCCAGGTTTGAAGATCAAGAGTTCCCCGACCATGTATACAAACTGCGTAAGGCTCTCTATGGCCTCAAACAAGCTCCTAGAGCTTGGTATGAGTGTCTTAGAGATTTTTTGATTGAAAATGGATTTAAGATTGGTAAATCTTATTACACCTTGTTTACTAAGCATTTTGATAATGATCTATTTATTTGCCAAATCTATGTTGATGATATTATATTTGGTTCAACTAACAAATCTTTTTGTCAAGAATTTAGTAAGATTATGACAGATAGATTTGAGATGTCCATGATGGGAGAGCTGAAATACTTCTTGGGATTCCAAGTAAAGCAACAAAAGGACGGAACATTCATAAGCCAAACAAAGTACACTCAATACATTCTCAAGAAGTTATGAATGGACAAGGCAAAGCTCATAAAGACTCCCATGGCGACAAATGGACACTTGGATCTCAATGAAGACGGACCAAACGTGGAACAAAAGGTATATTCTCCATGATTGGCTCCTTACTTTATTTATGTGCATCTAGGTCTGATATCATGTTAAGTGTATGTTTTTATGCAAGATTTCAAGCCAATCCAAAGGAATGTCATTTGACAACCGTAAAAAGGATCTTGCGGTATTTAGTTCAAACACACAACCTAGGCCTTTGGTATCCCAAAGTTCAAAATTCAATCTCATTGGATACTCTGATGCAGATTATGTCGGATGCAAGGTAGATAGAAAAAGTACCTCTGGTACTTGCCAATTTCTAGGTAGATCTCTAGTTTCTTGGTCCTCCAAGAAACAAAATTCCATTGCCTTATCCACGGCCGAATCGGAGTAAGTTGCAGCCGGGAGTTGTTGTGCACAACTCCTTTGGATGCGACAAACTCTAAGGGATTACGGTTACAATATGAGTCATATTCCACTCCTTTGTGACAATGAGAGTGCCACTAAAATTGCCCATAAACCCGTTGACCACTCTAGAACCAAACACATAGACATCCGGCATCATTTTTTGAGAGATCACTCAATGAAAGGAGACATAGCCATTTCCCATGTCAACACTGAAAAACAACTAGCCGATATCTTTACCAAGCCACTTGATGAAAAAGCTTTTGTGAGCTTTGAAATGAACTAAATATCCTTGATGCTCGAAACGTGGCTTGAAAACTTGCATACCTATATGCCATCTTCAAAAATCATGTTGATTGTGTTGAAAAATCATTTGTCTCTATTTTCTCCTAAAACTATGTTAATTACTTGATCTTGGTGAATTATGATCATAGCTTGATTGTTGTATGATTACTGATCATATTCATCAAGAATATTTGTGTGTTTTTTGCTCCCTATTTTCTTTTTAAGCACCTTCAAATATATACGAAAGGTCTATTTGTTCCTATCCTGGTGACCACGGACTAGTGAGTGGTTACCTCAGACTAGTCCGCACATTGCAGACTAGTCCGCAGAGTGTCCGCTAGACCGGACCAGTCCGGTCACACCACAGACTAGTCCGATTTTTCGACTTCATAACCCTAGGGCTGGCCAAAAACCTAATCTTCTACCTCACAACACTCCTCACGTTCTCTCTCTTCACTCGAGTGCTCCCAAGGCGATTTCACGAAATCTCCATCAAATCCACTCAAGTTTCATGGGAATAGATCTCCATTGCAAGGGGATCAAAGACCACGAACTTGTCTGCATCAAAACTCCTTCAACGTCGTGAATCGAAGGATTTGGTAAAAAAATTCTCCAAACCCTAGAACCTTCGATTTTCCTTGTTTTTTTGTTCAAATAGCCTAGTTCTTCCTGTCAATACATGCTCCCTTTTAGTAGTACAACTGCATTGCTCTGATTTTGCATTGAGAAACTCCATTATCCTATTAGTTAGGGTTCGAGTAGCTGAATATCGGGTAGACTGTTATCAGTGCGCACAAGTCTGATACCCCGGACTAGTCCGCACGTGAGGAATGGACAAGTCTGATGTTAACTGAACGAAACCCTAATTTTCGTCAACTCAATGCCTTTTCTTGCTACCAATCCTTATCTATGTCATGTATAACCTTCTTGTCAGGACAATGTCAAGCTCAAACGATGATATCTCCGACTTTGAGGCTGAATTGAATCAAGAAGTGTTGCCTCGAATGTCGGATTCTCGCTCCAACAAAAGACAAGCGCGTGTTGCCAAGCCTTCGTCCACCCCACCTAGGGTGCGGCGAAAGGTTCTGGCCAAGAAGCCAACTTCAAAAGCGAAGGATGTGGTTGGACCTAGTTCGGCGGCTCCACACCAAACTAAAGGAAAAGGCAAAGGAATTGCCTCTGGCCCAATTGGACCCCTCGAGATGACTGCTCCAAGACGGGGAAATAGGGACCCCTCAGAAGAGAAGTTCAATGGCAAAGGGAGTGATGTGGCTTGGAAACTGAGGAAGATTGATGCCTATAGCAATGGCAAGAAGGCAGTTGATCCTAGATTCTGGAGCAACTTCCACGCAGACTACTACAGTACCGTGTACCTTCAGATGAAGACTCCAGTGGTCCGCAGCCAATGGATCGACTTGACACACTTTGAGAGAAAGAGCTGCCAAGCCTTTGATGAAGTGATAGAGGTTGTGGAGAGACATGGCCTCCAGGACTTGTTTGCTTTCAGGTATAACTGGAATGATGAGGTCATTGCTCAATTCTTTGCAACTTGCTACTTTGCCAGCGATGAAGAAGAGAGAGTGACTTGGATGACTCATGGATCCAAGTACATTGTTACTTATGATGAGTTTGCTAGGTTGCTGCACCTTGAGGACATCGGCGCAATGAGGTCATTATTCACAATATTGGTGTTTTGGAGAAGGACAAGATGGACTTTCTCTATGATACTCACCTCAAGTACAATCCTCCCTCAACCAAGAACATGAAGCCTTTCTTCATGGTTCTCAATGGAGTGCTCCGAAAGACAATTGCTCCAAAGAATGGAGATGTCGAGAGTGTCCAAGGTTACTTAAGAACCTTGATGAAAGTGATTAGAAAGAAGAGAAAGTTTGACATATTTGACTACATCTGGAATGATATGGTGAACATCTCCTACACCCCCAACTGTTTTTGTGGTTATGCACCATACATCATGTTCATGATGGAGAAGGTCACAAGAATTGAGTTTGTGGAAGATGTCGAGCATACTGCTCTAAGGCCTCAGAAGCCTCCTCAAGCCACTCTCCCAGCTGCTCCCTCACCTGCCTCAGCTGAAGAACATCCAGAGAGAGCCCAAGGAGAGGCCAGACCTCCATCAAACTCAAGAGCCCCTCCTCACAAAGGGTTTCCTAGTGGCATTATGAAGTACTTGGTCGCCATCTTTGGTTCTTGCCGAAAAGCTAAAGTGAAGCTCCACAAGTTTAACAAGGCAAGGAAAGAGTACATGAGGTACATGAAGGAAAATATCAAAGCCATATGTCAAAAGTTGGAGATTGAGCCTGTTGGGTCTCTAGTCATCTCAGATGACTCCATCTCAGACTTCTCGGAGCTTCCACCTCTTTCTCCTTCTAAACTTGCATACTTTGGCATTGGGGGCATGACGAGTGGCTCTCACCCTCATCCTTGTCAGCCTGATGATGAAGATGATGAAAGGATCGACAGCGAGGAGTGAGCCTGCGACGATGTTTAGATCCATCTTCTCCTTCTTTTTGGTGCCGTGATGCCAAAGGGGGATAGATTGAGGGGGAGTCTTAGGTCCTAGCAGTAGGTTGAGAGATGAGAGCTTTATTTGTGTTTCTTTTGGTGTTGTAAGACTTTTGGTGATGTAAATCTTTTATTATGTTCGCATTATGCTTCTGGCCATGTTGGAGTTTGTGATAATGCTTTGTTATGATCTATGTTAATGCTCTGAAATGATCTATGTTAATGCTCTGAAATTGATATACATACTTGATAATTGCTATGATTATGCTATTTACTTCATTCACATCGCGATTATTGCTCACACAAACATAGTTTTGCACCCCCACCATAAAAAGGGCACATATGTCCTATGTATACATTGCCTATTTTGTTCGAAGTTCATATGTGCAAACTTTATGAAAATCTGAATTTTTATCATATTTGTGTAATCTCAATTGGTTGTCATCAATCACCAAAAAAGGGGGAAATTGTAAGTGCATCTAGGCATCCCTTGTGGGTTTTGGTTGATTTATGACAAACAAATGAGATCATAACAAAATTGTTGAGATGAGTGCAGGTTTTAAAGAAATTAGGAGGAAAGCTCAAAAAGAAAGGAGAATGAGGAATCAAAAGGAAAAGAGCTCAAGAGCTGAAAAGATTAGATCATTGTGTACGGAGTATGTTGGAGAGACACACCCCAAGAGCTCAAGTTAACAAACAATTTAACTCACTACACAATTCACAGGAAAACCGGACTAGTCCGACATACACCAGACTAGTCCGATATCTCTCTGACTAATATCGGACTAGTCTCCACTTGTGCGGACTAGTCCTCAGCACTTCACTCTTGCACAATAAACGGACAAGTCTGATATCGCCATGGACTAGTCTGATATCTCTCTGACTAAGATAGGACTAGTCCCCCCTTGTACGGACTAGTCCTCAACACTTCACTCTTGCACAACAAACTGACAAGTCCGATATCGCCACGAACTAGTCCGATATCTCTCTGACCAAATTTGGACAAGTCCTCCAAGTCCGGCCTTTCCTTAGCCCCACAACATTTCACGACACCAGACAAGTCCGATATCACCACAGACTAGTCCGAAAACTCTCTGACTTAAATCAGACAAGTCCTCCAAGTGCGGACTTGTCCTCAATTCAACATGAGGTTCACCACACTGGGCTAGGCCGATTTGTGTCAGACTAGTCCGAACACTTCTAGAGCCCAAATAGGACTAGTCCGTAGATTTCTGGACAAGCTCGATATATCTGAACACTTAGGGTTATCCACACGCCTCACACCAGACTAGTCCGGAGTCCACCACGAACTAGTTCGGACATCACAAACCCAAATGGTAACTTTTGGAAACCCTAGTACAAATAGAGGTGTACGGACCTACAATCATAACTCTCGATCCCCTGCGCCATCACACCTTCCAAGAGCCCAAAATACACATCTCTCCACACATTCTAACTCTAGAAAGATCAAATCTTTGAGGATTAGCTTTGATCAAAAGGAGAGAATTATTCCACACGATCTTGAGCTCCTAGGTTTGAATCTCTCGCACACTCTTGTTGTTTATTGCATATATTTCAAGTGTATTTGGTGGTGTTCGTCATTGTAAATCTTAGAGAGCCCTCAACTTGTGAGAAGGCCCCTTGAAAAAGGTTATTTGCCCCTTTATGATTAGTGGAAGAGAATCGGCCTCTGTGGCGATCCGAAGAGGGTAGGGTTGGTGAAGACCCGATCCTTCATGGACTCCTCAACGTGGATGTAGGTTTCCTTCGTGGGAATCAAACCACGGGATAAAATCGTGTCTCATGCATCTTTGTTTTACTTTTCACCATAATCTAGGTTTTGTCTAGTGTTGTGAAATTCACCTTGAAACATTGTATCATACTTGATCATTGCAATATACTGATTCATTGGTTCAATACTTTACTTGTAATCTGATTTCCGCTGCATAGTGTGCTAGACGTAGAATTATCAATTTACTTTGATTGTTTAGTCCGCACACACTGGACTAGTTCGCACAATATCGGACTAGTCTAATCTCTCTGTATTTGATCAATTTGTTAAGTGTTTCAGGATCCGACAAAAGTTCAAAAGCCTATTCACCCCCCTATACGCTACATTCAATATCATTAATGAGCATTAACTAGGTCTTGTAACGGCTAATTGATAGCCCTTGAATGTCTGCGCTGTTAGAGATCTCGTTGTTTTCCCATTGTAGACTTAGGTCCGGGGCGCGTGACACGTGGAAGCTTCGAAGCTTCCCTCTATTGGGGGATAGGTCCGGTGCTAGTGGACACATGACAGTGTTGGAGCTTCCCTGAGGAGGGATGCATGTCCGACTCTGCAGGACATGTAGTAGCACCGGAGCTACCCAAACGAGGGACGCAGGTCTAGCTCTTCTGGACACGTGGCAACACTGGAGTCACCCTATGGAGAGAGCCAGATCTGATACTGCGGGACACGTATCTCCTTTGGACGTCAGCGACATGGATATAGAAACTTCATGACTTTATTTACGATACCAAGGAGTACCAATAAAGACGTGTGGTTCCCGCACTCCTCTCCATGGATCTCTTCGAGGAGTTCACGACCTTCTGCCCAGGAAATGCACCGCATTAGAATGCCTTTGGTGCCACGTCAGTAGAGATCCCCTTCTACCAACTTGTATCTTTTAGCCAATCTGACAATTCGCTCAGCGGATACACCATCTTGAGGAAGGATGTTGTCTTTCAAAT
The DNA here is from genome assembly GCA_036927565.1 of Tuctoria greenei. Taxonomy (NCBI): domain Eukaryota; kingdom Viridiplantae; phylum Streptophyta; class Magnoliopsida; order Poales; family Poaceae; genus Tuctoria; species Tuctoria greenei. Next base: position 134,052,098 of record JAYESD010000010.1, on the reverse strand, counting down.
AGTCCGAGACCTCCGAGATCCATGCATCAGGACTGACTTGAGCTTCTGGATCTTGTGCGCTTGGTTGCTCGGAGCTTCCTATAGCACCTACGATCCTTGGTGGACGCCATGGTAACGGGGACATTGGGACCGCCAGCTTCGGGGTGCTGGTCTCACCCCCATCACTTAGTTCGGTAGGTTGAGCAACAGGTGCTGGTAATCTCTTGACAAAAAACCCATCGGGAGCTTGAGCCCCGGTTGAAGCCTTCGTGGAGAGGTCGTCAGCTTCAGCGTTGTTGAGACGCTGGACATGGTGGAGGTCCAGGACGTGGAAGTCCTTCTGCAACTTCTGGACTTCAAGTAGATAAGCAGCAAGCTGAGGGTTATTGCAGTTGCATTCACCTTTGACTTGTTTGATGATGAGTTGCAAGTCACCCTTCACTAGGAGCTGTCAGATCCCATATGACAGCGCTACCTTGAGTCCGAAGATGAGAGCTTCATATTCTGCTATGTTGTTGGTTGCCTTGAAGTCGAGGCGCACCATGTACTTGACCTTCTCCCCGGTTTGAGCGAGGAGAAGGATTCTAGCTCCGGCCCCCTGCTTCTGCACAGCGCCATCGAAGTAGGGAGTCCAGTGAGGCTCAGTGAAGATCGAGACCTTAGGTTCTGGCTTCTGCTCATCGATGCCCCCTGGAGTTAATGAAGAAGGTGTCCAATCCGCCATGAAGTCAGCTAGCACCTGACTCTTGATCGTATGTCGAGGCAGGAATTCGAGGTCGAATTCTGCCAGCTCCGCAGCCCACTTGGTGATATCTACCGTAGAATTGGGATTATGTAAAATTGCTCACAGTGGATAAGAGGTTACCACTGATATCTTATGGTCCTGGAAGTAGTGATGAAACTTCCTTGAGGCGATAAGAATTGCGTACATCAGTTTATGCACCTCAATGTACCGAGTCTTGGCATCGTGAAGTACTTCGCTGATGAAGTACACCAGCAGCTGGACAGTTTGGACCCTCCCGGAGGGGTTCAGGGCTTCTTGTTCATCAACTCGGACCCTCCTAGAGGGGTCCAAATCTCATTCTTGAGTTAGTACTCCCTTGGATGAAGGAGGTTGATCCACATGCATATTGCCTTTAGGATCCGTGCCTAGGGGCTGGGACTCTGACTCGCTTCAGGTAGCTCCGGACCCTCCCGGAGGGGTCTAGGCTCCTGAGTTGAAGATGTTTCTGGTCTCTTCGCAACTAGAACCATGCTGACAACCTCCATAGTTGCAGTGATGTAAAGCAGAAGAGTCTCACCAGGCTTCGAAGCTACCATGATTGGTAGTGTGGTGAGGAGCTGCTTAAACTCTTGTAATGCCTTCTCTTCTCTTCTGACCAATGGAATTGTCCGACCTTCCTCAATAGCTTGAAGAAGGGAAGCACCCGCTCTGTCAGTCTTGAGATGAACCGGCTGAGCGAAGCTAGACACCCAGTAAGCTTCTGGACGTCCTTTATACGGGTTGGAGGTTGCATCTCTTAGATGGCTTTGATCTTGGCCGGATTTGCCTCAATTCCTCGATGAGTCACCAATAAACCAAGGAGCTTTCCAGAGCTAACTCCGAAGACACACTTGTCTGGGTTTAGCTTCATGCGCGTCAGGCGCAGCTTGTCGAAGATGGCTTGAAGATTGTCCAGGAGTGAGTCCTTGTTCTTCACCTTGACAATGATGTCATCGATGTAGACTTCCACCAGGTCCCTAATCAGCTCCCCAAAGGTGTTGTTCATGGCTCGCACAAAAGTTGAGGCAAAATTTTTAAGACCAAAAGGCATGGCAGCATAACAATACAGCCCATCTATTGTGATGAAGGCAATATGCTCTTCATCTTCCTTAGACATTGGTATTTGATGATATCCAGAATAAGTGTTTAAGAAACATAGTAGTTCACACTCGGAGGTTGAATTCAGTATTTGATCTATTCTCAGTAGTGGAAAAGGGTCTTTTGGACATGACTTATTTAGTCTGGTGTAGTCGATGCACATCCGAAGCTTCCCGTCGGCCTTTGGTACAACAATTAGGTTTGCCAGCAATAGGGGATGATGAACCTCCCGGATGAACCCAACATCGATAAGCTTTTTTGACTTCTTGTTTTATGAAGTTCTGTAGCTCAACATACTACATCTGGGGCTTCTAGTATGGGTCGTGCATCAGGGTATATCTTCAGACAATGCTCGATCACCTCCCTAGGGATCCCAGATATCTATGATGGTTGCCATGCAAACACGTCGACATTTACTCGGAGGAAAGTGATGAGCGCGAGTTCCTATTTGTCAGTCAGACCTCCCGATATACGGGTGGTCTAAGCGGCATCAGGTCCGATTTGGAGGACTTTGATGGGAATGTCAGTGTCGCCACTTGGTTGGACACGAGGTGCAGAGGATGAGCCACGCTGGTGCGAGCTCGGTGGTTGTTGAGCAGCTTGCTCCTTGCTGGATTCTTCTTCTTGCGCTGTTGCAAGCGCATGAAGTTCTTCTAGCACATTAACCCCAACAGTGCGGTCTTGTCAAATCCGGAGAACGCCTGATGGAGTTGGCATCTTCAACATGAGGTAGCCGTAGTGGACCACGGCCATGAACCTATACAGGGTTGGCCTGCCTAGGATTGCGTTGAAGGTGAGATTGATGTGTGCCACATCAAACACCAACTTCGCAGACCTATAGTTGTCCCGTGTCCCGAAGGTCACGGGCAGAGTAACTGACCCAAGAGGCGTGATGGCTCCCTGACCTACTCCAGAGAATGGGCATGACGGCTTGAGGTATGAGAGGTTGAGTTGGAGCTTCACAAAAGTTGTGATGCTAAGGAGGTTAAGCGCCACGCCTCCATCCACCAGGACATGGTAGAGTTGGATATTGTTGATAGTTGGAGAGACCATCAAGGGCCATTGTCTAGCTCCGACCATGTTCTTCGGACAGTACGAAGAATCAAAAGTGATAGAAGTATCCATCCACTTCCGATGAGGCTCTGCTTTGGCAGTAGGAGCAACATTAGCCATCTCTCGATGCATAGTCTTCAAGATGCGCCGGGAGGTGATGTCCCAGGACCCTCCATACATCATATGGAGTGTTTTCCGACGCTCATTGTCAGAGATATCGGAGTCGTCGTCGACAGTGTTATAGAACGTCTTTAACGCCTTCTTAGCATCTTGGAAGCCTAGCTCCTCATCAGACGGAGCTTCGTCAACTTTTTGCTTCCCTTCCCGCTCGCGGAAAGGGGTCTCGTCTTGACGCTTGCTGTTGTGTTCAGCAAGTCTTTTGACCTCAAGACAATCTTCAAGATTGTGGGTTGTCGATTTGTGAATTGGACACCACATCTTTTCACCATTTTCGTCTTCAGATGATGGTCGAGGTCGCTTGTCGGGGCATGACCCCCAACCATCAGGAGCTGCGTCAGCGGCAAGTGTCTCGACATGTGACTTTTCTTGCCACTTGACTTATTTTTTTTCCACTGCCAGAGGCAGTAGCTTCAGCTTTGGAGGTAGATTGTTTGGCCTCCGCATCTAGTTGGGAGTGCATCTCACGGTCCTCCGCAGCTCTAGCCCACTTGTCGGCCAGGCGGAAGAGTTTTGTGACGCTGCTGACATTCTTAGTTGTCACCTTCTCCAGCATCTTCTTGTCTCGAACCCCCTGTCGAAATGCAACTACGACAGAAGCATTGGAGATAGATGGAATGGTGTTCCGTACCTAAGAGAACCGCTGGATGAAGGATCGCAACAACTCCCCCGACTTCTGTTGTATGGCGAACAGGTCCAGCTCGGTGTCAGGCCGAGTGTAGGAGCTCCCGAAGTTGGCAGTGAACTAGCGACAGAGTTCTACCCAACTGTAGATGGAGTTAGGAGGTAAGCTCATAAACCAGGACCTTGCAATCCCAATTAGAGCCATAGCAAAGTAGTTGGGTATTACGGCCTCATTGCCTCCAGCCGCGAGGATGGAGGTGGAGTAGATCTGAAGAAACTCGACGGGTTTGACCGTCCTGTCGTATTTCTCCAGCAGATGAGGTCAGAACTTAGGTCGCAACCAAATGCTCAACATCAGCGCGCCATTATTCTAGCGCGACAGGAGGAGCTCCCGGCGCTGGAGGACGCTGAAGTAGAGTTCGCGCTGTGTTTAGCGCGTTCTCAGAATTGTTTGTCAATGCAGTGACCAACACGAATACACTATCCTGTTGTCTAACGTTGGCTGCTGAAGCAGGTGGTGGGAGTGGTATGATGCCCGAAAGAACAACGACATTGGCCGGCTGCTACACATTAGAGAGATTTCCTCCAACGGGTTGCTCAGCCGGTCCGTTGGATGAAGCGACCGCGGAGTTCACCATCTTGAAATATTGAATGCCACCTTCCTGGCACGCCAAACGTCGAAGTCTGTACTAGGACACTTCCCCCGGTACTACTAAGAAGTAGCCCACGAAGGTTCGTATTCGGTTGGGGCGCTAGTCAAGATCAAGACCAAGAGGTGAACACAGAGGATTTTACATGGTTCGGGCCGCTTGATCGTAATATACTACTCCACGGGGTGTGTGTTGATTGTATGGGCTTAGTTGAGCTTGGATGCGTATCTGATGACCTGTCATTTATACCGTGCAACGCAGCCCTTTTATATGTCAAGGGCTGACTGTTACAGTGTGTGCCTAGCCCGACAGGTGGGCCCAGCTGTAATTACTATCTTATACACGATCTATAGTGTTTAGGGTGATTAATAGTGTGATAACATGCCTTAATGGCAGCGTTACCGGTCTTGACAATCCTCTGATCGTGCATCATTAATATATCATGGAAAAAATCAATTTTACTCCCCCTGTACTATTAAAGAAGTCCAAATTACACCCTAAACTATTATTTGGTTTATTTTACTAATCCAAATTAATTTACACCCTTAAATGATTTTTCAATCCTAATTTGTTGATATGGACATGAATTAAACCTCCTTGCTGATGACATGGACACAAATAGCCAGCTAAGATGCCACATCACCATAGGCGCCTCTCTCTACTGTGTTGTAAAAAGACTCCTCAATTTGTATCTGTTACAGGTCGCCGCTTCCTCTCCCGCGCTGGATATCGATCCACTCGAGGAGAACATACTGAGGTTCCCGGCGGCGGCGACTCCGCACGGTGAGCGCACCCTCCCACTGCCCTTTACCCAACCCCCACGTCTGTGCTCTTTCCCCGTGCCCTTGTGTGCGACTGCGCCCTCTGCCCATTTATTGTATTGACAACAGATACGTTGAATTTGCGTTTTCTGTTTAGAAAACCATACTATACATTTTTTAGCCACAGAGAAAGTTGTTACATTTTCATAACCATACTATACAGATTACATTGTTGCTGTCTTCAGTCACAATACATTGTTGTTGTCTTCAGCAGAGGAGCAAGAAAATACATTGTTGCTATGTTCAGTCACTTCTAAGTGCTGACTGCATTAGTGAATAATTCTGATCAATGACTTCAGATCAATAATGCTTACTCCACTAGCATTGTACAAATAGAGTAGCATTACCAACACAAATGACTTTTACAGAAGCATTTCAATTCCTATGCTCATAAAAAACACAACCTACATACAGACTGCATATAGATTACAAGTACTGGATGCAGTGATTTCATCAGCCCACAGCCGCAAAGAATAGCCGGCGATCCTCCAGCCCGCAGCGACAACAGGTGAGCCGTCACCCTCGAGTTTTGGTACTGGATCCAGGTGGTGCGCGTGGAATTTGTTTGGCGTGCGTGCAAGGAGTGGATGCGCCGGACCTGCAGTTGAGCGGCGCCCTGCCACTGTAACCGCTGGGAGAACCGACGACCCAGTGGAGCAGCACGGGTGAAGGGGCGCCGAAGGCGCCAGATCTGCAGGCCAGGGGTGCGCCAACCACTGGGGCCGTGACGAGCACAGAGCCGCAACGACCATTATGGCGGAGAGGCGCTGCGGGGGAGTCGCCGAGCACGGAGGTCCGACAAACTAGGATTAGTTCTCGATTGAAATACGGTAGAGAGAGGCGTCCATGATGATGTGGCATCCTAGCTTGCTATTTGTGTCCATATCATCAACAAGGAGGTTTAATTCCCGTCCATGTCAGCAACTTAGTATTAAAAAACCACTTAAGGGTGTAAATTGATCTAGGTTAGTAAAAAAGGTGTAAAATAAACCAAATAATAGTTTAGGGTGTAATCTAGTTTTCTTTAATATTACAGGGGAGTAAAATGAACTTTTTTCATATATCATTAATGACGCGTTAACCAGGTCTTGTAACGGCTAATTGATAGCCTTTGAATGTCTGCGCCGTTGGAGATCCCCTGTCTTCCCGTTGCAGACTTAGGTCCGGACGAGTGACACGTGGAAGCTTCGGAACTTTCCTCTACTGGAGGATAGGTCTGGTGCTAGTGGACATGTGGCAGTGCCAAAACTTCCCTAAGGAGGGAGGCAAGTCCGACTTTGCAGGACACGTGGTAGCACCCGAGCTATCTAAACAAGGGAGACAGGTCCGGCTCTTCTAGACACATGGCAACACCAGAGCCACACTATGGAGGGAGACAGATCTGATAGTGCGGGACACTATGTCATTCAGACGTCAGCCACATGGATATAGAAACTCCATGATTTTGTTTACGGTACCAAGGGGTACCCGATACGCAGGGTACCGATAACACTTGTTCACCTCTAAATCAGATCTCTGTATCTACTGCCACCTATTTTATAATATATTCCCCTCTTTTCTTTCTTTTTTCTCTTCTCCTCTCTTCATTTCTCTCTTTTTTTTGCTTCACTCTCGCTGATAGTGGATGCGCCACAGTTGGCGGGCGACTGAGCCGAGAAAGTAGCGAGCGCTTTAGGGGCCTGTTTGGATTGTTACCAATGCCTACCTTACCAAATTTTAGTAGTTGACCATGAAGTAAGCGTGTATTTGGATTGAAGTCAAAATTTGGCAAGCTAATTCATCCATGTGATGTGCTAGTTCATTTTTCTTTATCAATGTTGGCCAAATCTTAGGTGGCCAATTCCTCCACCAATATTTGGTAAAGCCAACATGTTGGTAAGGTAAACAAAGTTGAAAACCAAACAGACCCTAGCTCTGCAGCTGCGCCCCCATCGGCCGCTAACGGTCTGAGAAGGCGCTACGAGCGGTCTAAGGACCTGTTTGGATTGTTTCCATTGTGTACCTTTCCAAAAATTGGCGTTATCAAAACGTGAGTAACGCCAATTCATTGGTATATGAATGTTTAGATTGCGTCCTTCTCAATGTTTCTTTAATCATGCATATGACATGTGGGACCTACATGTCATTAATTTTTATTTTTACAAAATATATCCATGTGTGATCTTGTTTTGTAGATTTAATTACAAGAAATTTAATAGTGCAAACAAAATTTTAATTGAATTATGATTTTTAAAATAACATGGTTAAAAGTTCTTAACTTGTGTTGGAATATGTGCAACTTCAATGCCGCTCCCTCCTGGCAACTAGGGGTGGGCAAAAAAACCAGAAACCGAACACCGAAACCGAAAAAACCGGAATCGAAACCGAAAAAACTGGAATCTGTCAAACCGGTATAAATTTCGGTTAGCAATATGTGAAAACCGGATTTTTTTATTTCGGTTTCAGTTTTTATACCCGGTTAACCGAATAACCGAAGTTCAGCCCACTTAACAAATCGGCCCAGCCCACTGAGTTCAGAACCGGTTCCTTCGAACCCTAAACACCTTCCACTGCACACCAGCCTCCTCCCGTGGCTCCCTCCCGCCGCCACCCATCGCGCGCAGGCGCTTAAGCTGCCGCTGCGTGCCCCCGTCATCCCTGCCTCGCGCCGCGGCTCCACTGTGTGCGGCTGCTCGCACCGCCGCCCCGTGCCCCCATCACGGCATCACCAATCGACGCCTCGCGCCGCCGCCTTGCGGCCGCTCGTCTCCGCCGCCTTGCAAACGCCAGTCTCGCTGCCGTCACCTCGCGAGCCGAGCTTCGCCGCCATTGCCTCGCAAGCTGAGCTTCGCTGCCACTATGCTCGGCCGCTCCTGCCCCTGCCCCTACCCCTACTCCCGATGCCAGAGCCCTGATCTAGACGTTGAAGTCGGTTTTTCTCCGGTTAACCGGAAACTGAACCGAATTTCCCGGTTAACTGGCGGCGGTTTTTTGGTTTTCTACATTACATTTCGGCTTCCATTTTCCAAAAACCGAATTTCAAAAAAAAACCGAAAAACCGAATCGAATTTTACCGGTTAACCGAATGCCTACCCCTACTGACAACGAAGGTAAAGCGTTGGCGGCCATTTTGCTCTCCCTCATTTTGGCTATCTTTTGTACCAAAATTTTGAAACCATACCAACATACAAACCAAACACGCGCTAAGTAAAGCAAGCATCGATGGTGTAGTGCGGCTGCGGCACACTCTTTCCGCCGGGCCGGAGGATTCGCAGACAACACGTCAGCCGTTGGCGTTGAAGGAGCTCGGTTCGGTGCTGTTCCGTTGCTGGTCACGGCCGGCGGGCCGGGCCGTCCGATGACGTGTCCCTTTAACTCTTTCCGCCTTTTGGCCCAGCACGCAAAGCGCGGTGTTTCTCCGGCTCCGGCCCGCCACCAAATCCGACGGGATCCTCTTTATCCACATCCAGCAGCCCAGGAAACGAGAGCAGATCCCGTCGTCGCTCACCACCGCGTCCGACGTCACCTCTCGGCCAGCCTGTCACGCGTCGCGGCGTCACCCGCCGGCCGTAGGATCCCCTACTCCCACCGCGCGGCAGTGTCCATGGATCTGCTCCCGCCGCCGACGGACGCGCCGGCCCCGGGGACCCCACGACGGGGGCTGCGGCGCGGGGTGGGCTTCCGCTCGCTCAAGCTGGTAAGCGTCGCCATGGACGAGCCGCTCCCCGCCGAACCTGTCGGCGCTGCCTACGGACGCCTTGCCAACGGCCTCACCTACTACGTCCGCTCCAACCCCAAGCCCCGCATGCGCGCCGCCCTCTCGCTCGCCGTCAAGGTCGGGTCAGTACTCGCCCCCTTGCTTGCTGCCTCACTATCCGCCTGGCTCGTTTTCTTTAGCTCACGTCAATGGGCCTCCGGGGTTCGCAGGTCGGTGGTGGAGAAGGAGGACGAGCGCGGGGTGGCGCACATAGTCGAGCACCTAGCCTTCAGCGCCACATCGCGCTACACCAACCACGACATTGTCAAGTTCCTCGAGAGCATCGGGGCCGAGTTCGGCGCCTGTCAGAACGCGCTCACCTCGTCTGACGAGACCATCTACGAGCTGCTCGTTCCTGTCGACAAGCCCGGCCTGCTCTCACAGGCCATATCCGTTCTCGCAGAGTTCAGCTCAGAGGTCTGTTCCGGATTCTCTGTGATGTAGCTGCACTGTCATTGGTTCATTGCAATGTCGGCTGTTCACCAAGAGTTTGGAGGGAGGGTATGACTGACTGCATGGTAACCAATGGTGCTTGCAAGGTTCGGGTGTCGGCAGAGGATCTGGAGAAAGAGAGAGGTGCTGTGCTGGAGGAGTACAGGGGTGGACGCAATGCATCAGGGCGGATGCAGGACTCCCACTGGTTGTTGTTGTTTCAGGGTTCTAAGGTACTGGTCTCTGTCCTGGTATTATTGGAGATGCTGCCGTAAAATCTCTTGTTCCATCGTATCCTTTTCTGTGCAAATAAGGTTCAGTAATCATTATCAAACCAGTAAATCATCTTATGGACGGTGTTCTCTTGGAGTGGTGGGTTCCATCTCATGTTGGTCCAGTATGGGTTATACCTTTTTGCCTTTTATATCGTGGTGTTAGGATCTAGTACAAGATTCTAATTGGTATTGCTGGTTAATTTCCTCTGCCAGTATGCAGAACGCCTGCCAATAGGCACTGACAAGGTGATACGAACTGTGCCACACGAGACGGTTAAGCATTTTTATCAGAAGTGGTACCATCTAAGCAATATGGCTGTCTTTGCAGTGGGAGACTTCCCAGATACACAGGTTTGGATATTACATACTTTTTCATACTTGATTTATAGAACTGTAACTATGCACTACCATTTACCATCTTTTTTTTTTACCATGACTTGCTGCAGGCTGTAGTTGAGTTGATAAAGGAACACTTTGGGCAGAAAGCCCCATCTTCCCTTCCTCCACCGGTTATACCTGAATTTCCGGTTCCATCGCATGAGGAACCTCGCTTTTCATGCTTTGTGGAATCTGAAGCGGCAGGGGTTGGTATTTTAGAGTATTTTACTGGCTGGATGTCTTTCAAGATCATCTCTTGGTTTATTTTACTAATTTCTATTTTCTTTTCCTTGTACCAAAAACAGTCAGCAGTTGTTATCAGCTGCAAGATGCCCGCTGGTGCGATTAAAACAGTAAAGGATTACAGGGATTCACTGGCAGAGTCAATGTTTCATTGTGCACTGAATCAGAGGCTCTTTAAAATATCTCGTAGGAATGATCCTCCATACTTCTCTTGCTCTTCAGCTGCAGATGCTCTTGTCCGTCCAGTAAAGGCGTATATTATGACATCCAGTTGTCGTGAAAAGGGAACACTTGTGGCCCTTGAGTCCATACTTCTTGAGGTACTTTAAACTTGGTTCTCTGAGAAAATAATTTCATGTTGTGTTGTAGTCTATGTTAATAATGGATGATCCCCCAATATAACTGCCCAAAAACTTGAAATAATAAGAATTTCTTTTTAAAGCTGTGAAGGTTTCCTTTAAGGTGCCGATTGTACGAGATGGCATGGACTCATAAAAAAATTGAGATATCCTTTAAGGTTTCCTTTAAGATCATGTTCTGTATGGGGGGGGGGGGGGTCATTGCAGACAATGCTTCCCTATGTTTCAGTATACGAACGAAGAATCTACTGTGCATTCAACTGATTAGATGTAATAAAACTATTCCATTCTTGCATTGCATCATGATAGTGTAGCAAATGTTTTGCACATTTTTACAAGCATATGTAAATGTATATATTCACATTTTAGTGTTGGCACATAACTAGCGTTTCTTCAGTTCTATGATTGGACTTTGTTTTCAAAATCTTTCTGACAGAATATTTCTTAAGGTTGCTAGGATACGGCTCCATGGATTTTCTGACCGTGAAATATCCATTGTACGTGCCTTAATGATGTCGGAGATCGAGTCTGCGTATTTGGAGCGTGATCAAATGCAATCGACCAGCCTGCGGGACGAGTTTTTGCAGGTTACCATTATAGTTACCCTAGAATTTGTTTCATTATTAGGCATGCCCGTTTCTTTTCAGTTTTTAGTGCAAATGATAATATGCAGCACCTACTGAGTATTTGTTTTCCCACGACTTCCTTTGAAAATATTGGACTAGTAAGCTTACTTGTTTGTCTATGTCAATTTCGTTTCCATGGTCTCCTTTTACCGCTTTTCAGCACATAAATACAGTCTGTGTTCTTCGCTGCAGCATTTTCTTCGCGAGGAGCCTGTTATTGGGATTGAATACGAAGCACAATTGCAGAAGACTCTTCTTCCTCGTAAGCACAACTCTGTGTGCTACCTAGTATGAGAGTGTTGACATTAAACTTCTAATGATGTTTAAGCACTCTGTCATAACCATACTACAACAACAACAACAACTAAGCCTTTTTCCCAAGCAAGTTGGGGTCCGCTAGATATGAAACCCAATAATTTTATTTATGTAGTTATTTTTAAAAGAGAATAATAGAAAAATAAGATGAGAGTAACAAAATACAAATAGACTAAGATTCTAAATTTTAATTTTTAAATGAAGTAATAAAAGAAGATAAGAGTAACAAAATACAAATAAACTAAGATTCTGGCACATGAATTGCTAATTTCCATGCAGTCCTATTATCAGTCAAATCTCTAGATCCCTCCCACTCCTTCAAGTCTCGCACAACCTCCTGCCATGTCAATCTTGATCGTCCTCTACCTCTCCTAATATTTTCCCTCTAATTTAGAATCGCACTGTTAACCGGTGCTTTTGGAGGTCTCCGCTAGACATGCCCAAACCACTGTAGTCGATGTTGGACTAGTTTTTCCTCAATCGGTGCCACCCCTACCCTATCACATATAACCTTGTTCCTAATTTTGTCTCTTCTGTGTGACCGCACATCCACCCTAGCATGCGCATCTCTGCAACACTCATTTGTTGGACATATTGCCTTTTAGTGTGTCAACATTCCGCTTCATATAGCATTGCAGGTCTGATCGCTGTCCTATAGAACTTTTCTTTCAGTTTTTTTAGGACCTTCTTGTCACATAGGATTCCAGATGCTTGCTGCCACTTCTGTTAGACTGCTATTGTATTATGGTACTATAGGGGCAGTTTAGTCCTTTTGTATTAGGCTTCTTGGCCCCCAAGTTAGGTTCCTTGGCCCTTAAGTTTTGTACCCATATATATGTACCCCTGGGCTGTTAATGAATATTATCTTCCCCTTCCAATTTGGTATCAGATTATTCTCCTCTCCCCTCTCTCTCTCGGACCTCTAACGATGCCGGGCCTTCCCGCATCCATAGGCGGCGCCGCCGCCGGCGTGCTGGCCCCGACGCCACCGCAGCCGCCGCCGCTGGCTCCCTTCCCCCTTCTCCCTTTCATCGCCGGCCTGGAGCTTCTCCCTGTCGCCAGCCCGACTGCGGCCGCCGCCTCCCCTGCACGCGCCTCCGCCGGATCCGGCGCCTCCGGCCCTGTCGCCGCCTCCCTTGCGCGCGCCGCCGCCGGATCCGGCGCCTCCGGCCCTGTCGCCGCCTCCCCTGCGCGCGCCGCTGCCAGATCCGGCGCCTCCGGCCCTGTCGCCGCCTCCCTTGCTCCCGCCGCCGCCGGTTCTGGCGCCACCCGCCTCCCTAGTGAGCGCCGCCGCCGGATCCAGCGCCGCCAGCCTCACCGCTGCCTCCTCTGGGCGCGCCGACGCCGGGTTGCTCGGTCGCGGCCCTGGTGCTGCCGGCCAAGCCGCCGCCGGACTTCGCGGCTTACCCACCACCACCTGGCCGTCGGGCCTCGCCGCCGGCCCGGCTGGACCCGCCGCCGGCCAGCTTCGCCCCACTGCCACCTGGCCGGCGGGACTCGCCGCCGTCATCAGGCTGCCTCGGGCCTCAGCGCCGCTGTCGCCGGTCGGTGCTCCCGGCCCAGCTCCCTCCCTGTCCAGTCTGGATCCGGCCGCCGCCGCCATGGTGCCGCCGCTCTGGCTGGCGTGGACGCCGCCGCTAGCCGACGCTCCCGGCCCGCACCGCCCTCTGTCCGAACTTGTTGTCGGGCTGCCGCCGCGTTCTTACGCGCCGCCGCCGCAGTCGCGCCCTTGCGCGCCACCCCCGACCTTCTATGCTCCATTGCTACCAGGATTCGTGCGGCCCGTTGCTGGATCTGCACTGTCGGCCGACAGAGCCGCGCCGCCGGTTGCTGGAGCCGCTACGCCAGCCGCGACCACGACGTCTCACGAGCTGAGTCGCCATGCGCCTCGCCCCCCTAGTCTGGCCTACTGGGTTTCGGGGAACCCAGTCGCTGATCCGAGCGTGCTGCCTTCCTCCCTGGCGCCGCCATCGCCGTGGCATGATGCGACCCGTGCTACACCGCCGATCTACCTGCACGGACTCACGCCGTCCAGTCCTGACTGGGTGGTGGACTCTGGCGCCTCGTACCACACCACTCCTGACGCTAGTATACTCTCTTCTCACCGCCCTTCCCACCCCTCCCATCCTTCATCTATCGTTGTTGGGAATGGGTCGGTTCTTCCGGTCACCTCAGTAGGAGACTTGGGTTCGTCGAGTTCTTTTCAGCTCTGTGATGTTCTTGTTGCCCCTGACATCATTCAACACCTTCTTTTCGTTCGCCGGTTCACTACTGACAACCGTGTTTCCATCGAGTTCGATCCTTTTGGTTTATCTGTGAAGGATCTTACTACTCGGCGTCTTCTTTTTCGCTGTGAGAGTTCGGGACCTCTGTACACGATGCGTCTTCCAGCTTCCGCTCCGCCTCTTGCCCTGACTACGACAGCCTCTTCGACCATCTGGCATTGTCGGCTTGGTCACCCCGGCATTGATGCTATGTCGAAGTTGTCTGGTCGTTCAACGATTTCGTGTACTCGGGGTACTCATGAGTCTCTTTGCCATGCTTGTCAGTTGGGTCGACACGTTCGACTTCCTTTTCCGCACTCTGTCACTCGTGTCGAGCACATCTTTGATCTGATTCACTGTGACCTTTGGACATCTCCTATTCTCAGTGTCTCTGGCTTTAAGTATTACTTGGTCGTCGTTGATGATTTCTCACACTATTCGTGGACCTTTCTCTTGCGACAGAAGTCTGATACTTTCGGCACTCTCTCTCACTTCTTCGCTTGGGTGTCCACCCAGTTTGGACGCACGATCAGGGCGGTCCAGTGCGACAACGGGTGCGAGTTTGACAACTTTGCGTTCCGTGACTTCCTTCTTCCTCACGGTGTTCAGTTGCGCATGTCTTGCCCGTACACTTCTCCCCAGAACGGCAAGGCTGAGCGCATGATTCAGACCACCAACGATGTCATGCGCTCCCTGATGTTCCAGGCTTCTACTCCTGCTCGCTACTTGGGCGGAGGCGCTTCACACCGCCACCTACCTCATTAATCGCCTTCCTACTAAGGCGATTAGTGGTCCCACCCCTCACTTTGCTCTCTTTGGCACCACCCCTCTTTACGACCACCTTCGAGTTTTCGGTGCGCGTGCTATCCTAATCTCTCTGCCACCGCCCCTCATAAGCTCGTGCCTCGTTTGACTCGTTGTGTCTTCCTTGGGTACTCTCCCGATCATAAGGGGTATCGGTGTCTCGACCTTGCCACTCGTCGTATCTTAGTCTCTCGACACGTCGTGTTCGACGAGTCCTCCTTCCCTTTCGCTGGGTCCTCCTTTGACTCGGTCTCCGAGTTGGATTCTCTTTTTTCCACTGACCCTGAGGCCGCTCCTGTCCAACGACCTTGTTTTTTACCTTATGCATGTCTTCCTCTAGCTGCGCCAGACACGGCACCGGTGTCTCCGACACCACCTGTCGTGCCTCCTGCAACTCCAGCGTTTCTGCCACCACTGGCCGTCCCTCCGACGGTCCCGACGTCGTCTGTTGCGCCACACACGGCCCCGACGTCCCCGACATCGCCTACTGTGCCTCGCGCGGCCTCGGCGTCCGCGACGTCATCCACCGTGCCCCGCGCGGCCTCGACGTCCCCGACGCCACCCACGGTGCCACGCGCGGCGCCTGCGTCCCTGATGCCGCTCACCGTGCCACGCGCGGCCCCGACGTTTCCGACGTCGTCAGCTGCACCACGAGCGGCACCGGCGTCCCCGACGTCGCCCGTCGTGCCACGTGCGGCCCCGGTGTCATCGACGACGTCCCCAACGTCCACGATGGCGTCCCCGACGTCGTTAGACGCACCACCCGCGGCCACCGGACCGCGGTACGCCGAGCCCGTTCTCGTCTATCAGCGACGAGCGCGGCTTGGTGCACCGGCCTCTTCCCGCACTGAGCCTCTGGTGTACCACCCTCCGTTGCTCCACCGGGACCCTCGTCACGTTCACCTGATGGTGACTCGACGGGCCGCTGGTGTTCTTCGACCGGTGGAGCGCTTCTGCGGGGTCGTTCTATCATCCCCGACCTTCCCGCCGCCTGCCTCGTCACCCATCTCGCCTATCCCCTCTTCTGTTCGTAGCGCCCTCGCCGACCCTCACTGGCGTCGGGCTATGGAAGAAGAGTATGCGGCCCTGCTAGCCAACCGGACCTGGGACCTTGTTCCCCGTCCTGGTCGTGGCAATGTTGTCACGGGCAAGTGAGTGTTCACGCATAAGAGGAATGCGGATGGGTCTCTTGAGAGGTACAAGGCACGGTGGGTACTTCGCGGTTTCACGCAGCGTCCCGACATCGACTACGACGAGACCTTTAGCCCGGTGGTGAAGCCGGCAACGGTTCGCA